>OZ005659.1:3238362-3923185 GCA_963930645.1 Salticus scenicus
ATATTCACACTTTACAAAATGTTAAAAACTGTTAAAAACGCTTAATGTAAACGAAAGTACAATTCTAGCAAATTTTTATTAATAGCTCCTAATATAACTGAGTATTTTTGTGTCACCCTGTGAATCTAATGCTAATCATGCTATATTCTACCCAAAATATTTTTTTGTGCATATAAATAACATATTTCAATTTTATAAAACTTCGTAGAAAACAAGGTTATTAAAATTTGGTTTACAGAAATATCTCTCCAAGAACGCAATGCTTTGGAATAATTTTGAGTGTCCCTGTACATAAAACAGTGGTTTTATTTACTCCATTTTATGCAGGAAACATCTAATAGTGAACCTGAATAACATATTTCAATTTCATTAAGATTTGTGTAGAGTAAAGGTATAGAAATATGGTTTATAGAAACACCTTTCATAGAACACAATGTTTTAAAATACTTTCCGATGTCCTTTCACACAAACGATTAGAGGTATAAACTCCATTTACAATAGGGAACATCCGATAGTGAACTTGAATAACATATGTCAGTTTCAAGAAATTCCATAAATATTTACGGGAGTTAGAGCGCGGACAGACAGACAAACTGAAGTCATTAACACTTTCCAAACTTGTTGGAAAGTGTTTAAAAAAGAAAACAAGAAAGAAAGATCATGCAGTACGTATTGATTAGTAACACTTTCCAACTGTACGCAATTGTTGTATCGAATAACTTTTAATATTCTTTGCCTACGTTATCACACAACAGACAGGAGGACTGAAAAACATACAGATATACTAATTGATTTTAAAATTACTCTTAGTCATTTTGCAAAGAGTTAAAAAGGCTTAACGCAAAAGAAAATGCAGCCATTAGTTTATAATTACAGCTTTTGATCTCTCTGAATATTTTAGTGTAGCCGTGTAAATCTGAAAGTTAATCATATCATATTCGATACAAAAAATTATTTTAGAATTTTAACAATACATTTCAACATTTTTATGATTTTTAGAGTAGAAAGATTTTTAACTATAACTTTCAAAAAATTCTGCCCTAAAACGTAATGCATTGGTATTTTTGGTTTTGTAGTTGTTGTCCCTGTATACAAACTAAATGTACAGGACATATTAATGTCATTTTAAATGGGGAACATTCTATAGAGAAAATACTTATAAAAATAACACTCATAGAACACAACGCTTTCGAAAGCTTTTGGGTGTCCCTGTACACAAACCAGAAGAGATAATCACTCCATTTTCAATATGGAACATCCGATAGTGAACTGCAATAAAATATATCAGTTTAAGGAAATTCCATAAATATTTACGGGAATTAGAGCGCGGGCAGACAGACAGACAGATGGACAGAGTGAAATCATATTAACACTTAAAAATATTAGAAAGTGTTAAAAACGCTTAATGTAAACGGAAGTACAATTCTAGCAATTTTTTAATAATAGCTCTTAATGTAAATGGATATTCTTGTGTCACCCTGTAAATCTAATGCTAATCATGCTACATTTTATGCAAAGCATTTTTTTTTTTTTTTTTTTTTTTTTGTGCATATAAATAACATATTTCAATTTCCTAAAACTTAGTGGAAAATAAAATTATTAAAATTTGATTTATAGAAATATCTCTCATAGAACGCAATGCTTTGGAATACTTTTGAGTGTTCCTGTACATAAATCGGTGGTGATATTTCGTCCATTTTATACACGAAACATCCAATAGTGAACTTAATTAATGGTGCATTTGAATAACATATTTCAATTTCATCAAGAAATGTCTACAGTAACGGCATGAAAATATGGTTTATAGAAATACCTCTCATAGAATACCTCTTATGAAAATACCTTCCATAGAACATAATGCTTTGGAATACTTTCGGGTGTCCCTGTACACAAACCAGTACAGGTATAAACTCATTTTTCAATAGGGAACATCCGATAGTGAACTTGAATAATGTATATCAGTTTCAAGAAGTTCCATAAATATTTACGGGATTTAGAGCTCGAACAGACAGACAAGCAGAGAGACAGATGGACAGGCAGATACACAAAATTTAAATCATATTCACACTTAAAAAATGTTAGAAAGTGTTAAAAACGCTTAACGTAAACGAAATTACAGTTCTAGGAATTTTTATTAATAGCTCTTAATATAACAGGATATTTTTGTGCTACCCTGTAAATCTAATACTAATCATGCTATATTCTATGCAAAGCATTGTTTTGTGCATATAAATAACATATTTCAATTTCCTAAAATTTCGTGCAAAGTAAAGTTATTAAAATTTGATTTATAGAAATATCTCTCATAGAACGCAGTGATTTAGAGTACTTTTGAGTGTCGTTTTATATAAAACAATGATGATATTTAATCCATTTTATACCGGAAACATCCAACAGAGTGAACATGAATAACATATTTCAATTTCATTAAGATATGCCTACAGTAAAGGTATGAAAATATGGTTTATAGAAATACCTCTCATAGAACACAATGCTTTGAAATACTTTTGGATGTCCCTGTACACAAACCAGTAGAGGTATAAACTCCATTTTCAATAGGAAACGTCCAATAGTGAACTTGAATAGCATATATCAGTTTCAAGAAATTCCATAAATATTTACGGGAGTTAGAGCGCGGACAGACAGGCAGGCAGACAGAAACACAGACAAACCGAAGTCATTAACACTTTTCAACCTTGCTGGAAAGTGTTAAAAAGTAAAGATTAATTGATGTTTTTAATACTACTTCTGAATATTATTAAAAATCCTAATGTAATCTTAAGGAAGGAATTTTCATAAGAATAGTATAGATTCTTCTTCTTTTTTTTTTTTTTTCTTTAATGACAGCCATAAGATTAATGAAGAAAGATGATTAATATTCATGCTTCTTACGAAATTTTCACATGAAAATAACTGGAAATTCATTTAAGATAGTTATCAATAGTGTATTAATATATTCTGGAATAGTGCCAACATGTCAGTGCAAGACTAGTCTGAGTACAATCTTTCAAGTTTTAAACACTTGATATAAAAGATTTCCTTGCGAAAAAAAAATAATAATATTAAAAAGAAGGTGTGTGTGTGTGGGAGGGGGGGGGGATATTTCAGCCAGCATATCAGTAAAATAAATAAATAAATTGAAAAGTATGAAAGAATTATTTTTTAAATTTAATAAATCAAAAAGATTTATTTTGTAACTTTTTCTGTCTCTATATAAATAAAAAATATTAATGAGCCAAAACCCATAAAAAAAAAAATAAAAAAAAAATAAAAAAATAAATAAATAAAAAATAAAAAAATAAATAAAAATGCAAAACGTTTAAAGGTTTCACCAAGTATTTTGAAAAAGAAAATAATTATTATTACAGTACAAAGCAACAGGTTTTCTTTAGAAAATAGTCAGTTTTTTTAAAGGTTTCGTAAAGTTTTATTTCAGGAAGTTCTAAATACCTGCAGTGTATCTGCAGTTTTTCTGCCTTTAAAGTTTTTTTTTTTTTTTTTTTTTATAGATTACTAGGGGAATGTGAGGTAAAGCCGAACCTATAAGCTTTGGTCTAATATAGACGAATCAATAGGTATTTTTCCTTAAACGTTTAAGAACCGATCTTCAGAGTTACGATGTGATAATATATACGCTTTTTACATTATTGTTTATTTTCTCAATCTCTGCAAAAGGATTTTCCCACTTCTTAGGGTGAGTTAAAATCGGATATAATAAAAATTCAACGGAAAAAAGATTTATTTCAAAAACTTTGTTAGTAACCGAAAAAAAATTAGAAAAAATCAGATTATAAGACAGAACATAACATAAGTATGATTATAAGGCAATGCAGTAAAATAATGATAATAATAATAATAATAATTAAAAAAAAAAAAAAACCACAAACGAAAAACCACAATTTTCTTCTACAACACTGGAACAATTTTAGTGGTCTTATTCTCCATATTTAGAGCATGGATCAGTCCCTCTTTATCCATCGGTTTCTGTCAAAGTGAAAGCCTTTTATTCATCTTCCTCTACCTCCGCTGTGTGATTTAAAAGTGACTGGCTTAGAATTTTTTGTCTTAATCGTATGTTCTTTTATTTATTTATTTATTATTTATTATTATTATTATTCCGTTTATAGTTTCTATTTATTTTCATTCTTATGTTTCACTAAGACTTTGTTCTGATTAATAGTTGTTTCATATAGGCTTATATGTGCTAACACATATATTCCTATTAAATAAATATATCATAGACATTTGAAAGAGGTTTATATTTCTGGAGTAAATCCTAGAATTATTTAAGTTAACGTGAAGTGTTTAAGTCTTTTTAGATTTGACGAGTTTCTTGAATACCTATACTTTTTAACGAAAACGTGTTTTTTGAGTTGCACTACTTACACGGATACTTAATTCGTTTCTTGTTTTTAAAAACTCAACACAATACAAAACTGTTTTTTTTTTTTTTTGAGTAATTAAGTATACACAATATACTATATATATTAATACAATTTAAATAAAGTCATAAAATTTTACATTTGTTTTTATGCTTAAAATATAATAATTCTATTTGAAGTATTAAACATCAATTACAGCAGTTCTGTTCAATGAAAGTATAATGATATTTTAGAAAAAACAAAACAAAAAAAAAAACAAACATTCATAGACATTTTTAATAGTACTCCTATATACCATTAACAGAAATATATATAGAAGCAACGCTAAATAATGATGAAATTGGTTTAAATATTTATTTTAAATGCCAATGCCTTTCGAAACATATAATTTCCTATAAGCTTTCAAAAGCAGGTTGTGCAAACAGACATATAATTTCAATTCATAAGCATTAAACAGATTTAAAATGTTTGTTTGAAACTTTTAGAAATATCGCTTTAGAAACCATATATTCGGCGGGATTTAGAGATGTTTGCTTTACTTTTTTTTTTTTTTTTAAAGGATTATTTCGAGGCGACATTTTCTTTGTCTTTCGTGCCAAGAATTACAACGAAAAAAAAAAAACTTACAGTTTAATTCTGAAATATGTTTATCTTTTAAATATTTGACATCACTTTGCATATATTCTGCAAAAATTTGTGTAAAGATAATTAATGAATATCGTATTAATTTATATTAGTCCGTATTATTCAAAATATTTTGCATTTAATTCTGAAGTGAAGATGCTGATGTTTTTCATTTATCTAACTTGTTTATTTTATTTTTTTCTCATTTTTTTATTTCTGATTTGTTAATTTCTTTAGTTTTGATTCACCTCATGTATTTTAGATTATTTTGTTATATCTTTTCGCACTACCTTTTAGAAATGTTTCTTTCCTTTTAATTTTCTTTCTAATTTTTCATTTTTTATTTCCCTTAGTATATTTTTCTATCCGCTCATATGGCGTAATGTTTAGCATTTTTGTCTACCACACGCTAGGGCCCAGGTTCGAATCTGGGACCACGAATCTCCATCAATTCGGCGATCCCCCACCTCCCTGCCAATGCTTAGTTGCATGTGCCGTCCCATTAAAACAAGTATATTTATCTAATTAGGCTTGCTGTTAAAAATGATAAAGTGTCAATAACGTATTGTACATAAAATATAAGTTAAAGATGCAAACCACCTCTCTCTATATAAATGGCTAAGAGAGTTTATTCCTGTAAGTCCGTGGCTGGTCCAAGTTGGTTGGCTAAGAGAGATTTTCTTCTGTTTGTCTGTGTGCTGATGCCACCAGCTTTTCATACTTTAGTTAATTTAAAAAATATATAATTGTCCGATCGATAAGTTAATTAAACCGACGGATTCAGAAAAAATGCCCATTCCATTTGGTACCTTATTTGTAACGAAATTTTCATTCGATTTTTTAAAATTAATTAAAATGTGAAAATAATAACCTGGTAAAAGCTTTAAATGTGGATATTTAAAATTTTAATTGTTGCTAAAAAAAAAAAAAAAAAAAAAAAAAAAAATTATTTTTCTTCAAAACATAAATGAAATATGCTTTCACGCCCAAAAATAAAAAAGTATAAAATATTTTACTCATGCACATGAAAAAATGAAAATTGAAAATGCAGTAAAAAAACAATTTTGGTCGAACAACAATCAAACAAGAATCGAATTCAGTAAATACAGAAAGGAAAGGAAAACGAAAAGAAAAGAAACAAACAAACAAAATAATAATAATAACGTAAACCAACGGGAAACCAAAGCGGGCTTTGAAGCAATTTCATGATTTCTTTAAATTTTATTTTTGTTTGTAAAGCTATGTAGAAAAGAGTTTCCTTTAAATATATTGACCAGCGAAGCGAGAAAAGCCTTTGTTGATTCACTACCTTCAATGATTTCATAAATTAAAAAAAAAAAAAAAAAAAAAAAAAAAAAAAAAAATGGTTTCGTTAACAAACTTTGATCTATTGGCACGCAGACAGCATCAGGCCGAATTTTACTTCGAGTTTGATTTTGAAATTTTTCCAGCATTCGGAATTCGTTTCGTTCCCGAAAAGGGGCTTTGCTAGTTGAAACAGAAAATAAGAAATCTACTTTCCGGTTAAAAATTAATATTTAGATAAATATTGATATTACCTGTGCATAAAAATTTGTATGTAGTTTTACTTTTTTTTTCTTTGTTATTTAAAATGTATAGTATTTTAATGCATAAAAATGTTAAAATTTTTAAAATAAAAAATTGGGTAAAAGAAGTTATCTATTGCCACACAGCGTGATTTGTTTATTACCTGGTTATCTAGATTTCAGCTCATTTCTGTGTTTAATTGTGATAACACTTTTGAATTGTAAGAGCACTCCCGTTAGTATTATAGCGAATTAATCTAAAAGGTACTGATGCCCATTAAATTTAATGTAGTACACTTTTGGGCAAAGGAATTATATTAAAACATCAGTATACAGTGTAACATTCATTATTAGGAGAAAAAGTGTTGCATTCACCTCCCAAACTCTGTATACCAACGTTCCCAATGAATCGGTCTTGACGTCCTATCATTGGGTAATGGCTGGTTTAGTTGACAAATTAGAATTCTAAAACACTGAAGAGTGAAAAGCTGTCTTAAACAATTTTCTAATGCCTCGACATAGGATTTTCAGACTGGCAGTTTTTCGAAATGCAAAACGGCAATTTGGAGTTCATACGTGTAAAAGAAATTATACCGTACAACTATTACTGAAAACTATTTTACTGTAAGTGAACAAACATATTTAGAATTTAATTTTTGATAATACTTTGTTTAAATTTTATTTAAACGCCATTCTCTGATATAACACTGTTTTTTTTTTTTTTTTAATTTAGACTATTATTAAAATTAAAGGATTTTCTTTGTATATAAAATTTTTCATGAAATTATTTGATTATTGAAAGGGTTCTTGTTTTATCGTTCAACTAAATTAAATAATTAAAGATATGTTTATTTAAACTACACTTATTTAAAATGTTTTTTTAGAAACATGAGTAAATTTTACTGATGTCTTAGAAGAAGAATGACAAAATTTCGTTATATTCATTACGCGCCTACATTTCAAATTATTAAAATCGTGTTAAAACAATAGAGGGTATAAATATTTTATAAAATTTTAATTAGAAAAAAATTACGCCAGTCACATTAATGAGCATTATAGATTGGTTTACGCACATATTTTATATAACTCTGTACAAAATAATATAAAGTAAATAAAGTAAAAAAAAAAAAAAAAAAAAAATCTCCCATACATAATATGAAATATCATTTTGAAACTCATTTTTTGTTCTTCTTATAAAAATAAGTATATAGACATAAATTTAACAGTCGCCCAAACTTCTATTTTAAATCTAGCTTTGCTTTAAATTTCTAGGGAAAATGACAGAATGCATTATTAAGATAAATGGTTTTCTTTATATACATATCGTAAAAGGAAGTTATTTGTACCTTTTATAGCTTTTTTCTTCTATTGTACAGTTGAATGGAGCAATGAATCATGTACTTATTTAAACAACTTTTCAAAATGCGTTTAAGAAAACTGTAAAAATTGATGATTCAAATAAAAATTTCAGAATTTTATTATAATCATACATACATAGACTTAAATTTATTAAAAGCATATTGAAAACTAGTATGTTGGGGTCACCGCAAGACTTTCTTCTATATTTTCCTATTAAATTCACTCAATAACAATATTAAAAAAAAAAAAAAAAAAAAAAAAAAAAAAAAAAGAACGATTTTTTTTTTTCAGTTATTTTGTTCGTTAAAAGTAAAAAAAAAAAAAAAAAATCGATAACTTTGTTTAAATTATCACAGATTTATAGTTCAACCATTCGTTTTAAAGGTATTGACGAGACCTTTCGAAAGATACCCATCTTGAAAATTTACTCACCTCGAGGGGGGGGGGGGGGGCGAGGCTCCTACACATACAATTTTTTTTTCCCAGTTGACTATCTCTATTATAATTAATTCTTGTAAATTTCATAATGATTACTGAAAAATAATTCTCTTTATGCACATTTATACAAAATTTTGTCCTATATCACCACGTTCAAAATTTAGAAAAAGCGGGATGGCAACGCAACTTGTAAGACAATTTTTACCAAAAGTTGATAGGCACTAATTTATGTCAAGGTGCAACTACATACTAATTTGTATGAAATTCTGTGCAAAAGTTCCTGAGATACAGTTGCCACAAAATTTTGTCACACACACACACAGACTGACAGACAGACAGACAGATATTTTCTAAAAATGTCTCTCAAATCGTGTTCTACAGCTCTCAAAACGTGTAAATCCATCAAAAACCCGAGGTTGAAAATTTTTACGAATCCAATACTTTCTTCTATTGAATATAGAAGAAAGTAATAATGCAAAGTATAATAATTTCAAAGAATTTTGACTATCCCCAGCAGCACATAATGTTGATTTAACGTTGTTATAACTAATTTTTCACTGTCCAGACTTATTTGCAACGCTATAATAACGTTATATGCTACCTGGGATTATACTTATGATAGGTTCATTTAATTTTATAGGGTCTGGTGGGTTAAAATGGGTAGAAATAACGCTTTCTGTCAATCACAGCTTACTTTCACTAAAAAATAATTAAATATGTAAAGTATTTTTTTGGTTCGTTTATGCAATGAATTTATTGTTATTAACATCAAAATATTTTTATTCACATTTTTTTAATATTTAAATAGCTAAACGTTTATTATTTTTAATGCCTATTTTACCGCAGGGATGGGGTAAAATGGGTAGTGACTAAAAATGATAGTAAATATCCCAAAAGATATGAAAAAGTATTTTATTTTGAAATAAGTAGGAATTTAAGTCACATATAATTACAATTTAATCCTTAGATATAATAACCACGATGAATATACTTAAAAATTTAGGATCTCCCAATTCAGTATGTGTCATAATTTCATGGGAAAAAATAACTCCTCAAATGTTGACATTTTATATATTTCGCATTAAAATCAGTAGTATATATATATATATATATATATATATATATATATATATATATATAAATCAGTTCCAATAACAGCATATATAGATGGAAATGCATTATGAAACAAATTCACTGATTGAAAATATTTAAATATTTCCTCTTTTCTAAATATGATTATTTTTCTTTGTGACAAATAATTTATTTAATAATTTGGTGTTCCAATTACAAAAATAATCATTATGTATATTTTTAAAAAAGTGCAAACTTGTGTTATGTAATTTACCCAAAGCTTCATTTACTAAATTTCTCTTAGGAAACAGATTAATATTTGAATATAACTTCATTAAAATTCTCTTCTTTAGAAATAAAAGTTATGTTTTAAAAGCGGAAATATCTCATAATTACATTGATTATACATGGTACAGAGTGTATTTAATTTTAGATGTCGACAATTTTTACGCAAATAAATACTTTTCAAAAGACTTTATTCATCTAAAACTTTGAATATTCAAATGAAATGCCATTGAGCTAAGAAAATCAAAAGAGAAATTATTAAGGTGTGATAATTTCTAAAAGATCTTAAATATTGAACAAGAATTTAAATATTTCTACTTTTGCAAGTATGATGATTTAAATATTTCAGATATGTTTAACTGTTTGCCTTAAGCCACAGTACAAACATAATTTAATTGGATTCTAGTGAATTCTATATAGAATAAAAAGAGAATGGAAAAATTTCAGTAAAATTAACAAGTGGTAAATAATGTGATAGTAATTACCTAACTGATAATTATTATTTTTGAGTAAATATCGATTTTAATTTAAAGTGTTATGAGGGCATACTACATTTCTTCAAATATCTTAAAAAATAAAATAGAGTACTAAAAACTACCAAACTATTTATCTAAGTGAATTAAACATTTAATGAAAAAACTTTAAAACAAAATTGCAATCTATTATCTTAGATTAACCATTTATGCACTTGAATCAATTTAGATAGACTGTGCTTTATACAACTCCTGCACAAAAGTTTAGCAATATTTGTAAACAATAACTTTTTTACAATTCAAAAACTTATCTCTGGATGAAATGTTTTCCAAGATTTGGTATTTAAAGAACTGGGTCTTCCTCATGTTTTTCAGTGAAGATTGGTTTAAGACAACATTTAGGGGGCCGGTGGCAAATTGAGGAAAATCAATATTGTTTGTGATGACCCTGTATCATTAAATGAACGAAATGATCTGTAACTTTACGATATGTTAATATAGACCCAGTACAATTTGTGGATGATTGTGTGTGACGATAGCATGTTAAATAACGGAGATATAAGCATTTATTTTAAAACTCCAAAAATAATCATCATGTTTTTTTATTTATAATGTAAAGAGTTTTAAACAAAAAATATTCCTACTTTCAGATAAACTGAAAAACACTTTTGAAACAATATGCTGTAATCGGAATACAAATATCTTAAATAAATCATGAAATATGAGCATTTTTAGGAAGAACGTTTTCACTGCGCATGCGAGAAAGATAGAAATTTTTTTTATTACATTGGGTAAAAGCTAGATATATTGGGCAACTTGTTTTCAAAATTTCATTTGAATAGTGTAAAAATTAAGGAAATCGTCGGCAAAAGAACAAGCTAGATTTTAGGTATTTTCGAGAGTTGAAATTTCATATGAGGTTTTTCTCATGACGCGTAATTAATTTAAAGATCCAGTTAACCTCTTTGCAAAAGTTCTTTTTTGCTAAAAACCCCTTACGATCTCACAAATCTTAGTAAATAAACAAAATTATGTTAGAGTTACAAGCTTATAAGGCGTTTTTCATAAAAAAAGTACTCTTGGAGTGTGGTTGAAGTAATTGAATCTTCAAATTAATTGCACAGCATGTGGGAAACCTCTTATGTAATTTCAACTCTGGAAAAATACCTAAACTCTAGCTTTTTTTTTTTTTTTTTTAAATCTTTCGCACATGCTCATTGAAAACGTTTTGAATAAAATTGCTCATAGTTCATGAGATATTTATGATATTTGTATGCCAATTGCAGTATATTCTTTCAGAGGTATTTTTTCAATTTATCTGAAAGTGGGCATAATTTTCGTTTAAAACTCTTTATATTATAAATAAAAAACTTGCTGATTGTCTGTAGAGTTTTTAAATAAATGTTTATATCTCCGTTATTTAATATTCTATCGTCATACATATTCATTCTCAAATTAATATATCATAGTTCATATTAATATATCCTAAAGTTACAATCAATACAATTCCTATGTAAAAAAAGTGCACTTCATACGGTTTTGTTAAATAAATCCTTGTCGAATCCTCTTATTAGTCAGTCTAGAACATGATTCGATAAGGATTTATTTAACAGAACGGCATGAAGTGTACTTTTTTTACATAGGAATTTTTGCTAGTGTTCGGACACTTTTGTTACCGACTGTATGTCTCAATAGGTGTAAACAGCGAAAGTTTTTTTTAACCAGTTCTGGATTCCTGTTACTGCCAGTCTAGCCTCTACGATTCCTAATGCAAATGTTCTAAGATAATTCTACAGCCATTCAAGGTCTCAGGGTGGCTCCAGGTCAGCCCCATCCCCCCCCCCCCCAAAAAAAAAAGTAAAATAAAAATAAATAAATAAAAAATCTAACTTCAGAATTGGAACTCCACGCTGACTGCTTGTCGTCTGTCATCTGCCCTGTTACTGCTAGTATGCCTCTCCAACTCTACCCAATGAAATTTCCTTAAAAACGCCTCAACCGTTGCAGTTTCCAAGTTACTACATGTTTCCTGTAAAGCTCCAACTAAATACAAGTATCTTTACCCCCAGACTGTAAGTGGCTCTGTGGTGACCCAGTAAAGCTCAACTAAATTTCCGAACTTACAATTTCAGACTGTTTTATCAAACTTAACTGTAACTGCCATATGTTTTTATTGGTATATAATTAGGATGACCAGATCAAAATACCTTTATAATAGAGGAGCATAAAAAATTGCTACAATTATCCAATTACGGATGTATTTTTCAATCCTAATAAATAAAGACTAAAAATAAAGTGTTATTGATTAATAATTTAGTTTCTACAATTTTTTAAATCTTAGAAAATAGCTTTTAAAAAAAAAAGGGCGTCCCCTTTTGCTCCCATTTTCCCCCAGAAAATGAGGACGTTTGGTCAGTATATATATAATTAAAATCTTGCTGACCTTGTAATCAAACAAGGCTTGAAACTGTCCTTATAAGCAGGCCGCAAAGCTTTGAGAACATGATTTTTTGTAATTTTAAATGATTTTAATTAAATTTGTCTTTTAAAAAGAATAATTTGTACGTGTCTTAACCCTTTCAGGGGCGGTGGCTAGAGGGTCTATCCACCTACTTTAGAAATTTTTCTCTAAGTGTGCAGTGGCTACTTTTTTTATCCACTTTTATGAAAAGTTAATGTGTACTTCTAAAATTGAAATAGAGATGGCAGAACTACAGTAACTTTAAGCAGGATGTGCCTGTGGCTTTTTTAAATGGACAAGTTGCGGGAAAATTTTTTGAAGTTTCTTTTCTATATTTTTATGAAAAATAATTTTTTGTTCAAAAGTATTTGGTAGTGGAAATATACTGTAATGCACCTTTTAAATACAACAGATTTACATATTATCTTAGATCATTAATTTTAGTTTGATTTTTAAGAGCATCTTTTAGGTGGATAGACACAGTGGCTAGACCGCCTAGCCACCACCCACAAAAAAATCCCCACATGCTGAATTTTTTTCTTCATCAAATATGACTTGTAGGGGATGTTTACTTTATGATATATATATATTTAAAAGGAAATTAAATCATTTTTACTTAGTGCCCCTGAAAGGGTTAAAGTGTACTTTTCATCAAAAGTTAGGTTTTTTTTTAATCAAAATAGTTTCTCAGATTGACAATCTTCCATATTAAGTTTGGCGCACTTATAAAATATAAAAACAGGGATAAAGCCTTCTTAAGCAAAGGGAAAACTGCAGCACAATAACGCTGCCTTACAATCGGTATGCAATGTATTTAAATTCAAAGAGATAATTCGTGCGATACAGACGTGTAAATATACACAAATTTTCTAAAAGTAATTAAATAGTGTTCAGAATGTCCATAAACGTTCTTTATATATACAAAAGTAAGTAATAAAGTGATTAAATATGAATATATACATATGAATATATATATATATGTATATATAATAGTGTTCAGAATGTCCTTAAACTTTCTTTATACATACAAAAGTAAGTAATAAAGCGAATAAATATGAATATATATATGTATAAGGTAAAGTGGCCTAATTTCGCCCCACTTTACTTATTTGCTTTTCTCTGAGTTACGCAGTCCCACCAATGGCCGAGCGGTTATGCGCTCAAAGCTAGTAGACGTGAGGTGCTGGGTTCGATCCCAGGTAGCACTCGTAGGCCTTGTCATTCGAAGTTTTTTGGGGTTTACTACGAAACTTGCATAAATACGGGCTAAAACCCCTTAGAAAGACCCCCAGGAAGGGCACTCTCTCTCAGGCCTGGCACCCTTGTGCAGTCAAACGGCCTTAATCCCCACAACCCATCCCAACTCAACTCTGAGTTACGCAACCCGTCACGCAAGACAGAAGAAGCGAGAGATATAACAAGTCAGTAGTGAAAGTTTCTTTTGTCAAAACGGATACATCTGTTATTTACGTTGGATTTCCTGTTTTTAGAAGAGTTGAGTTCTTATTTTTTCTTTTGTAGAGTGTTATTTATTGTACTGCAAGACACTCTTTCTCATAAATTGTATGCATTCTACACTGCGTTGCAAATAGATGTGAACACCTAGTAATTTTGTGATATCAAGACAAAAATTCATAAATAGTTATAAGAAAACGCTATTCTATTGACAAGTGCGATAATCTCATCTAATATATAAAGGAAAAATGAATATAAAACTTTAAATTTATTGAAAATATAAATTATTTTTAAAATGGTGTTACAAAATGGTATAAACACTTATCGAAATTACCACTAAATGAGCATGTAAAATGACCGGGAATATTGAATACGACTGCGAGAAGAAGAAACCGAAATATGCAAATTAGTTTAGCATATAAATGTGCTTTAACTTTCAAACGAGTCCGCAAACTGAGTTTTAGGAGTATTGGTCGTAAAAGCGCTTTAGACGGTTTTGAGAAAAGCAAAATTGTGGCTTTTCATGATCAAGGCTTTCAGCAAGAGTTATCGCAAAAAAATTGAAAAGATCCTCTGGTATAATATTGAATTTTCTTCTTTTACAAGACGACTACGGAGCAAAGAAATTTCCAGAACGTCCGCCAAAGCTATCAAAAAGGAAATAAAGAGCCATTATAAAAAGAATGAGCGATGGGAAAACAAGTTTAGGCAAACTTACAAGAGATCCTGTGATAGGGGTGTCAAAAAGTACTTTTTCTAGAACAGTCAGCAAATCAAAAGAGGTAAAGTACAAGAAAAGATAATTCCAACCACATGTGACTGAAAAGCACTACCAGGTTCAACTGAATTGGGTGAAAAATCACATGTCCTGGAACTTAGAATACGGAAGAATAATATTATTCGATGAAAAAAAATTCAATTTAAATGGTCCTGACTGTTTTTATTATTATTGGAACGATCTGCGCAAAGAATTTAAAACATTTTCAAAACGTCAGCAGAGTGGAGGGTCACCATGCTTTCCACTGGGTTTGGATTTCGTGATAATGTTGATATTGAGATTACCTTTGGCAGAATGAATGCAATAACCTACCAAAACCTACTTGAAGAAAATTTATTGCCTGTTGCCAAGGAAATTGGTGGACCATTCTGGATGTTCGAACAGGATACTGCATCCATCTACACGGCAAAAAACACTTGGGAATGATTCATAAAAAATGGTGTACATATAATTCCATGCCTATCTCTTTTTCTTGATTCAAACTTCATGAAAATTTTGGAGCCTATTAGTTAGAGCAATTTATGCAAAGGGAAAGCAATATGCCTCCATTGCACAATTAAAAACTTCTATCATATACCGCTGGAAAAAATCGACTAAAATACATTAAAAGTCTTGGCTCAGTGCATGCCTGACTATGTTCATATATTAATTAAATAATCTGGTGCATACACTAGCTACTAATCCATGTTTTTGGGTCGTGTTCATATCATTAAGCAACACCTCAAAAACGAAAAATTCAGTTTTCTTTATATAAAAACGTCTGTTTGAATTATATTTTGTTATAAAAGAAAAATATTTGTTTTATTTCTAACACTGACAACTCTTAAGTTTATTTTCTATCATTGTTTTCTTTTTATGCTTAAAAACTTGGTGTTCATATCATTTTGAAGCCCAGTGCATGTTGGTACGAGGCTAATAGTACCATACAGTGAGTCTTCAGATTTTCAGTTCATATTACGAGAACTGAAGCTCCATTATGTTGGGAAGTAGCACGGTCGCGATTTCGTACCCCCTTTCCCAGTATTTCATGGTAAATGATTAATCATCATCAGGTGGCCAGGTTCAACAAACTGCTGCTGCCATCAACCCTAAATACATCAGGAAAATGCCAGTGACCACATCATCAACTTCTGAAAGTGGTGATTCAGCAACATATTAATGTTACTAATCGTTAAATGACTAATATTTCATTCAGTTATTGTTTAGTTGATTACTACAGTTCTTTGTACCTTTATTCATTTTAAAACAAATTTTGATTTATAAGTAAAGTCCGGTTTATTGGATTTTTTGAGAGGGACGAAACTGGGACCACATTTTTACTTTTGCAAACTATGTGTAATTTTGAAACACTGTTTTTTGACTTGGTGAAAGTATTTTTGTAAACAATTTCGCTTTCTTTAGGTATTTGTGGATAGTTAGGGAATGTAATATCCAAATCTGGTATGTTTTTATGAAATAATTATAGCTTTCAAGGGCCTAAAGATGATTGGAAGACGAAATTAGAAAACTTTGACCTATATGTATATGTATGCATATATACATGCATATATATATCAGTATACTTTATTGAGTGCTAAAGCAATCTTACTTATAAGGTACGAGAATTACACTGAAAATTGCAATTTGGAATTAAAAAGGCACGGGCACATGTAAGTTCTGAAGTATCAAATGGAAGAATTAATGACGTACACAGGTATACCTGGTGCTAAAGGAACTCATAATAAAACCACATAGGAAAAATAGTGAAAAATTCAAACTATTATTTGAATTACTTTCCATAGCTAAGGAGAAATTCAAAGGGATTCATAATAATTAAACCATTAGTATTTTATCTGTATTAGTCAGTTTTTACTTATAAACCTATTTTCATGGAAACAAGTGCTATGAAGCGAACAGTGTAATAGTGATATGTTTTATTACTTTCGTTCATTACTTAAGAAGAAGGTGCCGAACTCATAAAAATTTTCGACTTACAGTTTTTGGTAGATTGAAACGTTTTGTAGTACTCTGAACATAATTTGATTATTTAAAAAATGGTTTGTCTAATCTTTATGAGTGTTCATATATGTGTCTGTATTAACAGCAGTTTGTGGCTGCTTTATCTCAGAAACCAATGCACGAAATTCATATTTGATTGAACTTTTATTCAAATTGTTGTTGATTAGATTTTGAAAAGCATCGTTTAGCAGATAGCACATATATGCTGCGAAATCGCATTTTTAGGGAAGATCTCAGATTCAATAGTGCATAAAACTCAGAATTTCTAAGGGTCATGAATAATAATTATGTTGATTTAATTTGACTGCGTATCGGTTAACAGGTGGTACTTCTATGTTCAGTTTAATTCTATTTACTAGAAAGCAATGTCTCAGTTTACATTATACACGTGTTTATATATATATATATATATATATATATATATATATATATATGTATATATATTGTGTATGCAGGAAATTTCGTATGTGCACATACAAAATATATATGATGAGATTCGGTAAAATTATGTTTGTTCAGTTTTAATATAGTGTCTGTTTGTTTCCGTTCACGCACCATAAATTAGTAATCTTTGTATTTTTCTAAAAACGCACGAAATGGCACGAAACATTTTATTTTGTTAGATCTTCATATAAACTGGTGATTATTTCACTTTGGCATGTATTTAAAAACTCGTTTTGCTTATATGCTGAAATTTCCTTCCTTTGAAAGAAGGTTGTATCTCAACTTCTATAATGTATAAGTGTGTGTTCTATGTGAAATGAGTATTATAAGAAACTGCATTTTCTTAGTTTTGTTTTTGTTTGCAAAATGACAGCACAGATATGCTGTAATATTCCATGATTTATGCAAAGTTTAGCTTCTTCTACAGTGCAAAAATGTACCGAGCATAGCTTTATGAAAAATTACTATAAATTAATTAAGAAGTACTTTTGTTGGAAGATTGTGGTGTTACACTCGAATTATCTTCTTTTAAACGAAGGTCATATTTCTGCTTTAATTGTGCATAACTGAAACAAACTTCATACGTAAAATGATTATCATTTAAAAAATGCTTATTTAACTTTTGAGTTTAACGACTATTAGATGGCGCTGTTGTGAAGCTTTTTAAGCTTCTAAATAATTTTAGGTCTAATTACTATAATGTTATAGATGAGTAATACTTTTTTGGCCACAACATTCTAAATTTTTATTGGAAGAGTTTAATTATTTCTTTAAAAATTGCAAAAAAATTCATGTTTAACAATGAAAGGAGATTAGAAGTTAACATATTCTAAATAAATTCTAATCCTTTACACAAACAAACACAAAATATTTAAAAATACTTTATTATTTCCTTAATTAATATACCCAGCAGGTATGTGCTTTTAAATTTAGTTTTTACGTTTTAAATATTTTAAAATATAGTTTACAGTTGTTTGACAAAAATGTTTCTCAAACGTTAATGCGGAAACCAATGCATACATTTAAACAGCAGAAGTAAATAAAACATTAAAATGAAATATTCAAAGAACGGGCACAACGGATAGTAAACAATTAAATAATTAACTAAATTTAATTTGAATAGATTAAATAACACTCTTAATTGTTTTATATTGTCTATTTTTTACCGTAATTTACTACCTGAATGACAGATTAAATTTTGTATTTAATTACGAGTTAGGAAGTCTACAAAATTTATATTTATATACTTAAAATATATATATATATATATATATATATAAGACATTTTGCGTTTGTGTAGCAATGTATACGGTCTAAAAATTGCATAATCACTATATAATGTATTAAAAAGTTAACATAATAAAATAAAATAACGCATCTTATAAAAGCACTTCAAGCAGTTGCTAATCACATACCACACTGTATCTCAATATTTTTACTATATATATTTATTTATGTGTATAAAGATAAGGAGAATTTTACTTTCTTCTAAACAGAAAGTAAAAATATTATATGATACAGAAATTTATGATTTTGAAATAAATTTCTCCCAAACAAATACCAATCGCATAAAATGAAATACAAAAATTTTCTTATCTAAATTCTTTTATATGCTTTTTTGATATATTCGCTATTTAAAGAAACTGCTGCTGAGCTATAACCGTTACTTATTTCGAAAATGTTCTATTTTGTTGCGAGATCAATCCTTTGAAATCGCAACCGGAAAGATTGCCATAGAGCGTTTTGTGTTGATTTAAGAAGCACACGAAGTTTTCAAAATAGGTCTACAGTTTATTTGAAGAAGATGTTTCTTAAACTCCTTTAGTTTTATTATATCAAACTTTTTAAGAAAAATATTTTTCAATGCTAGTAGTAAAATAATACATTTCATATAGTCAATGAAAAAAAAAAAAAAATATATATATATATATATTAACTATGTAATATATAGGAAATAGATTTTAGAAACAAATAAAAATGTATGATTACATGATTGTACCTATGTAATACTATTAAAAAATTACACTCACTAAAGTTTATATTTTGTTACTTATAAGGTAAATAAATGCTTGTGAAGAAATTAGGTCAAAATATCTTAACGAAAACAATTCAACTATTTTCAATATTTACATAATTTAAATTTAAATTTACAGTATTTCATAACTAAATGAAGCATATTTTTCTAAATTGAAATTTCCACAATTACAATTCTTTAATTATAATTGGTAAGCATTTTTAACTCCAGTTTTATGTGCAACTCATTTTATGTATATAGAGTTTTTCGGAACTCCACGCAGGAGAGGTTCCTCTCTCGAAGCTGGTAGATGAAAATCTATCGCGGACACGATCACGGCTTAAGCTTGTCTGCCTGGCCGTGAGTTTTTCTGGTTTTTCTCTGAATTACACATAAATACGAGCTAAGATCCTATTTAAAAAAATACCTCACGGAGGTCATGCTATCCATGCATAAGTGAAACACGTTTCTGCCCACAGGGGTGTCGTTGGCAATGAAATAGTAGATCAACTGGCCAAAGAGGCAACAGAAAGTCTCAATATTCAATACTGTCTCCCAGCCCTACCATCATACTTAAAACAAACTCTAAAAACATCTCTTAAACAAAACTGGCAAAATTTTTGGGACTATTCTGAAAAAGGGAGACATGCCTTTAATCTGGTTCCAACGGTTTCTTTACATTCTTGGTCTCTCTCCCCTCAAATTACAGCTTTCCTCACGGGCCACGGCCCTTTCCCCTCTTATCTTAACAAGTTTCACCGCCGACACTCACCCCTGTGTTCTTGTGGTCAGAAAGGGACTGCTTCGCATTATTATTGTAGTTGTCCGCTTACCTCTTCCTATCACTTAAGGAACCCTCCTACTAAACCTCCCAACAGGTTAGAGAACATAATTACTAGACCCTCTTTAATTCAAAAGCTAAACAATTTTTTTCTCTTCTTATGGAAATTTCAAACTTAATAGACTAAGTCAATTAAATACTGCTTATGTTTCTTTTCAAGTTTTATTTTTCTACTCCTCTACTGGTTTTCAATTACTACTGGCTTAATGCACATATCACAATTTTACCATAAGCAATTTCAGTACACCTTTGCCTGCAATTCAACAGCATCCTGACTAAATGCCCCTCTTCGCAAAGGGTTATGCCCGGCACTATCTTAACCAATATCTGCTCTGCATGGTGCCCCTTGTAGTGATGTGTTTAAACTCGGCGCCTACTATACTTCATCATAGTGTACTACTGCACCCTGTAATAAATTGAAATATGACTTCTTTACCGCCGCTCCTTGTCGCGTGGGAGACCTGTCTCTAGTGGCCCTTGTTTATTTATTTATTTATTTTTTAAATAAACGTTCCGGAGGAGGTGACTGACTTAGCTAGAATCGCTCGACACCACTCCTGGAGTGGTGAGCGGCTCAGCCACCCTGTTAAACCCTGTTAATCCATGCATACGACCCAAGTGCTACACTGGAGCCTACTTAACTTTAAAATGGGACATGAGCAATCAATAATTACTTAAGAAAGCATCTGCGTTTACATGCAATATTTCATGGATTTATTATGCTGATTCCTCAACATCGATATCAATTGAATACGGGCAACGTGAGTCGTTTTATAAACACTAAGTTCACCGAAATTCATTTTATGTATGGCCCAGCTAACTCAAATGAATGCATAACGGCACTTTTGTATGAGAAAGAATTTCTAAAATAATGCTTAGAAAAGGAAGAACATTTCACTTATGTCCAATGTATTCTATCTGATCTGTCTGCTCATGATGTTTACAAAATGGCTGTTTTTTCGCTCATTTTCATAGAAATCTGTTTGATCATAGATTAACCTCATGGATGAATTGTATCAGAAATTGCTATAAATATAAACAAATGTGTCGGAATATGTTGTTTTGGTATTTGAGGACTAATTCTCCGTTTTTAATATAAGGGTTTTGTGGATGCACATTTCTAGCAATTGAACTGTGCGGATTCATTAGCGAGGCATTACATACTCTTCGTCTTTAAAGGAAGATCACAATGCCTGTAATCAACACGTTTATGTACCATTTTTCAGAAATCTCATTTGTACAATGGTAATTTACCGCCCTTTTTTGTTTTATCATTATCCTGCTTCTGAACAAAAATCAACTGAATATGTTTGTACTACTGTAAAAAGTGTAAGTTTAACAATTGCAGAACATTGTAAAGATAAAATAAAATCTCTAGTAATTTTCAAACACAGCATACAGGCAATATGGGTTAATCAGTTTTTGAATTAAATATATAGGCCTGTTGTAAACTGTTTGCGCTGTAAACTCTTTGCTACCCACAAAAAATTAATTAATTCAATTTATCTTTGGATGAATCAGATCTCGGTTCACTCGATTACAGTACATTTGCGTCACAGGTCCACGTGTTACTTTGTTCATTAGTTGCTCTGAATCAATCACAAATGACACAAAATTCATAATTTATCAACTTTTACTATACCTACCTATCACACTTAGTTTGAAAGTTCAATAAACCGTATTAAAACATTACAATTTTTTTTAAACAAATAACCACTTTTTAAGTACACGGTTCTTCGAATTGAATAATTTAATTTTAAAATGCTATATTTCCTTAATTATATATAGAACATAGAAGTACGAATAATACATGACTATAAAGGGAATATATAGAGGATTAGTTTAGCGATGTTCAACATAACTTCCTTAATTTGCTCATATAATGCCATGTCAGTTACGTAAATTCTTGCTAAATACATAGTAAAATGTCACTGGTAAATAATTGTGGTGTATCAGAAAACTATTGTTTAAATTCCCTTAAATTTGTGGGTAGTGGCTCAAAAATTGCATCTTTTACCAATCCCCAAAGGAAGAAACGGCGTAGTGTCGTATCAGATCCCTGCACTTTTCCTTTTGCAAAAAAAAAAAAAAAAAAAAAACATTGCTACTGATGATACCACTTCGATCACTCTGAACCGTTGTTGGATTATTTCGGCACTTTTCACGAAATTCAGCTGAACCGTTATTACAGATCAACATAGCAGTGACTGCATCGCACAAAATAATTTCTATTCCTCATGTGCAACTATCATATCTGCCGCAGAAAGGCTTCTAAAAAGAAAACGTTCGTGGAATAGCTTCATAACGAATACATACATTCTATTCATTGTTCATAATATAAAACTTTCACATTCTTCCTTTGTATTCATGTAATAATTATCATTGTGTGTCATTTATTTTTCAACATGTAGAATTTTTAAATCGGATTATTCATTTTGAATAACCCTGTTGAATTAAATTATTGCGCATAAATCTGCAGAAGTTACTGAATTAATATCTGTCTTCTGTTATTATTTACTACATTCCTATTGTTTATTTTCTATTATATTACTTATTTCAGTTATTGTTTGTCTTGTTACTAATTCATCTCGTGTGTCTAGCGGTACGATTCATGGTGCTAATTTTAATTTTTAGTGAAAGATTCAAGTAATTTTTGAGATTTTTGCCTAAGATTATATTTAATGAATAAAATAAAAATGTATTTTATATCTAGATTTCTATGACTTCACGCATTAAAATAGATGCATTGTTTTATAAATTTCTGTTTTGTAAGCTTCTAAAGAAATTTTTCTGTTACCTCTTTTGAAAATTATTTAAAATAGTTAGTTATATGAAAATGTTATATGATATTAGTGATATCAAATAAGTTTGTTATATTTCTCAAAATAATTTTGATGTAAATTCTTTTGAAGAAGATGTATTCTCGATTCTCAGCTTACCCATTTTATTTTCTCTGTGAAATAAATTCGGGCTTTCCATCTAAAATGTGTTATATTTGGATGAAATTATAAAATTTTTAATGAAATTTTACGAGCTTTTAACTAAATGATATAATTAAATGATATTCAGACATCTCTACCTTCAATCTGAAAAAAAGATGTCAAATTTCTGGTTTAGATTATTTTTATGATTTTCAAAATAAAATGTGATTGTCATAGAAAAAAAAAATATTTTTTCAAGTATGTTAAAGGTATTATTAAATTTTGACAAAAGAGAAAATTACCAATTTCTGTGAGCATGAAATCTTGCATATGCTTTGAATAAACCCACCATAATTTCTTTACTAAGTACCTCACCAAAGCTGTTTAGAATGAAAATTAGAATAAGACATTAATATTCATGTGAGAATAACTCAAGACATTCACAGAAAAAGGAATATTTTTCTGTAAAAATAAGAATTTTACCCGTTTAAAATGCAAATGACTATTTTAATCAAACCACAAAAAAAAAAAAAAAAAAAAAAAAAAAAAAAAAAAAAAAACTGATCAATGTGATAATGTGTAATTGTAAAATATAACCAGATTTAATCGATGGAGTCATTTGCCAGCAATTATGATGAAATAGATGCAAACTAAAAATTATTTTAAATATCACATTGATTTTAAATTGATGTATTAAAAAATTAATACAAAATTATTTATGATGTTTGAAAATAACTTTGTCTCAGTTATTTAATTTAATAACTACTCGATATATTTTGCAGTTTTATTTATTTATTTATTTTACACGATTTTATTTAACTTTTGGTAATTTTGTCTGTCTGGTTTAAATCTTCTAGTTAATTTTTAACCACTTCCACTGAACCTATTTTGTTCATAGTTGGCAGTCGAATCTTAGTCAATGACAATACAGCATGAATCGCTTACAGCGATTTAACTTACCATGTGCAGGTTCCGGGGTGAATATTTACCTACCTGTGTGAAATCTTGCGTTTCATTTTGATGTATTTCTGTCGAACTAATTTTGCTCACATTTTAGGCATGAATCGATAACAAAATTTCCAATCATTTTCTGGGAATTGTCTCTCTAGGATACTCAGACTTTAGTTATGAGTCTATTGTCTGTGCCATGTAATACGGAAATATTTTATGAGTCTTTTAATCATACTGAAAAAAAAAATGTAGAATAATGTTGTTCCAAAATTGGTGTTGGAAGTATACTAAAATTGGTTAAATAAACACTGAATTTTGTATCAACACCGAATCAACTGTTGAAATACTTTTTGGATGGTGTGAAATACAATTATGTTGCATGAAACACCATTACTCAAGTATCTTTACACCAGAATTTCTGTGTTTACAAATACACCACACCATTCTTTAATTATTTTCGCAGTTTTGCAGTTCATTTGGAAACTATTCGATGTCATCGGCAGTTTGTTGTTTTGTTTTAAAACTTTATGCTCACGCCGGCCGGCATGCATAACGAACGAACGTTTTTTTTTTTTTTTTTTTTTTTTTTTCTTTTTTTTTTTTTTTTTTTTTAATTGCTTTTCATATCATTGCCATGTATTTGTGTACTACTTTGTTTAAGAAAATTTTAAAACTTTAAATGAATTTAAACATGTCACTATTACTTATACTAATGAATTTTAATAAACAATTATATATATTGAACATTATGCACGCTTTACCAAGTCTAGTTTTTATTATTTTTTTGTTTTCAGTTGTAATTTTGTTTCATAGTAATATTTAATGTATTTCTGCATAAGTTCCTAATTTCAAATTAATTTTTGCATCCAGATGTTTGAAATCGATCAAAATTACAGTTCAAACTCTCCCGACATCTTTCATAAATTAAATCCTACTGAAAGATGTATAAAATTTGTTTCATATAATTATTAATACAGCTATATTTTGTTACAAATCATTCGAAAACTAAATTTTTTTTTCCTAAATACACGACAAACAATAAAATTACAAATATCGCGATGTCACATTTGTTTTGTTTAGGTTTGTGTTTGAACTGGGAATTGAAGACGCGAAGGGTGTGAGACAGAGACAGCGTTTTTCGTCTGGTTTATATATATATATATATATATATATATATATATATATATATATATATAACATCATGTATTTCTACACAAATTAATCTGCAAAGGCTGTTATTCACCAATAACTTCAACTCCCGGTTGCGTATCTCCGAACTGTTGGCGCACGCAGAACAAATTCACAATTTTTCGCCAGAGAATGCGATTTTTGCCAAATCTGGAAGTGCAAAGAGAAACTTCACGCCGTTTAACCTGTATAAATAAACATCTGGCGTTTTTCTTTCTTTCTTTTTTTATTATTATTTTTTTTTTCTTCTGATTATTAATGTAGGATTTAAATCGCAAAACGAAACATATCTTGAAATTAAGAAATAGTTATCCGAATAGAGAAGTAGATAATAATAATGGTAATGTATTAGCATTGAGATCATGTATAAGGCCAAAAAGTTTGTAAAAATTGTTGAAACAAATTACAAATTCTTAGTAAAATGCATGAAAAATGTTCATAAGTCCAAATAATAAAAGAGATATTTCGTGTTAAATTTTATGGTTGAAATTCATAAAATTTTCTACGTATAATTTCCTCCTCGGACATGTCCATTTCTCATTCTTTACCCCCCCCCCTCAACCCCAACATACAAAGTTATAAAATAAAACGTTAAACATTTTATTAATGCTATTCTATTTGTTTTTCAGTAATCATAAACAATCTAACTTAATATGTTATACAAATCAAAGTAATAATGATGCGCATAACAATTTTCATCCTATATTTATTGTTACTAATTTCTATTGAGAGCGAAATGTATTCATATTAAAAGGAATGAGTATGATAGAACACTCAACACAGTCGCAGACTGAAATGCCGCTCCTCATAGGCTACCCTCTATCCGATTCGATACATTTGACTTATCGTAATTAAATGACTAATTTTATTAGGATTGTTTTCGTACATTAATTTCCAACACAACTGATCCCCATATTGCAAGTTCGTGGGAAGTATTGGCCTAATATGTCAAATGAAGGAAACACAATTTTTAATTACTAAAGTTTCAAATTAAAATGTTCATATTTAATGAAGTGTATTAAAAAATATATTTTAAAATATTAGTCTGACATGTTTACGACAAAGTATTGGCATAATGGACGTTTAAACGAAATTTTGCTCTATTTTCCATGTTAAAAAGAAAACGTAAATTTTGAATAACATGTGAAGTTTACAACTTACATTGTTCCAAAGCAATATTGTCCTTATCAATAACATAAGTGATATTTAAAAACTGATGCACCCATTTTACAAACTCAATATCTGTAATACACACAGACAAGTCACATAAACCAACCACTAAAAACATAATTTTTGGATTCAGGAAACCTCAAAACATATAAATGTAACAAAAATTCAATTTCGAAAACGTGATCCGAAAACAATACTTTCGCGACCTTTTACGGATAAGATAAAGTAAATTAGAATAAGAGAATAATTTTAAATTAATTAAACTTTAATTGCATTTATTACATTGATTTTTACTTATAAAAAGAAATGCTTTCATTTAATTTGGGGTAGACCTGTATATTTACTATATATTTTACAAACACAATATAGTGTACTAATTTAGCACAGAATTTACAACACATAGCACGACATGAAATGACCTTTCAGCAATTCCATTGTATGAATATATCTGAATTCTTTTGTGGGGTTTTGTGTAAACTTCTAATAAAGGATATACATCCTACATTGTATACGAAACATTCTTTCATGCACATAAAATATAAGTTCAATTTTTTTTTTTTTTTTGGTTTCATCCAAAAGTATTAAATTGTATTTACCAGAAAATTCACACATAGACTTAATGAATTTGAATTCTTTTCTTAGTCACTGTACACGAATTACTTAATATTTCATCCGAGTCCCAATATCTATTCTTGAGGTATGGTGATAACAAACACACAGACACACTCAGGCAACTGCTAAAAACCTAATTTTTTGTTTCAGGATATTTAAGCAAATGTAGCAAAAACTCAATTTCATGAATCTGAATCAAAAATAAAACTTTTCTTACAATATATGGGTAAAATAAACTAAATAATGATCATAATAATGACAATCTGGTGTGTCACTCACACGACCTTCTTTTTTACCCTGCATTTCAATATTATAATGACAGATTGCACATTAAATCTTAAGATCAATAGCGTAAGAATGTAAAGTTTAATGTACTTTTCAAATAATCTGAAATATGTTTAGAAACAATTTTATTTGACGAAGAGAAAGTAAATAATAATAATAATAAAAATAATAATAAAACAGAATATAATAAAATAAATGTATTTCAAGGATAATTTTAAAAGCTTTAAAATCATAATATTACAAATATACTTCTTCATTAATCTTGATAAAATAAATTTAAAGGGTTTTCTAATAAATTTTGGTATTAAATTATATTATCTAAAAATAACGATACAAAGACTCCATTGACGCGTATCTCCGAATCCATTGACACATTCTTAACAATTATGATTCAGGGAGCCTCAAAACGTGTATATATAAGAAAAATTCAATTTCGAAAATTTGACCCCCAAAACAATACTTTCTCTACCATATATGTTGGTAAGAGGAAGTAAAATAAATAAATAAATAAATAAATGTATTTCAAGAACAATTTTAAAAGCTTTAAAATTAGAATATTACAATTTTATTTCTTCATTAATCTTGCTAATTTAAATTTAAAGGGTGGAGGATTTCTAATAAATTTTTGCATTAAATATATTATTTAAGAATTACGATACTAAAATTCCATTGGCACATTTTTATAGTTTATTCTGTTGGGAAAAAAAAAAAAAAGATTGCTCGAATCCTTAACGAGTCGTGAATGAAGTGGAAAGAAGGGTTGCTTTGCGCCAGAGAGTGTTTTGGCGTGAGCTACAAAAATTCGCCAGGTTCGCCTGTATGCGCCAACATTTCGGAGATACGCCTCCCGGTTGAACACAAAAATTTGAAAAGCACATAAAGTCGGGGTGCAAATTTTTAGCAAATTCTGACGCGTTTTTTCTGCCATCTAGCGGTATAGATATTTTCAGATTTTTTTACGTGAAAATAACCAATCAAAGATTACACGAAATCCTTGACGCTAGATGGCAGAAACAGTGTTCCAAATTTTGCTGGAAAGCTGTACCCTGCCTTTAGACGCTTTTCAAGTTTTTGTGTTTAACCGGGAGTCGAAGTTAATGGTCAATACTTTCATTAATAAAGTAACTTTAGACTTAAATTCTGAACTTATATTTGGCCGAAAAGATAATAAACAAAAAACATTTTTAAGAATCTAATAACAAAAAATTAAATTTTCTAATATGCATTTGATACGTATTCATAAATTAATCGAAAATTTACCATATTAATCGAGCTATTTAAAAATTTTAAATGTACATAAAAAGTAATAACTTTCCATTTGAAGATTTTCGTAACGTAACTGTATACACACTAATATACTAATGAATATATTCACAGCTAAAAATTTATCACTGCTGTTAAATTCGTTTGTCTAAATTTCCAACAAAATAAAATTAATAAATATTGTTCCTATTTTCGGCCTATAATAACATAAATAAAATAAAATAAAATAAAAATAAATAATAGCATTTGAAATGTTCAGTACATTTCATATTTATTTCATTTTTGTTTTCTAATCATTATTCTATAGACATATTTCTGATGCTTTAGAAATCATGTTAGTGTTCTACGGAACTTTAATTTGTGAATTTAATAGTCCATGAAGTCGAAACGATTAAGGATCTCTGTATCTATAAGATTAGCTCTTAGAGTGAAATGTCAAATCATACTCACTAAACTTTAGCGAAAAGATACGAAAATATTATCTCTTGTAAAAAATCAGACTAAATTTTGGTTCTTAAAAAATAGAGATAAAATATATTTTCTGAAAATTAAATATATGTATAGTTAAATAGTTAAATAGCAAAATTTTAATATAATTAAGAAATGAACTTGTTTAGCTTTTAGTACTAGTCGAAACAATGTTACTACACACCTAACAGGAATTAGTAAATTATCTTTGTTTCACATTAGTCTACATTTCAATGATGTGGTGGAAACTATTTTGTCAACAATACTGTAAAATATATTTTATTTAACTGTACACCACAAATGGTGGCAACTACTTTGCACCTAAAATTAAATATTTGTATATTTAAGCAGGTAAATTTACGTAAAATACGGACATGTACATACTTAACATTTTTTTTTTTTACTTTCTTCTATGTATATATGAAGGAAGTACTGGATTCAAGAAAATTTTTGAACTCCAGTTATCAACGGATTTACACGTTTTGAGACCTTCTGAGCACGATTTGTCTGTTTTTAGAAATTGCCAGTCTGTCTGTGCTCATCATATATTTTTTGGGCGGTGTGTGAGGATATGAGGTTGAGTCAATTGCAGGTCACCGCATGTAAGCGGTGGGGAAGTAGATCGTAGCGTAGCTCCGAGGTTTGAGAATTTAAAGACTGGTACCAGTATCCAATGACGTAATAGTTTGAGGCTGAGATGATTTTATCTCAGCAAAGTGGCGGCGCAGTAAATCGAAGGTTGAAAGATTTTATGCCGGCAAGGGAGTCACTAAGGAGAAAGTAGTTTGCGAGGGATGAATGAATGCGATCAGTTATTGGTATCGGGGAAGTGAAGCGATAGAGGTTGTCGGTTTCGGAATAGCGGAATGTAGTAACAGGTCTTTTTAATGTCGGTATAGCGGAATGTAGTAACAGGTGGTTGTGGAGAATGAAGTAGATGGATTCATGCTATAGTGTTGCTCTGTGTAAGAGTTATCGAGCTTTATTGTGTTATTGACAGAGGTATTTGGAGATTGTAGATCGAGTAAGTCTAACGATTTCGAAGGAGGATAACTCTGAGTTATTTACGTAACTGAGAGTGGCATTCTGCTTCTTCGCAAGTAATTCAAAAGTGGTGTGAAATCACATTTATACTTTCATTGTTACTTGTTTATTTAATCATTATTTGAGTTTCTCGGAGGCAAGTTACCCCCCTTACAGTTTAAGTGAAATAAATCTTTCTTATTTATTTTAAAAGAGTCTCAACTTATATTGCTTAGTTTTCTAAATATCTAACTAAAATGGGGTCTGCTGCCGTAAATGATGCCGGGCGCAGACCTCACAGTGGCGCCCTAGTTTGCTCGACATTCCCCCCCCCCCCCCACGCGCTCGAGTTTATTTCACTGGGTCAGGCAATGTTAGTGAATTCTTCAGTATTACTTACAAAACTTTGAATAAACACCATAAAATGAAATGCAATATTCAAAGTTTTGTAAGTAATAATTTACAACGCCAGTTCTGTGGTACATTTTTATTAATTCTTCAGTAGCCTTGAAGAATATTTCGAACTGTCTAAAACTGATAATGCCGATAAATTTAACCTAGTAAAATACTCCTTAAACTGAGATGCCAAATTGTGGTTTGAAAATGTAGCCTCTCTTACACTTGGCTTGAACCCCACATATGATGCTCTAAAGAGGCGAATTAAAGACAAATTTTTTATCGGTCGCCGGTATATCTAAATTACGATAGGAATTATATACTTTAAAAATGTCCTTTTTTGAGAAACCAACTACCTTTCTGCTACGTAAACATGATATCATTAAGCAATTAGACTTAACTTCGCCTTTTGCCGAGGTGTTAGACATTATCACACCTCTCTTTACTATCCCTATTCAAGATTATTTAGATGTGATGATGACAACTTTACATGATACCTTATTCCAAATCTTGACAAATATCAATAGCGATAATTTTAATCGATAATGAAGATAACTGTAATCGCCGGCAGGAAAATGTGCAAGCTCAAAATAACTTTTCAAGGCGTGAAAATTCCGCCCCCCCCCCCTCAAAATCGAAATTTCGACAGACCACAGCAAAGTAGTTCGCCTCCACAACCAAGGCGTAATGCTAACTTTCCGCACTCCTGAAATAGCCTCTTCAATAAAAATGCACCTCAAAACTCACCCCTGCATTTTTTGATACAGGAGCTGAACGTTCCTTCTTAGCTTACGAAGCATATGCTAAACATTTTATGTTTAAACCGTTAAAGCATACGAACTTAAATGTCACGACAGCACAAGGCCATGATTGCCTTTATAGGGGGGGGGGGGGAGTGTCTTTGAAAGTTCAAATCCATCAGTTTACCACGGTTTGGCCAATTTTTGCAATAGATAATCTTCAACATCCTTGTATCATGGGTCTTTACTTCATAACGACAAATAACGTCGAATTAAATTTCGCTACTAAATCTTTATATACTGATGAGTCAAAATTAAATTCTAAACTTGTCGAACCGACAGAGTTAATTCTAAAATATTCTTCGTAGGTCAAAAACTAGAAAGCAGTCTTACATTTTTTTGAACGCTGCTCTCAAGAGGTACTTAATTAAGGGGTACATAGAAATGAAACACTTCCGTTTACAAGTCGTTTGCAAGCGTTCCAAATGTATGACTACAGTCGGCAGCAAAAGTATCCGAGTTCTAGCAAAAATTTCTATATAAAAAAAGCACACTTAACACTGTTTTGTAAAATAAATCCTTTTCGAATCCTGTTCTTAGACTGACTAAGAACAGCATTCGACAAGGATTTATTTAATAAAACTGCATTAAGTGTACTTTTTTTACATAGGAATTTTTGCTATCGTTCGGATACTTTTACTGCCGACTGTATTTGCAAAAAAATTAAAAAAATTACTCATCGAGGTTGCAAGCGTTCCGTTTGTATGTAAGCCTTATAGTCGGCAGCAAAAGTATACGAGCACTAGCAAAAATTCCTATGTAAAAGAAGTACACTTAATACTGGTTTGTTAAATAAATCCTTGTCGTATTATGTTCTTAGACTGACTAAGAAAAGGATTTGACAAGGATTTATTTAACAAAGCAGTATTAAGTTTACTTTTTTTTATATAGGAATTTTTTCTAGTGCTCGGATACTTTTGTTGCTGACTGTAGATGGAATTATTTGTTAGTTTGAGTCTTCACATTCCGCTAGAAATGTAATAGAACTTCAAACTTCCCTTTCAAAACTGTTGTGATTTCTTAAACGAAGTTTAAATTTTTAAAGGAGGGGTTGTGAGGATATGAGGTTGAGTCAATTGTAGGTCACCGCAGGTAAGAGATGGGAAAGTAGATCGTAGCGTAGCTTCAAAGTTTGAGAATTTAAAGTCTGGTACAGTCGGTAACAAAAGTGTCCGAACACTAGCAAAAATTCTTATGTGAAAAAGGTACACTTCATACGGTTTTCTTAAAAAAATCCTTGTCGAATCCTGTTCTTAGTCAGTCTAAGAACGTGATTCGACAAGGATTTATTTAACAAAATAGTATTAAGTGTACTTTTTTTTATATAGGAATTTTTGGTAGTGTTCGGACACTTTTGTTACCGACTGTACCAGCACCCAGTGACGTAATAGTTTGAGGTTGGAATGATTTTACCTCAGCAAAGTGGCGGTGCAGTAGATCGAATTTGGAATGGTTTTATGCTGGCAAGAGAGTCATTAAGGAGAAAGTAGTTTGCGAGGGTTGCATAAATGCGATCAATTATTGGTATCGGGAAAGTGAAGCCAGAGATGTCGGTTTCAATGTAGTTACATAGCGGAATGTAGTAAGAAGTGTGTGTTGGTTATGGAGGATGAAGTAGATGGATTCATGCTATAGTGTTGTTCTGAGTAAGAGTTATCGAGCTTTACTGTGTTATTGATAGAGGTACAGTCGGCTGCAAAATTATTCGAGCACTAGCCAATAATTCCTATATTTAAAAAGTACACTTAAGACTGTTTTCCTAAGTAAATCCTTGTCGAATCATGTTCTTAGACTGATTAAGAACATGACTCGACAAGGATTTATTTAACAAAGCTGTATTAAGTGTACTTTTTTTTTGGCAAGGATTATTGCTAGTGCTCGAATAATTTTGCAGCCGACTGTATTTGGAGATTGGAGATCGAGTGAGTAACGTTTTTGGAGAAAGATAGCTGTGATTCATTTGCGTACCTGAGAGTGGCGTTCTGCTTTTTCGCAAATAATTCAAGAGTGGTGTAAAATCACATTTATATTTTTATTGTTACTTATTTATTTAATCATTATTTGAGTTTCTCGGAGGCAAGTTACCCCCCCCCCCCCCTTACAGTTTAAATGAAATAAAACTTCCTTATTTATTTTGAAAGAGTCTCGACTTATATTGTTTAGTTATCTTAATATCTAACTAAAATGGGGGAAGGGGGGTCTGCTGCCGTAAATGATGCCAGGGCGCAGACGCGAATTTGGAAAATGCCTACTCCTCAGAACCTTGGCGAAAAAACATAATCGGGCTTTGGCGAGCGCGAGTCATGATGATAGTCGGTAGGGTTGCTCGCATGTCTGATGACAAGCGGACTTCAGAATTAGTATTAGCAATAACAATTAACAATAGAATTTTTTTCAATAATTTAAAATAAATTTTAGGTGCTTTTGTCTCCTGAATTAGATACTTTGAAGTATGATTTAAAACATTCATTTTGTAATTGAATAGCTATTTTTATTTTCTAAATAAGTTTCTAAACGTTCATAGCTAATTGGAAACATCCTACATATAAACAAATTGTCGTGTTTATTATGTCGAGATAGACTCTTCTTCCGTGGTCGAGATAAACATGAAAAGAGATTGACGTATATTTATTTTATATTTTGCCTATGTATGAGTTATTATTTCACATATGCATTTAAGTGAATTAGTAATTAATAATGCTGGAATCCAAATATTTATTTTGTGTGTGTGTGAAGAACTTATTGCAAGGTATGTTCACAACATTCAATGGTTTTATAATTATTAGTTTAATGTCTGTAAGTTGTATAAGTGCCTAGAATTAACATTTCTTTTATTTTTTTAATTAAAAGATAATATTTTGTACATTATTGCTGTAACATATTGAAATATTAGTATCTGATATTATATCCTGATGACTCATCTTATATCAGGTAATTTGTTTAGACATTTGAAAACAAATTTGAATTAAAATTATGATATAATTGTGATCATTCGCCTTTTAGTTAGTATATATATTAGTTAGATGTTTATTTTGTTAAATATCACCGTTTGAAAAGAAATTGGTCGAACTGATGATAACATGTAATTATCAGTTCAATCATTTTTATAATGATAATACCGATGAATATATTTATTACACAGTACATTTTGAATATTATAGTGAGATATATTTACATAGAATAGATTGCATTATGTAGACTGCTGATTAAGTAGTACACATACATTCTGAGTGAAGTTAATTTGAATTTATATAAACAAGAATTAATTTTTGTTAATTGTGAATAATACAGTTTATGGTATGACTTGGTATGGTCGTGTTTTTAATAAATCAATAATTTGGCACAATTTTGCTATTATCCTTGGAATTTACAACCCTTTAGGAAAGGAAAGTTTATCAAAGAATGCCATTCTCAAAATGGCAGAAAATGAAATTGCATCAAAATACATTTAAAAGAAAAAAAAATTAAATGCAAAAAATGTATAAAGTACAATAAAAAAAAAAAAAAAAAAAAAACAGTTGAAAAGCTCAAAATTATAAATAATTACAGTTTAAAGAAGATCGAAGAGAAATGAAGGAACAGTGTTTCTTGGAAAGTTCTCTAGTTATGAAGTTTATCCTATGCGAGCTGGACCATCGCTTCAGTGCACAAAATTGATTTTGTGCCTGTAGACGTGGGCTTGCTAGCGATTTTTATTAATATCGACATCAGATAGAAGAAGAAAGAGGAGGATAAGCTTATTGAAGACACGGTTCCTTGTGACATGCTGTAAATAAATCTAAAAATAGATCAGCATAGAAATTTGACATTTGATTTTCTTGTATCCTTTTCAGTTGTTTGCCATTCGAACTTTTGTATGTTTTTTTAATTTTATGGTGTTTGTTTATAAAAATTTTGTTATAGTTCATTTATTTATTTATTATTATTTTTTATTTATAGATAGGGTAAGTGCACCAGTGATTGACACTTTTAGAGCAATCTCTGATGTTTTTAATGTTCTAGTCATCAGAAAATATTTTCAGATATCTTAAGTTAGTACATATGGCATGAAAGACATTCAGAACCACATATATGTTAAAATATATACATTTTATAACAATTATTTTTTTTTATGAATTTTTATTTGACACCCACTCAATGTTCCAGTAATTGACACTGCCAGTTTTTCATTTTATCAGTAATTGGACCCCTATGTTTCATTGTTTGACACTGCTAGTTATTCATTTTATCAGTTATTAGCACCCTATGCTCCAGAGTTAGGCAAAAAATGTTAAAATTCTTATACGTAAAATATGATTTTATTATTTTTCTTATTTATTAATTATTTCGGGATAGATGTCAATTAGTGGAGCATGCCAATCACTGGAGCACCTACCCTATAGCTTTATCTGACGAATTTGAAATAAGCAATTTCAGTGTATAAATCTATAGTTCCAAAAAATTGCACATTATCCTTAAATATTAAAATATGTATTTATATATTGGGAGTACAAATTAATTCGGTCCGTTTTCAATAGATGGCTCTGGCTGATTTGTTTACTGAATAATGATAGATGTTTTTGGCATTGTTAGAAAGGTTTGACCTTTGTCAACCATATTCAGTGAACGAAGCTTCGAGTTTTATACAACAACATTGGTTTTTTGAGCATTCAATATGTCGAGTTTTGTGCTAAAGAAACAACATTTGCGGGAAGTTTTGATTTTCTTTTTTAATTGGAAGAAAAGTTCCGCTGAAGCGCATCGATCGCTTGTGGAAGTTTATGGTGAATCTGCGCCATCTGATAAATCATGTAGAGAGTGGTTTCGACGCTTCAAAAATGGTGATTTTAGTGTCGAAGACAATGAGCGCCCAGGCCAGCCGAAAAAGTTCGAAGACGCCGAATTGGAGGAATTGCTCGATCAAGATCCGTGCCAAACGCAACAAGAGCTTGCAGGATCGTTGGGAGTCACTCAGCAAGCAATTTCCGTGCGCTTAAAAAAAATGGGAATGGTTCAAAAGCAAGGAAATTGGGTCCCATACGAGTTGAAACCGCGCGACGTTGCGCCCCATGTGGCAATTGTCGTTAAAAATTACTTGGAAACGTTGAAATGGGAGGTCCTACCCCACCCGCCGTATTCGCCAGACCTTGCTCCTTCTGATTATTGGTTGTTCCGACAGATGCATCACGATTTGGCTGGACACCGCTTCACTTCTTTCGAAGAAATTCAAGAATGGCTCGATTCATGGTTTGCGTCCAGAGAGGACTCATTTTTCAGAGATGGAATCCGAAAATTGCCAGAAAGGTGGACAAAAGTTGTGGCTACCGATGGACAATACTTTGAATAACATGTTTTTTCATTTTGATAATAAATAAAATGTTTTTTTTAACGAAAAAAAACGGACCGAATTAATTTGTACTCCCAATAGTTACTGTTTAAAAAAGACTGAAGAAGAAAAAAAAGAGCAGTTTTCCTCAGAAAGTTCTCCATTTGTGAAGTCTTTGCATCCTACGCCAGCTGGAACATATTTATAGTGCACAAAATTGTTTTCGTGCCTGTAGATGTGGCTCATTTCATTAACACTGATGTCAGATGGAAGAAAAGGAAGGAAAAGCTTATTGAAGAAAGAAAGTTCATCATGACATGCAGTAAATAAATCTTTTCTTAAAATAGGTAAACATTTATTTAATTTTCTTGCATTCTTTTGAATTGTTCGCCATTTGAACTTTTGTATGTTTTTTAATTTTATGGTGTTATTTATTTTGCTATTACTTAATTTTTATGGTAATATTCAATTGTTTCATTCAAATTGAACATAGTTTGATCAATTAGCAACAATTCAGCTTTAGTCCAAAGAAAAAACACATTTTTCATTAATTGGCAACTTTTCGCTTACACTCCCTGACTCAGAATTTTACATATTACACATAAATTTAATAAGATAAAATTTTTAAAAATGCTCCATGCAAAATAATTTTTAATTCTTCTGCTGAGATCTTAATCATCAGAGACTTGGAGATTTAATCACCACACACCCAAAATTTTACAAATTTCATGAAAATTTTCAAGTTATACTTCATATTTAACAAATTGTTTTTGAAGACTTAGCCTCATCTAGTAAATTTAAAAATTACAATTTAAGTATAAGTTTATTATTACCGCCAAGAGAGAAAGAAAAAAAAGCATAGCATCCTAAAATGTTTAAAAAGTAAAATATTTGTGGCTGCAGCTATGGGTCTGCTAGCATATTTCACAAATATCATGAAACGGAAGAAAACAGAAGAGAATATAAGAAAGAACTGGCGTTTTAAAGTAATAAGTACACAACTTTGAATAAACACCATAAAATGCTATAAATTCACAATAATTGTTTTGGATCGAAAGAATACATGACCCTTCATCAGGCGAACAAATGAAGCACGAGTGCTACAAGCAAAGTGGCAACACACGCTGCCGCTTTGATATCAGCATTTGTGCTTACCGACAGTGACACGATCTAATTAAAGAGAAAGCAAGAGACAGAAGAAAACATCCACTACCGATGGCATGGACCACGAGGAAGTAAGCTGATGAAGGAGGAAACCCCCTCACAAAAGCAGCTATTCAGACTTCCATAAAGCTGTAATGTAAGGTTTTATTCTTTACAAAAATTTTCAGCAAATCGCTAAAATTGATGCCAAGATCAACATTTGCGTCGGCTACAAACTTGGCAGCCTGACGAGATTAGTAATCGAATTTGGTGACAAATATTGCTTCAGGAGAGCCAGAATTTGTAAACCTTTTCTCAATTTTAACAGAATTATTTGTTTTGGTAAAATGTATCATTTCTCACCACTAATTTTTGCCTACAAGAATAAAAGTAGGTAATTTATACTGAAATGATTTTCATTGAACACTAAGCTATGTTTAATATTTAAACTTAAAAGCTTGTTCACATACCATAAAATTAATAAAACCACTACCAGTTTCAAAAGGACATGGTCTTTCTTTTTCAGGTGCAAAGCACTTGCTATTACCTTGGAGAAAAAAGCAATACTGGTGGTTTTTGTACCTGAAGAAGAAAGGCCATGTCTTTTCGAAACTGGTAATGCTTTCATAATTTTATGGTGTATGAAAAAGTTTTTTTAATTTAAATATTCATTGTACACCAGTTTTTTTTATTTTTGTACTGTCTAAGCTGAGTATTTGCCAATGGTATTTTCTGTAATAAGCCATAAAAAATTCCTGAAAAATTTACAATTGGTAGTATATATAATCTTATCATCAGGACTGTTGTGGTTGGAGTAGCTTTTTTTTTTTTTGCTTGTTTTCAGGAATGTTCATGGACTAGAACCTGACTGTTTAGTTACAAATCAATTACCTCACACAAAAATATCAGTGTTTCCATAACCATATGTATATTCCAATAGATGTATAAGGAAATCGTGGTGTCCACGTCAGATTCTTTTTTTTTTTTTTTTTATGCTAACTAAGCAAACATACATGTATGGTACCGTGACCACTGCTATACAGATTTTCATGCAAAATGTGTAAGTTGTATCCAGTGATGTTTTTTTCTCTTTTGGTTTTAATGGTTGCAAAGTGAGTTCACATGCATGGAAGTGATCGCTACTATACAGATTTCTATGCATAGTGAAATAGCTCAATTTTAAATATTTGTTTTATTAATCTTAAAAATAGGCTTCCATATTAAGGAAGTATTAATAAAAAATATGTACAACTGTATTAAAATGTAGCTGTAATTTATTAAAATGTATGTACGTGTAACATCGTTAAGGCAATTAATTCGTTATTTAATAAAGATTTTCTTTTTGAAGTTTAAATTATTAAAATAAATATGGCTGCAATATTGACAAGTAAGTTATACTAGGGTGCCTTGATAGAAAGAATGACAACATACGAAGGACTGTCATTGGCCAAAATTTCTATTTTACCAAATCTATGGAAAAAAAAAATGATCAGGTGTACTTTGAAAATTAAGTGAATGACAGTAAATTTTACTCTTTAATTTTTTTTTTAATAAGAAAATGTATTATTTATTACTAAGTACAAAACTTTGAATAAACACCATAGAAACAAACACTCGCAACAACTGTTTCAGATAAAAAAAAAAAAAAAAAACCCTTCATCAGGCAAAAAAAAGTACACACGAGTGCTGTAAAAGAAGCAACAACACACTGTTGCAGGTTGCACTGTGTTGCCGCTTTGTTACAGCACTCGTGCCTACTTTATTCACTTGACGAAGGGCTAGGTTTTCTTTTGACCCGAAACAACTGTTGGAAGTTCTTGCTTTTATGGTGTTTATTCAAAGTTTTGTAATTATTACTTTTAAACGCCAGTTCTTTGATGCTCTTTTATAATGTTCTAGCAGGCTTTGCCTGCTTCGCTGGTCATTATATTGAAATGAATTTTCAAAACGCTATACCATTAATAATTTAAAAAAATTGAAATCAGTTAAAATCTAAGTTAAAGTTCTCGCTACCTTCGGTAAAGGTTTTTCCACTTGCCACACTTCACAAAATCCCTTTATAGTACATGTTGCATACACATACCTAACCAACACATTAAAAATCAGGATCCTGAGATTATTTGAAGCAGCACTATATTTTAAAACGTGTTTTTACCTCCTCCCCGCTCTTAAATGGAAGAAGGAGGAGGGAATTTTGCTAAATAATTTTGTATTATGAGTTCGATATATATAACTGACCCACACATCGAAAATCTCCTTCTTAAGATAATTTACTGCAAAGTTTACCCCCACCCCTAAGGGGCGGTAGTGTGGAATTTCACAAAATCACTTTATAGTGTGTGTGGAATATGCATAAGCAGTCCACACATCAAAAATTGTCATTCTAAGATTATTTGGAACAGAGTTACGCATGCAAATATGTTTTTTAATCTCCCCACCCCAACCCTCAAGAGGGGAGATGGCACGGAATTTCAAATAATTCCGTTGTAGTTTGTGTGTGTTGAATACACATAACCAATCGACATATCAAAAAATCACTTTCATGAGATAATTTCATAGCTGCTGTTTTTAATCTTTCACATCAAAATTCATATTAGTATTTTTGAATGGAATATGTTATATATATTTTCGACGATTAGTATTACTAAAATCAGCTATAAATTTTTTCCAGTTTAATTCTCCGCCAAAAACAGTAGACTTGGTATCTATGTAATTTGGAGCAGTTACACTTTAAAAGGTGCTTTTGCCCCCTACTCAACACCCTTAAAGGAAGGAAAGGAGAAATTTCACAAAATACCTTCATAGTGCGTGTTGGAAACTCATAACCAGCCAGCACATAAAAAAATCACCTAAGATAGTTCGAAGCAGATTTGTACTTGGAAACATGTTTTCTCCTCTCCAACCCCCAAGGGGGAAAAACGTAGAATTTTACAAAATCTCTTTGTAGTATATGTCTTGAGAAAGCATAACCAATCGACATGTTAAAAAATCACTATCCTGAGATAATTTGGAGCGGAGTTACTCTTATAAACATATTTTTGCCTCCCTATCCACCTGCAAAGGAGGGAGGAAGAAATTGCGTAAAAATACTTTTACAGTGCATGTTGGGAAGGCATAAACAACCGACACATAAAATTAATCTTGCTGAGATAATTTGAAGCAAAGTTATGCTTAGAAACAGGCTTATTGCCCCCCTTCCCCAATTGGGAACTTTCGCAAAATCCCATTACAATAGGTGTCAGTTATACATAAGTAAGCCACATACTAAAATTTGTGATTCTATATATTTCCCCGGACAAATTTAGTGCTAAAAGGGGGACTTTAATTTGCCCACTAGTAACTCCTCCCCAAAATCGAAAATTACAGAAAACCAATAATGATTTTTTGGAAATATCCTCAAGTTGACTCTTAGTGGTTTTCTATATCTTTGTGCTATTATTGGTAGAGTTTAACCCTCACTTTCCCAAGATGGGATCATTTTGAAGTGAAATTTAGTTAAGCCCGCCTCATTCAAGAAGTGCGCTAATTCGTCAGAGATAGCAAACATAACCAGTGGAATGTTGCAACTTCTAAATTGTACAAAAAGGTGCTGTGCTGGTGATTTTCGCCAAACATGCCAAGCGGCACCTGAAAGCGATGTTTCTGCAGTAACGCCTTGATGTTGGGAAAGCGAGGCTTAATTAAAAAATGCGTATTTTCTAAATTTGCCTACAAAAATCATTTTTATCCTCTTAAAAATCCGGAATTCCAAAATTGCAGAAAATAATTTTTTTTTCTGTACTCAAGTCTAGTCTCCCTCTGAAATTTTTTCACAGTGAAGCAATTTGGAGCAGAGTTATGTTTATAAAAATGTTTTTGCTCTCTGATTTTGCAAAATCCCGTCCTAGTGGTCATCAAGGTCCTAAAATCAACGTGCTCACCAAAATTTTCACCTGTATCTCCCATAGAATCGCCACGACTGTGTTGAGTCAGTAATCAGTGAGTTTACTCTTTTATATATAGAGATTATTTATTGTTAAAATAAGTTATTTTGGTGGATACATCTCAAATACTTATATCAACATTTTTATTAGAGTATATCAGGTATACTTCGAAAATTAAGTGGATATCCTTAATTACTGTAAATTTTACTTTTTAATTTCATGTTTTCAGATAGCAAAATGTAGCCTTTAGAAGTTATTTTGAGGAATCCATTTAATTATCACAGATATCAATGTTTTTCTTACAGTGAATTATGATTAAGCTTTTAATGAATAACGTATATTTCTAAATTAAATATATTTTTATATTTCTTTTATTTTGTAACATTTTCATTAAAAATATTCATTTCATCATTATCATGCGATTATCAGGGGGGAAATACTATGTGCATAAAATGATGAGCAACTAGTGAGTAATGTCAACTTCTAGTGCCAATCTTTGTAATGACAACACCATATGTGCTGAGAAAATGGCTGTGATACTATTTAATCACTTGTATATTAACTATATCAAAGTATCCTAAAATATATGACTCGTTGGCACAGTCTACTGCATCAACATAACTAAAAATTTCTCAATAATAAAAATTTAATTTTCAAATATCTTTTTTTTTTTTTTTTTTTTTTGTCTCCATTCAAGTTGTAACAATATAAAAGGCTACAAAAGAGGCCTCTGAATGGAGAATTGTTTGCATGAATATTTAAAAATGAAAGGTTATATATATATAGAAAAAATATTAAGATTATATAAATACTTTTAAATGTTTGGACATAGTTCATTTTTACTAAAGCAAGATTATTACTGAAATTAATTGGGTTAAAAATCATTTACATAAAAATAATTAGAAATTTCATTCAAAGGAAGAGATTATAATACATGCAATTAATCATATTATCAATGTAATCAATCTATACCTGCACAAACATTTGAATTAGTTCTATTTTTAGAAAGTGTGCCTTATTTATTTATTAATCTAAATAAGTAAATAGAAGAAAATCAATGTGTTGCTATTTTAAAAATTAATCGAGCTTAATAAATAAAACTGTGCATGCTATACTTAATTTCAGAGTTAGGCAAAGAAAAAAAAATCTGCATTAATCAAAATTAACATTACCTAACAAACATTTTACTTAATTACTTATGTTTGTAATTACTCAGTAATTACTTAAGTACATCATTACTTTACCAAGCATTAAATTTTTTTTTCCCTTAACGAAAACGAGACAGAAAGAAAGAATACTTCAGAAGAAATATGTAAATGTATAAATTAATTTATTTGAATAAAAATAAATTATATTGAATAAAGAAAATTATTGAATGATAAAGTTAATAAATTGTGGAGAAATTTATTATGATAGGTTTACATATTGGTAAAAAAAGTTATCTGTAATAAATTTGTATTTTTATTTAGCACATTTTAAACATAAAAGAAAAAAAAAATGTCTTCTCTAAAATAATCGCCTTTCATTCAATTAAATGTGAAGAAAATTATTTTTTTTATAAAACAAAATGTTTTATTTTTATACTACGATAAGAATGCAAGTACGGTGGATGTGAGTCGATGATTCATTCATTCTTGATTCATTCTGACAGGTTTGATTCAATCAAAGACTAGTTTCCACATTTCATATTTATCGTCACAAAATGCCGTTTCGCGTCAAGCATCTGCCGCCAAGGTTCTGAGGAGTAGGCATTTTCCAAATTCGCGGCGCAGACCGGTGTATCTCATGAAACAATGAACGAAATTTAAACAATCTTGATATTTAGTTGGATCTGACATAAACTGGATCGGTTTAGATTTAGGATCAGTCGCTCAACAGGTGCCACTGTGATCCAATTTTTCTAAATTTTTTACATGGCGATGTTGGAGAAAATTTCGTATAAATGCACATTTTTTTTTCAATGAGAAGTTACAAGACAACAGATATTAAAAAAAAAGCAAAAGTACAAGATAGAAACATGAGATGAGTTAATCCATCAACTTATGTCAGGCAATCCATATCGCTCCCATAAGGAGGCAAAGCAGGACAAGAAATAAGGTAAAGCATGACCATTTCTTCCTGGTCGTATAAATGCACATGATGAGAGTTATTTTTAACATGCGATTGTAAAATTAATATAATTTATTGATAGTAGTAGTCCTTTCACTCTCTGGGGGAAGATACCCCATCCCCGGTGGGTGTAAATTTTCAATATGGGTATATTTCGAAAGATCTCGTCAACACGTTTAAAACCAATGACTGAGTCTTAGAACTTTAAAACAAAGTTATCTTTTTTAATTTTTTAATAATGAAAAAAAGAAAAATTGCAATTATTTTTTTTGTTGGCAAAAAAATGACTTTCTTCCGCCGTTTAGTGTTATAATTCTGTCAGGTAAAAATCGTCTGCATTTATCATGTAAAAAAAATTTTCATAAATAATTATTTAATAAATAATTTGTAATGCATGAATTTGTGTAAAATTATGTAGATGAAAGCCTTGTGGTGGCCCCATCACACTAGGTTTTGTTTTGCAGTTGATAAAGTGGACAGCTTATTAAGCTGTAACAAGTCTTTCAGATATAGGTTATTTAAAAACATAATTAATAATGATAATGTAATTTAAGGGGAAAAAATTTACAGACATTTTTCATTTGAATACCATTTTATAATATTTAAAAAAAATCTAAAATAATAATAATAATAATAATAATAAAAATAAAAACTTCATTTAAAAACCTTATATATATATATATATATATATATATATATATATATATATATATATAAACTTAGATAAAAATTTAAATTGTATTTTATCACCAACTGTATATGCAGAATTTTTTTATTACATATACTTGCATAGGTCGACATGTAAAATTTTGATTTTATAATGTTTGCTGATCTTTATGTTTTTTGGTGTGCTGAAACCGAAAATAAAGCCAGTTTTTCTCTATCAGGTACAGATTTTACCAATACCTATACAATTTCTTCCATTACTTTTCCACCAATATAATTGTATGGTAAGTTTTATAGAATGTTTCCATGATTAATTAATCATAGATACTTATTGTTGTAATTGCGCAGCACTAATGCAACGTAAAATCATACCAACCAACCAACCTATTATTATTGTATATGAAAGAAATTGTGTCGGTAAGCACCCTGTATTGACAAAAGTCTATACATGATAGAGAAAAATGGACTGAATATTCGGTTTCAGCACATCAAAAAACATAAAGATCAGCAAAAATCATCAAATCAAATTTTGTCAACTTCATTTTTGTAGGCCTGTGTTGTTATTATTATTATTTTTTTTTTACATACAGTCGGTAACAAAAGTGTCCGAACACTAGCGAAAATTCCTATGTAAAAAAATTACACTTCATACGGTTTTGTTAAATAAATCCTTGTCGAATCCTGTTCCTAGTCAGTGTAAGAACATGATTCGATAAGGATTTATTTAACAAAACCGTATGAAGTGTACTGCTTTTACATAGGAATTTTTGCTAGTGTTCGGACACTGTTGTTACCGACTGTACTTATAAAATAAAATTTTCAATAGTGACTTATCTGGCTGAAAATTTTATATCACTTATTGCCTAAAATTGTAAGTACAAATGAAATGATTTCAAGATAATTTTACATAAAAGTTCAAGACCATTTAGCAGCTTAGAGATAAGAGATAAAAATATTTGAAGCTAATATCTGAATTAATTTAAATATTTACAGTTAATTGAGTTCTGTTAAACAATTTCAAAATAAAATTACTCTTCTAAAAAAATTTAAATTTAAAATATCTTTTAAAATTACTTTTCTTATTTATTAGAATTTTAAGAACAAACTTTGATTATTGTTGAAAGTTTCAAAGTTTCGTATTTTCACAATTGTGTTATGGTATTTCTTTTTCAATTAGCTAAGTAATTTACTGTTTAGAAACATTTTTGACTGCAATTAACTTAACTCTTAAGGAATGGCGATAAATTGTTATTTTGAATTTAAATCATTCAAAGTTAATTTTTAATAAGTGAATAATCATTATCATGCTTCATATAATTACGAGAAATACTTTATTATCTTTCAGTAATATGTGCATATTAATATAAATATAAAGTTAAAACACAAATAAATAATTCAGTTGAATAAATTAGGGATATGTAAACATTAAATTGTTAAATGAAAAATTTGACGTTTGTAACTATCACCCATGCATTATTAAAGGGAAAAAAAATATTTTTTTAATTTTTGACTAGTGTCTTAAGAAGTGTGAAAAAAAAAATGTATATATATATATATAACTGCAATATTCATTTAAAAAATAAGTTTATAACAGAATTAAGTACTGTTATTGTGATTTTATTTGGTTGACCTATCTGGATTCTTATACTTCATCAAAACCAGCTCTTTTTTACTGTGGTATGGTTTTGAATCAGAAAGTATATATATATATATATATAAAAAAAAGCATATGATACTCAGACGTAGGTAATATTACTTTGTCAAATGTGTTTATTTAAAGAATTGTGTATAATTTATGTTGAAAGAAAACTATCGCAGTTTTATATGTAAACATTTTTGTCAGTTTAAATTTTGTAGCATTATTAAATGTTGTTTCAGTGTACAAACCACTGCAATGTATTTTCCATATACTGTTTCCAGACAATTTAGCGGACAAAATTTTTTAACACCCCCCAAAAATCTATAAACACAGCGGGATATTAAATTTGATTGAGAGCAAAAGATCAAACTGAAAAAGTAAACAATTTAAGCGATGCATTTGGGATGCTTGGGGACAAGTGTAAGTACGTTTGTTATACTTAAAAAAAAAAAAAAAAAAAAAAAAAAGTTGCGCCACTTACAAAATTTCTAGAGTAAATGTAAAAGTGAGTAGTAAAACAAACTTTTTAGTAATTTAGAAAATATGAAATTGTATTCGAAATCGGCTATAAAAACTAAGTTTGTGTATCAAAAGCTATAGCATTTACTTCACAAGTGACGCAAAGACAGTCCAAATTCTGACATACACACTTTATCAAGATTTAAAATATAATCAAATTTTCAAACTTCGAAAACTATTACTATTTTATGTTTTATTTTCTTTTCAAAAACTAAATATTACAAAAATACGTCCAAATAAGCAGATAGGATGGCTATTAGGTTTAAATTCACCCTATCAGTAGAGTGATAAGGCGAAATTACACTGGTTACACTTACCCCACTTCACACTTGTTACCCCACAATTGTTTGTGATAAACAATTTTAAAATACAATTATTTCCTTAAGAAAAGTTCTAATTTAAACTGTCTTTCAAAATTACTTTCCTTATTTATTTATAATTTGTTAACTAATTGAGATCCTTGCTACAGTTTTAAACTTTTGAAATTTTCACGTTTGAGTCATATCATTGTGTTTAGAATTAAATGAGTTATTTAAAATTTTAGTAATAAATATTAAAAAATTTAAGCTTGTTTAACCCATTATTTGATGATGATGAATTGCACTTTATTATTGGATGCTGAAATTTATAAGTGAATTACCATTGCTATTATAACCATAATGATAAATGCTGCTTTGATATCCTTATATAATATTACCCTATTTTTATAAAATTGAAACCTTAATACAAATTTAAGTTATGTAAATTCGAGAAATGAGGACAATGTAAATTTAACAATATTCATATAAATAAGTAATGATTAACAGAATAATTAAAATTTCAAATAATGCCTTAATTTTTTTAAAGATTAATAGAGACTTTTGAATCTACTGACTACTAAAACACTACTACTATGACTACTACTTTGACTACTGAAATATATTTTAAAATCCTAAAAATGACATTGGCAAAATAATACTTTATCTTTCTACAAAATTTTAAATTCAGCATTGCTTAATGATTTATATATACAGGATATCCAAGACACAAGAATTAAAAAATAAGTAGTATATTGTAGGTATCACAAAAATTTTCTCGATTTTCCTATACAAAGTTACACAATATAAATTATTTATTTAAATTGTTGTTTACTAAAAATACTTTTCATTATGAATTTCAATAATTTTCACCGCGGACAACCATAAAAATAAATGCTTAAAGAGAGCCAGCTTCCTCCCAACATCTAAGAAAAAGCTGTTTTATTTATTGATTAATTTTTTTGAAAATGAAATTAAAAATCGATAAATTTATTTTAAATTATTGAATATCTATAGCCCAACTATTCGTTTTAAGGGTATTCGCGAGATCTTTCATAAGAAAGAAACTCATATTAAAAATTCACACAGACCAATCTTCTCCCAAGGAGGGGAAGCGATATCAGTGCATATACAAAATATTTTTCCTGATTGACTAAAAATTAATTTTCCTTATGAACATTTATACGAAATTTTGTCATATTTTGCTGTATTTAAAAAAAAAAAAAAAAAAAAAAAAAAAAAAAAAAAAAAAGAGAGAAAGAACGACGCCCCTTCTAGGGCAATTGGTCTTCAAATGTAATCAGCACCAATTCAACTCTCAAGGTCCAATGAACTATCAAATTTGGTTAAATTTTGTACATAAGTTCGTAAGATACACATTTTCTAAAAAGAGTCAAATAATGTTCAAGAAATACTAAAACGCGTAATTTTATGGAAAACCGGAGGTCTATGGTCAAGTCGTGTTTAAAAACAGCGGTCTAAAATTTTCACTAATCCAATATTTTCTTTATGTAGAGAGAGAGAGAGAGAGAGAGAGAGAGAGAGAGAGAGAGAGAGAGAGAGAAAATAAAAATCTGGAAAACAATGGGCGATAGAAAAATGGAAAATGTGCTATATTTATTGTTAAGATAAGAAACTTTTAAATAGAAATTTGGAATTAATAACAAAAAATCTGAAAAAAAAAAAAAAAAAAAATGCTTCGTCCTCTGTGCAAAGTTCTAAAAATAAATAAAGGTTCAACGGATTACACAATTTCAACATTTATTATTATTATTACTATTATTATTTTATTTTTCTCCCTATAACCTTGTTTTACGTTTCAATGCTTGAACTTATTGTGTTATTTTTAAGGATTTTGTATTGCAGTTACAGTATACCTAACTTCTGAAAGCAGTTTTTACAATTTTCGAAACAAATTTATGCATTTTCCCAACCTTCAAAATAAAAGTACAATTAGTTCTATTCTTCTACTGATCCATGTTTTCGAAAATTTCAATTTTAAAATCAGGTGTACTTTGCTTCACATGCTGTAAATGAAGCAATTTTAGAGTTATCATGCATAAAATTTGCACGAAGATCATTTATCAGCTTGGAAATAAGAGACAAAATATTTGAAAATAATATCCTTATTATTTTAAATATGTATAGTTAATAGGGTTGTGTGAAATTACTTTAAACTATCTTTTTCAAAGAAAACTTCAAATTTAAATTGCCTTTCAAAACAAAACTCCACTTTCATCAACCATTTGTTACGTAAAGTAGCTCATTATTAAAAGTTTAGAATTTTTGAAATGGTTAAGTTATGCTATTATGTTTGCAACTAGTTAAGTCATTTATAGTTTTAGTTACAAATATCAAAAAACTTTCTAATTGCAATAAATTTATCTTATTCGGGAATAACGCTAAATAGTACTTTTCAGATTTTATAGTATAATATTTTAATTTCTGAATATTCATTATTTTGACACATGTAATTAAGAAAAGCGCATAAATATCGTCCTATAATATACGCATGGATTGTAATAGTAATGAAGATGAAACTAAGAGCAAATCTTATATAGATGAGAATAATGTATTAATTTAATTGTATTTTAAGAATAGTGAGTGTTTTGTTGTTTCCTCTGTTCGTGATTAAGTGAAAGTCATTTTAGGTTCAAACAATTGTCTTTAAAAAGAAATTCTTTAAATTTTACTGAATATCTGCAAATTAAGTTAAGTTTGTAACTTAGTTTAGAAAGCATAATTAGTAAACTACTTTTAAATATAAAATAAAATCCAATATTATCTGAATAAATCGTATTTACATTTTAATTGTCATAAAATTTTATTTTGTAACTTAATATTTAAAAGATTCGAATTGTTAGATTGCATTTAGCCATTTACAGACAAATATGTTAAAATTTTAAAAAATTGTTATGCATATTAAATATATATATATATATATATATATATATATATATATATATATATATATATAATTAAATAAAGAAAAAAGAAATTTTTATATAAAAATTTATATATACACAGATGATGCTTTACTATTAAAGCGAAAAGCTTCGGGTAAATTTTTTTAACATATTTTAAATAAAATTTAATTTTACGTGTGTTTAAAGTGTTTTTAATATATTTAACAAATGACACGTGTTCATTTTAACACTCTTTTTTTCTTAGAGATTATTTATAATAAAAATTAAATTGCAAGTAAGCAGTACTAAAATGCACAAAAATTCCAATTGAAAACTAAAATATCAGACTTTTCACCAGTGTTAGTTGAGAGTAAATACTGAAAAATTAAGTGTTAAAAATGGAAGAAAGAAAAATATGAATAAAATTACATTATATAAAATTCCAAAGTGCACTCTTCCAAGAAACAAAATTTCTTTGCTCAGATAGGAATGTGCCGTTCATACCGGACAGAGAATGACAAGATATGCTGTCTTTTACGTTTTAATTTAATTTTGTTTCAAATTTTACTATAAAAGAATGAAAAATTAAAATTTATTATTTCTATTAAATATAAGTAAATGATTTGAAATGGGAAATTCAGAATAATTTTAGCAAGACATAAAAGTTAAAGGACATTGAGACCAATCTTAGTGGGTAAAGATGTGTAATGAGGGTTTACTACTTCGACCAATAAGTGAAATATTATTAATGATTATGATATTACACAGATATTTTGTTTTCTTGCAGATTTTAGCATACTGATTAATATTTATAAATAGTTTTAGTTAGCATTTCAAAAAAAAAATTAATGAGCCCCTTTTTAGAGCGAAATTAATTTTAAACTTACCTAAAAATGACAGTTTACATAATATTTAACATAATACGGGTTATAAAGTTTTCTACATTTATTTTTATTAAAGAAATAGATATCGATTTATGAAAAACGGATACAATTTCCTGTTAAAAAAAAAAAAAAAAAATGTAACATTTGATTAAATCAAAGTAAAAAAAAAAAAAAAATCAAATAAGGAAATTATTATGTTAATAAGGCATGAAATAAACGAAAACCAATATGAGAATTGCTAATAAATAATTGCCTACAGACCTTTATTAAATCAGTAATTAATTAAATCAAACAGAAGTTTTCGACTTATTTCCACACTTTATTTCAAGTGATAATGTTCTTTCCTAAAAGTTTATTTGACAATGAGAATGCATTAGACTTCTTAATTAACAAAATAATTAATGAACAACTAATTAACCAAATATTTTCCAATAACGATGCAAAAAATAAATATGCATACATCGCATTTGATAATACCAAATATCAAAAGGATAATATCATTTTTATATAAAAATTATCTGAAATGAAATGTTATTTTTAGCGGAATATATGCAAAATTATAAATGTAATTAAAAAAATACAAAATTACAAGTGCTCGTTTTGTATGAAAATGTAATTACGTAAAAATAAAATACTCCGATAATTAATTAACATAGGTATTTTTTAAACTGAGTGACATTTAAATGTTGAAAAACTTTATATTGACATTAAATATATAATTAATATTTTTAATGTAAAATTAAAAATATTTAAGTGTGATTAACCAGTACATAAAATAAAATGGGCAAAATTAACAAGGATTATTTAATGTACTACTAATTCACACGAAATTAATGAATCATCGGGATGTTCTTAATGTTTTTGGATGCACATCGTTAAAAAAAAAAAAAAAAAGTGTTAAATATTAAACTTTTTAAAATTTTTACCCGAGCCATTTTGATTAAAATGAATTTAAGATGGAAATGTTTAGAATAGATTATCTAAATTTTATCAACTGAGGATTAAATTTCTTAATGAAGAAACTGTATTTTCTTTTTCTTTCTTTGTTTCTTTTCTTTTCTTTTTTTTTTTTTTTTTTTTTTTTTACTTGATTATATAAATTTTTTTTACCATAGTATATTTCTAAAATTTATATATATATATATATACATACATATGTGTGTGTGTGTTGAATTTTAAATAAGGAATTAAACATATGGATCCATACATGAAAATGTTTACTTTCTTGGGAAAATAAAGTTTTTTTAAGCTAATTAATTTATATCTACATTTTTTAATAAATTTAGCTTAAAAACACTATACATAAAGTTTTGTCGCCTTTAAATTGTGCAATTATCTTTATTTTTAAAACTTTGAAATGAATTAGTGTGAGGATGTCTTTCATTTATGTGATATATCTCTATATGCATTTCTTATTACGCAGAAATATCATTAAAAATTTTAGAAATTTTAACCCTAATTTCTCATAAATATTTAAGAGGAGTAACAAAATTTAGAAGGAAGCTGTTTCGCTTGGTATCTGGCTCTAAAAATGGATAGACGACCCAGCTAATTGAAAACATAATAACATAAGTCAATTGCGAAATTTCGAAAATTCAAAACTTTTAATGACTAGCTAAATTAATATTAAATTGTTCATGATAAAGTAACTAATTTTAAACAGAATGTAAATTAGAATTTTTTTGATAAGAAATGATTTCACTTTAAGATCATTTAACATAACTCTATTAACTAAAACAATTTATAATAGCACTGATATTAACTTTAAATATTTTTATCTGATATCTCCGACATGCAAAAAGGTTTTGAAAATTTACACATCATTACTCAAAAATTACTTCATTTATACATAAATTGTTAAACAATAATGGATGGAAAACTTTGAAAAGAATTAGAACAACGTTCTAGATAAAATTTAGGAATTTATAGTTTTTAATCATTAATATTCGAAATAAATGTCATTAAATATATAGAAATTGCGAAATAAATTTATACTTTTTTAAAGTCTCATTTCGTTTGTTTATTGTATCTCCTTTTAATTACAAATTAAAGAGAAACTAAGAGTACGCAATACAACTTAAAGATAACTTTTATTTAAGACATTTGCATCAATTTAAAAATATTTCACTTAATCACTTGCAAATGGATAAAGTAAAGCGTAAAACTTCTGAAAGGCGCAATTATATGAATGTACACTTCTCTAAGTTACAAAAGTCAAATTTTACATTTGATTTTCAATTTGGTTTTAAAATAAATATTCGAAACTTATATGAAGTTTACCGTAAGTAGGTGTATTATATTAATGATTATAATAACTCAGGCAATTCAACTTCATAATAGTAAAAGCAATTTACCGTCATCATTTAACAGGTTAAACTTATTGTAGTTAGAGGGATCGTTAAGTTAATTTATAAATGTCTGGAGTAGTTAGAAAAAAAAAAATGGATACATTTAGAAGTAACAAGCTACGTTTGAAAAAGTGGCTGGAAAAAAAAAAAAAAAAAAAAAAAAAAAAAAACCTTAAATTTACAGAACAATTTAATTTAAAATTTTTCTCAAATAATAATAATATTAACAGTAATAATAAAAGTTATTTAACAATAATCTATTACTTATATTGATTTAAATAAATCCGACTGTAAGCTTCAATATTTTTTTTTCTTTTTTTCTTTTTTCTTTTTTTACAATTTTTGTATTATTATTCTGAAGTTTTACCTCTTTTTGCGTAAGATTACATAACATTGGAAGTCTTGCTTTACATTATCTGAATTTTATCACATCAGAATTAAATTTGGAATATTGTTCTATACTTTTTACTTGATCATAATAAAATACTTTCTTAATCAATAACTATCAAGTTTATACATTTAAGACATTTATGCTACATGAATCGTTACAACATGAAAAGTAAAAAGAGTAAAAGCAAAAAAAAGTTTTATGAACCAATTAACTCATGTATGTTTGTTCATGTTCAATAATCTAAGCTTAAAGTAATTTACATCAAAAGTTAACGTTCTTGTTCTATTTAAAATGTGCTTTTACTTCTAATTTTTAAGTTATGATTTCAATAAGAGAGTAGTTATTTTTTATTTTAATTTATTTAAAGTTCAATCCAGCAATAAAAATTTGGGGATCCAAAAGAGACCATCTAAATCTTATTTAGTGCTCCAAATTCACTGTAAAATATTCTGTTATATTATGGAGAATTTATGAGCAAATATCCGTATGCTATAGAAGATATATTGAATTATTCGAAAAGTAATTTCATTTCTTCCCAACAGAGGACTTAATTGCATTTTTTCACATCAACTTCACAATTAAGCCCCATTGTCATTATATATTTTAACACCGGATAGAGCTAGGCTTGTTTGTGAAAAAGTTTGTTCCCGCACAATTGTTTTTTATTTGTACCCTACCAAATGTAGAAAGTCGAAAGCAGTATTTTCGTATGTTTTGTTTTTTTTATTATCAAAAGAAAAATTGCTGTTCAAGCAAGGAAATAAATATCCCATGTGTATGAAGATGTATTGACAGATCACCAATCTGATTTGCAAAATTTTTTTCCATAAATTTTCATGTTTAAGATGCACCGCCTTCTGGAAGGATAGTTGAAGCTGATGAAGACAAAATAAAGGCATTGATTTATTTAAACTGTAGAAGAGCCTCTTGTGAAATCGCTGATAGATTAAATTTATCGAATTCAACCGTTTATGACAGCGTGAAATGCCTTGGTTTAACTCTTAAACTCAATATGTGGTTTCACATGTTCTTACAGAAAGCAGATTGCTCTGTCGAATTGACGTCTGTAACTTCGTCTGTAACTGTATTGTCGTCTGTAACTGTAACTTCGTCTGTCTGTAAATTGACGTCTGTAACTGTAACTTTACGTCTCAAACGTAAAGGGAAAAGTGAAATGGGTTGTCAACAGCAATGTTAAACGCAAAAAAATCATGAAGTAAAAAAAAAAAAAAAACCCACTTTGAAACCCCTATATTCATAAAAAAAATGTGACGATGGCCTTTCGGTGGAATTTGAATGGAATTGCTCTTTTTTTTAAGCTTCAACTGATGAATACACTGTCATTTACTGGACAAATTGAATGATTCACTCAAACAGAAAAGACCAGAATTGATTCACAGAACAGGAGTAGTGTCCCATCAAAATAATGCGAGACCACCTAAAAGTTTGGTAAACTCGTGAAAAGAATTCAAAATCTGTGTGGGATATACTACTGCATCCGCCATATTTTACAGATCTGTTTTTCAAAGTATTGTGTGTTCCGGTACTTTGTTATTGTCTCTAAAAACCTTTAGGTAGCAAAGCATTTACTTCAAATGAGGTCGTTAAAAATAACTTTGATCAGTTTTTTGCCTGCAATTATGAGACATTTTATGAATGTGAAATCATGCTATTGCCAGAGAGATGATTAAAAGTTATTGGACTAAAATGGAGAGTATATAATTCAATGAAAAATGTATACACTATAAGAAAATCGTCTCTGATTTTCTCAAAAAGAAAAGAAAAAAAAAAAAAAAAACCTAGATTGCATTTTAAGCACCCAATACTTCCAGAAAGATTTTATGCAACAGTACATATTAAAATATTCGTTCACGAAGAATAATTTCCCCAGAGCAAATATCTGTTGCACTATCAATTTGTTAATGACTGAAAAAAATAAAAAAAGCAGTATGAAATAAAGTTCTCCAGTTTGACCCGTCTAGATTGAACCAAGATACATTGCATACGGCGACAGTCTTACCACAGAACCAATTATTATTAATCTGCTACTCATCACTTACCAAACCTGCTTTCATACCAATTTCTCCACATGAAAAAAGAAGAAATGTGGTCCCACCAAGTACACTCTGTAGAAAGGGTTACATATTGTACTTGGTTGCAGAACAAAGTGCATCTTTTGATTGGGTAAGATGTATTTTTTAAGATAAATCCTGTATTTATCCCTGTATTTATCCTTTTTATATCCTGTATTTTTTAAAAAACAGAAACTGTTTGTTGGAATGCTACGCAAGTTTTCTACACCGCATTCTATAGGCAACAATGTTGTCTCTCAGCCAAAAATGTACAGTTTGTTCTGCTACTTCGCATTTCTCAATACCGCTTTTATATCAATTTTACGTTCGTAAAACAGAGAAAACCACTTAGTGAAACTTGTATTAATGTTTACAGAGTTTATCTGGTTACAGAAAAAGAACGTTTATTTTGACATATTAATGATGTAATTGTAAAGTAAATTTCTGTAATTTCAGAAAACATAAATACTATGTCAAAAACTTTTAATTTTTTAACATATTGTTTTACAGTGAACGTTCATTAATGGTTTTATGTGAAAATTGCTCAAATGTTCTAATTTTCAGATGTTCGAATTAAAAAGCTATCCATTCATTACTATTTTCTTAATAGAGATTACTACAAAGGTAGAAAACTAGTTTTAGTAACAAATTTAACCATATAAATTATGTAAGAGTCATATTTAATAACATGCAATAAAACGCACTAAAAAACTTATATTGAAACAGGAAGAAATTAAGCAAAGAGAATTGCAAAAACACGCAAAAAATTATTTTCATTAGAAATAATTAATCACAGCCATTCACCAGTTAAAAAGCGCAGGCATGAGTCCAATGTGAAAGGAACAAAGCGACACAGCAGGTTCAATGTAACACTCAAAGAAAACTTTGAAAAAAAAATTTTAAGTCAAACATTGAACTATTAAAGATCATTACCAAACAAAGAAAATTGAAGCTAAAAGCTTGTCTAAAATACGCTGATTTCGATTTCTATTTTTTTAAACTACATTTTGTAAATACTAAAATGTATTTATTTCATTTTTTAAAATGTGAATGTATGTATATAAATTAGAAAAATAAATAAATTTGCAAAAAAAATTCAGTCGACAAAATTCTCATCTATATGTGTGCTATCGACGACGTTTGCTGATGACTTGGTGATATTTGTCGCTCTGTTTGTATTGTGACATATCTTTAGCATATATTTGTTTTATATATGTCAGGTCTGAAGGAACACTTTACATTTTTACCAAAAGTTTACGCAATAGGTATACGTGTCATTTTTTGCGATGAAACATAAAATATAAATACATATTCCTTAAATTTTATTTTCTCTTAAAAAAGTTATAATACGTTCTCAAGGTTTGAGAGATAAAATAAATTGCATAAAAATTATTTAGTAAAATACTTATTACACCATTTAAAAATCAAATGTCTTTCGTTAATCAAAACAAAAGCATATTTTCTTGACAAATATACAGGGTTATTTTAATTAAATTTCAGGTTTCAAGAAGCTCTAACGTTAAAACTACCGAACAGAATGACTCTATATTTTACCAGAACAATCGTGAGGCAACTGAATTTTGTTTAACAAAAGAAAAAAGAAAAAAAAAATGGTTCCAAAATGTAATAAATGAGTCGTATATTCTTAAAATCTATTGTTTACTTTCAGATAACAACATTCCTGTGTTTAACGAATCCGTTTAAGCTTTTCTCCCGAAATTATGCCGAAAGAGCAATATAACGGCTCATTTTGGAAATTATTTTGTCCTACGCCAAAGAAAATTTCATTGCCTTCCGAATGTTCTGGTAAAATATCAAATCATTCTGATCGATAGTTTTAAAGTTAGAGTGTTTTGAAATCGCAACTTTAATTATAATCAACCTGTACATTTCCAGAGTTTTTTTCACAAAAATTGTACTGTAAAAAACAGGCATTTATATCACGTATCCAAAAGGGTTTGAAATTTTATTTTTCCGACTGAGTGAAATTAATGCCTGGACCGGTAGTCGAACCCCGGAACTTTGACTTACAAGGTCAATGCTCTACCAATTGAGCTATCCAGGCCGACAAACCGGTCGGCATTACTCACTCAGACAACCTTTAGGCAGGAAACGGGGTTTCCGGGGTTCGACTCCCGGTCCAGGCATTATTTTCACTCAGTCGGAAAAATAAAATTTCAAAATATGATTTTCTTCCAATCAGTTGATTGTGTGATTTTAATAATAATAATAATAATAATAATATATATATCTATATATATATATATATTAAAAGTTCGTAAACAAATTTCCATAGATTCTATTGTAAAATATTCGATTAAAGTATCTAAAATCCCCGTTACCAAATCCTCAAATAATCTGACAAGAGGACATTATGTTTTGCTTAAACGATCAAAAGTTAATTTTATTTCGGAAAAGAGTTGGGGAAAAAGAAAAAATCATTTGGTGCCAAACAGTTAATATTTAGAAAGATTTGCTCATTTGGTAAAATTTTTAAAAATATTTTCTATTGAATGTTGAAATTTTGTTTCTATTGAAGAGGAAAATTTTGTCTAAATCGTTCAGCAAAATAGTATTTCAGATTTAGATTAAAAAAAATAAATAAATAAATAAATAAAAAAATAAATAAAAGCATGGTTGAATTGAAATTTATTTCGTTGAATTGTTATGTCATAGAAATACATCATAACATTACCATACCAATAAATAAAAAAGAGTTAAATAAAATAAATACAGTAGCCGCCGCATTATAAAATCACGTTTGATTTCATCAAAATGATTTTATTAAGCGGCTGATTTTTATATACGGCGAACATGCTCGAACTCAATAAAGGAGTATTCATTACTTAAATATGGAAAGAAATTCTTCGCCCTTCCATCTATTATCAACTAGCCATCTGTAGGAATAGAATTTTTGCTATCTATCATTCATGTAAAATTTCCAGCTTTTAAGTACAAAATTCTATAAAAGATGGAAATTTTCTTTGACCTGTCATTCTTGTACCTATCTAGAAGTGCTGCGTTGATGACTTTTGCTTTTCCTATTTATTTTAGCTTGCAGTTCACTCTTCCGTTTGGTACAATTTAGGCACTAATATCATCTTTATTATTATGTTTACATGAAGCAAACTGAGAAACTTCAAGCTTCGATGTCGCCTTCCTTTGCCTATGGAAAAAAGCGATCCATACTTTACCAAAATTTTACGCTTTACCTTCAAAATAAAAAAATTCCGCTTGCATATCTTGCAGCTAAGTTGCTTCAAAATAAGAACTAGAAACTCTATTTGAATATTTAAAGACAGAAAAAAATATTCATTGGCCAATCATTTGACGAATTCATTCCTTGAATTCATAACTCCCGTGTTTTTTTTTGCTTTTTAAGGCGTAAAATTTTTGACAAAGAGTAATAATGTGAGGGCTTGTATTTTTGTGTCTTTTTTTTTCTTTTTAAAATTCCGGTCAGAAAATATAATTCGTTATTTAGCCTACATACATGATCATTTTTACTGTTGAAAAAAAAAAAAAAAATTGTGTTTATTAACCGGCGATGCTGATTTTATTAACCGGCGGTTTGTATTGATTTTATTCCGGACCCAACAATTTGATCAGATTAAGCGGCTGATTTTATTAACCAGTGATTTTATAAAGCGGCGGTTACTGTAGTTATAAATAAAAAAAAATAAGTTAAATATCTTTAGTTCTCCTGTCCAAAGTCTTTTCAGTCAGATCTTCTTGTTCTTTCTGTTTGTTCATATATAGGCGTATATCTGGTATAGCTGTTGGTTGGGTCCCACATCGTTACACAACTAGCAGTCAAGACAGAATTGCAGTAGGGTGCAAAGAAAGTCCCTGAATATGGTCAGGCGGCTGACCGAAAGTGTTTCGGACCAGAGAAATAAAGATATTTAATATAATGTTTTATTATAAACAAAGTTTTTCTTTAATATGCATGAATAATTGTTTCTATTTTGTTTTAAATGATTATTTTAACTTAGAAATGATGAAATTACAATTTGTGTAGAAGAAAAGTATTAAATTTTGAAAAATAAGTTAGACTGCAAAGTTAGAGTTTAATTTTTTCATAAAAATGCATATTAAGCAATAATAAATGTTAAGGCATGGTGACGCTTACATACCTATTAATTTTCTATCACACAACTTGTGCTTCTGTGAACCCTATTTATGTATATCCTTAAAAAGTTAAATGTAGTTTGCTACAAAATATTGTAAGGCATTATAATAATTCGTAGGATACTGATTCGCCACATTTCTAGCTGTAAAAATGAATAGAAAAGAGTGATTTCTTTCAGAAGTACTCATGGTTAGGACAAGAAGAACAAGAAAGATGTAATCGTTTGCGATATCCGAATAAAATACGGGGACATATGAGAACTTGATGTACTAAATAAATATATGAATAACAGAACTTAAGATAATAAAATGTAGATTTAGATTAAAAAAAAAATATGTATATATAAGATAATGTAGTTATTCTTATTGTTTTGGCGTTGCATTTAAAGTTGTAGATTAAAAGATTTTTAAATATTATTATTTAACATCAGTATATATATAATTTTTTTTTGTACAGTTTCCCTTAAGCAACAAATTATGAAAGCTTTTTTAGCGTAGGTTTTTCAGCTACTTTTTATATCTGAAGTCTGCGCTATACATATAAAGTTTATCTCTCCTTGGTGGTTAATTAATTATAAACTTACCTCACAAATGCGTCATATTGGTCAATTGGGAAAATCGCTATTGGTTCCTATTTGACAGAGTAGAAATTTAGAAAATAGAACTACAAACTTTCCTACACAATTCAACCATTTGCCGACCCTATCGCTTTGAAACGCTCTAAACAGTGTTGCAGAACTTAGGGACTCCCTTTATTCAAATATCACCAATAATTTTCACGAGTAATATTTGATATAAATAACACGGCTCTGCATGAAAATTGCGCCAACACCATTTTTGCAAATTCTTATGTAAAAAGACCGCTTAAAACCGAATATGATGCTTTTTTTGCCCAATAACACACCGCTCTTTAGGGACGGCCCCCTATTTTAATCACATTTCGGTAATTTTATAACTATACATTTGATTTACAGAGAGGGGGGGTATTTTAACTGTTAAATAGCTTCTAAGGGGCTACAGAGTTGAAAAATTCTGAAACATGAACATTTGCGGCAATTGGAAAATTTAGGGGTGGGTGGGGATTTGCCACTGAAATTATGTATTACATTTCTTATATTTTTTTAACCTATTATTAATGTTTTTTATTAAACATTGCAATTTTTTTTTTGTTTTTAAGTGTTAAAATAATTCTTTTTCATTCTCCAAATCGAAATCGAATTCGTGGCCATAGAATTACCGAACAGTAATAAAATTTGGAGAGGAGGTGGTGACCCGAGAAAACAGTGGGCAAAATGGGAGTCACATTCGGATTCAGGAGGTCATTTCCCATAAGAATCAGCAAGAATATCAGCAAGCATGGTATCAAGGCTCGATTTTTTTTTTTTTTTTTTTTTTTGTAGCGCACTGTAATAGACTAAAAAACTTCAAAGTGATTGGGCAACCGTTACAGTTAAAACTTAGTGGTGGATATTGAGTAAAAAAGTCCCTAAATTTGGCAACACTGACCAGAGGAGTGAAATTAATAGGACCGGTAAAGTGTTAATACACACATACAAACAGTGTATTAGTATTACATAGGAAAGCATATTTTTTTTTAAATATACATACAAATGTATCCATACATGTTTATACATGTGTATATTTATGCATACACATTTCAGTATGTAATATACATTAATAGTGCTAAACATATACATGAATCAATTCTTTTGCGTTCAACGTAGATATAATATTCTTCAAAATACCTTTACGGGGTGTGCGACGTAAATATTTTGTTTAAAAGAATCTTAAATATTTTACAATGTAAAACGAAAATAATACGATTAAACTATAAGTTACAAGAATTTCAAGTGCCCCCATCGTCATGTTATTCTTTCATAATTATTTTATTCGACAGTCCAATAAGCTACTACATCTATATTATTAATTTCGGTGATTAAATTTAAATATATAGCAACTATAATTTACAAAACAATGGAATTTTAAGCTATTCACTTTTCGCAAAATAGCATTACCAAGCATATTATCTGAACAGAAATGTCATTTATTACACTCTAATTATTTCCTTTGAAGTTTTAAATGAAACAGTCATAATATGATACATATAATTGTGACATAATTCAAACATTTATTATTTGTTTAGAACAAAAAGACCACTTAATTTCGTCACATAATATTTTATCTTAAATTAACAAACTAATTTTTTATATAATAAAAATTAATCTAACTCATACAATCTAATTTATTTCGCATATTACGAATTTAAATGAAAGTTTATTTTTAACATAATTCAACATGTGTTACCACTGAATAAAAACTAAAAATAAATAGATAAATAGATTTTTAAAAAGCTTAAAAGAATGATTTACGTAAAAAAAAATATATATATATATTATTAGTTTGAAGACTACAAAAATGCTTGTAAACTACTAAATTACTGGGTAAGGGGTCGTACTCCCTGCCCTTTTTCCAGGTTACATTCAGGGATGAGAAAATTCCTTTTTTTTAGCTACCACTATTTTCATACAGAAATTTTTATGTATTATATAACTATGACTTGTTATATAATACATAATACTTGTTATATAATACTATGGCTTGTTATATAATATTGTTATATAATACATACTTGTAAATATAATATACATTATAAAAGTAATGGTTGCAAAAAACGGGAAATTTTCAACTCCTAAAAGACTCATGATAAAAGAAAGGAGAGTACGACACATGTGCTAGATGAGCGTTTTTCAATTTATTTTACTTAGATAAAGTAAGTCAATATTAAAACCCGAATAAATTACTACGTCAGAAACGCCAAAAGAAAAATACTTGAGATGCATACAGTTGTTTCGGTAGCCTTAAGCGTACCGTCTTCAGTGCAAAAAGAATTCTGAATCTGGAGAAGTGCTCGTATATATAGGAGAGGGAGCGAATTTAGTTCAACCAATAGAATTACGGGAAAGGTGGAGTGTGTGGCCAATAGGAATTTAGGAATGTTAGCTGTGTAAACTGTAGAAAAATTAAGAAAGTATGGACAGAATGAAAAAATTTCCAACAATCAGACAAACAGGAAACAGCGAAATCACAATTTAAAAGGTTTTTAAAAATTTTATAAATATGAAAAGCTTCAAAGAAATCAAGTTCATGAATGGATTTAGGTCTGCAAATTATTTTAACTGAATTAAATTTAAAATTATGATTTTCCTCCCAGCAATGTTTAGAAATAGCCGATTTATTGGTTTCTTGTTTGCGGACGTAATTCATATGTTCTTTTAGACGAAATTTAAGACTGCGTTTAGTTTGGTCAATGTATGATAAACCACACTGACAGGAAATACTATAAATGCCCCAAGAATTATGCATATCAATGGATCTTTTAACTGAGAAAAGGTGAGTTTATTGGCAGGCTAAAATATTATTTTAAAATCATATTGTTTGAGAGTTTTATCTATATTTTAACTGAATTTAGGAAAACAGGGTGAAAAAATACTGATATTAGAAGAGACTGATTTAGTAGACGAAATGCGAGGGAGCTGTAATTTTTGGAGAGCTTTGTCTATAATGGAGGGGTCATAACCTCTGTCAATTGCAATGGCTTTCAGGTATTTAATTTCAGATTTTAATAAAGTAGGATTTGAACAAATATTAAGGGCACGGTTTACAAAATTATAGAAAGCAGCCATTTTTTGGTTAGGTGGGTGACATGAACGCGCATGGGGAGGAAGGGAGACTGCAAAATTTTTACGATAGACAGTGGTTGAAAATCCATTTACAGTGCGAGAGACGAGGGTATCAAGAAATGGAAGGGAGGCATTATTTCTTATTTCATGTGTAAACTGGATATTACTGTCAATTGAATTTAAAGTTTCTAAGACATGGTCAATATTGTGACAAGATATGTCGATAAGCGTGAAGGTGTCGTCAACGTAAAGGGTCCAAAAAGGAAAAAATATTTTTTCAAAATGCTTGCTTTCGAAATAGTGCATGTAAATATCTGCGAGAATAGCGACGAGAGGGGAACCCATGGCTAAACGTTATAGTACGTTTCCATTCTCTCCCCTATTCTCGCAGATATTTACATGCAAATTCTAATGAAATAAATAAATTAATTAATTAATTAATTAATTAGTTAATTAAATAAATAAATAATAAAGCAACTTAAAAATAAAAATAATAATAATGCACATTTTAAAAATAAATCGTCAAAAAGAGTAAAGATTGGATTGTCCGATTGTCCGATTGTCATTGAAATTTATTGTTTGACGATTCTTGAAAGATAATAATATTCAAGATCGTTTTCTGTGTCGAAGGAAAGTTACTTCCAATCGGTAATTTTGGCCAGTAAAATAACTAAGTGGCAAAAGTGTTTTCAAAATGGCAGCTAAATATAATTTTTTGCGTGATGTTTTTAAATAACAATTTCTTTAAAATCACAGACCAAACAAAACATGTTCTTTGAATTATTTTTTACATGCCAGTATATCCCTGGTGATGCTGTGGATCTTTTTGTTTGTGAGGAAATAGGGTCCCAAAAATGCAAAATGGCACCAGTGAATATTTTTAAATAGGAGAACATTAACATACAAACAATATTATTTATACGTAGCTGCCAAAATTGATAATTTACTCCGTAACATTGCCAATACCCACCTTTTCGAACACCACTTCCTTTATTGAGTAATTTTTTTAAATAAGTAATTACAAGTAAATGAGAAGAATATTACTCTTCAAAAGAAGTTGTATGAGAAAAAGACGGGCAGTAACAATGCTGCGGAATAAATTAGAAAGACTGGAAGTTCCGTTAACTTAACAAAAACCTGTTGTTTATAAATACGTAATTTAATATTTTATAATTTTCTTTTTACATTGTTAAACTTTAAACTCTAAAAAAAGAAAAAAAAAAAAAGAAGAAGTTTTTTGCTGGCAATTATAAATTATGAATTCATAGGATAAAACTCATAGGGTAAAACTAAGATAATTCATAGGGTATTTCATGGGGTAAAATTAAAATTCATACTGCAAAACTAAAAGAAAAAATCTATAATATAAATCGAATTTATTTTTATTACAGAGTGAAATTTGTGTCTTGTCATTTTGAATTTTAATTTTCAAAATATTCGATAAGTTAACTTAAAATATGAACTTATAATTGGTATATTTATGTGAATGAAATAGGTGATTTTAAATATTTCGTCAAAATTGCGACTAAAAATTTCAATTATTTATTGCAATTTAAACAAATTTAAAACACTCTATTGTTTAAAAGTAATGAATAATATCTGTGGAAATGCTGAACTTCTATACGAATTTTAATTTAAACAAATTTATTTACTCGGAAAATTAAAGCCTTTGTAAGCAGCTATAAAAATACATCTTTGTATAAATATTTCGAAAACAAAGTTGTTTACTAAGATCTGATTACATTTGTTTAATACGTGGTATATTTTAAGCTTACAAAACAATTCTTTGCGAAATTAAAGAAACAATAGATAAGATTACATTTAAAGAAAAAAATGCATTTTTGTTGACATTAAATTCAAAAATCAAAAATTTAAATAGCATTTGCTCTTTTTATTGTGTAATCAAATTTTGTTTTATTTCAGTTATCATTTGTTTATTTCAAGAGCAATATATTTAACGTATGCAATAACTGATTTATAATATGTAAACTAAAACATAAACCAGTTCATATATATATATATTAATTTGGAATGTTGTTTACTTTTACAGAATAATAATATAGAAAATTCAGACAAAACTCAAAACTAAACAAAAATATTTTTTGGTATTTATGTTTGTAAAATTCTAAATTTAGTTATATTCAATTTCTTCTTAAAATTAGTTTTTTCTTTAAATTAAAAACAAACTGTTTTTAATCTGTTATCAAAGAGATGAAATATGTTAAATGTTAAACTATATAATGGGTAAATATAGTTGCAAAATAATTCATAATTAGTGCAAAATTCATAAAGTTTTTTTTTTCTTACTACTTTATATTTTAAATTTCATTTATATTCAGATTCTAAATATTCCTTTCACAAGATAAGGATTTTCTAAACAAATATCTTAATACAAAACAATCATAGTGCCGCTAATATAGATTATATTACAAAAAAGGGGCAATAGAATACAATAAATATTTTAATTTATATGAAATTCATTGTAGATTGAGAGGCAATAGTATTATAATCATTACATATGTTTTATTGAAAGTGTAAGTAAACAAGGTATAAATAAAAGGATAAATCAAATTCAGTATAAATGTACAAAGATATAAATCTTAAAAAAAGAAAAGAATGGTGTATAATTGTATAAGTTAAACATTAGTTTCAATAAAAAAAAAAAAAAAAAAAAAAAAAATGTATACCGTTACATTAAACTCTAGATAACTACTGAAGAAATATTAATCTTGGTAAAATAAACAAATAAAAACGAATAACCTAAAAAAATAAAAATAAACTTAAATTGAAATATTAATTATCCGTAAAATTTACAATAACATTTCTACCAAACCTTTTTTCGATACAGATACTTTAATTGAACTTATTTCTTTTGTTTAACTTCTAGCTGTTTTAACTTTAATAATTACTTTTTTCAACAAATTAATAGCACTGCTATAGGCTTCCGCCATTTCAGTTCGGATTGCGGAAATTGTTATGCAATTATTGAAAATGAAATTAATTCTGTTTTGCATGACAAAATTTTCTTTTGGTGTAGATATGTGGATGATATTTTTGTTATTACTGATAATCAAGATATGTCTAGTGTTCCTAATTATGCTAATTCCGTTAATCCATCAATTCAATTTACGTTAGAACAAAATAATAATAATAATAATAATAATAATAATAATAAATTGCCCTTCTTAGATATTTTAGTTGTACGTTTCCTTTTAATGCTCATTCTAAATTTGGGTCGTTCATTGTAAAAGTGAATTAACTCCCTTGTAAATGGATTTTGAAATAATGAACATTTTGTAAATTTATGCGTATAGAAAAAGGCAAGTTTCAGTAAATGTTATCGATACAACTAAGAATTATGAGAATTTATAAATTCTATTAAATATAATTTTAAGTAACTTAGAAACTTCCCTTTTTTCTGAATATGTAGAAGTTATAGTTTTCTGGAAATAACAAGTAATGCCATTTATGGGATTTTAATGCAATTATTGGAGTTTTTTCACTTTTATAGTGAAAGATGTGACTAAATCTGAAACAATTAAGAAAAAATATATATATTAAAAAAAAATATGGATTTACACCACTTTTATAATGAACTATCCATTTATTACTTCTGTTTATAGGAAACCTAATTTTCCAGGCCAATATTTAAATTCTAATTCAGTAAAACCCTCTTCACACATGTCTGCTGTTTTCTAAACCGCGCTAAATCGTATTGCAGTACTGAAGAACTTTTCTAATTAGAATTAAAAATAATTTTTTTAGACTTAAAACGTAATAATTATCCCCCTCACTGGCTTTAAAGAAAATTAAATAAAAACGACTTTAACATTGATAATCATGATATTAAGTATTCCAAATCGCCTAAATCTTTCATTACTATTCCAAACTATAAAAAAAATTCTGAATCTATTGCAAATATTTTACGTACTGTTAATATATCTGTTCCCAATAAACCTCAGTTTCTGATCCGTAATTTCCTCTCTAATTTTAAACCTGTTACTTCCCCCCCCCCCTTTTCCCGTATAGGAGTTATTTATAATATTCCTTGTAAAACTTACAATTCTGTTTATATTAGTGAAACTAGCTGTTTCCTTCGTTCTCGAATTCTTGAACATAATAGAGATTTCAAAAACCGCGCTATGCATTCTAAAATTGTCCAGCATGTCATAGAAACCAACCATCTACCTGATTTTGACAAAATTAAAACTAGTATGCTGTGGCCACCACAAGACTTTCTTCTATATTATCCTATACAAATTCACGCAGTAATAATATTTAAAAAAAAAAAAAAAAAACGATTTTTTTTTCAAAGTTTTTTTTTGTTAAAAAAAAAAAAAAAAAAAAAAATCGATAACTTTGTTTTAAATTATCACATATTTATAGTTCAACCATTCGTTTTAAAGATATTGACGAGACCTTTCGAAAGATACCCATCTTGAAAACGTACCCCTCCCCCCCCGGGGGTACTTTCCCCTGGGGGGGGAAGCGATGACCGAGATTTTTTTCCTAATTAACTACTACTATTATCAATAATTCATATTAATTTCACAATCACAGGTTAAGAATAACTCCCATTATGTACATTTATACGAAATTTTGTCTTATGCTGCCATGTTAAAAATTTAGAAAAAATACGATCACAGCACCACCTGTTGAGTGATTGATCCCCAAATCTAATCAGTCCCAGTTTATGTCAGGGGCCAACTAAATACCAAGTCTGGTTAAATTTCGTTAAAAAAAAAAAAAAAAAAAAAAAAAAAAAAAAAAAAACGATTTTTTTTATGTTACTTTTTGTTAAAAAAAAAAAAAAAAAATCGATAACTTTGTTTTAAATTATCACAGATTTATAGTTCAACCATTCGTTTTAAAGGTATTGACGAGACCTTTCGAAAGATACCCATCTTGAAAATTTACTCCCCTCGAGGGGGGACATCCCCCCCAAGGGGGTTCACGAGGCTCCTACACACAGAAAATTTTTTCCCCAGTTGACTACCTCTATTATAAATAATTCTTGAAAATTTCATAATGATTACTAAAAAATAATTCTCTTTATGCACATTTATACAAAATTTTGTCCTATATCACCATGTTAAAAATTTAGAAAAAGTGGGATGGCAACGAAACCTGTAAGACAATTTTTACCAAAAGTTGATAAGCACTAATTTATGTCAAGGTGCAACTACATACTAATTTGTATGAAATTCTGTGCAGTAGTTCCTGAGATACAGTTGCCACAAAATTTTGTCACACACACACATACACACAGACAGACTGACAGACAGACAGACAGACATACAGACAGACATTTTCTAAAAAGGGTCAAATCGTGTTCTACAGCTCTCAAAACGTGTAAATCCATCAAAAACCCGAGGTCGAAAATTTTTACGAATCCAATACTTTCTCTATATTACATATAGAAGAAAGTAATAATTGTATCTAACTGTTCAAATTCTCATTCTAGAATTTTCCTTGAGGGTTAGTATTCAAAACTACATTATTCGCCTCTTAATGAGTCACACGCAGTCCCTGTAGAATACGCTGTGCTTTTGTAGAAGAAATCTATCCGTTCATCTCAACGTTTACTTTTATGATGTTTTTACTAATGAGGAGCCTAAACTAAGGCTCGAAACGTATAAACATACGTTGTGTTTATTTTAATATTTTAATAGTATATTTTAATGGTATATTATAATTGTCTTGATTTTTAGTGTAATTAAAATGTAATAGAATTTTACGAGATGTGATGATTTTTAAATATTTTAAATATTGGCTTAACCTTGAATTATAGAAAAACATTTTATGAGTCAAACTAAATCCAGGAAAAAATCTTCAACGTCTTCAACACCAAAAATAAACTGAATAGTAGACAACTGTTTAGGTAACATTTAGTGTGCCATCTTCAGTACATACAGAAATGAGAGTAAAGTGCTTCGATGTATAAGAAAGGAATTGAATTTAGATCGACCAATAGAGTTACGTAGAATAGGGGTGACTGGCCAACGAAAAATTGAGAAACGTAGTTGCGAAAAAAAATGTAGAAGAAATTAAAAATATGTGGACTGGAAACGAAATTTTCAACAAATAGCTAAATGGGGTACAGCGAAATCACAATTAACAATATTTTTAAGATTCTTAATAATATAAAACACTTCAAAGAAATCGAGTTTGTGTATAAATTTGGGCCAATAAATTATTTTAGCTGAATCAAATTTAAAATTATATTTTTTTGTCCCAGCAATGCTTAGAAAGAACCTATTTGCTAGTTTATTGCTTGTGGACGTAACTTATATGATTTTTTATACGAAATTTAAGACTGTATTTAGTTTGACCAATCTATGATAAACTACAATGGCAGGAAATACTATAAATATACCCCAAGAGTCATACATATCTGTAGGATCTTTTAACTGAGAAGACGTGAGTTTATTGGAGAATTTATTTTAAAATCATATTATTTGAGAAATTTAGCTAGATTTAGGAAAATGGCGTAAAAAAATACTATATATATATATATATATTGGAAGAGAGCAATTTAATAGACTAAGTACTAGGAAGTTGTAATTTTTGAATAGTTTTATCTATAATAGAAGGATTATAACCTCTGTCAATTGCGATGGCTATCAGATATTTGATTTAAGAGCTTAGTAAAATAGAATCGGAAGAAATATTAATGGCACGGTTAACAATAACATCACAATAAGTATAGGAAGCTGCCATTTTTTGGTGAGTGGATGACATGAACGCGCATGGTGAGGTAGAGGGACTGCTAAATTTTTAGCACATACGGTGGTGGAGATACCTTTTTCAGTGCAAAAGACAAAAGTGTCATGGAAAGAAAGCGAACTAGCTTTTTCTATTTCATGTGTGAATTGTATATTACTGTCTATAGGATTTATAGATCAAAATTATGAAGAGGTGTCAATAAGCGTAAAAGTGTCATCAAAGTAATGAGTGCAAAAAAAGAAAAAACAAATTCTAAAGGGACGTCTTTTAAAAATACTGTATTTAAATGTCAGAGAGAGTTGAAGATAGAGGAGAACGCATGACTAAACCTGTTTGATGATGAAATTTTCTATGGAATGAAAAAATAGTTTATGAAAGACAAATACGGGTGAGATAAAGTATTTTTTATATTTACAAAAATATTTCTTAGGACAAAAAAAAATTTTTAGTCTCTTTTCTAGACAAAAGAGAACGTAACTTATTGAAAAAATAGTAAAAATGGATTTCACTAATGTTCAAAATGTTGAAGTATCTTCCTGAATTTAGTTATCTAGCAAAAAATTTCTTTTTAATAATCTGGTAACAAGAAAATATCAAATTAAATTTTCTCAACTTTTTCTCATAAAAAGTAAAAATTGTTTATAACTTGGGTTTGTTAGTTAATAATTTTTAAACTTTCGTGATACATTAAACTGAAAATAAAGTATGAATAAAACACAAAAATTAATAATAAAATGTTATTTTTAACGAAGTGCTCACGGATTTAAACTTTATTAATTTAAAATTTATGTGAAATATCCAGAAAAAATATAAGAGAAAAACACACGAAAGATTTTAAATTTTAAAGTGAGGACGTGACACAATTTCAATCAGACCAATACCAGAAGTGCATATTAAATCACTAAAATATAAGGAAAATTTTTAGCTTTTGAACTTTGAAATTTCTCTCCTTGTTTAAAACAAAATGTAAATAGTTTTTAAGAAAGTTGTGGAACAATTTTCTTTTTTGTTTTTCATATAGATGAGAAACATTTCATTGCTTCTTTTGTGCAATATATTTAAAAAATCTGGAGTGACTCCACTCGACTTTCCGAGCATTGAGTAATTAACGGTTTTGTTGATAAAGTAAAGTAAGAGGAATTGAGTGCAACAGTTACTTATAATATTTATAAAAATTTTCAGCTCCTTCGGATAAGGCATTTAGACGCTATTGCACTTTAAATTTTGAGTCCATATCCCACAATTATAAAGAAATTTGCATTTTGTCCCTGTAAAAATAACCATAAGTGCGAGATTCTCTAAAATTCATAAAGTTCGTGTGACGGTGACGGTGACGTATAACATGTATATAAATATATACGTCATATACATGTATATGACGTATACATGTATATAAGACGTTTTCAGTTAATTTGAATAAGGTGTTTAGTCGCTGTCGCACTTAAGTAATTTAAGCCTATAGATCTTAATCATGAACAATTTTTAATTGTGTCCCTGTAAAATTCGTTAAGTGCTAGAGTCACCAAAATCCATACAGTTTGTGCGATGGTGTCCTATAACCCGTATATAAATTTTCCACTCAAACGGATAAGGCATATAGATGCTATCGCACATTAAATAATTTCACCCCATAGGCCATAATGATACAGAATTATTTGTTGTGTCCCTGTAAAAAACTATTTTGGTGCTAGATTCCCCAAAACCTATATCGTGAAACCGTTATCTATAATATGTGTCTAATTTTTTTGTTCAATTGAATAAGGCGTTTAGACGCTATTGCACTTTTTAAAATTTGGTCCCATAGGCCGTAATGAAAAAGAATTTTTCTTTGTGTCCCTTTAAAGAAACTATAAGTGCTAGATTCACCAAACACACTGCAGTTCATGCAACAACTTCGTAGAATATGTGTATAAATTATTTTCTCAGTTTAATAAGGCGTTTTGACGCTATCGCACTTTTTAAAATTTGGTCCCACTGGCCATAATGATAAGGAATTTTCCTTTGTGTCCCTGTAAAAAAAAACTATAAGTGCCAGATTCTTCATAATCAATACAGATTGAGTAACTGTGACCTATAATATGTGTATAAATTTTTTTGCTCAATTGAATACGGCATTTAGATGCTATCGCACTTTTAAAATTTTGGTCCCATAGACCATAATGATAAAGAATTTTTTTTTGCGTCCCTGTAAAAAAACTATCAGTGTCAAATTCGCCAAAATCAATAGGGTTCGTGCTATTGTGACTTGCAACTTGCGTACCAACTTACAGCTCATTCGAACAAAGCGTTTAGACGCTAGCGTGTTCACACACACACATACATACACACACATACATACACGCACACACATACATACATCATCGTAAAAATAGTGAATACGGACTAAGGGGACCTCAAAACGTATAGAAACAACCAAGATCTCGAATTCGGATTTTTGACATGATTGCAATACTTTCCTTACATACGTATGTTCGGAAAGTGAAAATTCATATAGCATGGTTTTTGTAAAAAATATTTTTGCTTGTAACTTTTGCATATGACGTAGTTTTCATTACTAATAATGGGATTTTCTGTATGTTACATAGATCAATACTTTTTATGCAAAGTTTTATCTACAAAAATATTAAACACTTTTTAATTGATAATGTAATAGTACACAATGTTAAGTTAATCGAACAACTTTGTATAACCCAAATGAGTTCCTAATAATATTTTTTTCTTTTTAAGTAAACATTTTATAATAAAATAATTTTCTCTGCAAATTTTGATAACAAGCAGTAATTAGCGATGTTTTTCTATTTGAAATGTATGTTTTATAATATTTCTTTCGAAACAGTTATAATTTTTGTGAAAGATTTAAGAAACAAAACTATAACGAAATTACAACATATAAAATAACTGTTTCAGAAAGTTTTCTGCAAATACACGCTATTGCGTACTTGGGGTTCGTGAGTTGTTTCTGAATGAAAGGCGAAACTTTCGGAAGCTCAGAAGTTTATTTACAGAAAATTCGAGAAGATTATACGCCTGTAAACCAAGTATCACTTCACTTTCTCTAGTAAACACAGCTTAGATAGTAGCTGTCAACAGCAAATTCACAGAACAAACTGTATCAGAGCATTGACATACAGCAAGGCTGTAATCAAACAAACTAGTCAAGAGAGCACTTTATCATGAAGCGGTTGGCGAGAGACTGAATACTTGACCACATTGGGCCTCCTTTTATACCCCTCTATAAAACCCAGAATGTTCTGGACATTCGTAGAATATTGAAGTTAGAGTTTCCATATTTGGTATATCAATAATAAGGATTTTCTTGCAAAGGTTCCCAAAAAGTTGCCAAGGAGCGAAAAAGTTGCCAAATTTGTCGAAAAAACCAATACCTGCCTTAATGAGGCTTTTTAACATGTTTTTAACGGGAAATGAGCTATTTTAATGCGAAAACAAGCTTGAAATGCTCAAAATTAGCATTTATCACCTGACTAAGCCTCTTTGAATGCATTTACATAAAAATAACTAAGAATTATTTACAAAAATACGAAATAATTGCAATAATAATAATAAAAAAAAAAGTCTGATTAAAAGAAAGAAAAAAAAATGTTAATGCCCGTGGCTGAAAAATGACAGATCAGATACTAAACACTCTGAAGGTGTATCTTCACATATATTCGTTTTAATCACATTCTCAAATAAATTTAATAATTAAATAATATATTTTCAATAAATAAAATTTCTATTAAAATATCTAAAGAAATTCTAAATTATCTTTTATATTTGGACACATTTATCTCTCTATAAATAAGTATCTTAATTCTAAATAATATGTTATATGTTAATCTATTAAATAAATCTGTTGAGAACAAAAACGTATTCTTTAAAATTAATAATTTATTTCTACGAGTCTAAATGCCTTTTTATTAAATAACGTCTCTCGGAATTCTAATTTCCTAATAATAAATCATTTAATAATATAAAATATAAATAATATTATTTTCATCTATTAACCGTTGTGTATCCATAAATTACATTTCATTCTCTTCAATTGCGTAAGTCTAATTATTATAGCTAAATTGAGCAATAATGTCTGCTGAAATATCCTTAAATGATAATTTATATTTCTTATGTGACTGGATGTTTCAATAATCACTCCCTTACGCAGACGATTTTCTGGCGATAAAATTTGGCATAAGTGATTGGCATAAATATTTATAACGGACCATCTAGATTCAAAATTTTGTATTAAATTATTCGGGAGGCAAAGATTGTGTTTGGCTACAAATTGGCAATATTTTTTTAACAGTTCGCGTATTTCGCACAGTCTGTTTGGATCTGTCGCTAAGCTAACTTGAGACTTCGCTTCCAACAGCTGGTTTAGATACACGGTATCAAAAGCTATCTCTCTCATCTGATGTACATGAATAAAACCATCTGTATGGCCAAAAGACTTTTTAAAAATATTGATATCAGCTAAATATGATGTTTTATTTCCATGAAGATTGAAATGCTCCTCAAATAAAAATGTTTTTGTACAGATGATACAGTCCATTCTTTATCACGACAAGTATTATGTTACCTGGAGTTACTATACAGACTTTATTAGTAATTGCAAGAAAACATCTTCATAAGCAAATTAATCTAAAAATGATCAAGGTTCAAGCTAGTGAGACATTGAAGCATACCAGGACTGTTTCGTATTGAGGAATTTTGATGCGCTTAGTTTTGATCCTATAACAAAATGTCTTTCTCCTTTTAAGGTACGTGGATACATTCATATCACGATTAAGTATTGAGGTGGACACTGAAATTCCAATGGATTACTTTGTGCAGATGAATGGATTACTTTGTGCAGATGAAATTTGTGCAGATGAATTACTTTGTAATTGTTTTTTACATTACAAAGCAGATGAATGTGCTTTGATCACCTTAATAATATGGATATTTATTTTATAGTTACTTAGCTATTTTTATATCATATTGTGAATAATTCAGCATGACATTGAATGCTCAGAGTACTGTGTATTATTAATAAATTTCGATCATATCCTAAACGACAGAATTCTTTCCTTTATAGATTACGTTTTCGTAACTTTCTCGAAATAATCTAAGGGTTACTTTTACATCAGAGATCTTGGTATTTCTGGATTTGAATTCCCAAAATTGAAATCCTGTCCTTAGTAGTAGTATTATGTCCTTTATAGATCTAGGATGATTTCTAATCACGCTCGGAATAATTTACGAAGACACTTAAATATTAGATAGCATCTTTATATTGACAAGTTTTTATATTGTTCATAACAACCAGACTTTCTCATTTTAAAGTACATACGTGAATGCATTAAATACGTGCAATACGCTCTAAATGCTTTAAAAAATACTTTAAATCTCTTCAATATTGCTTTGTATTCATGAATTTGGATCTCCCTTGCAACTAAAAAATATACAGAGTGTTTATAAAGTCCCGGACCCATTTTGATGTTTAATAACTCATAAAATAATGAAGATATAAACAAACTTATGGCATTTATTGATGGAATAACTCATATATTTTCTTTTCAGGATTGAATATCTTTACTTTTGTAAATATCGTCTGCGTGTGTGGTTGATTTCAGATGCATGTGGTTAATTCAGACAGATTGCTTGCCGCTACCTGGCGTGAAATTGACTAGCGACTTGATATTCTCCGTGCGACGAAGGGGGCACACGTGGAAGTTCATTGACAAGGGTCATGAAACTTTTTGAGTCTATCTAACCATTTATGTTATTAATTTTAATCTATCTTTATTATTTTATGAATTATTAAACATAAAAATGGGTCCGGGACTTTAGAAACACCCTGTATTACTTTGTAGGTAAAAAGAAATTATGTCACACACTGATTAATTTTAATTAGAGAAACTGATTACTGATTACATTTAATTAGTTTAAAGCATGTTGTATTACAATGGATTGATGTGCGAGCTTCTGAAACATTAAATGTCAAAGAGGAATTTAATATATAAATGCTACTCTAAAAGTCTGGGAAATAATTGGATCGGATATATATGTGTGTATATGTGTGGTAATGATGTAGTAGAATGTAGGAAAACACATAATAAAATACTATCAAAATTCATAAAGATTGAAATGAATTAACATATAACCAATTAAAATAACCAGTAATATTAAAATAAAGTGAAAAAATTAACGAGTTACATTTTTTAATAAAGATATGTATAAAATCATTCAACTCACCGCAACACTTTTGATTTAACAGAAAATTTCTAATTTATTTAAACATTTTCAGAAGTACATTTTTTTTTTTTTTTTATAATGGATATTTCTTTTTTAATTGATAAACATTGTGATTGATTAACTACAATACTAATTTCAAACATAAAATGTAATTAATGTAAAAATTTAACATTTCTGGTAATCTTTAACGTAAAAAGTAAAATATATCAAAGAAAGCATACGTATCAATTTCTATAAACAGAAAATAGGTATCAAAATTGTTATAAATCTAAATTAAAATCCCATAAATAATAAATATTTCTCTTTTTACACTTGTTATTTTTTGTACCGTAAAACGTACGTTAGTAATAATGATAAAAAATTATTCAGAGATGAACTGTTTTTCTCTGGAAAGAAAATATTACCTTCATTATTTTGCATTCCAGAAATAGTTAGAAACTTGTATTTTGTGTTACACATTTATTTTGTTTTGAAATAATTTAGAAATACCGCAGTTTTTTTTTTTTTTTCTTTTTTTTTTTTTTTTTTTTTTACATTTCTTTATTTCTAATTATTTATTTTCTTCGCCAGTGATAAAATATCTGATTATTTTTAATAATAAAACTTGACTACAAAAAAAGAAATGCGAGTAAAATGCATTATTATTTATTTATTTGTAAATTTGAGAAATATTGTACCTTTTCAACCCTCGGAAGCCTTTTAGGATATTTTTTAAATTACACATTATTGTTTAAATGAAATATAATTTAAGCATTTTAATATCATAAAAATAATTATAGTCATTATTTTCAAAATTAAAGGCATACATATAGAGTAAATATTTATAAAAGTCAGAAAATGAATACTTCATCTCATAAAATCTCTATAAATATGTTTTTTTTTTTTCATACAATTGGACATACAACAAAATGTTTTAGAAACACTGACGCTTTGTAATTTTTTACTCTTACTAGGTTAATCCATGTACATATTAACTCTGTTTTGCGAATATATTATAAAACATTACATACTGCACGCGGGAAACAAAATTTTACTTTTTTTGCAATTTGTGATTCGTGTGTGAGCTGTGTAAAACTACGTTACTTGAAAAAAAGGACATCGCCATACATTATTATTTGAGAATTTTTTTTTCAGTTATACCCGCCCCCTTCTCTTTTTTCGACGTCCTCACATTAAAAGTCTCACTACACATATAAATCTATGGCAAAATATATACACATGCAATATTGTAAGACAATTCAATAAGCATGTTAAGTGTAATAAATAACACTGCTTTGCATGAAAATCGGCCCCAACACCATTTTGGAGAATTCCTATTTAAAATGACCTCCTGAATCCGAATATGACGCTCATTTTGCCCTATCATCCCCCATTTGTTAAGGACGCCCCCTATTGGTATTACTTTTTAGTTATTTTATGGCTAAAAAATTTATTAGTAGGGGGAGGGGAACTGTTAAATATCTTCTGAGTGGCTACAGTGCTGGAAAATTCTAAAACATGAACCTTTGCAGCAAGGGAAAAATTTGGGGGGGGGGGGGATTTGCCATTGAAATTATACATTACATTTATTATATTTTATTAAACATCTATTATTATTATTTATTATACATTATATGTTTTTATTTTTAAGTGTTAAAATAAATCTTTTCCATTCTCGAAATCAAATTCATGGCCATAAGATTACCGAACAGTGGTAAAAAGTGGGAGAGGGGGTAGCGTCCCGAGAAACCGGTGAGTGATTGGGCAAGTCATTTTACATAAGAATCATCAAGAATGGTATCAGGGCTCGAGTTGCAGCACAGTGTAATTAATTTTAAAAACAATATTTAATTGTAAAAGTATTAATATATGATTAAATAATAAGTTTAACACATAAAAAAAATGTGTTTATTTCTATATATTATACTTTTAAATTTCATAAAATAAATATAAATCTAATATATATGAAATAGCAGGCTTTGCACGCTTCGCTGGTCATTATATTTAAAGGAAATCATAAAATTCCACATCTCTTATTAATATTAAAAAAATAAAAATTATAAAAATTAAAAGAAAATCATTTAAATCACTCAGAACATCGATTAGTGTTTCAGCTTCCTTAGTGACGGATTTCCCGCTTGAACTATGCTGAATCAGAAGCCACACTGATTGCGGCAAAGTACTTACTCGAACATTGAGAACGCTTACCAGAGTTCTCTTGACTCGAGCTCTGGCGCAGAAACAAATGTACCTTCACAGAAACTACTGCCGTGTCCCCAATGCCTTCGACAGCGTCTTTCTCGCTTGCACTGTATCGGGTTCCGGCACTCATTATATGCAGTAGTATCATATCATGTAGTATGTGTTCGTATGCATAATTAATTCACCAACTAAAAATTACCTTCTTTCAGAAAATTTGGAAACAAAATTACGATTAAAAATTGTTTTTAGCCCCTTCCCGTCCTCAAAGAATGAAAGAGGGGAATTTTAAAAAATCCCTATCACTGTGGTATTGAATGCCCATAAGCAACCCATATAATAAAATTCGTAAACACAGCTCCTACTTATTTCCCAGAAGAGATTTAGCGCATAAAGGGAGTTCTCGAATTACTCCCTCGTAATTACAACAGCAAAATCGGAAATTACTATCATTTAAACCTTTTTTTTTTTTTTTTTTTTTTTTTTTTTTTTAATATGCTCTATTTTGAACTATACGCAGTCATTTTGAAACTTTTTGAATCACTTTTGATAAAAATCTACTACAAAATCCATATTTTAAGAATTTCCCCTCCCCTAAAATATCCCTTTAAAAGTTCATCAACTTAAAATTGAAAACCGAAATTGTGTTTTTTGTACTCGAGAGTCTAGTCTCTACGTGTGCAATTTCTTCACCGTGAAATAATTTGAAGCCGATTTACGCTCGGAAACGTGTTTTTGTCATCTGTGGGGAATAAGACAGGAAAGGGAAATTTTGCAAAACAGTGTCTTAATGGTAATTAGGGCCCAAAACAAGCCTTCAAACATAAATGAAATTCGAGACATCTACCGCATAGAATCGCCATGATCGCTTTGGGTCAGTATGCAGATATACAATTTTACCTATATCGATGATGGATTATGCGAAATCACGTTTTGCCCTTAATATTTTAGATTGGTTTTCCGTGGGTTTTTACATTACAGAAGAAAATTTTTCATTAAATCTCACGCTTCTGTAGGAACAGGTTTAAGTTCGGAGATGATTGATCAGGTACTCAAGACAAACAATTTTACATATGTAAATTATTAATATTATTTCTTATGTATTACATCATTATTATTATTAATATTATTATCAGTAAAGTTAGTAGTAATAATTATGGTAGTATAAATGGTATTACTAAAAGTAAATTAATTTAAACAGTACCGTCGTTAAAGGACTTCGTTAAAAGTTTAACATTTAAAAATGTAGATTTTATCAATTTATAACAATCATTTTTTTTTTTTTTATGATTATTTTTCTGTGATGAATTGTGTTCAAACGGCAAAACACTGTCATTATTCTTTTCTTAATAATCATCTTTTTTTTTTTTTTTTTTTTTTTTTTTAAATCCACTCATCCTATTTTCGTGAATCATTTTTTATTACTACATTTGTAAAATGATTCGAGCGTGAATTTGATAAATTTATAGAAATATGCAGTGATAATTTCAGAACGAAAACAAAATCTTTGTAAGTTAAACAACGATTGCAATAACAGTGAGATATTGTTTGAAGTTGAAATAATTAAGAATGATACATTTTCAGGCCACAAAAGAAGGCACAAGTGCAGCGTAAAGGCAGCGACAGGAAAGGAGAGAAATCTTAAGTTAAATATGTATATATATATATATATATATATATATATACAGAGCTGCCAACCTAATCCGACAAATTGTTAGTACCGCCCCTTTTTCTACACCAGTCATTTCTTAGAGTTTTTGCCTTATTAATTCATCGCAAATATATTTGAAGAAAATTACTTTAAAATTTAAGTGTGTAGAAAAAGGGGCGGTACTAACGATTTGCCGGATTAGGTTGGCACCTCTGTATATATATATATATATTTATCATATAGTTTTGATTAGTTCATCTAAATTTTAATTATTCAAAGATTTTAATGATTTAATTAGTGGTTATACGGTTTCATGAATTTCTAGGTCATTTATAAAGTAGCTGTATTAAGAAAAATATTTTATTATTTAGTGATACTACACATTTTACAAAACATTTATTAAAAAATAAATAAAACAGCACTCTTTCTCCTTAAAAATTTTATTTTCCTTTAAAAAAATTCTGAAGTATTGAAATAAAAAGTTTTTTTTGAATCTATACTCACTGCTGCAAAACGCCAAGTAGATTTCTGTGTGTACATTAAGACTGTTTTCAAAGAACTTCAAATAACATTGTAACAAAGAAGTATAGCTGAAACCTTAAAATGTGTTTCCTTGAACATTTCATGTAAGTGATTTCTTAAGAGTAATTCGGGGAATTTTCTGAATAACAGCTTTGAAAAAGATCTTGCTTTATTTTCCTTTGGCACATTACAGAAATTCTTCTTTATTTCTTTGTTAAAGGAAATTGCTTTTCATCTTTAAAATCATATTTCAGCCAAAGAGGATTCTAATAATTAATAAAATATGTTTAATCAATATAAAATAATATTTTAATATCTTTTTTTCCCCCATAAATACGAAAAAATAAGTAACAGTAATAAGAAATGAATATTTTTTATATATTTAGAAAAAATTAATGTTAAATCTTATCAAGCAAGATTCATCTAAATTTTACCTGAAATCTGTTTCTCGTTATATTTAAGAATTAAATCTAGTATATCTTATATACTAAGTGTTTTACAGAAATTTCGATAGAATTTAAGAAATCTATGTTTTTTATAAATAAAATGCACTTTCACTTTAATAATTTTCAATAACAAATACAGATTGGTGTAAACTGTAACATACTGTGAAATATTTTCAACAAATAAATCGATAAATATTTTATCAGAAATTTTGAAATCAGTTTAAAACTAATAACTCATATTTTTTCAAATTCAAAAATTCTATATTTCAATTAAATCTTTTTTATATTTGAAACCCCGAATAGCTGAACAACAGGAATGGTATACAATGGTAAAAAAGGGTTCAGGCTATAATGTATCCAAATATTTATATAAAAAACTATATCGTAAACAGAACTTAACTACTGAAATAATAAATAAATATAATTTCCAATAGCATAAAAATACAATATTCTCTAACAAATATTTTATTAATGTACAACAAACTGAAAAATTCCATTGGAAGAAAAATTTAGAAATCGTTAATGAACGATAGAAATAAAATAATGTCTATTTATAGTAACGTAATATGTACTACTCTGGATATATTATTCCAACTTGTATCATCTACGGTTTTTTTTATTCATGCAATGTTTTCTTGTTTAGTTTCATTATTCATTCTTTCATTATGCATGACTTTATTCTTCTTCTTACGACAAAATCAAGATTATTTACTGATAGTAACTCAATTTGATGGTTTATTATTAGACACAGATTTGATATTAATGAATTCATTTCTTGAAGAGATGTATTTATTTACATTATATTAGCTAACGTAATTTGTAAACTTAATGCATGTCAAAATATATCTTATCGTTTGGCTGTATTCAACATGTTTCTTTGTTAAAAGTATTATCTTAAGAAAAATTGTTTGTACATTAGATTGATCTAATGTGCAATACATTTATGTATTATAATTTTTATGAATCTAACATACAAATCTAACATTTAAATTATCCCCTCCATAATTGTTTGTTTATCTAGATATGAATTCAAACGTAATATACGTAATATGCATAAAAAATATAATTAAAATCTTAATTTTAAAATTATGTAATTTTAAAAATTACAGGGTAACTAAAGTTGAGATAACTTAAAAAAAAAAAAAAAAAAATCTGAAGTTATATTCTATTATTCCTATATACATTTTTCATTCAGATTTTTATAGGATTCATGGTTTAATATACAAGGACATTCTTTTGCGAACTATTTCAATTTAACAAAAGTATTTATTTTATCACTTTTTTTAAACATTATTATGACTAATTATATCCCATTATATCTTTGAAGAAATACATATATAAAAAAGATAAAATATAAATTTCTGAGTGAATTCTGAAAAAGACTAAAGAAATAATAACAAAACAAATTGCGTTTAACGCTGTTTGAGATTTAAAAAAAAAATTACTAATCATTATCGAATAATTATTATTTTGTTGTCTTATTCTGTTTTTCTATCAAATTATAAAATTTAAGTGCAATACTTTATAGTTGCATATTTAGGAATGGAATAAAATTATTATCATTAAAATTAAAAATCTTTAATTAATAGCCTTACAATTATGGCCAAATATGTGATTAGTTTAATTTGCTGCATTATGAAACAGGCAAAAATTGTATTTGAATCATATTTAGAGTTAGTTAAGAATAACTTTTAAAGATATATGCAATAAAAATTATGCATATCATCTCACCATAGTAATTAATAAGGATTTTATGAGATAATAATTAAGTATACCACTAAGACGTCGAAAAAAAATATTTTCACTTTAAAAAAGTGTATAAAAGTATTTACTTTTTATGTTCTTTATATTTTTAATAACATTGATGGGAGATTCTTGAAGTAATATAGGAGTTAATTCTCACGTATAAAAATATCTTGAAAATTACCAAGCAAAAACAGCAAAAGTCTTCAATAAAATCCTTTCAAGAACAAAGATGGCTTTATTTAATGTCTAGTACCTTTTAGTGGGGTTAAAGGAATGTGTATATACGTTCTGCTCTTATAAACGTCTTTGACATTTCTTGTACAAATTCGATTTTATAAGCTTTTTAAACTAATGGTATTTTAAAGTATCATTAGTAGATAAACGGTTAAATTGATTAATTGAATATATATATTTATAGAACGAAACATTTAAAATGAAAGGCAGGCAAAAAATCCAAGCAAAACTAAAATGTATACCAATCCAAAACATATTTTGCGCTGTGTATTTCTCTCTGTGTCTTTTTTTTTTTTTTTTTTTTTGCTTGCTTTCGACTATTCTTTTTTGCCATTATTTTCTTTTAAATTTTTGCATTATTATTATTTTTAAATGTTGATTCTGACACATTTGCTACATTTTTTTAAATGCATAAAGTGCCAAGTATGTTCATTTTACAGTAAACTTTTTTTTTTCTTTTCAAGTAATATGTATTTTTAATATTGCAAGCCACAATGTATCTGAATATTTTAGTGTAGCCCTGTAAATCTGAAGTCTTATCATATCATATTCTAAACAACGCATTAGTTTAGCATATTAACATTTAATGCCAAATTCTTTATGATTTTCGCAGTAAAAATATATTTAAATGAGATTTATTAAAACGTCTGTCCTAAAATACAATGAATTGCATTTTTTGTTTTTGGATATCCCTGTACAAAACCAGTTGTACAGGATAAATAATTTGATTTTAAATAAGTAACATTCCAGAGTGAGCTTGAATAACATGTATCACTTTTTAAAATTTCTAAAAATATACACGGACACTGGGGGTAAACAGATGGACACATCGATAGATGATCAGTTGAACGGACAGATACAAAAACTGAAATCATATTCACTCTTAAAAATTGTTAGAAAGTATTAAAAATGCCTAAAGTAATGAAAATGAAACTTCATCAAATTTCTAATAATAACCCTTAATCTAACTAAATACTTTTGTATGGACCTGTAAATTTAATGCTGATCATATCATATTTTATAAAAAACATTCTTTTGTAGACAATAATAACATATTTCAATTTTATTAAGATTTGCATGAAGTAAAGTTGTTAAAATTTTGTTTATAGAAATACATCTCACACAACGCAATACTTTGGAATGCTTTCGGGCGTCCCTGTACACAAAGCAGTATAAGTATTCACTACATATTCAATAGTGAGCATCCGATAGTGAAGTTGAATAATATATACCAGTTTCAAGAAATTCCATCAGTATTTACGGGAGTTAGAGCGCGGATAAATAGACGGACAGACAGACTAACCGAAGTTATTAACACAACCTTGTTGGTAAGCGTTTAAAACGATTAATATAAACGAAAATGAAATTTCAGCAAATTTCCAATTACAGCATTTAATGTAACTGAATATTTTTGTGTGACCTTGTAAATGTTAATGCTAAACATACTATATTTGATAGAAAGCATTCTTTGGTGCATATGAATATTATGTTTTAATTCCATTAAGATTTCTGCAAATTTATTAAAATTTAATTTATAGAAATTCCTCTTAAAGGACGAAATACATTGGAATACTTTTGGGTGTGCCTGTGCACACAACAGTGGTGGTATTTACTACATTTTCAATAAAATACATCCAATAGTGAGCTTAAATAACATATATGGAGATTAAGATTTTATGTACATTAAGATTTGTGTAAAATAAAGCGATTAAAATATGGTGTATAGAAATAATTCTCATAGAACACAGCGCTTTGGAATATTTTCAGGTGTCCCCGTACACGAACCAATAGAGATATTCAATCCATTTTCAATAAGGAACATCCGATAGTGAATTTGATTAACATGTATCAAATTCAAGAAATTCCATAAATATATACGGGAGTCAGAGAGCGGACAGATCGGCAGACAAACCGAAGCCATTAACACTTTTCAACCTTATTGGAAAGTGTTAAAAATATGTTGGATTTGGTATAAATTTCATTGTGTTTGATTTTTATTATTACTTTATTTTTTAGCCTTCGCATTATGACTCTTTTTCACGAATACTTCTTTTATTTTATATACTTTCTTCAGTATTAACCATGCAAACATGTTTTTACAGTATATCACAGTACTGTGTTTTACTTTTTCAAGTAATGTGTTTTCTTAATTATATATACATATATATATATATATATATATATATATATATACACTTTTCAATTATTTATTCTTATATGATATTTGTTAAATTGCTCATAGTTAGTTATTTTTCGCATTTCGTAGGGGAGATGGGGTTAGTTGATATAACGAACTAGTTGGAACTGTGTTTCTATTTCCTACTGCAAGGAAAGGCACTGTTAGTTTACTAGTGAAGAGTGTACGTATAGATGTACCATCTATTACAAATTCAGTTTGTTGGAAGCATCATGTAGAAAAATTCTCTGTTTGATCATTTTTCTGACTGGTGAGCATTCATTTTCCTCGTGTAGGGGAGACGGGAGGAATTGGGAGGTATGTGTCTCATACAAACCTAGTTAGTTCCTGACTGTATGGAGGTATAATTATTCTGTCAATTTAAAACTGTTATTCAGACTTTTATCTATTATATTAATGTATAACGTTCCATGAAAATTGGGAATTAGTTGCCCAAAAGACATTTAAAAAAAAAGAAGAATCCACCCAATTCCACCCATGGGGTAAATTGAGTGAATGTCTGATAAAGTGAATACAACAATGCACAAACATATGGGGAAATTCAGTGCAAAAGAAAAAAGAAGTCTTCATTTAATTAATCAAATCATAAATCAAATTTTTCTTCACAGTTTTATTTTACTACAAAAAGAAAAAAAAAAAAATTACATGGAATGTAAGTAGTATTTCTAACACTATTTGCTTTTTCTAACGATTGCTGGTACTTCTAATACACTGTATATGAAACTTTAATTTTTATTTTATGAAAACATTTGTTATTAGCTATAGTTTCAAGATCATTAAATCTTTTCCATTTTAACAAAAACGAAGAACAACAAAAACTTTTTAAATCATACATATTTTTCATGATAAACGAACATGGGAAAATATATTTCATATTTTAAATCTGATTGATGATGATGATGATTTTAAAGTTTTAAAAAGAGGCAAATTTGGTGAAAATATTTACAGTTTTTTCTCCTTATATTCTGACCATAACTTTAATGTGTTTAAAAAACATTTTTGTCGAAGTATTAAGCATCCTGTTGAAATAGGTACTGGATCTTTTACTTTGGACAGATTTTCCCTTTGCGTTGGATCTAAATTTCATCCTTATCTGGACAAAGAAATTCGTAGTTACTATTGCATGCCATAAACGTTAATGTAACCAGAGGCCTTTTCCATCATTTCAATATCTTCTACATCTGCAATGTACCACATTTCATCATATACAGCTCTTACAAAATCACTGTTCTTAGGTACTTTCATAGACTGAACGTCTTCATTTTTTGATCTAAGCCTATTCGAATTTTCTTCCTCACTAACAGTAGTATATGTTTTATATGTATTTCAATGTTAATTTATTTTTAATATGATAATCGAAATTTCACTCTTTCAACAGTAAAGTTAATTACTAGTTGTGAGAGACGTCTCACTTAAGATTTCTGAGTGGATTTCTGGGCTTTCGAATGATTTTAGTACTCCACTTTTATAGTGTTACATCCAATATTTCAAATAGTTTACGAAAGAGGTGCATGCATTTTTGAAAAATTCCTCAAAGAATGATTTTCATGTATGAATGAATTGTTTCGTAAGAAAATTGACGTTGATTGATAGCAAGTTAACGTATTTTATGTATTTACTTTGAAAAACAATTTAATTTTATAATTTAATAATAACTTTTAATTTAAAGAATTTTGCACCTGGAAAATTAAAATTAAATTGACTATGGTCATATAAAAATTAGAGTAATCTTATTAAAGTTCATCCTTAGAGTTTTAACAGAATGTTCGGTCTTCTTCATTGATGTACTTCCGATACACTGGAAAAATAAATTTTACGCTAAATACTAATACATTACTGGACATTAAAATTTCTACACCAAGAAGGAATGATAATTGCGGAAAGAAATTTGTTGGACACATACATTATAGTAGGAAAAACAATTGATTAAAATTTCAGGAAATTTCGAGTTATATGTACCGAGAAAAAAGTACATAAAGCAGCGACCTCTGTGAGCAATAATAGCACTTATTTGCCTAGGCATTGAATCGAACAGCGATTGGATGACATGTACGGATAGAGCACTTCATGATGTTTTCACGCAATGCCACAATTCATCGATCGAAGTTACTGATAAGTGGTGGGGGGGCAGTCACTTTTCAACGATTAAACAGTCATTTTCACTGGTGCGAGATCAGGAGAACGCGCTTGCCAGAGCAACAGTCGAACACATTCTGTATCAAAGAAGGTCCGGACAATACAAACAACTTGCGGTCGTGCATTATCTTGCTTAATTTTTGCGCTACGGAGGCCTCGAATACAGGGCAGATGGGTGGGTCTTAACCCATCAGAAATTTAATGGCCCCATTTCAGAGTGCCAGGAATACGAACAAGAAGTAATCGAGACGTGTATGCAATGGGGACCCATAACATCATTGGGAAGGATGGACAGTATAATGATGTCGAATCCCAGCTGGCAATATGCATTATTCATAATGCCGTTAAATACGGATAAGGCAATCTTGATGCTGTGAACAGGATTGTGGTTTGTTTGAAAGGTGACTTCACGCCATTCCAGCGTCCAGGTTCATCGTTGATCACACATTAATGGCGCCCATAACAATGATGCAGTTTTGAGGGTAATCAGAACATTGGTAGCCGCATACTGTCCATCATTCCCAATGATGTTATGGGTTCCCATTGGATACACATCTCGATTACTTCTTGTTCGTATTCCTGGCACTCTGAAATGCGGCCATTAAATTTCTGATGGGTTAAGGCCCGCTCCTCTGCCCTGTATTCGAGGCCTCCGTAGCGCAAAAATTAAGCAAGATAATGCACGACCGCAAGTTGTTTGTATTGTTCGGACCTTCTTTGATACAGAATGTTATCGATTGTTGCTCTGGCAAGCGCGTTCTCCTGATCTCGCACCAATGAAAATGACTGCTTAATCGTTGAAAAGCGACTGGCCCCCACCACTCACCAGTAACTTCGATCGATGAATTGTGGCATCGCGTTAAAACATCATGAAGTGCTCTATACGTACATGTCATCCAATCGCTGTTCGATTCAATGCCTAGGCAAATAAGAGCTATTATTGCTCACAGAGGTCGCTGCTTTATGTACTGTTTTCTCCGTACATATAACTCGAAATTTCCTGAAATTTTAATCAATTGTTCTTCCTACTATAATGTATGTGTCCAACAAATTTCATTTTGTAATTATCATTCCTTCTTGGTGTAGCAATTTTAATGTCCAGTAGTGTAATTTTGTGATAAACAAATTCTAATTTATTTTGTACAGATTTTGTAAAATTTACAACTAACATGAGAAACAGTCTGTGTGGATTAATCTCCCATATTTAATTGATTAAATACAAAAGATTTAAAAACAAAAAGCACTCATATATATAATTTGTTCATGTTTTGAATGTATATATAGTGCACAAAGAAAGTATAAAAATTAAACCTGCTTTACAGTAATTAAACAAAGTAAAATATTTAAATAAGAACTTCAGTAAATAACTGCTAATTGTTAAAGAACTATAAGTGTTATATTTTCTTAGAGTATTTATAATTACAGAATTTTAAATTTATTACAAAAACACACAAGTGAATTCACGATTCATATATAAAGGGTATATTTAAGCATTCTTAGAATAATAATTTTTAATACATGCACTACTTTAGTATTGAATGTATTCAAAATGCATGGAGTACTCATATGCATGTAGTACTTTCCATTTACTAAAAGAAATCATGCTAAAAAAGTTCAGAGTTTTATAGTTTATTTTATTTTTTGTCTTATTTTGCATTTTTGTCATTATCAAAAGAGAAAGTTATATATATATATATATATATATATATATATATAAAAGCTTGTAAGCCAAAAGATGCTAAGTGAAAAGAGAACTTTTGTTCAAAAGACATTTTCTTTTTATTCTAAGTTTTATATCAGTCTATTGTATAGTTTTTAACATAATCTTAAAGTTCCAGTCGGTTTAAGAAATAGTTTGTATTTTTAACAAATTTAAAATATAATCAGATTTTACTCGAATATTGAGAAACTATCTAAACTATCTAAATTGTATGCCGGCTTCTTTTCTTTTTCTTTCTTTTTCTTTTTTTTTTTTTCAGAATAGTATATAGCAAAATGCCGTTTTCATGACTTTTTCTTCACAGAAAAAGAATATTTAATTCATTTTATAAAAGGTTTTAATTTAAAACATTCATTAATCTTTTATCATATTAAATTCGAAAGAATTTTTGTTCACATTCATTCTTGTCATGTTGAGCAAAAAAAATATTTTATTCACAAAGTGAGAAATCGTTTATTCTAAATTCATTCGAGTGTTTTCTGTAACATGAAATCACAAAAAAAAAGTCACACTCGAAAAAATTTTCTGTCAAGTTCTTCACGTTAAAAGATGTCAAGAGATTTCTTTTTCCTTTGAGAATCAGAGATAGCTTAAAAAGAAATGTTTAAAGAATTTCTCCTTAAATATATTTCAGAAAGCAATTTAAAAAAGAAATGATTAGATATATTAACTTTTTATTAATTAAGTGGTCCTTCATTAAGAAAATATAATTTCAAGGGATTAGTAATGCATACTATTCTTTATTTTTCTAATTTTTTGTTAATTGTACCGCTTAGTTAAAAAAAAAAAATAGCCTGTTTTTTAATTCTGTAAATATCCTACACTAAATTCACAAGTGTGGAGTTTTTCTTCACTTTTAATTTTAGAATGTTAATAATGTGAAAATAAGTTATTCTCTAAAGATACACTGTTCACCCGAAATATTAAGAATGAAACCCAAGATGGACAGAGTCATTCTTGCGAATTTTCTTTTCGAATCTTTTTTTCGACTATCTTTCGTATGAAAAACAAATAAACACTTATCAGAGGAGCCTTCAAAATTGTAGAAGCCGATTATCTTTATCTTGACTCCATGTATGGAGGGGTATCCACATTAAAATGGAACTGAATTAGACAAGTCCTACATACGAATGTTAGCACGAAACTGTTTATACTTCTCAGTAATCCAGTTAATTCAGTCGTAGCAAATTTGTAAATAATCATTTTTTCTGTAAAATTTGTTTATATGTACATATTTTAGTATTAACGAAATTGAATTTGTCTCCCCCTAAAAAAAGGACCTGGGGCACGTGCACTACGTTTCATGTCAAAAATCAGGATCATCACAATCATTTGCTAATACAGCAGTGAATTTCTACTCTGAAAATTTCGTAAGTTACTGGAAATTTACGAATTTCTTAACATGGCAGAATAGAGCGAAATTTCACATAAACGTCAATCTTGAGGGATATTTTCATCGTAAAGATGTCAACCCACTTTCTAAATATTATTTTGGATACTGGCATGAATATCATAGACTATGATTTTTCCAATTTAAAAAATTCGTAAGTTATTTGGAATTTACTATTTACTTAAAATGTCAGAATAAGGCAAAATCGAGCATAAACTTCCATTTTGAGGATCATAAATACATTAGACAACTTTAAAATTACATTTATGATACTTGTTTGAACATGATTGAATACAAATATTCTAATAGGAAAATTTCGTAAATTATTCGTAATTTACGATTTTACCAACATAGCGAAATTGTAAATTTTTCATATAAATAAGAATTTCTAGGATTATTGCATAGGAAATAGTAGCATGAAAACTAAATAACGGAATTGACCTTGATAAAATAAATTAATAGATTAGAATAAGATAAATATATGGAAGTGAACGGTGGATAGCCTATTAGGCGGGGATTTCATTCTGTCACTGTATCAAGCTTTGGTCATATTCATTTCTTTTAACATGATTATAATATGTCTCGCACTAGAAATTTATGAGAACATAAATATGATGGGGAACTGAGCAGAGTCCACCTATGCCAACTAGTTTTACAGTGTATGCTTCAAAATAATTCTCGGCCATCCTGTTTATTTTGCATTACTTTTTCCAGTCGTAATTTATAGGAAATTAAAAACAATAGTCTTGAAAATCTCTATTTTATTAGCAATCTTTGACAGGAGTATCCATTACCAATATCAGTTAAAATTTGTATTCTTTCGATATAGGAGAAATTTTATCCTGTTCTTGTTATCTAAATGTTTACTGAACTGAACGAATGTAATCGGAAAATCTTTTATTTGATTTATTGAATGCTGTGCAAAAAAAATCCCCCAGTCGCGAGTCATTGTACTGAAATAACTTACAATGTTCCTGTCATTTCGCTTCCTTCTATATTAAACAAACTAAAAATTTTAACTTATTTAAAAAAATAATGCAAAATTTAAAAATTATTGTTATAATATTAATTGTCCTATGTATTAAATTTATACAAAAAGGGGGGTAGGGGGGTGGGAGGGAATTTATATATCACAACTATGGGATTTTTGTTGTTTTTGTGTTATTCCTATCATTTTGCACCCCGCTGTATATTATATATATATATATATACATAAAAAATTATTCTGATGGGTTCCCTGCAGTCATTGTATGCCATCATATCCTAATCATGTGCCATGCCTGCGAGCTAGACTCAATCGTTTTCAAAATATAATACACCTCAAAATGAAAAGTGACACAAGTAAAAAAAAAAAAAAAAAAAAAAAAAATGAATTTTGATTTTTTCATCATTAAAACAGAAACAAAAAACTTGTATTAAGTGACCTCAATATGCTTAAAAAGTTTCAAATATATATCTCGGTACTTATCACTCTGAGAGGAATTTTTGTGTAGGTTTTATTATAAACTATTTAATGTTTTATAATATATTTATGTTGATTTTTCTAAACTAATGTATTTTTTAAATTTGTCACTTTTCTTATCGAGGTACAGTCGGTAACAAAAGAATCCGCACACTAACAAAAATTCCTATATAAAAAAATGTAGAATTAATACTGTTTTGTGAAATAAATCCTTGTCGAATCATGTTCTTAGACTGACTAAGAACATGATTCGACAAGGATTTATTTAACAAAACATTATTAACTCTACCTTTTTCATGTAGTAATTTTTGCTAGTGTTCGGATACTTTTGTTACTGACTGTACAGTTGGTAACAAAAGTGTCCGAACACTAGCGAAAATTCCTATGTAAAAAAAGTACACTTCATACGGTTTTGTTAAATAAATCCTTATCGAATCAAGCTCTTATTCTGACTAAGAACAAGATTCGACAAGGATTTATTTAACAAAACCGTATGAAGTGCACGTTTTTTACATAGGAATTTTTGCTAGTGTTCGGACACTTTTGTTACCAACTGTACACTGTTGAAAATTTCAGTTCAAACTTGAACCACTATATGGAATAAACTTACAAGCAATACCATAATATGGTTCAACCTCACCTTTTAGATTTCTACTTCATGTGATTGAATTTTAGTTCCACCATAACTTGGAAAAATATTTTGTCGTACAAGCAATTGTAATTTCCTTTGATTCAGGAAATGGCGCTACTAAGGCACTGAAAATCACTAGGTGTAACTCGAGAGGGAAAATAAAATCTGTAAAGTGAGAACAGTGTTATTATGTCATTCAAAGCCAACATTCGTTGCAAAAAAAAAAAATAGTTCTTTACTCATTTGATCACTAACCAGATGATGCTATACGAATATTTATTGAAGTGTAACATTTTAAGAAGAGAGAAAAAATTATTATAGTCTATAGGAAGTATGAATCAGTGAAATTCTTTTTGAAACCAAACGAAAATAAACGAAACGAGCATAAATTAAAAACCGTGGTCGAAAACATAATGTCCAAATTTTGTGCAACAATTCACCCATGGTCAAAGGAAGGCTCTAGAAAATTTAGACCCTTTTATCAAAATCAACGATATAGAATCACTGGGCAAGAAAGCGTAACACAGTGCCAGAGTGGTAAGACTTGAGACAGAAGGTTAGCAGTCCAATCCTCGCTTTGGTCGAATGATGTTTTTTTTTTTTTTTTTTTTTTTTTTTTTTTTTTTTTTTTTTTAATTTAAAACTAATATGAATATTTGATTCAACATAAAATTACCAAATCATGGTAAAAGGTTAAACCATCGGGTGGTTGCAGCTACTTCAGTACCAAGTTTTGGTTCAAGCTATTACTAAATTTTTAACAGTGTACTATATGTATGATTTGTTTAATTTACATTTTTTTATACATAAAAAAAATATTTATTTATATAAATTTACTGTATTTCAAACATATAGAAAAAAATGCATAATACTCAAATTCGATAATGATAGTAGGTCAAATTGACTGATTAAAAAAATAAGATTGTAGTACAATTTCGTGAAATATTGAATGAATTTCAGAGGCACAATTTTTCAGAATTATATGATACAGACTAGTATACAACTCGTATTTTTATTATTTTAAGCGCGATTCTTTTTAATGCAATTCAAATTCTTAATAATGTTTAATTTAAAATATTTTTTTAGTCGTGAAAGAATACATAAATGATATTCGCCATTCATAAAAAAACTATCTGATCTCAAAAAAAAAAAAAAAATAAAAAATAAATAAATAAATAAATAAATAAAAAATAAAAAAAAGTGTTTTTTGTGTTATGCATTTACGAAGAAAAGTCACACTTGAAAAACTTTTAGAAGTTTAAATCTATCAAGCACTTTGACATTAAAAAAATTCAGCGAATTTAATTTTCTACTGACATAAGAAGCACTTACATGTGAAAAAATACATCGATGACTTTCAGTTTCCTAATGGAAATTTAAAAGTTTACATGAGACGTTTTCCCTCATAAAATTTAATTGACAGAATGCATTATGAATATATTGAATTAAATTTATACAATACACTAGCAGACCCGGCCACGCGTTGCTGTGACTAAGTTATACGTTGAATTATACGGCTGTAAACTATTTAGTACAGTTAAATTATTATTTACGAACAAAGACGAAAACGTTGTAGCCGATGTAAAAACCCACAGGGTTGAGATTTGAAACTTAGGTCAAAATTTGGAAGCGATTGATAAAAATTTTCGTAGTGTTGATATTAAGCACAAATTAATTTTATTGTAGGGTCCTATAAATTTTAATGAAGAAGTGATATATATTATTTCTAATGCTACTTTGGATAAAATTGCTAAAATGACTAATATATAAATTAAATTCTATTAAAATTCTATTAAAATAAAAGTATAAAAGAAACAGACGATTTTAAAATCAATTTTTATGGAGGAGTGAAATATAATATATGCTATAATGGATAATTTTACTATTAAATGACCTCATCATTTTAAATATTTTAAAGAGGGCAACAGCTGTAGTTATAAAAGGGAAAACAATAAGGCTAAACCAGAAAAATAAGTAAATTTGATAAATATTTTAAAACTTTAAAATTGGAAATCTTATGAAATATTGGACATTTAAAGTAAATACATGTATCATTTTAAATACAAAAAGATTTTGGAAAAGTTTAGTGTATTTTAACGAAGTGATGAGAAGTTTTTGAGTATGTTAAAATTTTAATAGTAAATTCAAGTCAATAAAGATGGGAAACATTGAGGATTAAGATAAGAATAATTATAAGATTTAAAAAAAAAAAAAAAAAAAAAAAAAAAAAAAAACCTTTTTATATACCATGCTTTTAAATTTTAATATACTAATAATATACAAATTAAAAGGAAAATGATAAATATTCTATCATAGTTTGAAGTCAAATTTGTTTTCAAATGTCTAAATAAAATATCTGATGTAAGATACTAATATTTTGCAGCGGAATAGATTTCATTTCTGTCATCCTTGGCGAAAAAAAAAGAATATCGCCAAATTATCTGGCGAAAATATTTAATTCCTTTCAAAAATCATGGTTATTTTAACAACTTATATTAAAAGAGCAATGAATAATATGAAACAATATTTCGTACAATACATATTACATGTCATACATACGTACAATGAATAATACATATTACATTTCGTACAATGCATACATCTGGCATGCATATTTTCGTGTTACGCTTTTGATCGCCAAATAATAATAATAATAATAAAAAAAGCCAAGGGCGACAGAGTTTAAAAATTTAAAATTAAAATTTTGTCAATTTGACAGCAAAATAATTCAATCTAACACCCGCGATAACTAATACATATCTATACCCAAATATAAGGATTAAAATCGGGAAATAAATTTCCTCGATTTTTAATAATTTCTTACAAAAAATCCAGTGGGCAATTAACATAGGAAATCTTTTTCTTGGCTGCACAGACGGTCAGTGAGTCACACTTCGCTTGCGTATAGAACTCATAGATATAGTATAGCATATATAGAATAGAGTGATCATTGGGGAGAAAAAAGTTATTCCTTTTCATTTGGGAAAAGACGACGTTTTTACCAAAATATGGCCGTCTTTCCCCGAGTGAATACACACGGGAATACATACTAATATTTTAGCAAATAAAATTTATGAATAATTTATTTGCTAAAGGGGAATGGAAGACTCCGGATACAGTTTCAAATTCATATTTCTTTCTTTCTTTTCTTTTTCTTTTTTTTTTTTTTTCAATACCACTTAATGCTTGTTTCCAAAGCTTTTATTTTTTAACTTTTTTCGGCATCAAATATCTTTCTACGATAACATGGGGATGAGAGATCTATATATATTACTATATCTATGATAGAACTACATTAGCACTTTATCAATGTGTATAAAATCTTTAAATTGATTATGACGTCAATTTTCGTGAGATGCATAATTTAACTTTTTATAATTTTTTAACGTTCACGTTTGATTAAATGTATTTATTTTTATGTCGAAAGAAAATGAACTCGTATTTTTTTTTTTTTTTTGGCAACAATTAAATTAATGGAACTCACAGATATTTTGGAGCAACTTTAATAAAGGTCTATAATTAACAAATAATTGTAATAAAACAATATTGTGACAATAAATTGAGATAAAAACTATCCTATCTCTCAAGTTGGATCAAACTGCACACAGTGTGCAAAATTTCATCAAAATCAGTTCCTTAGTTTAGGAGTTTACCCCGGACAAACATCGTGACACGTAATTTATATATATATACAGATTAAATTATAAAGTTTTGATCAATGAAGCACAAATAAGTAAAAAACAGGATTAATTTCACTGTATTATCTTCATTATAATATGAATTCAATTTACACTTCAGTCTAAGTAACACGTGGCCGGCTATGCTAACACCAAAAATTTAAAAAGTGGAAATAATTGAATTATACGAAATTTATTAATAGGTTAAAAAGTTGAAGATTCTTTGTGTAGATGGCAGCACCAAATATATTTCAGCTTTCATTTCAACCCAGTCGAAAGGTATCGACATCTGTTAGAATCATTTGGAGTTAACAGATAATTGTGACTGTCAAATAATAACAGACAAATAATTAGCAATAAATTAAAATTGCGACTATAATTTGAGATTTAAACTATCCTATCTCTCAAGTTGGATCGAACTGCACATGGTGTGCGAATTTTATTATAATCGGTTAAGTGGTTTAGGAGTCCATTGAGGACAAACATTGTGACACGAGATTTATATATATTAAGATTATTATTAGTTTTTAATATCACTCTTATAACTTAAAGCCATTTCTTTTTAGATTTTTTAAAAATGATTTATATAGTAGAAATGTATTAAAAAAGTAGCTCATTTTTTAAAACATTTTTCAACAACTCAAAATGAAAAACAATAAAATATTTCCCGTTTGATCTGATTTATAAGCTAAAAGTGATAAATAAGTTAAAATATATTTACGTATATTTTAATAAAAAGATTTGTTTTGGAAAACAATTGAAGTTTTCTGAAACAAAATAATCAGAAGGATGTTGCATCAAATCAAAGCGGTTGGATGTAGAATGTTCCAATTTTATATTTCAGACTGCGAACGTCTGGTTGCACATCTTCAATCACGGTGTTGTATGCATGTATCTTAATAAGTACAAAACTTTGAATGAACACTATAAATGAAAGAATTCTCAACAATTGTTTCTTTTCGTAAACAGACACCTTCGTCAGGCGAACAACGTAGGCACGAGTGCTGCAAACAAAGAGGCAATGTACCGTGCATCACTCGTGCCATCTTTGTTCGTCTGACGAAACGTCGTGCCTTCTTTCGACCTGAAACAGTTGCTGTGATTTCTTGAATTTTATGGTGTTTATTGAAAGTTTTGTACATATATTTTTTAAACGCCAGCTCTGTGATGCATTTTTATAATTTATGCGTATATCATTTCTAACTCAAAATCGCTTGGACGTGCAATTCTTAAATTAATATGAAGGGTTATAATAACATCTAGAAAATTTAATAAACCCAAACTGTTATGTAAAATCTAATATAAAAATTGATTTATGTAATTCGTTTATTATTATTATTTATTTACTTATTTATTTATTTGTTTCCAGTCTAAGAAACTTTTGAAAAATTCCGAGAGTAGATCCTTAAATTATACGGCCCGCTTTCTTCTTCGAGTAAAAAATCAGCACCCATATTTATAACAAACTGTTATAAACGTTTGTGTGTTGACCGTTTACCAAAGTGTCGCTTTCCCTCACAAAGAGACAAATTATAACATTAACGAGCATAACTTTAGTTTTAATGTCAGTGATTACTTTTTGCCAGTCACTGACTATAAGCTAAAATTTCTTACAATGAAAAAAAAAATGTACTTTATTCTAACAAATTATTCAAAGTGCAATCCTGTATTATTTTTAAAATGACTGTCTTATCTGGTATTATCCCATTGTCTATTTCACAAAGTATTTAATTGTTTAATACAGTAGGACAAAATTTTTTATTTAAAAACCCTAAAGTTGCAAAATTACGAATAATAACATTTAGTAACTTTTAGTTTCCTAGATAACTACTTTTTACTAAAAGTTAAAGATAAAAATCATAAAAATTTCAGAAAGTCACTTGAATTTTCTAGTAAAAAAAAAAAAAAAAATCATTAGCAGCTTTCTTGGACATGGTAAAATATTATAGTACAGCACTTCGACTAGCAATAACAAAGAATATTATCGCTTAAATATTTGCAACCCTGTATCTATTTTAAGAATATGTAAAAACCACATAGTGTACTTAAATATAATCCTATAGTAATAATATACGGTACAACCTGAAATGCATTTCCATAAATTTTCAGCTATTGTCGCACTATAATTTAGTTTTCTTGTGTGGCTCTGTAAATGAACAGTGAATGATTTCCCTGCCATATTCTACATGAGGCATGTTTTTATGCATATAAAAAATATATATTCATTTCATTTAGCTTAGTACAGTCTAGAGATATTAAACTCTACTTATGTGCAATTTCCCCTATAGACGTGATGTATTTGAATACTCCTGAGTGTCCCTGTAAACGAGCCATTTGCTTTATATCAACGAAAAGCTTAGTGTAGCATCCCTGTATGATACACATTTAGAATAATAAGTTTGGAATATCTGCTTCTATTTGTTCTTGAGATATGCTGATAACACATGCACACACAGACCAACCGCTAAAAACATGATTTTCGTATTCAAGAGACCTCAAAACGTGTAAATATAACAAAAACTCACTTTTGAAAATTTGACCCAAAAACAATATTTTCTCTACCTTACGGGTAAGAGAAAGTAAAAAATGATTTTTTTTTTCTGTTTCTTTCGTCTCTTTTTTTATATTTCTTTCGTCTTTATTTTTATGTTTATTACTGTCTTCTACGTTCATTGGAATATAGTACAGTCGGTAGCAAAATTATTCGAGCGCTAGCAATAATTCCTACGTAAAAAAAAGTACACTTAATACTCTTTTGTTAAATGCATCCTTGTCGAGTTATGTTCTTATTCAGTCTAAGAGCATGGTTCGACAAGGATTTAAATAACAAAACAGTATTAAGTGTTTTTTTTTTTTTTTTTTTTTTGTGTGTGTGTATGTGCGTGTGTGTGTAGGAATTATTGCTAGCGCTCAAATAATTTTGCTGCCAATAGTACAGAATTAAAAAAAATTATGACTTCCCATTCTCAACTAATTTAGAATTTTAAACAAAGCCTGAACATGATTTGAATAATGAAATTTTATTGAGTGAAAATAATGCCTGGACCGGGAGTCGAACCCCGGATCTTTGACTTACAAGGTCAAGGCTCTACCAATTGAGCTATCCAGGCCGACAAACCGGTCAGCATTACTCACTCAGACAACCTTTAGGCAGAAAACATCTGGTCTATCATTTAGATAGCTCAACAGAAATAAGCCGCAGGTAAAGGAAAACACCATTAAACAATGGGAGAAAGAAATACAATTTTTATTAAAATCACAATCAGCTGATTGGAAGAAAATCATATTTAATGAAATTTTATTTCATTAAATATGATTGTTTCACAATAAAATTTCATTAAATATGATTTTCTTCCAATCAGTTGATTGTGATTTTAATAAAAATTATGATTTGAATAGTTTTAGAAAATGCCCGTCATCCTCTATGCGTGTGACAGATAAATTTAACCAGGAATATCGCTACCACTAATGCGCAGAATTTCATGAAATTACACATATACTTAGTGGCACGCTTATAAATTATTTTTTAATATGCATGGCATAATTTAATAATTCCCTGGATGGTTTAATTTTTTAATATGAGTATTTAAAGAAATATCTATGTAAATATTTTTTTAACAGCCTAGGGAGCATTGCTCCCTGCTGACTCCATTCGCCAAATTTTGAGGGAGGTTCCGTCTTCCCCCGACTCGCTTCACTTATTAACTCCTGCGGCGCACTGCCCGTCTATTCGCTGCTTTACCTTTGACTGAATAGGAATACTAATAGTGCAAAACACAATGCAAAGGCAGAAAAATGTCCTAGAAATTCCCGTATTCAATGTCAAATTAAAGTACAATTTATTTAATACTTTTTTTAGTATATGACCACCATGACGACTTTTAAATTTTTGTCACTATTTGGCGGTGCATTTTTCGGTATCATTGCTTGTTAAAAAAAAAAAAAAAAAAAAAAAAAAAAACCTATTTTTTTATATTGCCTATACTTTTTACTATTGAATTCTTTAGTTAAATATAAAACTCTCGATAGATCAGTATATAAAACTCTCGATATATTTTGAATGTACAGCTAGATAATAATTTTACACATTAGAAAAAATCTGAAAAGAAAAGTTTATTATTATTATTTTAATTTGGAAAAATCTCTTACACTTTCAATTTTTAATTCTTTCCTACCTAGGGGAAAGTCTCCGGCTGTGGGCACAGTTTTGATTTTGGCTTATAACTTTTTATAGAGTAGGTATTATGCAAACATATGAATATAAATGGAAAGCTAGAATCATTAGCTAAAGTTTGATTAATTAATTGTACCGATTTCGTCACGCAATTTTCTGAAGTGGTAACTTTTGGCAAAATAAAAATAAAAAAATTACCCGGTTGTGGGCACATTTGAAAAATCCGCTAAAAATAGGAAAATAATAAGAAAAACTACCATAAATAAAACAACAAAATTTATTTCTTTTATAAGGATACAGTGGCCGAAATAATATTAGAAAATGACATTTTTCCAATTTTAGTAGTCATCTTCGTCGCCCTCCAAATCAGAAGTGCAATGCTTGCAATAAAATAATCTGCATGTATATTGGCACATTTCAAATGCACCAGACGATCACACTCGTTGCATTTACTTGAGATGGTTCTTGTTAGGCATAGTAGCTGGTGCTTCAAACAGATGACACAGAAGTCGAATTCATCATATTGTTGAGGTTCCAATTTGTAGCGCGTTTGGCCGGCACTTTGAAAGGTGGAGTTGCTTTACTTTCTCCAGGTTTCTTCTGGAGGGACTCATATGCTGCAAGGAAGTCCATACTATCGGGAAGTCGATCTTATGGATTTCTGATCTACTAAGCAATCCTAAATGGCTTTAACCAACGCATTGAAACACATTTCTTTTGGATTGGTTGACTTTTTCGGGGTTGACATTGCTAAAAGAGTCTAAACATACATAAAACTACTAATAAAATATGTTATTTTGACATAAACGACCATATTTGACAGTTTGTAAGTCAAACACACACGTTTTAAATGAAATGAAAAAACAAGTGTACGCACGACCGGTGACATGAAGGTGTCCACAACCGGGAATGGCAGCCATTTTTATAATGGCAGAGAAAGCAGTTTTCGGTCCACATTTTGGCTGAATTCGATATTGCATCACAAAATATAGAGAATATGCTGCATAAATATATATTGCATTTACATTTTTGAATTAATTTACTTCGATTTATCGCATTCTGAAAATATTCACAAATCACTTTTGTTTTGCTCTCTCTCTCTCTCTCTGTTTTTTTTCCTCTCTATGCTTGCACTTACTAAGAAAATGCATCTATTCACTTCGGTGTTACCACAAAAACTGCGTACTGTCACAATACATGTTTGACAGAACTCAAAATCACCATATTTTCTTTTTGTTAAAATATATGATGGGGTGCTCATAGGAGACATTTCTCTACTTATTAAAATATAGAAGGATAAAATGTACTCGATTCATTATAAGATATTTAAGTGATGCATTTCATATTTCTAATTATGGCAAGAAAATATTCATCATAGAAATGTGTAATTCTGTAGTGCTAAAAAGTTGTCAATGTTAAATTAGAAGAAGCTGCTATTTAAATTTAGTTTGACGTTAAATCTAAAATTATTTTTTATACCAAAGTATATACGAAATATCTTAAAATATGTTTCTAAATAAAAAATTTATATACACTTTAAAGACAAAAAGAAATACAGTTAATTATACAGACATGACATTATTTCATTATTCCCAAATATGCATATATATATATATATATATATATATATATATATATATATATATATATGTGTGTGTGTGTGTGTGTGAGTGTGTGTGTGAGTGTGTGTGTAAATATAAGAAATTGCCATTAATAAAATTAATGCTCTAAAAGTAGAAAGTAAGAAAAGATATCTGCAGACGACAAATTACAATCCTAAATGCATTTTTTCATTGAAAATATCTAAGGTAACGCATTTTATTATTTATTTGCAGACGAAATATTTCTTTGTTAAGAATAGCAACATTGGCATTTATTTTACTTTTTTACGCCATTCATCAAGTTAATTAAGTAAGTAATATTTTAAAACCTATTTGAACTGAATTATTTCCTTTCTTGTTTATATAGTATAAATGTATTACATATACATTAAATAAATTAATTAATTAATAAAAAAAAAAAAAAAAAAAAAAACCCTAAAAATTTTGCTTTATCAATCTCTAATAAATATATTTTTAGTTTCAAACTTATCTGAATCATGAGTAAACAGGTGGACCATTTTAATTTTATTTCTTGAATAAATGTTGCGTAAATAATAATACTAACAACAACAACAATAATAATAAATATTATTCCTTTTGTTATTACATATAATCACTTACATACACTCTAATTTTAAACTGAAATTTATAATTTTTCTTCATAAAAGTTTTTTGTTTGGATGTTTTATACCTAGATACGTGAGATAAAAACATTTTTTTTTTAAAACATTGTAATAATAAAGGATATTTTATTTTTCATGTATCTATATTAAAAGAAATTTATTCAAATAAAAATGTGTATAGTAATTTCTGCAACATTATTTCCTTGAATGTAGCTAAATGTGATAGTACATTAAAAAAATATTTTGTGTAACGACTAAAAAAAAAAGTGTTCTTGTTTCTTATTCAAAAGAACAAATATTTCTTCTATTAGGGTGTCCAAATCTACATGACAAAAGCTCACAGAACAGATCTCTTTTCTGTGTTTGTATAATATAACAATATTTTGTGACAAGATGTGATATAAAGGCAAGAAAAAAAATTTAAAGCGAAGATATAATATGCATATATGTTTGGCATATTTTCATGCGCAAGTATGCGTATTACGTATGCTGCTATAAAGCAAATATATTAGAGGATTATATAATGATTCAAGCCCCATATCATATAAATCTTAACAGTCATATTTCTTTGCTAGATTGTTTGTACAATTGTGCAAGGAATTGTATAAAATTAAGTCAATTCTAAAAAAAAAAAAAAATACTAATTTTATTTATCACACATGATATTGCCTAATCTATGATTAGTTCTTTTATATTTTCATAAAATCTTAATCTTTCAAAATTTCAACTTAATGTTTTTTTTTGTTCTTTATTCAATAACTTATTTTTACTTACTTGTAATTAAATAAATAATTATAGGTAGTTAATTTTACGATGTAGTCATAAACTTACTCCATAGAAAACTTTCTTTTAAACAGATGTTTCTAAATATATCCTGAATGTGCAAATAGTTGTTATATTATTTTTGCCTTAATATTTTCTATAAAAATAAATAAAAAAATTAATTAATTAATTAAAAAATTAAAAAAAATATATTTATGGTTCATAATTATTTTCATTATATGCAATAATTTCATATTCATATTTTAATTATATGCTATTGCGCATTAAAGCAGTAATTCCATATAATGGTGAAATTAACCTAAAGCAGAATACATATTTTTATTAAATAATTGTTTAAATTTAACAAATAAGTAGTTTTACTTCATATATTAAAATATAACTTGTTTATTTCCTATAAAAAATCATAATAGAATACAAAGTATATGTTTATTATACTACAAGAAAGTTTTATGTAGATTTTTATTACGTACTTTATAAAGTGTAATAAAACGAATTACTAAATCGAAAATGTGCATAGGTCTCGTTTCATCTCTGTAATATTATGAAAACATAACAGTTTTATTTGTTCCAACCATTAGTTTTGAAGTTATTAGAAATAAAAAAGGTATAAATCAATTTTTTCTACCGTGCGGCTTTCTTTTTTTTCCTACATTGTATAATTTCTTTAAAATAACGAATTTTTTATGCGTATGTATTTACAACAATTTTATGTATATATATGCTTAATGTATAAGAAACATATGAGGAAGTTTTGCAGTGGGTTAGAAAATAAATCTGTCACAGGAGACTTTAAATATAAGAGGCAAATTTTAACACTTTCCAACAATGTGAAAAAAGTGTTTAATACACCAATTAATCTTTCTATTTGAAAACGCTCTCATTTCCGTAAGTATTTCCATTGAATGTCTAGAAACTTATGTAAAATATTTAATTTCACAATATAGTTTTTCGTTTTGAAATATTATAATTAAAACTACTCTAGTTTCTGTACAGAAACTCACAGAAACTGTAAATGACAGAGAAACTCACAAAATAGTTTGGATACATTACGGAATTTGTTTAATGAATATTTTATTAACCAAATACTAATCAAAGTAATATAAAATATTCTTGTGTACAAAATCCTTTTCTAACAGTACAAATAATTTATTAAAAATTATAATTTAATAAAACTTATGTTCTGTGATGAATCAGACGGATTTCGTAAGACAAAAAGTATAACTCTATCTTTTTTTTTTTTTTTTTTTTTTTTTTTTTATGAAAAAGTCAATTTATTTATTTTCAATTATTTTTAATCTATGACAAATTGGTGGTTCAACCATTTGTTTTAATGTTATTGAAAATTTCTTTTTCAAACTATCGAAAGTGAAAGTTTGTACTTCGAGGGTAACTTCCTCTTCGTCGTGTTTCCGTACAATGAAAAAAAATCTACTTTAGAATTACTATTATAAAGAATTTTACTATTATTCACTTAATAACAATTAAAAGACTTTAAAGAAATTTACTATTATTCACTTTAAATTAAAAAAGTTTCGGTAAAAATAAACTCGATATTGCACATTTATATTAAATTTTGTCTTATATCGCCATATTAAAAAGTCAGGACATACGTGATATCAACGGAACAAGTTAGACGATTTTCACCAAAAAAGAATACTGCTTAACTTATGTTACGGTGCGACTATATATACATATATTTGTATACCATATTTACGAGGATAGAATTATCACAAAATTTTGCGACACACACAAATGAGCATAAAAAAGTATTCTAAAAATTATCAAATCGTGTTAGGCTTCTCAAAACGTGTAATTTCATCGAAAACTTTAAGTCGAATATTTTTACGAAACCAATACTTTGTTCTTATCTACAAAAGATAATGATAATATATTCATTTCGTTTTCAAAAGGAGATTTTCTGTAAAAAGGAAAATCTGCATGACAAAAGCGAGCAGAACAGAGTTTCTTTTTGTATTTTTCTAATACAACAGTATTATATCACAGACGGGAAAGTCAAAGCAAAAAATTATTTGTATGAAGGGAGAAATTTCCATTTGCACATTTATTTGGCATATTTTCATATTTATGAATTCTTAGCCATTGAAAGAAAGTCTGATGCGGAATAAAGAATATTTATTGTTTATATCAGTTAAACCTTAACAGTTAGCTTTAATTATAAATAAAAAATGATAAGTTTTGAAAATGATATTGTCTAAGAATGTGCTTCTTCTTATTAACTTTTTTTTTTTTTTCTTTAAATGGGAAAATCTATCAAAAGTATTCGAATTAAGTATTATTCAAATGATTGTGAAATCATTAAAAAATGGAAATGTTTTAGTATGACTGGTTGATATGTACTTCGATCAATATATTTTACATACTTGCATAAAAAAAGAGGGTACAAAACAGTTTATTAAATATATCTAGTTGATATATTCGTTCGACAAATATTTTTTTATTATTATTTACTTTCTTTAAACATGAAGAAAAAAAAAAGTCCCATTTAACTAATATCACAATTCGATTACTTTTCTTTTTTCATTTAAATCATATTATTTATTTTATTTATTTTTATTTCATTACACACGCACACACACACATATATATACATATAATATATTATTTTTACCATTTAAATTTGTTTTGACTTAAACTTAGTATTTTTTTTATCTCATAAAATATAAAGTAATTAAATACAAATGCATTTCACTTGCTTTTATTATTTTTTTAAAAACATTTGTAAAAAAGAAAAATTCTGGGTTAAAAAATTTACATTTCCGACACAATTATTTAAGAATATGTTATAACTTTTGAAACTGGCAAATATTATCAAAGATTTATTAAACAATAATCAATATCTGTAAAATTTATTATAAACATCATATGCTTACAATGATTTAAAAAAAAAAACTTCTAATCGATTTTATTTTCAATTAATACTTTTTTTTTTTTTTTTTTTTTTTAAGGGTTTTTAAATTTAACTTTAAAACATTTTTCAATGCTGGCATTTAAAAACGTAGAATTTTAAATTTAAACTTATGTAATAAGTTTTTTAAGGAATACTTAAACACATAAGTTATCTGATTTACGTATTTATTTTGTCTTCAGAATTATATCATAATTTTATGCTTTGAAATACAAATGGAATTAGATTTATTTGTGTATAAAAAATATGTATATATAAATAAAAACTAGAGCAATGAAAGGTATTATTTCAGTTATTATTATTTTTATTGTTTACTATTATTTAATTTCAAAGGTATCTTTTAAGGGTAAAAATATAAATTTTATGAAGATTTTTTTTTTTTCTATATTTATATCCATTTAGCACCAAACTAATTTATTAACTTGTGAGGATAAAATTACTAAAACACGTGTAAAATAAAATTGTTTTTATATAAAATATTTTAAAAGTTGAAGAAGTATAAAATAGAACATCTAAAAACTTTTACTAATATTGTAACACATATTTTAAGTTGTTAAACAATCAATAAAAATATTTGCTAAGTATTTATATAGTTAAATATAAAACATAGTTATAAAGATAAGATCAAATATTTAGCAAGAAAATGGGACATTGGAAATTTGTAATACACACATCGTTCATTATAACTTAAGTTTTGTTTAAAATTAAGAAATAAACAAATATTTATAAATTCATTCTGCTATCTGAGGTTTTTCGTAATTTCAAGCTATATTTTTTTTATATAATTATGATATTTTGGTTACTTTTCCGTTTGACCTCTACTTGACAATTTGGTGAAACTTTTTTTCACAACTTTCACGATAAACCGTCAAAATTATTTCCAAATTTTTAATCTAAATGAAAATAACTACAGAAAATTATTAAAACGATTTAATAAATTTAAATGAATGGCTGAATAATATTAATTACAAATATAAATATAAATAACAAAATAATAATAATAATAAAATAAAAAATAAATAAATAAATAAATAAATAAATCTAAACAAGTAAATTTAAAATAATTTTTATATTTTTTATTTATTTTTTTATTTGATTATTTATTTTATCATTTATTAAAAGAAATTTAAATTTCACGAAGGAAGAAATCTCATAAGGCGTCGTTCTCAAACAGCCCTATCATTGGATTCCACTTATATATGAATTGCTAATTGCACCAAATAACTTCTCGGCCTTCAGACTACAAAATTTCAATATCAGTAGATTTTTTAAATTTGATTTTATAATTAATTGCATTATTAAATTATTTACAATTTAAATACATTATAATCGATTTAGTTATTTTATAACTTTTTTTTTTTTTTTTTTTTTTGTGACATAATTTAGCAGTTTATCTTGAATGGTGCATGTACAATATATAGACATTTGAAAGGCTCCTTAGAATCAATTTAATCAGTTTCCTTTTATTTGATGCGAATGTTAGGAATAATTTTGAAATTATATTTTATACATTGTTATGGAAGTTTATATTTCAATCAAGAAATTTTAAGCACACACTTTACATTTATTTATTTATTTATTTATTAAAATAATTCTAAAATTTTAAATGTTTATTACCTATCATTCAACAACTCAAATTATAAAAGATACGTTTATTTACACTTTACTTTTTTTCGCAAAGAGATTATTTTTTCTGAATTAAATTTTTTTTATGTATCTGATTGAAGCAATTTCGGTAATTAAATTACTATGGATTGTTGCTATATATATTTTCGATCAATTTCTAACAACTGTCATATTAGTTTGTAAATTTATGTTGTGCATACATATTGTTTCAAAAAGATCATATATTTAAAAAGGCAAAATTCACACTGAAAGTTATGTGATTAATTAGATTTTAATTGAATCAATTTTTTAATTTCTCTTACCCAAACGTATGGTATAGAAACTATTGATTTTGGGTCAAATTTCTTAAATTGAGCTATTGTTATATTTTCACATTTTGAGGTTCCTTGAATCCGAAAACCATGTATTTAGCGGTTAGTCTGTGTGTGTGCCTGTGTGTCTGTTACCAGCATATCTCACGAAAAAGTAATAGCAGGAAGTCCAAATTCGATATACTATATCTGTATCATATAATGATTCTACATTAAATGTTTCATTGAGATCAAGCAAATAGTTTGTATAGAGGGCCATCAAGGAGAATTCAAATACATTAAGTTGTCGCCGATGAAGCTGCAGCACACTAATTCATCTTGACATTTAAACTGGCTGTGTTTATTGGTGATAAAAATAAAACTAACTAATTGAAACAATAACATATTTATTAAAATTAACAAAATTTAGAACTAAAATTATGTTCCATCTTGCAACTTAACTTAAAAAAATTAAATCATAACAAAAATTATAGTTCTTTTGAAGCCGCCGCTCTGGCTCCTAACTTCGTTTTTATAGCTCTGCTCCCTGATGTCAGTATCAAGGCTGATGAAACTCCGTGAAACTAAGAAAATGGAAGTTGTTGCCAAACGCTACAAAGCTATGGGGGAAATTTGTGCTACGTACAGCATAACTTTTATAGGCTGCCCAAAATAAAATTAACGTGTTTTTTTTTTTTTTTTTTTTTTTTTTTTTTTTATGTGCATAAAAGTATCTTCTGTGTAGATTGAGGTATGGAAATCATTCATCGTTCGTTTACAGGGCTAACAAAAGTATTTGAATTTATTGGGGCTAAAATTAGAAAATGCTGGCAGTGTACTTCATTTTATGTTATGTGTTTTTCCTTTTAGAACTAAATTTAAATGCACAGTGTGATGCGCATATACTTTATACAGGATATACAGAACTATTCCAAATTAAGCTAAACGCTCTTTTCTATTGAATGTAACTGATGGAAGAGCTTTGTTACAGTTTACAATGTCGACGAACATGCTCAGGAATGAAAATTAATTTTTCATACTCAAACTATAAACAAAGTATTTCTTTATGTTCTACTTTTAAGGTTCCCCGAATACGAAAGTTCAATTGTTAGCTGATGATCTGCATGTATACCTGTTATCAAAATAACTAAAAAACAAAAAACTGCAAGGGATTTAAATTTTGTAATTTAAAGTTCGTAAGAGGTTTCCACTTGAAAATTTTAATCAAGATTGGCGAGTTTAAAAGCTAAATAATTACAGCCTTAAAAATGATTTTTAAAAATAAATTTAGAAATTATAATTAAACAGGGGGCTGATGGCTTGGCAGCCCCCTCACTGAGAATTATATATCAAATGAATCTGTTCCTAAACCTCATTTAGATTATTTTTATTATCTCATCTTATGAACCTTTATGACTTAATTTGCAATTTATCTTTATATTGTTGAAATGCAGGGTTAGAAAAAGTCAAGTGATTGACACACGAGATTATTATTTTAGATAGGTAAAATATAGATATTTTAAGATAGTATAGATTTTAAATACTTCCAGCTAGATAAAATATTTTATTCACATACTCTACAGATATTGCTAAAAGAAAGTTAAATAAAAGGAAAATTTTACAGTGACTTCAAAAAATGTCTTCCGCTGAATATGCTTATAAAGAAAACTATATTTTAAGAATATTTTGCGTAAGTATTGAAATTTATCTAGAAAAAAAATGTTCACTTTCCCTAATACAAGATAAAAGTTTTATCCTTTATTAAGGCATAAAAACCTACATAACAAAAACATACATGTCAGCTTTCTATTTCCTATTTGTATAATATATTAATATTTTATGAAATGCAGCGAAGTCAAGGCAAAGAGGTACTTGAATAAAAGAAACAAATTTTACATGCATACTTTTTTTTTTGTACATATGCTCAAAACATATGTGATCATTAAAGGGAAATCTGTAATGCATTATAAAATATTCACAGATAATATGTCAGAAAATTAGAAAAGTGATTTCATCGTTTTATTTATTTGATTTGTATAAAAACAGAGTTAATGCAAAAATATTCTCCTTCGTTTATTAATTGACATAATCTAAGACATTGTACACATACATGAAAAAAATAAAAAATAAAAATCCTAACATAACACAGGAAATTGTAGAAAAAAAATCAGTTTAAATTTAGTTAATAAGAATTTTGTCTGGAATACTTGCCAAAATGTTATTTTTGGCCTCTCATTTAAGACTTTAAATGTTTGCGGTATCTATGTGGGCTTGTGTGTACCACAATAGTGGTTACGAAATCACACGATTTACTTGCAGTTTTATACGAATGCTGATGAGCAACACAAAATCAGCGGTACATTTTTCAAAGTACAGCTAATTACATTTATGGTTTGGGTACAGAATACAAAAATTATATTCGGGTACATAAATTATTTCGTGTCGTTATGAACTATGAGCAGAATTACTTATAAGCACATTTTCACAAAATTATACTGTATTAAACACAACTAAATCAACGCCCATAATTAAAATGATAAACAGCCTGTCTACTATAGAAGTTGTGCATAGATTTAATAATTTATCTACACAAAAGAATTCTGATGATGTCATGTAACATCCGATTTATTTCATATTTGACTTAAAGGGAGTTGGCTAAATAATTATTCTAGTGCATCACTTGTTTGTGGCTCGTGTGCAGAATCACACAAAGAATTCCGTACCATTATGATCTAGAGACAGCTTTTATTTTATGTGTGTTTTAAAGTGGATTCATTCCATTTAATACAAAGTAATAACATTTGGTTATTTAGTGTTTAAAAGCATAGTGTCACTGTAAATTGTCAGGAACAGAATTAATAATTAATTTGCATGTCTATACAAATGACTGATGACATGTTAAACAAACATTCAATTGATTTTAAATTTGGTTGTACTTATTTATGAGCAGTTGTATAGCTTGTTTATTATTTATGGCTCGTATACGGTCACAGAATATAATTTCTATATTTATGCTCTATGGACGACATTTTTTCTTTCTTTCAATGAACTTTAACATGGTTATACACTAGGCTGGGCCGAAAAATGGATATTTCAGATAAGCGATTTCTAATAGCAAAAAAAAAAAAAAAAAAAAAAAAAAAAAAATGTATTTCGGCATTCTCTGAATTTGTTAAAAATAATAATAAATAAATAATATTTCTATCTTAAGTTCGTGCATGACCTTCAGAGCTCAAAAAAATGATGAAAAAAGGTCAAATTTCAAAATATTTTGTTGAAATACAAATATTATTAGTTTTTGTTCTAATACCATTCACACATTTTCTATATACATTTTTTATTATTTATATTATTTTGAAGTTATTAGACCGCACATAAGCAGCAAAGTTTCGTTAAATTAATCAAAATTTAAATTGTTTAAGTTTTTTTTCTTTTTTACAAAATACTGCAATTTATTTTTTGTTGTCCAGTTTTACACTTTTTAAAATAATATCGCACTGTCCAACTCTTCATTTGTTATGCAATTATAATTTATTACATTAACAACTCAGACCTGATCACGGTGAGATGATTGCACTTCAAGTTCTACCCTACCCTTATCATCTAACCATCCATGATGAACAGTTATTTACAGTATTTGCATATTTACATTTATTATATGATTTTAAACAAGTTTCTATTCTAAAAAAAATAATAATTGGATTAAGGTTGGAAGTTGGATTAATACTCAGTTTTGCCATTGATAATCGGGAGTATAAATTTGTTATTATAAATCCATCTCTTGAGTCTTCCACAAATATCTTTTCTGTAGATTCATTGACCAGCTTCACAATCCTTTCAACAGCCGGAATGTGATCTGTGAATTTTATGATTTTAAACTTTGGCACTTGTTTAGTTTATAGAAATGTTTAAAGATCCTTGTTCATCACATTTTCCTTCATTCGAAGCAAAGAGGAAGAGAGAGAACGTAAATACGTTGACCCGCTGATCAACACTTCATAGGTCGAAATTTCAAAACTCAATGTTAGTGGAAATTCTCTTATAGATACAGACATGTTCTCCTGACGGTTGATTTCTTACCTTGAGAATTTTTCTGTAGGCTAACGTCTTTATATGTTATCTATCGTCCACTGTTATGGTCAATAACAAGTTCTCAGAGTTAGCAAAAAAGACATTTTGTCGCTAATCAGTCCAGCATCTTTTAGAACGGCAAGCGAATTAGAACAGCTACTTTTCTGTCAAAAGTTCTAAACCTGTCACTCATTACAGTGGTAGCAAATGACATCATTTTCATTTGAGTTTTAGATATCGAAGAAACAGATGTGTCACCTTCTTTTATTGTTTCTTTAAAACTTCTTAAGATGTACATTTACAACTGAATCGTCGGAAGAACTACTTAACCTTTTATTTTCAATATTGATCTAATAAGTTTCTAAGTTCCTTTTATCTCAACCTTTCTATATCTTTCCTGTCTAGAATACTAATGTATGTTTTTCTAGCATTTCGTTGGTCATACAAAAATGTTTGTTCGATACAAGTTTTTTTTTTTTTTCTTTTTTTTCCACATTTGCAATCAGTGTTTACGGGACAGTCACAGGATCTCTGGTTTTCCCTACGAAAGCAAGAAAAAGTAATTGTGCTTTTACATGCTGTAACATCTAACAACTTTAGGTTTAGCATCTGTGATGAAGCACTCACCTTTTTTTTTTTTTTTTTAAGGTGCTTTCAGTTTGTCTCTGTTATAAGAATTTCTTTAATTAAAACATGGATCATGATAGGTGCATCGTTGTATGTTGGACAAGTGTTTGTATCCAGTTCTGTTATTGGTAAGACCCACCAAAAATAAATAAATAAGTAAATAAAAATAAAAATGAATACTCAAAGGATTGCCTGGTAGCCGCTATTACTTAATGTGGTCAGGACTAAATAACACAAATACAACCTCAAATAGTTTTTAAAGCACTACTGTAAATTCCCTATATAACATAATATTTTAACATAACCCTACTTAAATATCATAAAACTAAAACGTAATGATCTGATCACGCTGCTTGCTGACAGCAGACTGATATATATAACAATGAGAATGGAGAATGAAAAGGAAAAGAGAATTCGCGTAGCTCGCTGGATCAATGCAGATACTGTGTCATCGACGCTCATGATTTGCTAACCAAATATAAGTACTATCTGTTACTATTACATGCTTTCATTAACCAATATATATAACGAAATATTCGATTCATTAGGTTTTATAGCAAGCTGGGTGTGTTACTTAGAAAACAATAAAAAAGTCCAATTTTGGTCAGTTTTACGAAACTTTACGGCTTATGCGCGATCTGAAAACCATAAAATATTATAAAAAATTTTAAAGATGTATGGAAATAGTGTTAAAAGTAAGAATTTAAAAGATATTAGAACAAAAAGTAATAATATTTGTATTTCAATGAAAGATTTTTGAAATTTGACCTGTTTTTATCATGTGCAAACTAAAGATATAAATAATTATTTATTTTTATTATTTTTCCCAAATTCAAGATGCGAAGGTACAATTTTTTCTTGCTATTAGAAATTGTTTATCCATTATATAATATATAAAATAATATCGGTAATATAAAATATATATCTATTATTTTATAAAGTATTCATTTTTCGGCCCATTCAACATGCTAATAAAATCAAAATATATTATTAAAATGCTTAAAATCATGTTTCAAAAACTACTAAGCATACTTTTAGTAATTAGTATACAATCCCACAAAAAAGATCAGAAATACGATCCGTAATCAATGCAATACAAATATTTTGGAGTTATATGAAATTAACTGAAGAGTATAATTAACTGAAGAACTAGTTATTAAAGAGTATTACAATCTATAGATTGCAATTACCTTACATGAATTTGATGACCAGTACAACGTATTTTAAAAAATAAATTCAACATATATTGTTAAGATTCTAAAAGCATGGTTTCTATAAAAAAATGTGTGCATATATTTAAAATGAATTTAAATTAATAGTTTATAGGAATCTATGAAATAATTTAGATATGTATTGTTCAGTGTTGCTACTGAATTATTTAGGTATTAGGTATGTTATACTATATATATATATATATAAGTACTTAGATATATAAATACATGTGAAGATGCAATTGGAGTAGCTTCTCTGAATCTACGTAATTATTAATATAGTATACAAACAGAGAGAAAGAGAGAGAGAGAGAGAGAGAGAGAAAGAGAGAGAGATAAACATATAGATAGATGGATCAATAAAAAGATATATTGATTGAAAGGTAGATGCAAAAAAGTTTAAATAATACGGTCTAAATAAAAAAAGATCTGCTGAGAAACGAATAATGAAATTTAGGAAACCTCATCTGCATAAATATTAGTTAATCGTTTTTCAAAATTAATCAAAACATTTAATAAACTAAAACATACATAAAAGTTCTGTCCTAAACGGAATAAAATTTGGGTTGATATATCAACTATTAGCCGATTATCCTATATAATGGAATTTGTTTAATGTACACATTACCGTTAATTCCCGTTCGCACACTTTCTTTGGAATATTTTATATCTATTGATGTACAACCTGTACATGTAAAATAAACAGTACAAGAAAGTATTTGAATGTTTATTTCCATAGGTTATCTCTTTTATACATTTTAATCTTTCGAATTCTATATTAATCACATGTATTGTGGTAAAAAAGAAGACTATAAGATGGTTTTTTAACGCTTTCCCACAAAGTTGAAAGTGTAAAAGACTTCGGTTTGTCTGTATGTCTATGTTCTGACTCCCGTAAATATTCATGTAATTTCTTGAAACTAATATATGTTATTAAAGTTCACATTAGGATTCCCTCTATTGAAAATGGAGTGAATTCCTTTAGTGATTTTTGTACAGGGACACCCGAAATTATTCCAAAGCATTTTGTTCTATGAGAGGTATTTCTATGAACCTTATTTTAATACCGTTATTTGCACAAATCTTAATGAAATTGAAATACGTTATTCAAATTAACTATAGGATATTTCCTGTATAAAATGGAGTAAATACCACCACTGATTTATGTACAGGGATACCTGAAAGTATTCTAAAGTGTTTCGTTCTATGAAAGATATTTCTATAAACCAAATTTTAATAACTTTACTTTGCACAAATCTTAATGAAACTGCAACATGTTATTCATATGCACAAAAAAAAAAAAAAAAAAAAAAGGTTTTCTATAGAATATAGTACAATTAGCATTAAAATTTACTGTGCCACACAAAAATATTCAATTGCATTTAAAATTTGCTAGAATTGCAGTTTAGTTTACATTAAGCATTTTAATAACAGTTTTTTAGTGTGTACATGATTTGAATTTATGCATCTGTCTGTCCGACTGTCCATCTACCTATTTATCTGCCTGCCCGACTCCAGCGTCTTTATATAATTTCAGAAAAAAAAAAAAAAAGATATGTGTTATTCACGTTCACTATGGAATATTATTCTTTTTAAATTGGCAATAATAGGTCATTTACAACTGGTTTGTGTACAGATATACCTCCAGAGAATGCCAATGATTTGTGTTTTAAGGCAGACTTTCTATATATTATATTTAAATAATCTCCTACTGCAAAAATCATAAAAAATTGACATTTATTGTTAATATGCTAAAGTAATGTTTGTACAGAGTATGATACGATTAACCTTGAGATTTACTGGGCTCTATTAAAATATTCAGCTATATTAAGGGCTGAATTAAAAAACTAAGGGTGTATATATGCAAATATATATATATATATATATAAACACATCGTTCAATAAGTCCCGGGACTAATCCACAGATAGAGTTGCAAATGCAATATTTCTGTGTGGGTAAAGTAAACCTAACTTTCAAAAGATACACGCTAAAGTTTCATGATATTTCGATCGTTTGTTGCCGAGATATCAAAGTTTTAGTGACCCTATTTTTGATGTTTTCAAAATGAGGGACAAAGCTGAATTTCGTTTGTTGTTTAAACATTGTTTTTTGATGGACAAAAATACTGTTAAACCGTTAAGCTATTGCTAAATTACAACAATATTTCTGCCTATCACAAAGCAATGATAAATCATCTCGTGAAATTTACTTTGTCCCTCATTTTGAAAACATCGAAAGTAGGGTCACTAAAACTTTGATATCTCGGCAACAAACGATCGAAATATGATGAAACTTTAACGTGTATCTTTTGAAAGTTAGGTTTACTTTACCCACACAGAAATATTTCATTTGCAACGCAATCTGGGGATTAGTTTCGGGACTTATTAAACGATGTTTTACACACACACATATATATATATATATATATATATATATATAGCTTTAAGCATTTTTAACACTTTCCAACAATGTTTAAGAGTGATTAGGAATTTAATTAGTCTATCTGTATGTCTTTCATTCCTTTTTGTCTCTCCATAGTGTTGTATTGTAGGCAAAGATCATTGAAAGTTATAAGACACACTAAGTACAAGCAGTTGGAAAGTGTTAGTAATCAGTGCGTACTGCATTAGTTTTAGTTCTTATTTAATAAATACAGAATTAAGAAAACTGAAAAACAAATTTATTTGTTTTTAACTAATACTAATTTATTTTGTATATTTAGAAAATATCAGACATTTCATAGTACCCATTTGTCGTTGTTAAATATTGACTATTTCATTTGCGTTTATATTACTAAATGAGAAATATTAAGGTACATTAGTAAAAACATTATGTGTTTATTAAAGTTTTATAAATGTTGCTTTAATAAAACCACTCTGAGAAATTTTAAAATTTAAAAATTATCAGTCTCTTAAAGTATTGTTATTATAACGAATTTTTATGGGTATAAACTCCAGGACTCATAAATCCTATTTAGAACAGAATGTTTAATTATAAAAAGAAGTTATATATGTAAGCTGCGTTATGCCCAAAAAACTTAGCTTTGTCTATTAATTAAAATTTTTGATGAAACAATTATTCATCGGACTTTCAAATTAAACTCTGTAATACAGTATTCTCATTTGGTGTTAAATTTGAGTACACGATGTAATATGTAATGTAATATAGTTTACATAATATGTAAAAATACGACATAATCTAATATACACTACTTAAAATTGGTGAAATAAGTTTCAAAGAGTAATCTGGGGGAAATTTCTCTGTATAATTTTAAATACTTTTTTAATTTAAATAAAACCTTAGAATTATTTAAGAATGTAGCAAACATACGAAAATGAACATATATTTTTAATATGAACTGAAGCATGTTTCGTTTATAATACGAAATGAAAAGCATTTGCCATTCGCTTACAAGGCCACATAAAAAAATTCAAATACGTAACGCCTGAGGACAAAATTTCTTACCGGTGCATTTCAAAATCTTTTGGCTGATTTAAACATAATTAAATAAAAAAATGTTTTATATGCATAAAAACATACTTCATATAGTGTATTGAATGGAAAATGTTCGTCATTTGCTTAAAAGACTACAAAAAAAAAAAAAAAAAAAAAGTAAACAGATTTTTAAATAAAAGGTATTTTTTAAATTTAAGTTTTATTCCAAAGTACAGATTGTATATTTATTTAGAAATCCAAGTATTTTTTCTTAAATGATTTATTAATTTATATTTCAACGAATACTATTGTTTTAAAACATCGGCTTCCAAAGAAAACATCCAAAAAAAAAAAAAGTTTAAATTACAAAATTTGCTTGACTCAATTGAATCATTTGTTTCAGAAAATGTTATCGCTTTCAGTTTGACATAATTATCTGTCATTTGTATCAATTCTGTCTCTACAAATTTCTTTCAAAAGAAAGTGTGATAAATGCCAAAAATTTAACACATCGTGTCCTACAATTTCAATGAAAAGTTTTCCCAAATGACTTCAGTAAAATACGTTAAATCACTCGGAAATCTATTGTTTTGAAAAGCTAACTTTAAACTGTTTTCAATGATTTAGTTTTGAAGAATAGAAATGAAAGTTGCAATATTAATGAGACGTGTTCTCAATGAAGACTTTTTGGATAGTTCTAAAATAATTTTCAGAAAAAAATATTCTTACGGAATTTTTTTGTAAAATCTTACATATACAGTTGGCAGAAAAATTATTCGAGCGCTAGCAATAATTCCTGATTAAATAAATCTTTGACAAATCATGTTCTTAGACTGACTAAGAACATGACTCGACGAGGATTTATTTAACAAAACAATATTAAGTGTACTTTTTTGATATCAGAATTATTGGCTAGTACTGGGATACTTTTGCTGCTAACTGTAAGTGTAAGTAATTAGAAACTATGGTGCCTAAAATAATTGTTAAATACAAAATGTTTTATTACATTATTTTTAAAACGTAATCAATTACTAGTTGTAACTTTTAAAAAGAAGTTGAGATGCTTTGAAAAAGAAAAAAAAAAGTACCTTGCATGTAATTTGTTCTTAACAAGAACTTTAATTTTTTTTTTTTTTTTTAAATCAATATTAGTTATACTATAGCTAGTATTTTAAATTGTAAAAATAATTTCCAATAAAATCTAGATAGCTATCTTAAAAAAAAAAAAAAAAAAAAAATGTAAAGAAAGAAAGAAAGGAGGAGAAGATTTGTATAAAAATTTATATAGTACCGATTGGGAACATGGTATATTTTTATGTAGGTAAAATTACATTTTTATTCTTCTTATGAGTTTTTTAGTTTTTTATATTACATAAACGAGTATGTCAAAATACGGTGCTAAAATCTGCAGCTGTTTTTAAATTAAAATTTTAATTTAATTTTTCTAAATCTGTTAATATTTTTCAAAAATTCTATATTCCCATAAATTATTAAAAAATATATGAATTATTTACAAAATACGGGATAAAACTACATTTATTTTCTAAAATTAAATTCCTATTAGTAATGCATTAATGTTCATTTATATTTCGTGTATGTAAATTATGTATTTTAAATAATTGAAAAAGAGGAGACAAAAGTAAGATAGATTTACAAAGAAAAATATAAACCATACAATTTAGAAATTGTTGAAGAATATATTACAGTTTTTTTTCATTTTAACAAAACCGTCTGTAATCTCTATCGATTTCAAAGATTTTGGTCAAAATAAATTGCACCGAGGGTAATTAAATTTAGTTATAACATATTTTACGTTCATATATACTTTTAAACTTCTCGCAAATGATGTGCAAAAAATTTGTTACATCATACAATAATCTGTTGTTTCGAAATGTTAACTTTGAAAAAATTCCCCATAACAGCGTTTTCGAAAAACAGAACTGCCAGCTGTAACAGGAGTGTTTCGTGTTTCCACAAGGTATTTTTAGATCGTTCAAAAATTAAAAAGAAATGACTCTTCAGAAAGTTTTCATAAATGATCAATGGTTTATGATTAATGCAGCATATGGTCTTAAAAGAAGTAGCCTTTAATACTTTGTTTTGCATTATTATAAAATCTGGTGTAATTCGTATGTGAAAAAATTAAAATTAAAAGCTCAATTTACGAATAAATTACAAATTTTCTGAGAGTGTTATGAGTATTATAGTGTCACAATTTACAGTTTTTTTTTTTTTTTTTGCTTGATTTTTGTCTTAATATTTATTTTCTAAACAATTGTCACACAAATACGACACAAAAATACGTACATTTTTATTAAAATTGCAACTGTTTTTTAAAAATTACTGAATGTTTTATGAAAGATTTATAGTCATGTGCAATTTATCGTAAACATTTAGGAACTAGCACTGAGAACTAGCACTTAATTTTTTTTTTTTATAAATGTAGTTTTTCCCTTAATTTTATGTAGTATATTTATTTATATTTGGAATTTTAAAAAATAAATAAATAAACAAATAAATAAAAATAAAAATCGTACTTTTAGAAAAATAGTAGTAATGTATAAAAAATAAATAAATGTAAGAAGTACGTTGTAAATTCCATAAACCAAAATTAATATATATATGTATTTGGGAAAATTCCGAATTTTTCCTTTAAAATAATGTTTCGGTGGTATTTTATTTTTGTAAGTGTAATAAATCAATAAAAATAAAAAATATGACATTTTAAACTGTTCTTTAAAGGAAATAATCTCGTAAAGAAGAAAAATATAGTAATTACGTTTCAGAAATAAATTTGCATACACAACAACTTTAGAATATGTTGACACTTTCCTTTTCGCAACTTTGTATATAATAGTATTATATTTGTTTTAAGATTTTAATCCAAAAAATGTGTAATAAATGAGATAAAATTTTACATTAACTTCATGGTCGAACATTTAAAGAAATATTTCTCGAAAGATCTCAAAGGAATATGTTAAATTACCCACAAATCTGTGTTCGGAGAGTTAACTTCTTTGTAAGAATATGGTTTTAAAGAGCAGAACGGCAACATTAATAAGTCTTACTCTCACAGGAGAGATTATAAAAAGTTCCACAAAAATTTTCTGAGATATGTGTCTTAGGAAATTCTTTGCATGTTTCTACTTACTGTTAAAATTAGTAGTAGAATATGATGTATGAAATCCGCAGTTCACTAAAAATATGTTCTCTTACAATAATTTAACATTTCAAATGGAATACACATGTTCAAGAGAAAATACAATAAATGCAGATGTATGTAACATTAAACTATCCATTTAAAAAGAAGAAAAATTTTATTTTTTTACATATATTTACTTATTTATCTATTTATTATTTTTTTATACAAAACTTCTTACATTTTATACTGTAAAAGAGAATGCGAGCAATAAAATAATAAATAAAAATATCTCGTAAATTAGAAAAAAAAAATGCGCAAAAAGTAATAAGACGAAGACTTTATAACTGACATTTGTAACATGAACATTTTTCAATAACTAAATTGAAAGTAATTTACTCTTTATTTGTGCCTGATTTTATTATATATATATATATTGTTTTCTAAACAAATTTAATACAAATATGCTGTTATATGCTGATATTGAAATTTTATAAACTAACAACCTCAATTACAAAAATTCACCACAATTCTTTTGTGTCAAATAATTATGCACTACTTTGTATGTGGCCTATATATGCATTTGTATATATTACAGTATGAAAGAGGCACCGAAAAAAATCTGTGTCAAGTAAAAATAAATAATTTGCTTAAATGTTCTAGCACTAGGTTATTTTAGAGCCTATTAGGTTGATTTCTTTAGAAATTGATCTATTGCAATCACTTTATTAATCTACCTATTTATCTACATGTTGGAATTTTTTTCATCACAATAACTTTCGAGATAATACTGCAAACAGAACCAAAGTTGGACAGCAAACTTATCTTACAAATATCTTGCATGGATTCGTTAACCAAATTGCTCCGCCATTTTGTTTTCAAGGGGCAACCACTTGAAATTTTCAAATTTACATTGTGAAAAACGTATTTAAGAACGGTTTCCCTTGAATTTTGATGAATACATAGAACACGTAAGGGTCACAACCAAATTTATTAATGATTTTAATCTGTCATTTTCTTCAAAAGAGCAGATAACTTATATAAAGTGAGGCCACTTGAAATCAAGCAACCACTTGAAATTTTATCATCACGATAACTTTGAAAATACTAAACCAATTCGAACCGAAGTTGTACAGTGCAGTTATACAAACATTTTTAATGAATTATTGTTCCGCCATTTATTTTCAAGTTGCGGCCACTTTAAATCAAGCTGCCACTTGAAAATGTACGATAACGATAACTTTTGAAATACTATACTGAATCATACCAAAATCGGATAGTGAACTTACGGTTCGAATATCTTTGGTAAACTCACTGCGCAACTTTCTCTGCCATTTTGTTTCCAAATGATGGGTATTTGAAAATTTGTAATTGTGATATTTTTCGTAATGCTGAATCAATTCCAATAAGATTTATTTTATTCAAACATCTTTGATAAATTTGCTGGTCATATCACTTCTTTTGTTTCCAAGTAATGGCCACTTGAAATCACGGTGCCTCTTAAGAATTTTTATCTTAATATTTTTTTGAAATGCTGAGTTAATTCGAACCAAAATTGGACAGTGAACTAATCATACAAATATCTTGGACAATTTTGCTGGGCAAGGGCTGCATCATTTTGTTTGCAAATGGCGACAACTTAAAATCAGGCTGCCACTTGAAAAGTTTTCATCACAATATTTTGTTAAATTCTGATTCGAGCCAAAAATGGACACTAATATAATACAAATATCTTGGAGGAGTTCCCTGAGCAACTTGCTCCGCCATTTTGCTTCCAACTGCGATTACTTGAAAATTTATCATTAAGATAATTTTTCAAATACATAATCAATTCAACTATTTAAAAGAGTAAAATCCGCTGTAAAAGGCACGTTAAAAATATTTAAAAGAATTTTAAAAGGTTAAAAAACAGTTAGACAACATGTTTCGTGCTTATTTACTAGCACATCATCAGGTCTCGTCAGTTAATGAAAGCCACCGAGCTTTATCTTGTTGTTCTAAGAAAGGCTGCCATAGGGTTGCTAAGTCTTTACTCTGATTCTCGTTGATGCATTTATCGCCAAATTTCCAAATCATGATCTTTTCGTATATGTCTAATGTGTATTCGGTGTGGGAGGTTGCTAGAATTTTACTTTCCTCCCACTTTGGCTGGGCTTCTTTATTGTCAAGTAAAAGTAGCTTTAATGCCGTGTTTCCGTACAATGAATTAATGGAATGCTTATGTTCTTTAATCCTTTTACTCAAATTGCGCTTTGTTTTGCCAATATAATAAGATGTTATATTATTGATTGAGATGGGGATTGCATATACGCCGCCAACTTTTGTTTTTTTGTCGCGATCGGATATTATCAGATTTTTCAATGTTGAGGTTTTAAATGCAATATTATATCCAATATTTTTAAATTGTCGTATTACGGGGTGGAAACCTTTATTAAATGAGATTGCGCCAATAAATCTACTAGTTTCGTTTCTAGTTTTTAGATTCGTATTGTTAAGCCGGTTTATTATTCTGCGTTTCAACTTATTAAATATTGTGATATTGTAACCTTGATTAAGCATAGTCTTTTTAATTAAGTTTAATTCTTTATCTGAGGAGGATTTATAAGTGCAATGTGTGAAGGCTCTATTAATTAATGGTGTAATGGTGTAATGGCGTTGAAAAGTAGTTGTTTAGATGTGTAAGAGTTAACAGGTGCTATGGTGAGGGGGGATGTTGGTTTGTGATAAACTTCAGTCCAGATAGTACTATTATCATGATTTCTATGTATCAATACATCGAGGAACGGTATGGCTCTATCTTTTTCTTTCTCGATTGTGAGATTTACAGAATCAAAAATGTTGTTCATATTGTTTACTTGGGTTAGAAGGCTATTATGTGTATATTCCCAAATTATGTAGATGTCGTCTGCATATCTCTTATAGAAGGAGGGTTTAAGTATGCTATTTGTTAAAACTGTATTCTCAATATGTTGCATGGTTATTTCACCAAGAGTAGGTGCTAAACATGATCCCATTGGTGTACCTGTGGTTTGTTGATAAATAGTGTTATTAACTCTAAAGTGATTGGTTTTAAATATCAGGTTTAAACTGGCTTCTATGAATTTAACATGCTTACTTAAGTTATTGTGATTATTGCACTTGTCAATAATTATATCTTTAACTGTATTAAGTGGAACTGATGGGTAAAGAGACTTTACATCTAAGCTGTAGAATTTAGCAGTAGGTTGTAGTTTAATTTTATGGATATCTTCTAAAAAATTCAAACTTGAAACGGTTACGTATGGCGAGTCGTTTATAAGCGGTTTAAGTAAACTATTAATAAATTTTTCGAGAAAGTAGACTGGTGATATTCTTCTGTTTACGATTGGTCGGAGAGGAATTGAAATTTTACGTGTTTTAATTTTAACGAACATAGGCGGTACGGATGTATAAAGGGGGAATTGGTAGAAATCTTTCTTGTATTCGGGAAAGTCTTTTGCCAGTTTAGTCATAGAGTTTTTTATTGTATCAGTTGGATCTTTGTTCACTGTTATTGCGTTGAGTTCAACTAGGACATCATTAAGTTTAGCTTGAAAATCTTCATTAGTAATGAGTACAAAATTAGATGCTTTATCTGCTAAAAGTATTCTAAGTTCTTTATTATTATGCAAATTCTTGAGTATCTTCTTTTGCTGTATCAGAGAATGTTTATTGATTTCTTCCTTCCGCTGTATTTGTATGCATTTCCAAATTATAAAGCCACGTAGAGATGGTTGAAGTGAGGGGGGGGATTTTATTAAGGCAGTTTTCAAAGTCAGCAATGGTGTTCTCAAAGTTCAATCCAATATCGGGGCAAAACTTAGGTCCTTGATTTAGTAAGACTACTTCTTTAGGTGTAGGCTGGTAACTGGTTAAGTTGGTGAATTTGTTGGTTTCATTTTTATCGTTTGGTAATTTACCGGCCTCAGCCAGAAGGTAATAATAACAATATAATATAGTTAATAATATAACATCTTATTATATTGGCAAAACAAAGCGCAATTTGAGTAAAAGGATTAAAGAACATAAGCATTCCATTAATTCATTGTACGGAAACACGGCATTAAAGCAACTTTTACTTGACAATAAAGAAGCCCAGCCAAAGTGGGAGGAAAGTAAAATTCTAGCAACCCCCCACACCGAATACACATTAGACATATACGAAAAGATCATGATTTGGAAATTTGGCGATAAATGCATCAACGAGAATCAGAGTAAAGACTTAGCAACCCTATGGCAGCCTTTCTTAGAACAACAAGATAAAGCTCGGTGGCTTTCATTAACTAACGAGACCTGATGATGTGCTAGTAAATAAGCACGAAACATGTTGTCTAACTGTTTTTTAACCTTTTAAAATTCTTTTTAAATATTTTTAACGTGCCTTTTACAGCGGATTTTACTCTTTTAAATAGTTATTTCGCACGTGGCTTTTAATTATTTATTGAAACTCACAATGTCTGTGAAACAAGTCTTTTCTAGACAAAAAGTGGCATTTGCTCGCAAACTTCTACATTTGGCCTTTTTGAAAGACTGCCGTAACCTTAATCTCACTCCACATTTCATCCAAATCAAGTCTGCTAAACGTAATTTTCCTGCTTTTAAGCATATTATCAACAATGCTGAGAAAAAAATCCTACGACAATATATTCGGCGAACTAGATATGAACTGGCTAATACAGAACTTAATCTTTATTACTTACATTTGGAACTTAGCAATATACTTATGCCTTTACAATTCGATTCTATTTTGCGTACAATTGAACTGAAACAAATAGAAGATGGATGCAAGACTAGACTAAGACATAAGAAGAAACTCGATAACCTTCTGGCTGAGGCCGGTAAATTACCAAACGATAAAAATGAAACCAACAAATTCATCAACTTAACCAGTTACCAGCCTACACCTAAAGAAGTAGTCTTACTAAATCAAGGACCTAAGTTTTGCCCCGATATTGGATTGAACTTTGAGAACACCATTGCTGACTTTGAAAACTGCCTTAATAAAATCCCCCCCTCACTTCAACCATCTCTACGTGGCTTTATAATTTGGAAATGCATACAAATACAGCGGAAGGAAGAAATCAATAAACATTCTCTGATACAGCAAAAGAAGATACTCAAGAATTTGCATAATAATAAAGAACTTAGAATACTTTTAGCAGATAAAGCATCTAATTTTGTACTCATTACTAATGAAGATTTTCAAGCTAAACTTAATGATGTCCTAGTTGAACTCAACGCAATAACAGTGAACAAAGATCCAACTGATACAATAAAAAACTCTATGACTAAACTGGCAAAAGACTTTCCCGAATACAAGAAAGATTTCTACCAATTCCCCCTTTATACATCCGTACCGCCTATGTTCGTTAAAATTAAAACACATAAAATTTCAATGCGTCTCCGACCAATCGTAAACAGAAGAATATCACCAGTATACTTTCTCGAAAAATTTATTAATAGTTTACTTAAACCGCTTATAAACGACTCGCCATACGTAACCGTTTCAAGTTTGAATTTTTTAGAAGATATCCATAAAATTAAACTACAACCTACTGCTAAATTCTACAGCTTAGATGTAAAGTCTCTTTACCCATCAGTTCCACTTAATACAGTTAAAGATATAATTATTGACAAGTGCAATAATCACAATAACTTAAGTAAGCATGTTAAATTCATAGAAGCCAGTTTAAACCTGATATTTAAAACCAATCACTTTAGAGTTAATAACACTATTTATCAACAAACCACAGGTACACCAATGGGATCATGTTTAGCACCTACTCTTGGTGAAATAACCATGCAACATATTGAGAATACAGTTTTAACAAATAGCATACTTAAACCCTCCTTCTATAAGAGATATGTAGACGACATCTACATAATTTGGGAATATACACATAATAGCCTTCTAACCCAAGTAAACAATATGAACAACATTTTTGATTCTGTAAATCTCACAATCGAGAAAGAAAAAGATAGAGCCATACCGTTCCTCGATGTATTGATACATAGAAATCATGATAATAGTACTATCTGGACTGAAGTTTATCACAAACTAACATCCCCCCTCACCATAGCACCTGTTAACTCTTACACATCTAAACAACTACTTTTCAACGCCATTACACCATTAATTAATAGAGCCTTCACACATTGCACCTATAAATCCTCCTCAGATAAAGAATTAAACTTAATTAAAAAGACTATGCTTAATCAAGGTTACAATATCACAATATTTAATAAGTTGAAACGCAGAATAATAAACCGGCTTAACAATACGAATCTAAAAACTAGAAACGAAACTAGTAGATTTATTGGCGCAATCTCATTTAATAAAGGTTTCCATCCCGTAATACGACAATTTAAAAATATTGGATATAATATTGCATTTAAAACCTCAACATTGAAAAATCTGATAATATCCGATCGCGACAAAAAAAAAAAAACAAAAGTTGGCGGCGTATATGCAATCCCCATCTCAATCAATAATATAACATCTTATTATATTGGCAAAACAAAGCGCAATTTGAGTAAAAGGATTAAAGAACATAAGCATTCCATTAATTCATTGTACGGAAACACGGCATTAAAGCAACTTTTACTTGACAATAAAGAAGCCCAGCCAAAGTGGGAGGAAAGTAAAATTCTAGCAACCCCCCACACCGAATACACATTAGACATATACGAAAAGATCATGATTTGGAAATTTGGCGATAAATGCATCAACGAGAATCAGAGTAAAGACTTAGCAACCCTATGGCAGCCTTTCTTAGAACAACAAGATAAAGCTCGGTGGCTTTCATTAACTGACGAGACCTGATGATCTGCTAGTAAATAAGCACGAAACATGTTGTCTAACTGTTTTTTAACCTTTTAAAATTCTTTTAAATATTTTTAACGTGCCTTTTACAGCGGATTTTACTCTTTTAAATAGTTATTTCGCACGTGGCTTTTAATTATTTATTGATAATCAATTCAATTCGAACCAAAGCTGGACAGTGTAATTATCAAACAAGTACCTTAGATTAATAAAGTATGACACTTGCTCCGACATTTTGTTTCCAAGTGGCGGCCTCTTAAAAATTTGTCAACACGATAGCTTTTGAATTACAGAAATAATTCGAGCTAAATTTGTAAAGTAGACACATCTTAGAAAAAATGCGTTTGATATATTCGTTTGCCAATTTGATCTGTCAACTTATCTCTAAGTGCCGGCCACTTGAAAATTTCAAATTATCCTAAAAAAGTATTTATTAACCGATTTCCTTAAAACTCTTTATGTACATAGCCCTCATGAATATTTCCATCAAGTTCAATGTAAAATTTAAGTCGCCATTCTGAAACTAAATAACGCCTACTTAATAAGAAAAAAGAAATCGACGTACCCTTTCGAATGAACTGGAAGGAGTTGTTTTTCAATAAAAATTATCCTGAAATATTTAATGCAAAACATACTTTTTTTTTTTTTTTTTTTTTTTTTTTTTGTGGGGGAGGGTGGGGCTTAAAAACTAAACTAATGCAATTAATACTTAATTTTAACGGTTCGTTTACCAAAATTGTTAAGTTATTAAAATATTCAATTTTTTAAAAATAAAACATCAGTAATTAATTTTACAGTTCTCAAACACAACATTTATATTTTGTTATTATAACATAAGATTTACATAAAGTGATAAGGAAATATAAAGCATAAATAGAAGTGAAATATTAATATAAATTTAATGGACACAAAGAACTGCCTTTTGTACCAAAGATTATCCATTTGAGTTTATTATTGTTATCCGTGAAAAAAATATTTCGAATAACAGTCTAGAAAATTTTATTCATTGATTTTTTATTATATCTATTTGATGTGCACACAAAAGTTTTCAAATGGACGAGCTTAAATTTTCTTTGAATAAATTTCTTAGTTAATCAGTAAAGTATATTTTACATTAAATAATGGTGTTCAGATGTTTAAAATTAAGTGGCTAAACGACGAAACTAAGTAACTCCACAGTAAAATTTCTTTTCGCTTTATACTGAAATAGTTCTTTCCGTAAATATAGACAATAATAATCAACTTCGAAATATCAAATTAGCTTGAAAAAGATTTTCCTTAAAAGTTACTCTATAAATATTTATATTTTTCTTTTGGTAGTATTTCACCTTTTTAGTAATTTTGCGTTTGCTATTTAGTAGAAAAAAAAATTAATGTTTTTTTTTTTTTTTTTTTTTTTTTTTTTTTGCAATTATACATTAAATTTTGCAATTAAGCATACAAACAGATGCCTATTTTCTAATAAATTTTCTTTTAATACTTATAAATGCGAAAATGTCCAGCCCAAATAATGAAAAAACTTATGTTTTCATACATTAACAAGTGTAAGAAGATTTTTTTTTTTTTTTTTTTTTTTTTTTTTTTAATTTTTCAAGCCAGTTTTTAACAAGCTTTACATTTTTCGCTAGAGTTAAGACTCATTACTAATAATGTTTTGAAATAAAAAAGTTTCAACACGTCAGTCCTAGAATGAGAATAATTTAGCTAATAAAGAGAAACTCTTTTTCATCTTAACGTCATCTCTTGTTTTCCTTGAATAAGGTAAACTTAATTTCATTTCCTTTGTATGTGCTTCGTCTTGGCTGGTTTCTTGTACCGTTGTTTTCATGTGATTTAAATAAGCATGTAAATATCATTTATTGTGTTCCACTTTCAAGCCAAATTTCATGTATCCAATAGTGGCACATTTTAAGCTCCTCAGAAAAGTAATTTTGGGGTATAGAAGTAATTATACAACAGTCTTTCGCAGTATAGTCTTTAAAAAAAAAGTATGGACATGCTAAAATTTAAATTTTTCTGGAGCACTGTTAGTACCTGCTTTTTTTAACTTTCCTTTTTTTTTTTTTTTTTTTTTTTTTTTTTCAGTGACATTTGCTCCAATATCTAATTTGAGTTAATAAGAAGAAAAATATACTTCACGAAAAGTTATGCGAAAAGAAGGCGATTACTAGCAGTTTTCTGGAATAAATTTAAATTTTCGCATGTCTGATTCTGATGCTTTTAATCAACTGATTGCCAATCAGGTAAAAGTATAAGTTGAAATATTTTAAATGACTTTTAATAACTAAGCTAACTACAAAGGAAGAAGTAATTTAATTTTCAAAAGTAATTTAGATAATAAACTTTCAAATTCCGAATGTTATTATCTTAAAAGTAAAAACAAAACTCTATTACTTTAAAGGATTAATTATAGCATCAGCTATTAATTTTACTATTTTAATCGTTTGCTTTCAAGTACTTTAACGGTCGTAAAATTTTCATTTTTACTTTATTAAAATATGAAATCAGCTTTGAAATTTTGTATTTAATAGTTTTCTTTGAATTCTCAAAATGGTCATAAAATTTTAAATACTAATTTACTAGAAATTTAAGCTGTGTACTCAATGGATAATGATAAAGTTTTGTTTGCTTCGCAGTGTTTATTTCAACTGATTTTACCTATTATTCCGTGTATTTACTGGATGACATGAACGTAAATTTGCATTTGTAAAAGATAAATTTATTGTATTTTAAAACAGCGTTACGTTACATTACTACATTTCTTTTGACATACAACTAAATGCATTATAAATTTAAATCTTGTTTAAATAAGAATAATCCTATTTCAGCAATTTGAGCAATTAAAGTTCTAAATAAGCAAATATTTACTTTAACATAGAAATAACATAAATATCATTACATTGAATTTAAATTATCTTTACAATATACAGCAAGACCCCGCTTAACGCGGGGGATACGTTCCATCAAAGTAGAGCGTAATGCGAAACAGCGCGCGCACAATTTCAGGGAATCCCCGTACTGCTGCGAGCAATTTCGGGGAATCCACAGGGGAAATAAAAGAGCGCTAAACCGAAACAGTGCTAAATGAAACTGCGTTAAGCGGGGTCTTACTGTACTTAAAATTTCTTCTTAAGTAATTTAAAAATATTTAAATTTCTACAATAAAAATCTGAATAACGATGCAGATATAAAGCACAGTTGACACCGAAATCAAAATATAAATAATGAATTTTAGGACACATCTTGTAAGTACTTTATATCTTTTTCTAACTTCCTCAAAATAACAAGACGTTGTAACTGTTATACAATGATATATGTGACGAAATTTGTTTAATTAAAAAGCTACCAATGTAATACAATTGCCAATTTAAAAAAATTACTTTTAGGTCAGTGAGGTTTCCTGTCTGAGGAATCCAAAAGAGGGGGTATAAATCAGGTTGTTTAATTTTGATGTCTAATAGAGAAAATAAAAAAAATGTCTGAAAAATGATATGGGATAGCAGGATGAATCGAAAAATAGTTGGATAATGTTTAATGTGTAATATTTGGAATTTAAGATAATCCGTAAGATGATGAGGGGTGAGAACATATGAGCTAACTGAAAAGTTATTGGGTAATTTCGATGCATAATGTGTGAAAATTCAGGTAATAGAAGCCTGCGATAAAGCGTGGGAGTAAAGTAGAGAGGATCAGATCGAAAAGAAATTCGGTAACTTGGATAGATAAATCATGAAATTTATTGTATCATGCGATGAAGTTTGGGGAAAAGGTAAGAGATAGGCAAGTAGAGAAATGATTGGTTAACTTTCATACATAATGGACAAAGCTTAATAAAATCGCAGAACGTGATGAGTCACGATAGGCAGGAAAGAGAAGGTTAAAGTGAAAAAAAAAATTGGTTAATTTAAATGTGTAATATTTAAAATTAAAAATAATAGCCTATGATGTACAATTGTGAAAAGATAAAAAAGGAAAATCGAAAAGTAGTTGGTGAGGTGGCACATTGCAACTCAAATAATTATTACATGATAAATAAATAAAATGGTTTCTTTTATAAAATACTTTTCTGTATGTTTCTTTACTATTTATTTAAGCAAAATCTAACTTTCAGGGAATGACCCTAAGTACAATGATGCCTTGAAGTCATGTGTAAAATGCACTTTTAAAAACTTTTTTTTTTCTTTTTTGTGTGTGTGTCGAAATTTATTATTGTAATTATTTATATTAATCCCAGTTGGAAGTTAGACCTAATGATATGTATATATCATGTTACATATCACTTTCTCAATTTAAAATAGACCTGTAGTTTTTTTTTTTTTTTTTTTTTTTTTTTAGGGGGGGGGGGGGAGATGGGACAGCACTAAATAAAAGGGTCGATAGTTAAACAAGTTTCAAGAAACAATATCAGGTGACGCATTTATTTATCATATAATAGTTATTTGAATTGTGTAGTGTAAAATATAAAACTTAAAAATATAGTCATACACATCGTTTTTTGAAAAGTCAGTGGCGGTTCTGGCATCACACAAGAAATGAAGTTAGATATCAAAATCTTAGAAAATTTATCTGTTGAACAAGAAACCGAGTTTGATGCTGAAACCTCCAGTTCCATCAATGTTGATTTACGTTCTTCACCATGAAATTCATTAATTTGACAAATTATGGAAATATCTTGTCTTCGGTCATACTTGAACTCAAATATTCACCAATAGTAAATGTATTTTTGACTTGCTGCTAATACATAAGAAACGTGGAAGGAAAAAATGGTAAAATGGCATCGAGAAAAATGCTAAAAGGTAGGATTTTCCAATATTTTTCTGCAGTGTGAATTAATTGAAATAATTTTTCCTCGTTTAATTATGAAGTCTTTTTCAATGTAATAGTAACAACATGAAGAATAATACTACCGATGCCACTGGCCAAGGTACTAGGAAATTATACGTTACTCTAAAAACATGACAAGGTTAATTTCATTGAAAATGTTTATGTAAAAAACTCTGATGAAGAAGACACTAATTTACTATCTCATTAAATAACACAATTTTAACATAATAAGCAAACTTATGTATAGTGTAACCAATAAAGTTCATGCCGTTTTTGCTTTCCCATTGGATGAAGTGAGATTATGTATGCAATGAGTCTATTACGTGGTTGAAAAACCGGTCGGTCGGGAGTAGGAATATCCGTCATTATAAAAAAAGGTCCACCGCGTACTTTCATCATTAGTAACTCTTACAGTAGCAAAGACAAATGAAAGTATCCAAGGATCTTATTCAATGTTGTTTGTTTTACGACTTCAAAGTGGGCTTATTAGCAGCTGCATCAAGTCGCCGAATATGTCAAGCGTTTGGGGATAGTGCAGTGAATGAACGTACTGCCAGGCATTGTTTCAAAAATTTAGGTCGGGAGATTTGTCCCTCTCTGATGGACCTCGCAATGGACGGCCACAGACCTTGAATGACGAAAAGCCCAGCAGGCAGCCATTTAAGAGGACAGTAGTCTTACGTATGGTGAACTTGCAAGACAGTTTAACGTTTCTGACGAAACAGACTTCTTCTGCACCGTTTAGGTAATACGTACAAGCTGAGTAAGTGGATTCTGCACACTCTTTTAAAAGTCCACAAGAGACAACGAGTGGCAGCCTGCATGTCATTGCTTTCTCGCCACCGTACCGCATCCATATTCAATCACGTGCTTGCCATTGACGAAAAATGACTTCTGTATAGCACTTCCAAACGTTCTAAACATTAGTTGTCACCTCAGGATACTATCCCTCACAGCGCAAGGCCACCTATGCACCCACGCAAGATTTTGCTTTATGTTTGGTGGACAAGTTGTCAAGTGGTTCACTATGAGCTGCTATCAACGGGCAAAATGATCACTGCAGAATTGTAATCGCAGCAATTGTAACATGTGCAACAGGCATTGCAACAGAAGGAGCCAGAACTAGTGAAACGCAAAGATGTATTCTTCCTTCATGACAACGCCAGACAGCATGTAGCGCTGGTGGTCAAGGATACCATACAGCAACTTCGTTGGGAGACTTTGTTCCATCCTCCTTACTCACCTGACCTTGCACCATCCGATTACCACCTCCTCCACTCTCTGGACAATATTCTTCGGGGAAAATCCTTCACCAATGAAGCAGACTTGAGCTAAGCACTGACGAACTTCTTTGCGTCCAAATCCCCCTGAGTTTGACAGCAAGGGGATTGCACAGCTGTAGACACGTTTGGCAGAAGATGCTGGATGCCGAGGGCGATTACTTCGAGGATTAACAAAAGGTTGTACTTTCTGTAAATTATTTTTTTTAGGGTCCAATAAATACGTTCAAGAACTTTATTGGTTACCTTATATTCGATTTTAGAGAAAAACATATCACTTACCTTTTTAAAACAATAAAATAGATGAGATAAAAATCTTACTTTACGCCATTTGAAATGTTTTTCCACTCATAAATTGTCAAAACTTTCTCCTTAAAAGTTTCAAAGTTGCTATGAAAATAGCAATTAGTGTTTTTACACACCCAATTCAGTAGTAAAACTTAAAAGTAAATATTATTCAATTAAAGTGCGTTGGCCCCATGTACATGATGGCCCTAAGTATATAGGTCTCGTATAATATTTTCTACACAAATTTATCAATCACATAATTGCCAGACTCAAAACCAAGGTCATGTTTTTCGGTATAACTGTTTTGTGTAATAAATGTTCTCTTCAAATTTCATATGAATAACTGCTAGGAACCCATTGAAAAAACCACCAAGGATGACATATTCCAGTCCTCCTTTTAAGGTTTAATTCGTACACCGCACATTGGGTACGTCCTCAACATTTTGAAAATATGTTTATTTTCGAAATATATATAGATATAATATTACAACTTTATATATATTTATATATATATGTGTGTGTGTGTGTGTATACAGGAGGATTCATAAAGAAGTATACAGTTTCAATACACTATAAATCAAGAATAATGTAAGATAGTATATGTTACTTGTAACAGAATTGTATTGCATTATTTTAAATTTTGTTAGAGAAAGTTACAGATGTTCAGTGTATGACCCCTTAGTCACACGACACACATCCAGCCGGTAATATATTTCCGCCTAAATGTGTGTTAAGATATCTGACTCAAGTCCATCGATAGTGGCTGTAATACACTGTTTTAATTCCGCTAGATCAACAGGAAGTAGAGGGATGAATACTTTGTTTTTTACGTATCCCCACAGGAAGAAATCCCAAAGTGCTAGGTCAGGACTTCTGAGTGGCCATTGGGTAGGCGCCATGTTGAAGTTCGCTGCTCGTCCAATTTATCGGTGAGGAAGTTGTTCATAGAGGTAATCTCGCACGTAGGACAACCAGTGTGGTGGTGTACCATCCAATTGGAGAATGAAAATGTCACTGTCATCCAGCAACTGTGACATTAACCAAAGACTTAAGATATCCAAAAAAGGGGCTCGTGTGACAATTTTCTCTTGAAAAAAGATGGGGCCGCACACTTTTTTTATAGACAGCGCACAGAACACATTTACCTTCGAGGGGAATCTCACACTCGTTGCACTGTAAATTTGGGATTCTTTGTTCTTTTGCTTATGTACCTTCACTTTAACGTGAAATGTTTCTTTATCGGTGAAAACTAAGCGATAGACAAAACCATCATTTCAAAAAGAAGCTGCATATCCGCACAAAATTCAAAGCGTTTTTGTTTGTAGAAGTCACTTAGATTTCGGAACACCTGCACTTTGTATGGAATAATTTTTCACCTTCTTTCTCAAAATTCGCCAGACACTGGACTGAGAAATCTGCATTTCACGACTCACTGTCCACGTTGATTTTCCTAGGTTTCGTTGAATGGCGATGCAAACTCTATCAGCGATTTCTTACATACAGCCGGTCGTCCAGGACTTTTACCTTTGCACGAATAGCCCATTGTCTTAAATTTTTCATGACTATGATAGATAGGTTTTCTAGCTAAAACGTCTTTTCCGAATCGTGATCGAAAATGCCGCTGCATAACAGTTGCGGATTCCATCTTTCTAAAAGAATACAAAAATCCCTCTCCACTGCAGACGCCGCCATTTCGACTGACTAGTCGTATGACACGCATGCCTATATTGTCTTTCATCAGGGATAAGACACAAACTTTAAGAGTTCAGGTCGGGAGATTTGTCCCTCTCTGATGAACCTCGCAATGGACGACCACTGGCCTTGAATGACGAAGCGCAACAGGCAGCCATATAAGAGGACAATAGTATTACGTGTGGTGAACTCGCAAGACAGTTTAACTGTCGGTTAATCTTACGGTTCCCTGAGGTAGTGCGTGTCTTTGACTGTTACTGTTTTATAGCACCTGGAAAGTGTATACATCTTATACATATAACATATATATATATACACACATATATACATATATACACATATATATACCTTTATATCTACATTTTCCTTTCGTAATTTTCTATTTTGCTTTAAAAGTTAACTCAACCATATAATATTAAGTATTTTCATATAGTATTTCTGTATTATAAATAGATCTCATATTTATTCCGATACACTTAGGTTAAAAATGCTTTCAATCCTTAAAATTTTTATTGCTGATGATAAGCTTGAGGTTTTTTATACTGAAATTTTCCCTTTGTGATATTTACAGACCACTAACTATAGAAATGACTTTTAAAATGGCGGAATTTTTGTTGGAAATGTAAAATACAGCACTTTTGTTCGTCGAATATTTCGTTTTAGAAAACGTTTTTAGATTTTATTGAACAGATTTTAAACGTTTTTAGATTTTATGAAAAATGTTTAAAATGTTTTTAGATTTATGAAAAAGATTCTCTGTTTAAAACTGTTGACCTTTATAAATAATAAAAATAACATATGCAGTTTAAAATTATTTTGTTAATAATGTTAAGTAGTATTTATTCGCTAAAATTTAATTTACATATTTTTCAATTTAAGTATTTTTCAATTATGAAATATTTATTTTTTATGTTTTTAATTATTTTTAAAATCAGTTTTAATTTATTTAATCATATGTATATTCTATTTATTATTAAACAAGTTATTCTTGTATGTACATACAATATATATAAATATATATGTATGTAGGTCTGAAGTTTAATTAAAATTCTGTCCCTAAATATTGGAGCTTCATTTTTCAAATCTAAATAATTTTCTAAAACTTCAATGATTCTCAATACATTAACTTGTTTCCAATTCTTTTACTTCTTTTCTTTCTTTTTTTCTCTCTCTCTTTTTTTTTTAATGAAAGAAAAGCGTTAATCGATTCTACTATGTAACTAGCAGTATTTTCCCGCTTCGCCGTCTCTACATTAAGTGAATTATTAAAATTCTATATCATTATTATTAAAATCTCAAAAAAAAAAAAAAAAAAAAAAAAAAAAAAATCACTGTATTTATTCGAAACATAAGTTAAAGTTCCCGCTGCGTTTAGCAGTGTTTTTCTGCTCTCAACATAAGGAGTCCGTTTTCCTGAACACTTGAAGTTCCTTCGGCAGCGACTTATGTGTTTTTTATTACCCCCTTCCCACGAGTAAGTTAGAAGTTTCGCAAAACCACACTAAAGTACATGTTGCATGCACTTAATCAATACCCAAACACTAAAATCGTCCATTCAAATGTAAATTGAAGCAGCTTGAAAACATTTTTTTTTTTTTTTTTTTTTCTGCCACCCAACTTAAGAGGGAAAGGGGTGCGAGCAATTTTGCAAAAATCCCTTTATAGTTCGTGTCCATACACATAAGTAACCGACACATCAAATAATAATTTATCTGAGATAATTTGTAGAAGTATTTTGTTTAAAACCTGTATCAGTTCATAAAGGGTGGGAAAAAAAGGAGGGGATTTCGCAAAATATCTTTATTCTACGTGTTGGATACGTATAACCGAACCACACATCAAATCGCTTTTCTAGATAATTTACAGAAGACTTAATGTTGAAAACGTCTTTTTTGTTCCCCCCACCAAAGTAATTTCGCATTTTTAGAATTACTCATATTCCGAAAGTAATTTTGTGGTGTGTGTATTGGGTACGCATGACAAATCGTCATACTAAAAAATCGCTTTCTTGAAATAATTTGGAGTAGAGTTACTCTTAAAAACATCCCCCCCCGCCTTTAAAAGAGTGGAAGAGGAACAAAATCATTTATAGTGCGTGTTAGTACATCACAAAACCAAGCAACACATAAGAATTAATCCTATTGAGATAATTTAGAGGAAGTTACACTCGAAAACGTGTTTATTGCCCTTCCGCCCACAAGGGGGGGGGGGAGGGGGAAATTTCATAAAATCTTGTTGCACTGGGTGTCAGATAAAATCATCATAAAATTCACTTTATCATAATCATAAAAATTACTTCAAAAGGGTTAAAGAGTATATTAGTCATGTACAAATTTTGATTGAGAAATTTAAATCTATGATCGCCTGATTTCTACAGACGGATAGTATTACGCTAGAGTAGATAGAAATTTAAGCATACTTTTCAAAATATAATATAAAGGGCATGATAAATCGAAAACAAGCATTACTCAGATCTTTTAGTTTGGAGAATGCTTGAGCAATGAAACCTTTAAAAGTATTCATAAAGAGATAAATAAATAATTAAAAATTAGTTCCTGACGATGCGAGCGTAATATACGGTCGATCATTTTCTCTAACTTAAAAACATCACCGAATGCTATAAATAAATTTAAATGACCTTGGAATATTTGAATTTCGCTATTTTAATCAGAAATATAATTATTAAAAACATACATTTACTTTAGGCTGTAAATGATAAAAAATATATCTTAAACTTTTTAATAAGAAATTCTACTTAAACTTCTTAGTTGTAAGGCGACTACGGCGCCCGTTGAAAAATGATCATTTCATTTTATTTATTTCCCATATTATATATATATAATATTTTTTTTTCCAAGTAAAAACATATTTTATTTTAAGCTGAAAAAAAATGGCAACAGTTAAAAATTTAAATGTCTATTTTAAAGCTGTTATTTTCATATTTTATTTAATTTTAAAATATCTAATCAAAAAACAGTTACAAATAAGGTACCGAATGAAAGGGTTAATTTTTTTTAATCCATCGGATTAAACAGCTTATCGATCGAACAATTACATTTTTAAAAAATTAACTAGAGTATGAAAATTAGAAGACAGAGTCCAAGGAAATCTCTCAACCCTATCTCTTAATCCTAAAGCGTGACTGAGTCAGGCACTGATGAGCGTAACTATATATGCTGATAAGTAAATAGTATTTAAAATGGTAATTGTACATTACCACTACAACGTAGTCATACCTTAGGGTTGCAATATTTATATTCGCATGTTATAATGCTTTATTTGGTATGATACTGCTTTCATTTAATTTTAATCGCAGTATTTATAAGCACCAAAATCTTCCAAATGCACTTAACCATTGTATCGTTTTATATCCATATATATTTTACTTCATGATGTAGCTAAATACACCATTTATATTTTAAAAACACACAAAAATTATCAATAGAGCAATAAGCGCTAAAAGGCCGGTAAATAAAAAATATGAAGTCATAGACTTTTTTACTTTTAATGTAAAGTGTCAAAAACAATTAATGCAACTGAATATGCATTTCGAGACATTTCCACGTATATTTCACAACGGCAATAGAATTTAAGGCCGTTTTACATCATTAATATGATTGCGTCTGAACATATTACAGAAATGCAAAGAAGAGGTTAATTAATTATGCATCAAGTGTATTCCAATTATATCGTGCCAGCGTCAGTTTATTGTTACATACACATGAGATTTGTATAACTGACTCAAAGTCCGCTTGTAAATCTTCGTCAGTTAATTACAGATAGCACATGACAGAATTACAATACAAAGAAATGGAAAAACACCCAGGGCCAGCGCGGGAATCGATCCCTCGCGCTCTCCTACGCTCAAAGGCGATTAGCAATGGGGTGACATAACCACTCGACCACAGACGTCCCGCAAGCGTCAGTTTCGTATACATAAATGATAATAATAAATGAAAACAAACAAAAATCCTTTCTCCGGTGACTTAACACACGGTAGATTCGTCAGGAAACAGGAACTAGTCTTGTATCTAGTGTTGTCGTTGTGTTCACCTTCGATGCTGCTTCAATATCAAAGAAAGCATAATGATAGCCGTGCTTTTTGCAGGCCATGGTGGTACAGAAATCTTCGCACTATCTAATATTGCTATAATAATACTGCAGATATAATACATATTTTGAGAACTTGTCCTGAAATAGTATCATTTGATCATTTACACATTCACATCTTTTGCATGCCACATTCGTAGAGTTTCATAACTAAAATTTTGAATTGCGATAAAATAAATAAATCTCTTTAGGGATGTTGGGGAAAAAAGAAGTAATAAATATACATAATATACATATTTTACATCCTCCTCCTTTTTCATTGCAATTTTAATGTGCAGAAATGTATTTTAAAACTGTTTTGAATGAACAGTGATAGTGTTCATCATACATTTCTTTTATATTATCCCAATAACCAAACTGATATCCATCATTTTAATATTTTCAATTTTTCCAGTGTTTGAGATGGTTAATTAAAGAATTGATTATGAGCAATTAATACTATAATTTGAAATTTTCCAAAAGGTATATTACATTAATCCGTAACGTGTAAAATTAAAAATAATCGCTACTGTTTTAAAATAAAGTTCATGCACTACAAATATCACAAAATACAAATGAGAAATATTTTACTTTGAAGTATCACATGTTTAATTCTTTGAACGTGTATTTTTGAAAGAAGTACTTAAATATATGTACGTTTTTTGAAATATTTTGCTTCAGTTAAAGTTTCCTAGCTAATTTGAATATTTAAGAAGTTTAAAATAGTTTTGTCAAAAAGAACTCGCCTTTTGATCAACGTCCTTCATTTGAAGCAAGCATGCCTTCAGATTTTGATTAAAGAAACTTCTGTAAAGGAAATGCCTATAGGACTTGTTTTTAACAAAATTTTAGAAATAAAATGATAATTGAAAGAACTTGTATAAGATGAAAGGGGATAAGTAAATTAATCCAAATTCCATACTTTTATATTAAGTATAAAAAAAATATTGTGTTTTTAACGTTTTTTAAAGAATGACAAAGAAATTTAAAATATTTCTATAAAAGCAGATCATATATTCCCTTAAAAACAACGGAAAAATAAAATTTTGTTAAAATTACTTCATGTATATAATCATTAATTACATTTTAATGATATTAATTACATATAATGTTAGAAAATTTAATAAAGATTTATTAATTCATTTTTGTGAATGAAAGTACACTCACTGCCATAAAAATTTGCGCACCAAGAAAGCGTTGTCAGAAGGAAACTAAATTTTACACAGGTAAGTGCAACAAATAACTACAAAATCAAAGCGAAATGATCATTTATTACAGAAAAAGCTACGAAAAAATGGAGGTTTTAGTATCCCACCTCTAGTGTGAATGCACTATGCGATACGAACGGGCATCGAGACATACAAGTCTCTTATGATGGCCTGCAGCATCTCGTACCACATTTGTTGTAAACGCGCCTCTGATTCGTCCAAACTCGTAAGCTACACAATTTAACGTTCCAGGTGATCCCAGATATGCTCAATGGGTGACAAATCTGTGGATTGTGCATTCGGAGGAAGGGTAGTATTGTGGCAGTGATATCCTGTGACACCCTTCCTGTGTGTAACTGAGCATTGTCCTGTTGAAAAATGGCTCCTCGGATTCCTGCAATGAATGGCAACACCTATGGCTGAAGGACATCACGAACGTACCGCTGGGTTGTCTTGCTGTCGTGGATCAATATTAGGACTGACCGTGTGTCGTATGCAATGTAATTCCATACCATCACACCAACGCTAATCTTATTATCTTAAACGGCGATAATAAGATTAGCGAAACCTTAATCCGAACCAGTAACTTGCTCCTTAACGAATCATACTTCCAATTTAATCATAACATCTACAAACAAAAGCAGGGCGTTCCCATGGGGTCGCCCATCTCAGGGATCCTCGCAGAACTAAAAATGAGACTTATCGAAAACTCCGCCATAAATATTATTAATAAAACTAAAATCTGGACTCGTTACGTTGACGATGTTTTTACAGTTTTACCGAAAAATTCCGACACTAATAAAATTCTAAACGATCTCAATAACCTCGATAAAAACATAAAATTCACGATGGAAAACGAAACTAACAACACATTGAACTACCTAGATATTAAAATAACGAAAAATCCAGACATTACAATCCATACTACTGTTTACAGGAAACCAACAGCCAACACCGAAATCATCAATAAACACTGCCATACCCCCCTTCCCTATAAATATGCCGCTATAAGATCTTATATAAATCGCGCGATCCTTATCTGCTCCAATAAAACCCTCCTCAACGAAGACCTTAAATATATTAAAGATATCGCCTATAAAGCTAACTACCCAAAAAACCTTATCAATAAACTATATAAAAAACGCATTAAAACCCTTAATAAAATTAGTAACGCCCAAAAAGAAAAACTAAAATTCACCACCCCTATCCCTTTCAGCAACGGAGCAAGTATAAAAATAAAAAATGCAGCTAAAAAACACAATATAAACATTCCAATTAAACCTAACCGCAATATTTTTCCACATATTAGAAACGATAAAGACAAAATTGACAATAGATCCACTTCCGGTATCTATAAAATAGATTTCAACTACACTAATAACTCCAGCGCTTGCTATATCGGTGTCACTAAACGGAAAATATTAGAACGCGAAAAAGAACATAAATCCGACTTAAATCACAACCGTCAATCTACCGCGCTTGCATCCGCTCACCTCAATAACCCAATTAATATTAACAGCATACATACTAATAAAATCGCCCACTACAATAATCACAGTTACGCCCTCAAAAGAGAAGCTCTAGAGATCCTTACTAACCCCATGGCAGTCAACGATCGCGAACATGCAAGAATCCCAAAAGAATGGAGCCAATTAATCAAGCAATCCACCAAGACGAAGAGAATTGAAGAAACGACGCCGATGGTTCCCGACGACAACAGTAGAAAGAGGTGTCACATTTCACCTGAAGACGAGTGCGCTGGCACTTGAAATGCCTATTGTGAAAGTAACTAGGACTTATGTAAGGTAAATAAGTAATGTTTTTTAATGTAAATTATCGTCCTATTACGAAAGTAATTAATAAAACAATGTATTTAAATTGTGATAAGTGAAGATATGAAAATGGGATGTAGAAACAACAAGAACAAAAATGTAACAATGTTAATAAACAAGAAAATCAGTTAAATTTAACACAATTCAAGGTAAAAAATTTCAATTATGTTGTGTTTTCTTCATCAGCAGGTGAGAACACAGGCTATTAAAAAAACTATGTTTTAGGGTCAAATTTTCGAAACTGAGTATTTGTTATATTTACATGTTCTGAGGTCCCCTGAATACGAAAATCGTGTTTTTATCGAATGATCTGTGTGTCTGTCTGTGTGTCTGTTATCAGCATATCTCTAGAACAAATAGTAGCAGAAATTCCAAACTCGGTATTCGAAATTTTTATGATATAGTGATGCTACACTAAGCTTTTCGTCGAGATGAAGCAAATGGTTCGTGTACAGGGACGCCCAAGAGAATTCAAATACATTACGCCTTTGGGGGAAAGTGCTGGTATGTAGAGTTTAATATCTATAGACTGCACTAAACCAAATGAAACGATCATATATTTTTTGTATACGTAAAAACATGTCTAATGTAGAATATGGTACGGAAATTATTCACTGTTCGTTTACAGGGCTATACAAAAGATCTAGATAAAAATGCGACAATCGTTTTAAATTGGTGGAAGTATATTTCAGGCTGGATCATGTTTGCTTACTATAGGATTATATTTAGATGCACCATGTGGTCTTTATATAAACTTCGAAAGATATACAGGGCTGAAAATATTTAAGGGATAGCATTCTTTTTTGTTGTTAGTGGATGTGCTTTACTACTAATAATATTTTACCATTTCCAGGAAAGCTGTAAATAAATTCCTCATACAGATATGGTAAATAATGTATGTTTTTAAGCTAAATATTCATCGTTGTTTTTTTTTGCAAATTTACACGTTTGGATGCTTCCTGATTACTTAGTCAAGTTTTTTAACGTTTGATCTTTGTCTGTGTCTCTTACAGTGACTTAGAAACGAATAATCTTAGGAGATCGAAATGTTGTATTTTGAATTAATAAAAGTTTGATGCTGGAAAAGTTTGATCAAGATTGATAAGTTTCAAGACATGTTTCGTGTGAAAGTTGTCTAAATAATTTTAAGTGAACTTTTAATTTTAATAAGAGATTTAAATTCTGTATAAATGTATGTACAGTAATGAAACAGGGGTTTGAGTGGTTCGTAGCCAGTCCCTCACTCCGAACTAATTTTCATATAAAACTCTTCCGAAGCCTTGTTTGAATTGTTTTAACATAGGTTTGCATATCAGTTCATGTTATCTTACCTTTAATCTTTAACCTATATTTATAGTATTAAATTTCAGGGTAAGCAAAAGTCGTGTGTGTGACACACCAGATTTTTATTATTATTACTTTTTTTTTCAAATTTCAACAACTGAACTTTATATAAATATCTACTTTTAAAAACTAATTTTTATTTTTCTCTTATTAAAGAAATTGTAAATGCATTTAAAACACAATTCCAAAATCCATTCAAACTCCATTTTAAACTGCTTTGATATCATTATTCAAACGTCACTTAACAATTTTCAATTACTGTGTGACAGTGAAATATTGAAATTGTCATCGTAACTTAACATTTCAAACACACTCATTTCCGAAACACTTTAAGTTCAAAGTAATAATTGATTTTGAATGAAGCGAAATGTATTATATTTTGACAGAATACTAATAACGAAGTCGACAAAACTTTTATTATGTATTTATTTATAAGACAAATTTAGATGGAAAACTTTTTAATGTAACGTCTGCTAGCCATTAATGGCATTTTAAATTGAAGAGCAATATACTTGGTAAAGATGTTTTCCTTTTAGAATATAATTAACAGTAATATATTTAAAAAAAATTATGTCACACACAATTCTCTATTATTGAGGCATTTAGTAATTACCAGAATTTGAAAAAAAAATAATTCGTTAGTCTACTTTCAGTATGTTCTGTAAAGTATAAAAATTTTCAAAGCTTCAACATTTCATTTTTCTAAATAATATTTATCACTTAACATTTTTAAGAAAAAATATTTTCTATTAATATTATCAGGAGTGAAACATTTCAGGGGCTACCCCTGAATTGAGGGTTTTTGAAAATTTTGCTGTCTTTGATTTTCATGTTAAATTACTTTGTTTTTACATACGCTTTTCATTTTCAATGTTTAATTCACCTTATAATATATTACAAAGTCTGCAAATGTCACTTAATATAGGTAGCCATAAAATGTATCATTAATAAATGTCCCCTATCTGCATGTAAGGAACAGTTTTCAGGGTTTTTGCAAGCTAGGTAGTTTCACCCCTGTATTATTCTATTAAAAATGTTCAAGAGAATATATAGAAAACAATGTTATAAAATATTTTTTAACTAGTTTGTTACGTCCATCACAAAAGTCTCTTCTAGATATACCTACATAAATTATCTCATTACATATTAGTTTGTAAAGTTGCTTTATATTTTTAAAAATTAATTTCTATTGATAATAATCATATTCGAAAAACTATAACACTAAATATCGAAAAAAAATATTTTCTGCCATGTATTTGGCATCGTATAAATTGCCTTTTTTCTAGAATAATTTTACCGAAAAGATTCAATAAACTTTGTCCCATATTTGGAGGGGAGGGGTTAAAAATAACAAAAATTATAATATTAGTGTGCTTCTGGATCCAAATTTCTCGATCGAAATTTAACAATATTATTTATCGTTCATATGTATTCTGATTAAATTTAGTTAGACAATTAAAAGTCAAATTTTAATGTATACACCCTATACAGAAAAGTATATTTATACAATTTAAAACCACGATTGGACGCGAAATATATAAAGTAAAGTATATGTACAACACCATTATGAATGCCAAAAAATAATAAAACACACACAATCCAGTTTCAGTAGCATTAAACATACACTTTACGTGTTGCATACATGTGCACGGATGTAACTTAAAAATTTAAAATTATTTCTTAGTTAATAAAACAATTATACTTCTTTTTTCTTAATGTATATGCGCATACACTCCTCTCCATACATAACAAAGAAATAAATTTCTCTTAAAAGACATCAAACGCATTCAACTAAATACTTTCTAAGTGTATTTTATTATAGCCTACCAATAATAGTACACTTTAACATACAAAAGAACTATAATATTCTTTTTTCCTTTCTTTATTCCATTCAATTTTTACTTCAAACTTCCTCTTAGATACAAATGTTTTTGACAGTCGTAAGCTGTTAAACATTTGTTTCGAAAGATATTGCCCCCCATTTATCATTTTTTAGTTCGGAAAAGAAGTCTATAATTTATTTCAGAAGAGCATTTTAAGCTCTTCTCATACAATAAACACTTAATCCCATGTTTCTTTTTATACTATTCCCTTTGTTCCATTTCTTTCTACTGTTAAGAATATCTAAGAGATTTAGTAACATAATATATGGTTCCAGTGAATGATGAGAATATTGTTTTATCCAGAATACAAAGGATTTGTATATTACAGTACGATATGTTTTGCGTTAACACACACACGCATATATATATATATATATAGTAAATTTTAAATATAAGATGGAATAAAACTTGAATTTTTAATATATAACTAGTACAGAGTATTTATAAACCAATGCGCAAATGCAGCTAAAGGAAATATAAAACCATAAGAAAAAAAAGCAAAATAACCGAGAATAGATGAAAATTAATCCCAAGACACATGAGGGCCTTCTTCAGGGGAGCTCCCCCATGTAGGGGAAGGAAATATGAGAAGTTTCTGACGAAAGGGTGGCTATTTAGCCAAAAAAAAAAAAAAAAAAAAAAAAAAAGTTTCTAGCCCCCAATTTCTCACAGATGGAAGCAAGACGAATTTAATTAATACAAAGCATGAAATCATAAATTAAGCAAATACATCAGAATAAAATACAAGAATATAAATATTAATAAAAATAAATGCATACTAGACATCTCGTATAGTCAAATGAAAATTGAAATATATATATATATGAAAAATAATGGTAAAGAAATATCAGAAAATTAGCATAGATTATTAATTCGCACCTTCAAAGAAAATTCTTACCTTTCAAGTGTTTTTACTCGTTATAATATTAAACCTTTAAGAAGACACAATTGGCTACAATTGAAGGTTGGTCACAATTATGATTTGGCCACAATAGAAGTTTTCATATAAAAGCTTATATTTCTGTATAAAAGCTTATATTTATATTTAACATTTACAAATTGAACTATATTAGGTTTTTTCAATACAATATCTATTCAGGAAACACTTTTTAAGGTTTTTGATATATTTTTTATAGATATGAAATCTTTAAATTTCGTTTTCTTAGTTTATCCTTTATCATGAATTAATGATGCTTAAAATTCTAAAACTTCTAGAGATATTTAAAATATTACTCAACATATATTTTTTTTGGTTTTGTTTGTTTGTTCGGATATTTAATAGAACTTACTTAAAATAATTGGGAATAAATTTTGCAATACCTTTAAGAGAAAAAATATTAAAAAATGTAAATATATTTTTTATTTTTTTGTCATACACATGTATTTTTTTCATATACATGTAATTTTCCATAGAAATGATTATTTTTTTTCTCGAAAACTAATTAATAAATTTCAAAATCCATCCCTAACTCTTTTTATTAGGTTCTGTTAAACATCCAAAAACTACTATTATTATTTTTAATATCCATAGAATTTTAAGCGCTTTGAGAATTATGAATTCATGAAAAAATGCAAACTGTAAAAACGTATTTAAAGACTTCAAATCTGTAAAAAGTATGTAAAACATATTCAGAATTGTTGCCTGGATATTTCTGTTATTGAAAAAACACCTAATTTAGTTCAGCTTAGAAATATTTTCGAATCATGTTCTTAGACTGACTAAGAAAACATGATTCGACAAGGATTTACAATTTTTATTAAAATCACACAATCAACTGTGGAAGAAAATCATATTTATTGAAATTTTATTTTTCCGTCTGAGTGAAAATAATGCCTGGACCGGGACTCGAACCCCGGATCTTTGACTCACAAGGTCAAGGCTCTACCAATTGAGCTATCCAGTATTTCTTTTTCCCATTATCTAATGGTGTTTTCCATTTCCTGCGACTTATTTTCTGTTGAGCTATCTACATGATAGACCAGAGATGTTTCTGCCTAAAGGTTGTCTGAGTGAGTAATGCTGACCGGGGTGTCGGCCTGGATAGCTCAATTGGTAGAGCCTTGACCTTGTAAGTCAAAGATCCGGGGTTCGAGTCCCGGTCCAGGCATTATTTTCACTCAGTCGGAAAAATAAAATTTCAATAAATACGACAAGGATTTATTTAACAAAACAGTATTAACTCTACTTTTTTATATAGGAATTTTTGCAGTGTTCGGATACTTTTGTTACCGACTGTATTTGAGAATAGAAGAGAAGAGATACATCTTTTAAAAAATATTATCAAAATTTTACACAATTATAAAATGACATTCAAGATTAAATAGAGGTAATATGTAAGAGTTAACTTTTTTTTTTTTTTTTTTTTTTTTAATATATTGGTTAGATATTACTTAACATCTTTGGTCTAATTGATATTATGAAAATAGTTTTAGCAATTGAAACTCGGAAGATTAAGTCTAAAACTCTGAAGAAGTATGGCATTTCTTATAATTCGCACAGTGTATGTAGGTAATTCATTAATTTCCGATTCTTTAAATTGATTTTGATCGTTGAATCCGTACTCAGGCTGTTCCCACTTTTAGGCGATTTTCATAGTATTTATAGAAATATTTTACCGGCAGTTTTTGTGTTTTAAATGTTATTTGATTACCTCTATTGTTCCCTATCATTCTATGTCATAATTTATATGACTATAAAACTTTTTGTAGTATCAGAAGAGGTATTTTGTTCCACTTCTGTTGAACAGCTTTCCAAAATCGAAGAAGTAGGTCGAGGTTTAGACAATCCGCTTTTTAAAAGTCCAAATGCGCAAAATTCCATGGGTGAAACATCAGAAGATTTAGCAGGGATATCAATGTAGGTTATGGGTTTGATTCCTGTTTCTTTTCTTTTCTTCTCTTTTTTTTTTTTTTTTTTTTTTTTTTCGCCAAAAAATTAACAGTCAATTTTGGCGCGTAGCTGCTTTCTTTGTTTTGATGCAGCTCAACTGATTGATGACACTGTGGGTAAAGACATGTTTCTTCATATTTTAAAATTAAAGATAAAATCCGTTCCTGATAATATGTATGTGTGGAGTTGAGCTTTATATTTTCTTTACTTATTTTATTATTAATTTGCTATTGTATCCAAAACAAGCAGCAATCATTAATCCCTTTGAAAAAATTTCTTTACAGTCCTTGAAAAATGTTTTAATATAGTTTCTAATCTTTGATGATAATAAATTGATATATATATATTTTTTTTTTTATTGTAGTAATTTATATACACCCAAGATTAATCTATTGTGACAGCGTTTTTCCATTTTTGTCCGGATACATCAAAGAATTTTGTAGCGCGTTCTGCGTTCGATGATATGTCGTAGAGAAACTCGATACAGATTATGTTTTTTCGCCTTTTCGAAATTCAAAACAGCATTAATCACTTATTCATGGTTGACAAGGAATATTTTAATAATTTTTCAACTGTCTTTTGGATTTTCTGATTTTCTTTTAACCGCTAAGGACTTAACTTTGCAACATTCAAAATATTCCGATTTTTCCCTGGACATGTATTTGGAACAATTTCTCCATTCAAAACCTAACTTTGACGTTTTTTCGTTTTTGGTTGACAATATTATCTATCGAAAAAATATATATCGAAAAACCATGATTTTTACAGCATTTTTTGATTTTTCGATAAGAATAATTTTCTACGCAAAGAGCACAAACATAGGCTTCCATCCATTGCTTTTTTAAAAGCACCATTTTCCATCAAAACAAAGCTCTCAAGTAGCAGACGGTAATTTATACTTTTAAAAAGGTAGTTGCAGTTAAAAAAAAAAAAATTCTAAGCAGACGAACTGTATTAGATAGTTGACTTGCTCGAGAGATTTGCCATAGGCTGTTCCACGTAGTATATTATCACAATTGTCATGAAAATACGATTTATTTTATACTTGGGACACACATTAATTATGAATAAGTCTGATCCTTTGATTAAGATGATCAATAACTTTATAACTAATATTATTTGAAAAAAAAAAAAAAATAAAATAAAATAAAACTTGAATTCATATTTATGAGGTCACTTTAAGTAAAGCATAATTATCATACTTACTAAAAAGTATTTTTTATCAGAGTAGAACAAAAATTCCAATCTGTAATTGAACTGAGAGATTGCTTTAAGTGAATGCTAAAAGCTAAAAAACTCTCTCACATTACTGGAACAACGTTATCACCATAATGGTAATAAACCTAATTAGGCATAGTTGATCATTCATAACACAACAAAGGTATCCTTTCAGTTGTTGGTACACCAAATCTCGAAACTGATTTGAATGGAATTTCTTAAAAGAATTTTTTTTTGTAAATATAAGAGTTAATAATAATTTTAAATAGATAAAAGTAAAGCAAGACCAGTACGATCTCTAACCATACAATACCCCGTCGTCGTATCGCCGAGTGCTCACCACAAGCATCGTCGCCAACAAAAAAACAGGGTTGGTTGGTTGGGTTTCACGTCGCACTAGCCCTGCGCAGTGGGTAATTGGCGACGGTCTAGGACTCACCCCTAGAGGTTATCCGGAAACATGTCTTCACAAATTTGATCCTCCACTGAAGGGATGGCTCTCCCACTTCGGCGACCTCCATAGGTATAATTCTGATGGGATCATGGAGGACATTGCGGCCACGACAGATTTTACATGCACTAGCGACCATTAGTGTACACGACGGTCTTTGTCCGGCTCGAGTACCGAACCCGCAATCTTCCAATTACGAGCCCGGTGCTCTACCGACTGGGCTACCGCGGCCTCCCATAAAAAGGCAAACAAAACAAAGGAATGCAGCCAGAGGACTTTAAACTCAAAGGTTTGAGCACATGGATAAAGTAAAATACGGAGTAACCTTAAAGATTCTTTAAATTTTCCAAATTTTTTACTAAAGATGTAAAATTAGCGATTTTACACACACACTTTAAAAATACGATATTAGCTATTATTCAATTCCTTAATCAGACAAGATTTTCGATCTTATCGTTAATTTGAACGAAAATGAATTCGATTAAAATTTAATGTAAAAATATTTAGTAAATAATTATTCATTAAACAGTAAAACATAAACTTAATTTATGATATTATTCGTATTCAATTACGAAATGAAGCAACGATTTCTCTTTTAGGGCACTCTTAAATCAAAAATAATTCCAGTATTTTTCCGACAGCCTAAATTTGCGAAATCTATATAATAATCTACAGACGACATTTTAGTTGACATGTATGAAAATTTTTGACGTGCACTAAATCTGACAAAATTAATGTGTGTTTGCAAACTCCAAATGATTGATGTACTAAAAATTGAAATATCTGAAAAAGGAAATAAGTTCTCTAAAAATTTCCTAACTAGATGAACAGCCATGACTTACTTTATAATATATTTTTAGAATTTTAGCTTCTTGAAAATGAATTAAATTTTTTTCATAGCTAACCTAAATTATAAAAATATATTATTGATGTGTCAAATTTTGTGCATAGGCAGATTTAATAAATTAATAATTAAAAAAAAAAAACCTGGAGTGACTGTAATTGACTTTCGAACACTAAGTATTTAACGTGTATATAAATGAATTAAATTAAGAGAAATCTTTATATAAACAGGAGAGAAAATTATAATAGAACGTTTGATTATTTTTCAACTTATAGTATGCTGTTTAATTTAACGTTATTGCACTTCATATAATTTCAACATATAGATATCATATTACTTACAAACTTTGAATAAACACCATAAAATGTAATAAACTCGCAACAATTCGAGTCGAAAAACACATGACCCTTCATCAGGCGAATAAAGTAAGCACGAGTGCTGCACCGCTTTGACTGCAGCACGAGTGCGTACTTTATTCGCCTGATGAAGGGTCATGTGCTTTTCGACCCGAAACAATTGTTGTGAGTTTATTACATTTTATGGTGTTTATTCAAAGTTTGTAAGTAATATTTTTTACAACGCCAGTTTTGTGGTGCATTTTTGTTAAATATAGATATCATGATGATAAAATGTTTTCCCTTGTGTCCCTGTAACAATCTGTAATTACTACATTCACCAAAATCTATATAGCTCGTGTGACTGTGACCTATAGCATATATATAAATATTCAACTCAATCGGATAAGGCATTTAGACGCTATCACACTTTTAAAAAATTGAGCCCATAAGCCGTAATGACAAAGAATTCTTCGTCGTTTCCTGTAAAAAACTGTGAATGCTAAATTCTCCAAAACTCATACAGTTTGTGTGACAGTGATCTATAATATGTATATAAATTTTCAATTCAACCTATTAAGGCGTTTAGACGTTATCGCACTTGAAATAATTCGAGCCCGTAGATCAAATTGATAAATATTTTTTTTTTTTTACTGTCCTTGAAAAAAAAAAAATATATATATATATATATATATATATATATAAGTACTAGCTTCATTAAAATCTATATAGTTTGGGCGCGATGTCCTACAACATGTATCTAAATTTTCTACGCAGTCCAATAAGACTTTTAGACGTTATCGCATTTGAAATAATTTAATCCCATATAAGCCATAATTGAAAAAAAAAATTCTTTGTGAGCTCATGAAAGAACTATAAGTGATATAGATTCACAAAAATCAGTAGGGTTCGTGCTATGGTGACATAAGTCATGTATAAAACTTTTCAGCTCTATCGAATGAAAGTTTTACATGTTATCGCATTTTAAATAATTTGAGTCTATAAGCCATAGTAAACAGTAAAAAACTTTGAATAAACACCATAAAATGCAAGAACTCGTAACAATTGTTTCGGTTCGAGCGAAAACATGACCCTTCTTTAGGCGAAAAAAGTAGGCACGAGTGCTGCTAACAAAGTGACAGCGCACAAATTCAGTGTCAGTAAGGGCACAAACAAATAAAACTGAATATAGATATAAACATTGGTGTAACCGGAGTTATAAAATTGAATAATAAAATAAAGTAAAATTAAAGCAAATCATAAATTTAAAATATATATATATATATATATATATCAAAACTAAAAAAAAAAAAAAAACCGAAGTTACATGAGTAATTTTGAAGCATCAGATAAGAACGGAGTGGGAAAAATATCATTAACAATTTTTTTCGAAATTTTAAATACATTATAAGCTTCATAGATATCCATATGGGAAGAAAATATAGAAGAAAAAATAATGTGAGTTTTAGAAATATCAAAACTATTACTATGAGCCCAGCAGTTGGAAGCAATAGAAAAATTTGAAATCTGTTCATTACGAACATTCCGACAGGACATTTATTCTATATTTCAAACGCCTCCTAGTTTAACACATTGAACGACATGTAAATTCTTAAGGAAATCCTCGTCAGGCTACGCGTTCGGCTTAGAAGCGCGTTATGTTTATCGTGTTTCAATAAAATCCATTAAAATGCCTTAATGATGTAATCCTGTAATAAATATAAATGAAGTAAATTTTCAAAAATTACTTAAAACAGTGTACATTTTTTAGTTTTATTTCATATTTTACACTGTCAGCCACCTGTGTTTGAAGCGGCTTTATATCATATTGTACACTGTCACCCACCGGCGGTTGACGTGGCCTAAGCGGAAAGTTCTATATCAGCCACCGATGGCTGACATAGAACTCAACGTGTTAACTAATGTAATATAAATTTCAATCGTAATATTAATAAACATATGATTGATTTTTTTTAAGAAATGAAAAATATTTGCAGTAAGTTTGTTCAAAAAGGTACACATTAGATACTGTAATAGGTTTGGCCCACCGTAAATAAAACAAGGGTTTTCCATACAGGAAGAAAGAACATAACCTCAAAACAACCGATCCGCTTATCATTCTGTCAATAATTCACAATTATTTTTTTAAGAAGGTTGTTTATTTCTTCAAGCGAATTACTAAGTAGCAGAATGAGACGTGGACCATCAGTGTATTGGTAGCGTATTTGCCTTCGACTGTTGTAGGTGCGATATTCGAGTTGGCCGAAGAACTTCGTATAAACAAAAGGTTGCTGGTCCATGTAAAATCCGTCGTAGTTGCAATGCCCTGCATGCTCTCATCTAAATTACATTTTGTTTGGCGATAATCGCTTTCTTTGTAACTGGTTGGTAGGAAACCTGGCTGCAGGAAACCTGCTTTGGAGAAAGTGGAATATCGGCTTAACGGTAAATAAACGGTTCGGCGAATGGATTGGTGGGGATGAGATGTACAGTAAAAAATAGGTTACTAGTCCGTGGACTATTCTAATATGTGTAGTCAATGAATGGCCCATTTCAATTTTTGAATAGTCCAAAGAGACCATCTTATTTAATGTGCATGTTTCTGAACAATTTACAATACTTTGTACTATAAAATTGTTTTACAGTGTATATTAAAATCTAATCACGAATTTATTTTTAGTCACTTGATAATTACTCTCAAAGTTTCGGCGATTTTTTTTTAATTGTATGTTAAGGGTGTATTCTAGATTTTCTTTTCTAGTGTGCAATAAAGAGATAATTATAATTTTTATCGAAACTGTACTGTATATACATGAATTGAGTACTTATTCAGCAGTTAAATATACTAAATATTTAACTTACAAAAATTACAGAACAGCACGCGAATATAAATTCGTTTCCGTTAAGTTTACCTTTGAATGTAAATCTACTGAAAAGCTTTCTCCCCAATTAAACGGTGATTACCGCATAGATTTTACGCTTTGTTTCTCTTGCTTTCATGCGTATTTAATTATTCCAGTGCGTGACTAATTTTAATGAGCTCTAACATACCATAGTATTAATAATTACGAACAATTTAATTGCTTTAATTTACACTTGACTTAATTCATGCTTTAATTCAAGCAGTAGCAAAGAAAGTACTAAACATTCGACCTTATTTTTATTTTAAAATTTCGTAAAACTTAGATTACATTGAGGGTAGATGCCGTAGATGTTGTTTAATATTTCTGCAAAACTCTTTGTTGATTATATTCGCCACACATTTATTGATATTTTTGAAAAACTATGTATGATATGGTACGATTAGTGCTCATAAATACTTTGCACAGTCGATAGATAATAATTATGTTGTTTAAAACATTATGAGATATAAGCGAAAATATTTTCTTTAAGGACAGGATGTGGCGTGAGACTTTTATATTTTAAAAGAAAATAAAAATTTGAAAGTCAAACGATGCTACGCAGTACCGTTAAAAATATTTTAGATTTCATGTAAACTGCAAGAACTTTCTTTCTCGATAAATTTCTTTATCATTTTAATATTTTTTATTAAGATGCAGTTACTCTTTAAGGAAGAGAGAAAAAAAATTGCACCAGTATTTTATTTTTATTTTACCAATTATATGTATGTAAGGAACGTATCGTAGTCAGGAAAAAATTCGACTGTGAGATTTTTGTGTATTTATACGTTTTGAGATCGCCTGAGTTCATTTTAGCTATTTTTAATGCCCTGAATGTTCTCATCAAAATTACACTTCTGAGGGTCACCGAAAGTGAGAATTCTTCCTCTCCGTGAAGGAACAAAATTATCATGGCATGTCTCCAGACCATGTGAATGTGTATGTATGTGAACGAACACGATAACGTCGAAACGCTCTTTTAGAATGAGCTGAAAGTTGGTACGTATGTCATATGTCACCGTAGCACGAACCTATTTATTTTGATAAATCTAGTTCTTATTTATTTAATTTAATTTAATTTAATTTAATTTAATTTTTTTTTTTTTTCAGGGACACGAAGAAAACTTCTTTATGATTACTGCCAATGTGATTACCCCACTGAAATACCGTTTAAAAGTTATAAGTGTAAAACTTTAAATAAACATCATAAAAGGCAATAATCGCAACGATTGTCTCGGTTCGAAAGAAAACATTATCTATCGTCAGGCGAACAAATAGGCACGAGTGTCGCAGACAAAGCGGCAGCGCGCAAATTTGGCTTCAGTGAAGAGCAAGCACAAATAAAAACTAATTTAAATATATATACTTGTCTGACCAGAATTATAAAATAAAAAACAAAATAATAATAATTAATTACTTAAAATAAATAAGAATATAGAATCTAAGAAAAATGTCGAAAATAAACTAGAACCGATGTTATGCAAGTAATTTCCAAGCATCAGACAAAAACGGCGTGGATGAAATATCACTAACTACATTTTTCGCACTTTCAAATATGCAAGAAGATTCATGAATATTCAAATGGGAACAGGAAATAGGAGAAGAAATTTTGTTAGTTTTCGAAAAATCAAGGCAATATAATGAGCCCAGTAGTAAGAAGAAATCGAAGATTTGGGAAATCTCTTCATTGTGAACATTCTGACGGTGCTCATTTATTCTATGTTTCAAACTCCTTCTCTAGTTTGACAGAAAACGCAAGTATAGAAAGGAGACATTTTCTGTTGATGAACATAGTTAGAGGGAGCATGCGGCAGGAAAGAGACGGATAATGGTTTTCTAAAGACCGCGGGAGAGAACTGATCCTTGTCATTAGACGCAAATATGTCAAGGAAAGGCGAGAAGCAATTCTATTCAATCTTGAAAGTGAATTCATTGCACAAATTCTTTAATTGATCAAAGGAAATGAACAGGAAAAATCATTATTATTATTTTGCAAGGGAAAGTTGTAGGAACAAATAAAACTGAAAAAAAAAAAAAAAATCTAAAACTTTGAGATTTACATTTTTTTCTTTGTACGATAGCAGAAAAAGGACAGCAAATACGTGAGGAAATTTCGGGCAAAAGAGAACTTAAACGAATGTTTATAATTGGAAGGCTAAATACCTACAACCTTTGTTGAAATAATTGTAACTATAGGATACATGGAACAGAAAATTTATCATTTCGGATCGAATTTTAAATGATAAAGAGTATTAGTTATCAGCGAAGACGCTAAGCATTGTTAATTTATCTAAGTGCCTGAAATTCCAGTTTAAATAAAATAAAAGGATTTTAATATAAAACACTGTAATGTGGTTTTTAATTATCACATTAAAATTTAGAGTGTTGGAATACAAAATTTTTAAGAAATCGATACTTTATCCAAGCATCCTCTAAATGCTACATTTTAATAATAAAAGAAGATACGAGGAACCTAAATTATGATCTCGGGATTTAATTTGTACAGATCTGCTAAACATGAGTTATTGTCTTCTCTGTCAATCTGGATGTATTCGTCAAACACAGAAAATAGTTAAGTATTAGACAGAATTGGAAAAGCATTTTTCTTTCATTATAATCCCTTAAAATATTAGTTAAGAAAATTTCAGTTAAAAGACCCTTGCCCCTCTTCCTTGTCTTTTTTTCAAATGCGCTAAAAGAAAACAGTGAAATTTCTTTTTACTGTCAGTGGAAGAAACAGGTTTGAAACGAATACCAAGGTTCTACAGAGATTTGAATGTGGGCATTGTTTTCAGTCATAAAGACATATTATATATATATTTATAAAACATAAGATTAAAGTAAAAAGATAAATAATTATGCATCAACATTTTCTAAACCTTGATGCCTGGAATGTGCGCAGTTGATTAAATAGTACAATTTTTCATTTTTTAAATAAAATCTTTGTATTTGAAAGAAAAGTAATTTATATACATGGTTAACATAACTAAATATCATGGACAAACAAAAAGGCATTTTAATATTATTATTACTATTAATATAACACAGATTTTGGAATTAATTCCTCTTAGATTAAAGATAAAGATTAAATCACAATCAGAGCGAATGAAACGTGTGTATCTCTTCTCTCTCTCTCTCTCTCTCACACACACACACACACACATATATATAATAGGCATAAATTAAAAAACTTTATGCCCAGGAAGAAGAGTCTATGATGGGGCAGGTCGATAATTGGTTCTTTTAAAGAAATAGCATTTTGTCATTAAAAGCAAATTACATTTAATATTCTAAGATTTTCTTTCTTTTCTCCCCCTTTTTTTTAACAATTTTTTTCTGTATTTCATTACTTTTAAATTAATTCAGATTTTATCAATAAATGTATTCAAATGCGGATTCTTTTTTAATAAGAAGGTGCTGTTGTTATTTTTAATAATGCTTTTATAATTATAAAATTTTGTCACTACTAGTAAATTAAAAATCAAATTACAATTAAAGTAAGTTATATCGAAAAAAAAAAAAATAATAATAATAATAATAATAAAAAGAAAGAAAGAAAAAGAAAAGAAAAGAAAAGGCAATTGCTTAAATGTTCATAAAAAAATCAGTTTGAACAAAATTACATGAATCTCAGTGGCAAAGGACCAACCGTAATGTCAAAAATTTATATCTTTACCTAAAAGATATTGCTTAATTAAATATATTCTAAGAACACTTAAATTTTCCCGTATCAATAAATACGCTACCATATTAAAAAACTGATCGATATTCAAAAGATAGCAAAAAATTAGCAGGACCAGAGTGAACAGGGACCGAAATTTCCTCGGGACCAAAACGGTAGAACCAAAATGCCGGGACCAAAGTGGCGGGACCAAAGTGTCCTGCTTCGATACCAATAATGTAACTGAATATTTTTGTGCGGACCTGTAAATCTAATATTAGTCATAGTGTAATCTATAGAAAGCATACGTTTGTTTATACGAATAATATGTTGTAATTTATTAAGATTTGTGCAAAATAAATTTCTTCAAATTTGGTTTGAAGAAAAACCTTTCAAAGAACGCAGTGCGTAGGAATACTTTCAGGTGTCCCTGCTTACAAATCAGTGATGGTATTTACTGCATTTTCAATAGAAAACATCCGATAGTGAGCTTGAATAACACATTTCAATTTCATTAAAATTTGTGTAAAGTAACGGTATTAAATTATGGTTTATAGAAATACCTCTCATAGGACACAATGCTTTGGAATACTTTCAGGTATCCCTGTACACAAACCAGTAAAGGTATGCACTCCATTTTCATTAGAGAACATCCGATAGTGAACTTGAATAACATATACATAAATTTCAAGAAATTCCAAGAATATATACTGGAGTTCGACCTCGGACAGACAGACTGACAGACAGACAAGCAGACAAACCGACGTTATTAACACTTTTCAACCTTGTTGGAAAGTGTTAAAAAGAAAAAAATAGATACCCCCCCCCATTGTTTTAATTACCGGACTCTGAACGGTTTTCCGTGTCCCTTCCCTACTAGCAGACTTATCCATACTACATCCTGAGGATGTCCCTTGGATGTACTTTCATCCATTGGATATCCTGAGGATGTCTTGTGAATGAGATGTGCTGTCAGGGCTAGAACGTTTGCTCAACGTTTGCGACCGTCCAGACTGTCTTGTCAACGCACGTAACAGTTTTACGGTTACACTTAGGTATCATAATTTTTTCTTATGCTAAGTTTTTAAATTTAAATTCAAACCTATTTAACTTTGAAAATAATATTCATTAAGTTTAAGTTGCCTTTGGCTTCAACTTTAAACCTAAAGTAGTGATTATTTACTAGATTTTAAATAATAACGACATAAAAACAAATGTAATTATTTCCTTAATCATAAAAAAAGATGTTTAAGTTTTCCAATTATAATTTTCCTTGTAACTTAAAGAAAGATAAGGTGATCGTATAGAATTAAACAAAAACAAACAATAAAGATAAATTCGCGTTGTGTTCTAAAAAAAATATTTTCTAAAATTTAACCAAGGAAACTTTTACTTTCATTTTACTTATTAAAATCTAATTCGCAAGAAACCCTTAGATCAAAAAATGGGTAAAACACTACCCGCAGACAAGAGTAAATAAAGAAATTAAACTATTTTCTTTGGTGTACCTAACCTTACATGGTTATACAGCATAAGGCAAACAAATACTAGGTAGATTTTACATAGAACAATTTTTATTAACTGGGATTAAGAATTACAAAGTTACAAATTCCGTGCTCTAAACATCACTTTTTTTTTATCTTAAACAAAACCACTAACAATTTCCATAATAAAGACATAAACGGGAAATACCTTGTGGAAAATAATTATGCACAGGATTACTAATCTCTCGTACACAATACAACTCCAGCCATTAATTTTTTTCCTTTCTAAGAACAAAAATGGACTTATACAATTAAATAAACGTACTAACTACAAAAGGAAAGGTGAGAGGCATAACTTACATAATTTGGGTTCAATAAGCTGCATCAGTTGAATCATAAGTGGAGGAGATCCCCGTTTTCCAGAAGATAATGGAATCCAAGCACAGCGGCCACGAAAATTCGCCTCCGTCATCCCAGCTGGCTGTTTTTTTTTCTGGTTCTATATCAGCATACCGGCCAGTCTCCGCTTCCATTCACTCCAGACCCAATTCAGCTACAAATCAGCGAGTTGATTTCCCCACGACACTAGCAGACATCTAGTGAATACGCACATCTCTACTCATTCTCTTTCTCCCACCACTAGACATCGAGCAAAAAAAAACTAGCCTCCAGAGATCTTACATAAGCTTCTACTTAGCACAAGCAAGCGAACCAAACCTGCCTCCAATCTCTTCCCCCTAAAACAGCTATCTTACGACCTCACTCAGCCAAAGACCAGCGAGTCTCAATCAGATCAAGCACTCACTACCTCCCAAACGAGAAGATTAGTTCTCATCTTTTTTTTTTCTTTTTCTCTCTTTCCTTTTTTTGGAAAAACTAAAAATGTCCACTTTTTATCCAAACCGGGAGGGGAAAGCAGTCGCCCCGCCTTCCTCTCCCCATGATACATCAGCAAACCCACTACGCCGAATGAATGCGTAGAAAAACCACGAGGTACAGCTCGTGACTCCTCCCCTGTGATTTTCATATGGTAATTCTTCCGCTCACGTCACAGAACGGGGTGAAAAGGGGAACCCCCAGCTTATCAGCTGTTTTCTTCAGCCATCTGTTTCGAGGTCACGTTTCACGCTTCACTTCGATAAAAAGGGAAAAAAAAGAGAAAGGGTTTTTGAATACTAGTTTTCACTATACAGATGCAATATGCATTCCAGATCGATGGCATTTACAGCTGTTTCCCAAAGCAGCTTAACAAAATGAATGCTTTGCTCGTGAAACTGGAACAAAGAATCTCATATTTTCAACATACTTTTCTAGAATATATTTTGTTTACCCAATTTCCCCCATGGAATTGTTATCCTGATCCCATACACAAAAGATGCCTTCACACTAGGATTATCTATATACAAACTATTCTTAATTTCCTAAGCATTTTTACATATTTCTTAACATGTATTTACATTTTTTATTTAATCACCCCACCTGTTAAGCTATTTGTTTAATTGGAAAAGAAAATTTCTTGAAAAGGAGGAAAAATTTAATCCCAGCACGAAAGATTAATTATACCTGTTAAATTATTTATTTAATTGCGAAAGATAACTTCTTGAAAAAACGAAAAAGTTAATCACAGCACCAAAAGACTAAATATACGCTGTGATAACTACCCTCCCGTCACAGAGAAAAAAAAAAAAATAAATAAATCAGACACATCCAGGAACCCCACATATTGTACCAGCGTCCGAGTATTCAGCAAGAAAAGTTTTTAAATGAGAGCTTTAAACTACTAGTTGTTTTTAAATGACAGTTATTATATATTTATTTATTTATTTATTTTTTATTTTTTTAAATAAAATCATAGAAACCACACTTGCAACAAACCATCCTTGCAACAGCCAACAACCTGCAACTAGAACTCCCATTACCGCAGATCAAACATCGACCCGAGACATGTAAACCTCTAATCACCAGTTCCTGCCGAGCCTGTGGAAAGCCGATCGCTCTTCCCACACACCCTACCATTACCAGGACAGTGTGAACACACAAGCTACACTATTGCCGTATAAAGATTGCCAACTTAAAAAAAAAGGTTACTATTGAGATACTTAAAGACTCTACAGATCAATATTCACTGCATACACATCCGCCTGACATATAATTTACTGAAAACAGGAATACTCCTTTCACCTCAAAATATTAGATCAAAATAAAGGGGAGAACACTGGGTTGGCCTCTGTTGTTTTTGGAAAACCTCCACATAATGACCGAACTGTTACAGCTATTTACATGATACATCAAAAGCACAGCAAACCAAAAAAAATGAAATATTCCTTCAAAAAAAATTTACATGATTGAGCCTTTTTTCTAGAAATACACAATTGCTTTTAATAACATACTTTCAGCACTTATTTTTCAACACACAGTTTTGAGAAAAAAAATATAACTAAGGAAATATTACACAGGTCAACCAAAATTTAATATAATGTGATACACTATTGTTCATTACTGGACGCGGAAGTCTGACATTCCGTGTTGAAGTTTATATTTATTACAATAAAAATGTTCATATATATCTTGTAGCAGTTCCAAAATAATTGTCCAAAATACGTAATGTCATATCAGTTCAAAGTGTGTGGAATTATACATACAGTCTTATAACACAGTTTCTTGGAGTAAACACAGTCTTGAGCAAATGATATAGACAAGCACTAAATACACCACTTTACAAATTTTGACCAACCTTGCTTTCTGCTCATTATGCAAATAACACCATGCATGGTTACCCCAAAGTTGTGACCTGCCCCGAGATAATTTCTAACAGTGCAAACACTTTGACTGGCACACGGTACTACTAAAGTCAAAAGAACGCCATGACATAAAATTGTGCGCCCAGAAATACATTACACAAAATATATCACAATAGATTATTAAGTAAGTGCGCATGCTGCCCCGATTGTACAATTTTTTTTTTTTTTTTTTTTTTTTTTTTTGGTTTTTACATTTTTCTATTTTTACACTTAAAATTTTTTTTTTTTTTTTTTTTTTTTTTTTTTTTTTTTGTAACATTGCTCGAGGACAGCCGAACCTTACTCATATACAGGGCAAAGGAGAAAATATAAAAAAAAACTTTTGACCGCCTGCTCAACAGCTTCAGGGCCCAATATTTTCTTACCCCCCATAACTTTTTTTTTTTTTTTTTTACCCTAATATTTCCCACTGAAAGCACCCTTTCGAAAATATTAAGATTACTAGTTATACTACAAAAAAAAGAATGATATGCAAAAAATCTACTAACAAATATACAACTATTTACAAAAAAAAAAAAATTTATATTCACAAATTTCGCCTATTTCTAGGGCGAAGGTTATAAGAGTGAAATGCTATTGGTACTGTGTTATGAGCACCTACCCCCCCTTGTTGAAAACTACTCTCTTCTGCCTCACTCACTGTTGGTGACAAGGCCCTGTGACCACCGAGAGAAGAGAGACTAGCCTGGGACACCTGTGCGCCAACATGCACGTTAGAACTGCCATCCCTGTCCGTAACTGTGCCATAAACCTGGGTTGTGAAACTCTGCAGTTGGTTATCCAGGCTAACCCCCAACAAGGTGTCCTCAATTGCACTAGAGCGAAACACTAGCCGTTTCTTTCTTTTCTCCAACCTCTCCCGTCTACGCAACTCATACCGATCTACAAAAACCTCTTTCTCACCAGAGTTCTCCACAACAGCAGGAGTTACCCCACTATCCTGTTCAGTACTACCGTCTCTCACAAACTCAGGGAAGACTGGCTTATCAATCATTTTTGTAAGCCTATCCACGTGCACAATTTGGACATTTTTATTGTTGCGCACCTCTTGTATTTCAAAATTAACCTCATTCAGCTTGCGAATCACCCGGAAAGGACCCCTATTGACTTTATTGAATTTCTTACACAACCCCGGTTTTATGGTCGGCGTAAATAGCATGACCAGATTCCCCACTTTTATTTTTTTATTTACAGCAATTTTGCTACGCAACTTTTCCTGCTTGTCCGCAGCCTGCTCTAAGAACCTTTTTGTTTGTGAAAAGACCTGTTGCAATGAGGGAATTAATTGGTCGCAATAGGAGGGGCAATCATTATAGTTCCGAGGAACACTAGTCTCAAGCGCATTATACGGTAGTTTCATGTCCCTACCATGAGTCACAAAAAAGGGAGTCTCATTTATCGTTGAGTGCACACTGGAGCGGAGCGCCAACAATCCAAACTTTAACTTCTCGTCCCAGTCGTTATGGTTACTATTGACTAGATGTGCAAGGGCACTATTCATAGTGGCATGGTTACGTTCTACTTTCGCATTTGAGCTAGGGTGGAAACTTGTGGTATGTATGTGCCTGATTCCTAATCTCTCATACACCTGTTCGATTGCTTCACTCATATAATTTTTTCCTCGGTCAGTAATTATTTTCTCAGGAGTCCCATGCCTACAAACAAATTCTGCCAATGCGTCAGCTATCGTATCCGATGTTATGTTGGGCACTGCAAAGGCTTCACACCACTTCGTAAAACTGTCAATGAAGACAATAATAAATTTATTCCCCTTTTCGGTAGTGGGATAGGGCCCACAAATATCCGAATGTATTGTCGAAAAAGGGTACTCTGGGATCTCCAACCTCTGGAGTTCAGCCAACCTCTTGGGTTTATGGGCCCTAAACTCCAGACAAGACTGGCAAGAGGCCACAAGTCTTTTGACATCCGCAAACATCCCCTGCCAATAGTAATTTTCCTTAACACGATGTAGAGTTTTAAAAAAACCTGCATGACACGCCACATTAGATTCATGCGTTAACCTAAAAATAGTGGGAACCAGAGCCTTTGGCACAACTATTTTTTCACCTGCCTCCTTTCTGGACTTTGGACTCACCCTTTTGCACATCAACACCTCATTTTTTACAAAAAAATTATACCCTTTAGGATTGATTGGTAATTCTTTACAAATTCTATTATTTACATATTTACAAAATTGATCATTGCTTTGAGCAAACTGGATATCTTTTAACAACTCGCACCTATCATCAACCTGAATCTCCTGAGTAGCCCCTCTCGGACACAAAACAGTTTTCCACACCTTCATTATTGGTAATCTCCATAGAATGTTCAACAAACCTGGACAGAAAATCCGCCACAGAATTGCACTTCCCTTTGATGTATAGAGAAACAAAATCAAATTCGCTAAGGGCACACAACCAACGCGCAATCCTAGAGGTGGGGTCTTTGAGTTTTAAAGCGTGCGTAAGGGCAGCATGGTCAGTGTATATAGTGAATTTCCTATTAAAGACATAACATTTAAAGTACTGCACAGCCCAGACCAAAGCTAGTAACTCCCGCTCTGTCGCTGAATATCTCGATTCCACCTCCTTCAGTTTCCGACTAACGAAAGCTACCGGGTACGGAAAATTTTCCTCATCTGGTTGGCATAAAACCGCTCCCAGAGCAACAGCTGAGCTGTCTGTGTAAATAATAAAATCTTTGGACATGTCTGGTAATTTAAAGATGGGATTCTCATTAGTTCATGCTTTAAGTCCTGAAACTCATCCTCAGCCTTTTGTGACCACACGAATTTATTTTTTTCTTTTGTCAGATTAGTGAGTGTAATTGACCTTTTAGAGTAGTCACAAATGTGACGCCTGTAAAAACCCACTGACCCAAGAAAAGACCGAACTTGTTTCCTATTTGAAGGACGTTTGATTTTTTCTATGACTTCCACGTTCTTTTTGGCTGGAAAAATTTCCCCGTCGCTAATTTGGAAACCCAGAAAAGTAATCTCTGATTTAAAGAAATGGCATTTGGCCGGTTTTAGTTTTAGATTGTGTTGCCTTAACCTGTTGAAAACAATTTCTAGCTTTTGAAAGTGTGAATCAATGTCTTTTGATGACACGCAAATGTCATCAATGTAAATTAGGATATTAAGATCTGACAACCCACTCAACACAACGTTCATTAACCTTTGAAATGCAGCGGGGGATGACTTAAGTCCGAATGGACTTCTAGTCCACTGTAAAAGCTTGTCGTGTGTCACAATTGCTGTGAGATGTTGTTGATCGGGAGGAATTTTTTGTTGAAAGAAACCACTGGTGAGGTCCATGGTTGAAAAATACTTGGCCCCAGCCAGCGAGTCAATGGTTTCGGCTATGTTCGGGATTGGATAACTGTCATTAGCAATTTTTTTATTCAATTTTCTGAAATCACACGCCAGACGAAAAGACCCGTCTGCCTTTTTAACCAAAATCACTGGTGACGCGTACTGAGAATTTGACGGTACTAAAATTTTTGCTTCTAGTAGGGTGTTTATTTGTCTATCCAATTCATTCCGCAAATTGTATGGCACTCTGTATGGGGTACATCTAACTGGAGTTTTGTCGTCTAACTTAATGTTGTGGAGAACCGTGTCGCAGCCAGGGAGATCTAGAACTGAAGCCGCAAACACATCAGAGTTGTTTTTTAAAAAATTTTTTACTTTAACTTTTAAATCTAAATCTAAGTGGTCTAATTTGAAATTTGTGTCCCACTCCAGGTTAATGTTTTCTACCTCCCCAATCTCCTCCTCCTCAGCACAATTTACATATTCCTCAGACTGGTCACTAAAAATTTCCTCCATAAAACCGACCTATGAATTTTTATTTACATGGACAGGAGCTTCATTCAAGTTTAAAATTTTGACCTTAAAGTTGTTAGGAGAATTTTGGCAGATGGTGTGGCTAATCACAGCAGATTCCCCAATAAATTTATGTGGATATATTAAAACATTTTCCGTATTTACACAATTAAAATCTCTAATTTTTACATTAATGATAGTTTCAGAATTTGGGGGTAACACAAGTTTTTGTTTAGTATAAACTGAAATGGATTTTACACTTGAATCAATAAAATTTACACTTTCGCAGTTTTGTGAAAAAATAGGACACTGAAAATTTTCCCCACTAAGCATTTTATCTTTACAATTTATTTGGATTTGAAATTTTAACAACCAAGGCACCCCTAAAATTAGTTGGAAATTTGGTGACATGCAACCCCTAGCAATATTGAAATTATCAGTAAAATACTTATTTCCCAATTTGAATTGCATTTCTACTTTATCCTGAATTGTTACATCCCCCCCCAAAAGAGTTTTTAAATTTACTTGACATGGCACTTTACACAAATTTACATTTCTTAAAATAACATCTGACACAATATTACAGCTCGAGCCTGAGTCAATTAGCCCAAGCCATTTCTCATTATTAAGTTCAATTTCTACGATTGGCAATTTGGAGCCTAAGGTTTTCCAGTTCCCGCCAGTGAATTCCACACTTTCATGATGTCTGTTATTTACATTAGGGTTACCAGCACCCTCCTCACACCTAACCTTCGGTATGGTGAGCGATTCACACTGTCGCACAGGGTCCCCTGCAGTCGCTCTCTCTGACGAGACCCTAACTAGTTTAAATTTTCCTCATCATTAGCTTGTTCATTTGCTCTGTGTTGGTGGCTATTCCTGTCATCTCGAGGTCGCCTGTCGAATCTATTTCTCGTATTTCGACATTCATTTTTGTAATGCCCCTTAATTCCACATGCATAGCAAACTACCTCTTTTTTTGGACGAGGTGGAGGTCTCCTTAAGTTTCTACTCTCCAGCGCCTGCACTTTTGAGCTTAGATTTGCAATTTGTTCAGTAAGGTCCGCGATTAAATTTGTGAGACCTGACACTTGGGAGTTTGATACTTCAGCATGATTGTTAGTACTTTGCGCAGCGCAAGCCATTTCTAGCTGACTGTGACTCTGCTGCGTGTTTTCGAAAAACGGTTGTGTCGCTTTAAAAGCACGTTCTTCTGCTAAAGCAATTTGTTCTAATTCTAACACTGACATAGGGGAGCGAGCTATAACACCTCTTCTAATATTAGGATGGAGATTCTTAACTAGCATAGCCAAAAGCCACTCCTCCTCCGTTTGAACCCACGCGCTCTCGGGAATTTTCTGTGCTTTTACTACTAATTTTACTTTTTGTTTAGCTTTTACAATAAAGTCCTGCACCGGCATATTTATATTCTGAGAAAAGTTCCAAAAATCACTAAAGACATGATGGAGATCTGGTTTTTCGGTGAACCTGTCTCTTAACAACTTTTCCAATTCTTTATAACTTTTAACATTATGGGCATAGTCCCTAAAAACCTGTTGAGCAGCGCCGGCCAGCCTTTGCTTAACTGCAAAAAAATAATCTTCTTCCTTCCATCCCGCATACTCGGCTAACTCCGTAATTTTGTGGAAAAAGTCAGTAACCGAAAAATTAGGATCCCTACCTGTAAACACTGGGATTAGTGAGAGGTTGTCAATTAAAAATTCCCTACGCCGACCTTTAGTAATTTCAGGATCCTGAGCAATGACCATATTTAGGGCCGATGTTGGGCCATTTGGCTGAGTAGCGTCCTTACTACTGCTATTTTCAACCCCTGTTTCCGGTTTTTCACCCATACTGACAATTAAATCAAAAGCAACACACAACAACAAAAAAAAATTCCTAACACTAGCGAATTTTTTTAGCCCTAAACCGTCTAATAATGTTTTTAACCCCTTGACCGTCAAGGCCACAGCTAAACCTTCAGTTTCTTTTCAAATTTAAAAAAACACAATTCTTCCTAACCAACTCAATGTTCTAGCCAATACAAATACGGAGCAGAAAACAAGGTTATACAATATAGCAGCATAGAAAACCAAGTGAGAAGAAAAAAAAATTACTTAAATTGAGTCATAAAATTTACATATAACAAACAGTAAACATGGGTACTAATTTTTATGTCTGTAACATATATCAAATTGATATTGTATTAAAGTCTTGTATTTAAATCATAACAATGTGTTGACACATATCACTTCAATATGTTATTAACCCCTAATGTATTTGGTTTGTAAATATGTGTATAAGCATGTATAAGCAATACAGTAATGATAAAGCATACCAAAATATAAGAAGGATTTTTTTTTTTTTTTCTGAGAGAAAAACTTAATTATTTACACTTTATAAGTTAACTATTTTTCCAAATTTTTGGCCTGTAAATCCAGCCATAAGTTGTCTTAAAAGCAACAAAATTTCAAAACCCATGAATTACCAGTCCTAAAACTTCCAAATTTTTGTCTTACACCGAAAAATAATTTTTAACCACAAAAAATCCTTCTTTGTTATGACTCAATTTTCTACTACACAAGTAACTTAAAATAATGTATATACGAATGTATAAATATGAATATCCACAGGAAAAATTTCCAGATGTAATATATCAGTTGCTTTTCACAAGAAAACATAGGGTATCACTAAAAAAAATAATTGCAATTTGTCGGCTGCAAGAAGAATTCTGCAAATCCATTAATTTTATTATTAATATTTTTTTTTTTTTTTTTTTTTTTTTTTTTTTAAATAGATTTTAAAAAAAAATTTAATTTACCGATATTCCTAAACCACTACAGAAAAATTTCACTGATTACAGTTTCTCTAACAAGAAATTATTCTTTTGCACTTAATTATCACACCTATTGATTACTTTTTTTTTTTTTTTTTTTGACAAAATTCTTCTTAACAGCAGAATGTATCCTATACATTTTCATTTTACACACTACATGTAAGCAAATTTTTCCAATTAAAAAAAAATAAACAAGTAACTTTTCACCCTTAAATAGAATGTAAATCAGAACAAAAATTTCATGATCTCACCACAGGGCACAGAAGGAAATACACCATCACTCGTCACAACACCGGTCCATACATTTTTCCTCATCAATGTGGATCCACAAGACATGAGTTAGAAAAAGAGAAAAAAAAATATTCTGAGTAGACTTGAAAAAAAAGAATACAAAAGTACACACTAAAATAATTCGTTTAGTTAGGCATACCTCTTAAGACAAAGTGCGGTGCCAAAATTACACCGCTAGAGAAACAAATAATTACTCCTGTTGAAACTATTCTCTCCCAGCTGCTTAGCGGCGCATCTGCACATGCGCGGTTTTTGTTTTGTTTTCTGTTCTCTTTTTCATCTGTGAGTCTGAATAAAGTATTGTGCTTGATAAGGCGTTTTTTACATTGCGTCTTAAAACTATAATATAATGATTCGTCTACCAAATAATGATTATAAAAGCTGAACCACCTCTGAACCGAATATTTATTACATGTTTTTTGGTGCATATGCCGGAAATGATTTGAATTATAGAATAACATAAAGAAAAAGAAGAATATAAGGTATGCGAATACTTTTGTTCTTGAACTTTTATGATTGAAATTTAAATAATGAATGAAGTGATAGTGAAATATTACTTACACGAATAATGAATATATATTACAAATAACATATAAGTGTGATTCATGAGTAATAAATTTTAAATAATAAGTAATTATGGCTGATATAGAAATGCATAAGAAGCGTAGAACAATAATTCGTAGTTTAACCACAAAACTGATAAATAAAATAGAAGCTTATGTTTCAGAAATTTTAAATGATCCGGCTTCTATTTCTGAAAAAACGGAAACACTAAATGAAATGTTTGAACAATTAACGGTTAAATCTAATGATTTGAAAGAATTAGATCGGCTCATAGAACAAAAAGTTACTGATGCTGAATTTGAAAACGAAATAATCTCCGCAGAAGAATTGTAGGAAAAAATTATTCGTTATAAATGTAAAATTAATACTTGTAAAAAATCACTTTCAGTTTCTGAAGTTAGCGCTAACAGTGCAGGAATAAGAACAAACAACATTGAGCCGTTGACAAAAACAGAAGTAAATAATTGTTCTAATGAACATTATTCAAAAATTAAATTACCAGAATTGAACGTTTCAAGGTTCGATGGTCATCCTTGTAAATGGATTGAATTTTGGAATGAATATAAAACATCTATTCACGAAAACAAATTATTATCGAATGTTGAAAAGTTTTTATATTTGAAACAGTTACTTAGCGGAAACGCTGCTAGTGCTATTGCGGGCTATACGATTGAAGCTGAGAATTATACAGCAGCTATAGAATTACTTGAAAATCGATTTGGAAGGAAAGATTTAGTGATTAATGCGCACATGTCAAAATTATTATCGATAGAACAAGTGAAAAACATTAATAATCTACCTCCGTTAAGAAGGCTATACGATGAATGTGAAACACAAATTAGTAATTTAAAAACATTGAATGTGGCTTCAGGTACTTACGGTCTGCTATTATGCCCCATTTTAATTAAAAATTTACCTGATAAATTAGCCCTGGAATATAATAGGATTCGCAAAACCAAAGATTTTGATGTTACTGAACTTATGGATTTTGTTCGTGCAGAAATAGAATGTAGAGAAGCGTCTAACATGCTTTCAAATAATCTTAAATTTAAATCAAGTGTAAATTCTTATGATTACGAAAAAAGAAATTTAAAGCGCAACATTCCCACAGCATCAGCATTGCTTTCGAATGTAAAAAGCAGTTGCATATTTTGCTCTAAGCTTCATGAAAGTACCAGTTGTACTGAATTAGGTACTGAACAAAAACGCACTAAAGTATTAGCGCAAGGCTTGTGCGTGAAATGTTTAAAAAGAAATCACAAAAGTGATCAGTGCTGGTCAAAAATAAACAATTGTCAAATTTGCAAGAGTTCAAAACATTGTACTGCGTGTTGCGGCATAAATCTTAAACGTCAGAATGAAAACAATCCAATTTCAAACTCTGAGGCTATTGTATCAACTTCCTATTTAAATGATTCAAATAATTCAGAAAGTGTACTACTACAAACATGTTCCGCTTTAATTAATGAAAATGCAAAATCTAAAATGATTAGAATTTTAATGGATAATGCGTCCCAAAGATCATTTATAAATTCAAAAACTGTAAAGGATTTGAAAATTCCTATCATTAGAAAAGAAAAATTGTTTGTTTATTCGTTTGGCTCCAGACAGCCCTGTGAAAAATTATTCGATGTTGTCTGCGTTAGGTTGACAAACAGAAAAGAACCAGAGAAGAGTATAGATATTGAAGCTTTAGTTACTGATTGCATTTCAGGTGCTCGAATTAGAGCTCCCACAAAACAGATTTTCCATAATTTGAAATTACAAACATTTGAGTTAGCGGATATTCAATCAAATAAGCCAATCGATTTACTAATTGGTGCAAACTATTTTTGGTCGATAAATAATGGTGAGGTGATTAAATTAAATGATCACATATATGCGATAAAATCGTTGTTGGGTTGGTGCTTACAAGGGAAATTAGAAATGTTAGAAAGTAGAGTAACTGATTGCGCCATCAACTTTCTAAGTGTATTGAATAATGAATCATCCTGTGAAAATTCTGAATTAACGAACCAATTGAAAGCTTTTTGGGAATTAGAGTCATTGGGGATAACGGATGATAAAAGAGAGTTATCTACACATGATGTTGATTTAATTAAGGAATATGAAACAAATTTAGAGGTTGTAAATGGGCGATATCAAACCTCTCTTTTATGGAAATCGGATAAACAAGGTTTAGAAAGTAATTATAGAAATGCTGAAAAGCGCTTCATTAAATTACGTGATGAATTAAAAAATAATGAATGGTTAAATGCAAATTATTCACAAGTGGTAAATGAATATATCAAAGAAGGAATCGTTGAAAAGACAAACAAAAGTGTAAATAAAACTTATTACATGCCCCATAGAGCCGTCGTGCGCAGAGATAAAGAAACTACTAAAGTTCGTATTGTCTTTGATGCGTCATCGAAGAGTAAAAATTGTGCATCTTTAAATGATTGTTTACAAACTGGTCCTAATTTAAACCCGAGTGTTTTAGATATGATTCTTAAATTTCGCAAACATAGAATTGCATTTTGTAGCGATTTAAAACAAGCATACTTACAAATTTCAATTGATCCTAGGGATAGGGATTATTTAAGATTCTTGTGGATTAAAAATTCTATTAATGAAGAGAATAATACTCAGATTTTAAGAATGACAAGAGTGCCTTTTGGCGTTGCTTGTAGTTCGTTCATTCTCTCAGAAGTTATTCAATTTCACATACGAAAGTATAAGGATACGAATCCCGAGGTTTTTAATATGTTAAATGAATGTTTTTATGTTGACGATTTATTTTTTGGATCAAATGATGTTGATAAAGTATTCCAACTTTCATGTGATGCAATAAGTGTGATGAATGATGCACACATGCAATTGCGAAAATTTAAGACCAATTCTCCAGTTTTGACAGATTTATGGGTGAAGAAAGGTATAGTTAAAATGGATGAAAATGTTGAGGACTCTGTTAATACTTTGGGTCTCATTTGGGATACTAAACAAGATATTCTAAAACTAAATGTTAATTCCTTATTGGACATTTTACCTCAAATGAAATACACAAAGCGATTTATACTTCGACTTGCAGGCAGAATATATGATCCAGTAGGATTTTTGGCTCCTTTTGTAGTACGAATAAAGTGCTTGCTTCAAAAACTGTGGAAGGCGGGTTTAGGATGGGATGAAGAAATCCCAAATAGTATGAAGGAAGCCGTAAATTCATGGTGTTCAGAAATTGAATCAATGCCACATTTAGGGATTAAACGACATTATTTTGCTTCATCTAGTACTATGAATGATTTAAATTGTGAATTACATATATTTTCTGATGCTAACCCCCAAATCTACGGCGCAGTTGCCTATTTCAGATATTTTGATGATAAGGAAAATCCCAATTGTAGTTTTATTATGTCCAAATCTAGAGTTTCCCCGATAAAGAAACTGTCACTGCCACGTATTGAGCTTATGGGCGCATTAATAGCAGCAAGATTAGCTAAATATTTAATCAATTTATTTAAAATCCCCATGAACAAAGTTTATTTGTGGACAGATTCTTCTATTGTCCTTTTTTGGATTAAGGGTTCCGCCAATAAATGGAAACAGTTTGTTTCCAACCGTGTAATCGAGATACAGGAGCTTACTGACCCCGCATGTTGGAGGCATTGTAGTGGATCAATAAATCCAGCTGATAAGATCACTAAGGGTGCAAAATTAGAAAACTTATTAAATGATGAGAATTGGTGGTCTGGTCCTAATTTTTTGAAGGGATCAGCCACGAGTAAACTCGAAATTAATGCATGAAAATTTAATTGAGAAAAATGAGGAAGTTTTGGTTTCACCAAATGTCTGCGAAAACACCCTTAAAAATGAAACATTTTTTTTACTTTGAAAAATTTAGTTCCTTTATGAAAATTGTTAGAGTTATGGCATGGATCATTCGGTTTGTTAAAAGGCTGCGAAAATCTACAACGGTGTTTGAAAATGACTTAAATAGTGACGAGATAAAAAATGCTGAAGAAATTTTGATAAAATACATTCAAATCCAATATTTTCCAAATGAATATGCGGCACTAAGAAATCAAAATGTAATTTCTAAAGATTCTAAATTGTCTGAACTAAATCCCTTTATAGATGATTCAGGTATTTTACGACTTAACAGCCGTTTACAAAATTCAAAGTTCCATTTTGAAGAAAAACATCCTATATTGCTTCCAGCCAAATGTAAAATCACCGAATTAATAATTAAGTTTGTTCATGAACGAATTGCTCATTCTGGAGTTGCACATACCCTTAACACTATAAGAAGTAAATATTGGATAATAAGAGGAAGACAATATGTTAAGTCAGTGTTAAGTAGGTGCACCGTTTGTAAGAGGTATAGTTCAAGACCAGGTGCACAAGTGATGGCTCCATTACCAACTGTAAGATGTTCCGAATCGCCACCATTCAACATTTGTGGACTTGACTTTGCAGGACCTTTGTTCTGTAAAAATAGTGATACTAAACATTACATCCTTCTTGTGACATGTGCAGTCACTCGTGCGATTCATTTAGAATTAGTGAATAGTCTCACTACTGAATCCTTCCTACTTGCATTTAGAAGATTCATCGCAAGAAGAGGATTGTGTAAAATAATTTACTCAGACAATGCACGAACATTCAAGAGAGCTGAGCAAGATTTGCAGAAAATTTTTCGTTTGATTAACCACCCTGACTTAAAGGATTATTATGCATTTCATGGTATCCAGTGGAGATACATAATTGATAGAGGAGCTTGGTGGGGCGGATTTTATGAACGTTTAGTACGTACAGTCAAGACTAGTTTAAGGAAAATAATTTCACGTTCTTCATTGACCATATGCGAACTAGAGACAATTTTAATTGAAATTGAAGCAATCATCAACTCGCGACCCATTACTTACGTTTATAGTGACTTTAATGAACCAGTAGCATTGACGCCAGCTCACTTTTTGGTGGGAAAACAGTTAACGTCATTGCCTCCTGTAAAGATTTATGATGAAGAAACTTCTAGTACCAGAGATATCTTGATTAAAAGACACAACTATCGTGAAAAGTTGCTGCAGCATTTTTGGAACAGATGGCGACAAGAGTACATTCTTAATTTGAAATCAGCGAATTCGATAATACCTGTGAAACGAGTTACCAACATAAAGGTGAATGATATAGTGCTCGTAAGTGATAAAAAATATCCTAGAAATATCTGGAAACTAGCTAAAGTGATTGAAGTCTTTACCGGACGTGACGATAAAGTTCGATCTTGTTTACTGAAAACAAGTACTGGTACCATAAAAAGACCAGTCCAGTTGTTACATTCGTTAGAAGTGAAATAAATTTGAACTGATAACAATAACTTTAAATTTTTGAACTTTAATCCCTTTAAAGAACTCTAATTCTATATTTAATATCTGAATTCTAATTTCACTATTGTTTATTACTTGTCTTTATTAATTTTTTGTTTATTTGCAGTAAAATGCTTGTTAAAATGAGAATTGTAAACATGTGAAAATTGTAAGTATATTTTTATTTTGTTTGGCTGTTTTTTTTTTTTTTAATGATGAACGTTAAAAGTTCATCGGGGGGGAATGTGTTGAAACTATTCTCTCCCAGCTGCTTAGCGGCGCATCTGCACATGCGCGGTTTTTGTTTTGTTTTCTGTTCTCTTTTTCATCTGTGAGTCTGAATAAAGTATTGTGCTTGATAAGGCGTTTTTTACATTGCGTCTTAAAACTATAATATAATGATTCGTCTACCAAATAATGATTATAAAAGCTGAACCACCTCTGAACCGAATATTTATTACAACTCCTGACTACCAAATGGGCACGGCATCATTTATCATAATTTTTTCTTATGCTAAGTTTTTAAATTTAAATTCAAATCTATTTAACTTTGAAAATAATATTCATTAAGTTTAAGTTGCCTTTGGCTTCAACTTTAAACCTAAAGTAGTGATTATTTACTAGATTTTAAATAATAACGACATAAAAACAAATGTAATTATTTCCTTAATCATAAAAAAAGATGTTTAAGTTTTCCAATTATAATTTTCCTTGTAACTTAAAGAAAGATAAGGTGATCGTATAGAATTAAACAAAAACAAACAATAAAGATAAATTCGCGTTGTGTTCTAAAAAAAATATTTTCTAAAATTTAACCAAGGAAACTTTTACTTTCATTTTACTTATTAAAATCTAATTCGCAAGAAACCCTTAGATCAAAAAATGGGTAAAACACTACCCGCAGACAAGAGTAAATAAAGAAATTAAACTATTTTCTTTGGTGTACCTAACCTTACATGGTTATACAGCATAAGGCAAACAAATACTAGATAGATTTTACATAGAACAATTTTTATTAACTGGGATTAAGAATTACAAAGTTACAAATTCCGTGCTCTAAACATCACTTTTTTTTTATCTTAAACAAAACCACTAACAATTTCCATAATAAAGACATAAACGGGAAATACCTTGTGGAAAATAATTATGCACAGGATTACTAATCTCTCGTACACAATACAACTCCAGCCATTAATTTTTTTCCTTTCTAAGAACAAAAATGGACTTATACAATTAAATAAACGTACTAACTACAAAAGGAAAGGTGAGAGGCATAACTTACATAATTTGGGTTCAATAAGCTGCATCAGTTGAATCATAAGTGGAGGAGATCCCCGTTTTCCAGAAGGTAATGGAATCCAAGCACAGCGGCCACGAAAATTCGCCTCCGTCATCCCAGCTGGCTGTTTTTTTTTCTGGTTCTATATCAGCATACCGGCCAGTCTCCGCTTCCATTCACTCCAGACCCAATTCAGCTACAAATCAGCGAGTTGATTTCCCCACGACACTAGCAGACATCTAGTGAATACGCACATCTCTACTCATTCTCTTTCTCCCACCACTAGACATCGAGCAAAAAAAAACTAGCCTCCAGAGATCTTACATAAGCTTCTACTTAGCACAAGCAAGCGAACCAAACCTGCCTCCAATCTCTTCCCCCTAAAACAGCTATCTTACGACCTCACTCAGCCAAAGACCAGCGAGTCTCAATCAGATCAAGCACTCACTACCTCCCAAACGAGAAGATTAGTTCTCATCTTTTTTTTTTCTTTTTCTCTCTTTCCTTTTTTTTGGAAAAACTAAAAATGTCCACTTTTTATCCAAACCGGGAGGGGAAAGCAGTCGCCCCGCCTTCCTCTCCCCATGATACATCAGCAAACCCACTACGCCGAATGAATGCGTAGAAAAACCACGAGGTACAGCTCGTGACTCCTCCCCTGTGATTTTCATATGGTAATTCTTCCGCTCACGTCACAGAACGGGGTGAAAAGGGGAACCCCCAGCTTATCAGCTGTTTTCTTCAGCCATCTGTTTCGAGGTCACGTTTCACGCTTCACTTCGATAAAAAGGGAAAAAAAAGAGAAAGGGTTTTTGAATACTAGTTTTCACTATACAGATGCAATATGCATTCCAGATCGATGGCATTTACAGCTGTTTCCCAAAGCAGCTTAACAAAATGAATGCTTTGCTCGTGAAACTGGAACAAAGAATCTCATATTTTCAACATACTTTTCTAGAATATATTTTGTTTACCCAATTTCCCCCATGGAATTGTTATCCTGATCCCATACACAAAAGATGCCTTCACACTAGGATTATCTATATACAAACTATTCTTAATTTCCTAAGCATTTTTACATATTTCTTAACATGTATTTACATTTTTTATTTAATCACCCCACCTGTTAAGCTATTTGTTTAATTGGAAAAGAAAATTTCTTGAAAAGGAGGAAAAATTTAATCCCAGCACGAAAGATTAATTATACCTGTTAAATTATTTATTTAATTGCGAAAGATAACTTCTTGAAAAAACGAAAAAGTTAATCACAGCACCAAAAGACTAAATATACGCTGTGATATAGGTTTTCTGAAGGAGTTTTTTTCTCTCTTTAAACTTCTGGTGCTTTAATATGAATAATCTCTGCTCACGCGGAGACCTATTCAGAGGCAAAATTTTTAAATTAAATTATTTTGGGCTTTTCTCTTATATCCTGAATTATTATTATTATTATTATTATTATTATTATCATTATTTATTTATTTTTATTTTTTTATGTTTATCTCAGTTTCGTTAGATCTAAGCATTGGTTGCGACCACATAAATGTACTCCGAAGCACCTCCTTGACTTGATTTCCTCGTACTTATAAACACGTAAAAACATAAGGAAAGAAGTCAAAAACTGTCCATGATATCCACAGTTTTCAACGATTTTAAAAAGTGGTATTACAAATTAAACAGTATAATTAAAAATAAAATAAAATAAAATTTATCTCCTAAAATTTATTTAGAATATTAATTAAATTAAATTTATTCGACGTATCAAACGCAATAAACCTACATCTTTTAAAGTTTCTACTTTTTATTTACTTTCATTTAAATCCACCACATTCAATATTTTAGAAGTGAGCAATCAATATTTAAAAATATCCAAAATATAAAAAGAATAAAATCAAAAGAGACAAATCTTTTACCTATAATAAATTGTTTCCTTTTTATATTTTATTGTAGGGAACTATTTTAGGGCAAATATTTTATATACTCAAAAATGCCTTAACTTTAATTAAACTTAATCGCTTGCAAAAATATTTCCTTCTCTTGCATTTTTCTTGTTTTAAAATTGCTCTTTTGTTTAAGTATTTCCGAGTAAAAGACAAAAAAATATTTTTGTTGAATCAGAAAGAAAATTCTTTTGGGATTTTAGTAAAATGTTGAGTGTCTTAATAAGACGAAACAATTTAATCGATTTAAACGTTTTTAATTATATGAAAATGTTGAAAAATTTAAAATAACTGCCATTTTCTGTCAAACATAATCTTTAGCGAATGATAACTTTCTAGAGATAGATTTTTTTCTGGTGAAAATTGTTAAGTGCCACCCTTCATCAGGCAAAAATATCTAACAATGAGAGGAGAGTAAAATATCAGTTGACTGTTTTATCATGCCTAGTATTTAAAGCGACTTAAACGAATATTCTGTTCTTCATCATAACAGATTTACTTTGAAAATTTTAAAATTGATAATGTCAGAAACTACTACAATTAATAATAGAACGATTTTTAAGATTTATAAAATTTTAAACACGTTTTTTTTGCTAAACATTGTCATTACAAAAGTATAATACATTTTCAATGCATAAAATTTATAAGTATTAAAAAATGTTTTTTGTTTTCGAATTGAAGTTATAGTAATGCCTAAAACTAATCTTTTTAAAGTTATTTGTATTGATTAATAAAAAATTTCCTTATTTATAATTTACAAATTAATCTGTTTAAGTTTAAATTAACGTTAACGAAATTTTGACGTTTTCAGTTACTTTTCTCTGACGCCCCTCTGGGATTACTGACTTCAGAACGTGAGTTGAATAATCTTTGATACTAATATCTTGTCCGCTAATTAACGTTGAAAAACAATCTAACATTAGATTTTGTGAAATGTAAATTTCTGGAAGATATTCTGTTAGAGAATAAGTAATTTATTTGCATGAATATGTATTTATTTAATTATTTATATACTTTTGTGAGTGTATATGTAGACTATTGTTAATTATTCTTCTTTAAACGAAAATGTAAAATATTTTGTTCTTTACAAAAATAGGACACATTTATTATCATTAAATCTTTTGAAGTAGAAAATTGTTAAATAATTTTGTATGAACATTACTAAAATTTATAAGATTTAAATATCTTTTTTCGTAAAATTATTATTACTATTACCATTATTCTTAATTTGCGCTCATAAAAGAAATTCTGGAAGAGAATAAATTATTACTGGGTATGGATTTAAAAAATCTATATTTAATAAGATATATTTATATATTTTGATACTTTTTTATGCAAAAATATAAAATATTTTGTTCTTAATTTTTTCACATAACTCTGTTATTACTATTACCATTAATTGCTTTAATATACATGTATATATTAATATTTATACATACTTAGAATATTTTCGAACTGAAATTATTATGATAGCTAAAAATAATCTTTTGAATGTTATTTGATTTTACAAGTGATAAAATTCTCCATAGTTATAACGTGCAAATTAATCTCTCTATATTAATATTAACGCAAGATTGCTATCCCGAGTTAATTTTCTCTGACGTTTTCCGAGAAGGTTGACAAGAGAGAATGAGTCGAGTAATCTCTGACATTAATAATTTGTCAGCTAATTCTCGGTGACCGTCAATTTTTTGACAGTTAATTTTGTTAGATGGAAAATTCTATAAGAAATTATATAACAAAATATGTCGTTTAACGTTTCTTTTCAAAGATATTAGTTAATTTGTTTGTTATTTAGTGAACAAATGTCAGTTAATAAAATTTTTTAAACCTCTCAGAACTTAAACAAAATATTGACATCATAGTGAATTCAATTTAAATATTTCCCATATGTTTATACACAACGTTGTGAAAAGGGACTGTCCACTTTCAATTTTAGACGTTCTGTAAAATATTTAAAGAAATACTTGAATAATTACCCAGAAACTTCGGGCGTGTAAAGAAAACACATGTTATCGCGTTATGGGTTAAAGTGAAAATTTTGTAACAAATATTAAGAAAGGACAAGAGTAAAATAAACAAATAAATAAATAAATAAATAAAGCCAAATTTTTCGGAACACCCTATTAAAAAAAAAAAAATGCATTGCAGTTTCGGAATAAAATTATAAGACTTCTTTTAATTGTTGATATTCATTTCTACCTGAAAAATATGCATTTCCATCAAAATTTTTCAAAACTTTTTAGAATTTTTATTATACTGTGAAACGCTTTGAACTCGACTGTACAATTTAATATAAATACTGAAATAGAAAAAAAAAAGAAGAAGAAGAAGGAGAAGGAACTAAACCAAAAGTATATTTATTAAGGAATAAGATTTTAGTGAATACTCATTAAAATTTTAGATTGATCCCGTCTTCCTTTAACAAATTCAGCAAACAAAAACAAAATTCATAAAAAAATGCTCTGAGTTCTATCACGGCGGATAATTAACCTTATGTGCCGTGATTAACTTTTTTTTTTCTCTTTCAAGAAAATTTTCTTTTTCAAGTAAATAAATAGTTTAACAGGTGGGGTGATAAAAATGTAGATACATGTTAAGGAAGGCAATGGGTAAAAGGGCTTAGTAAATAATAATAGTTTCGTATATAGATAATACCTAGTGTGAATGCATCCTTTCTGTGTGTAATCGAGATAAGAATTCCATTTGGGATTTGTGTAAATAGAATTATTCTGGAAAATATGTAGTAATATCTCCCTTCAAAATTCAGAGTGTGGGAACGTGACAAGCAGTAAATAAGGATATATGAGATTCTTTGTTCCATTTTCATGAGTGAAAGCATTCAGCTCTAAAACATTCTATCAACTTAATGCGTATTCTAAATTCTTAATCCACAGATGAAATGTTAAGCTTTTTTATTCGCAAAGAAGTGAGTTGGAACTTTCCGTGAAAAAAACAGCTGTGAAATGCCATCGATATCGGTATTTCGTCCGGTCAGTGAAAGACTGGAATTCAAAAGCTTCTTTTTCCCACCTTTTTCTCTTTTTCTTGTATCTTTGTGGGGTGAGAAACACGTTTCTAGGAAGACACATGGCAATCAGCTGTTAGTTGGGGGTATGTTCCTCTTTTCACACTTTCTGTGACGTCAGTACAGAAATTACCATATGAGAGCTTCTGGAAGGCGGGTCCGAGATCGTACCTCGTGGTATTATTGCAAGGCGGTGATTTGACGTAGGGCGTTTGGTGACGTATCAAGGGGAGAAGGGGATGTGGCGATTTTTCCCTCCCGGTTTGGATAAAAAGAAGAGAGACTTTGATTTTTTGGTTTTTAGTTAGTTTTTGATCTGATTTTCGCTCTATGGTTGTTGGCTGATGCAAATGAGGAACGTCGGCAATTGGAGAATAGAGCAGCCTTGAGATGCGACGTCGTGAGTAAATAGCAGTTTGGAGACTGGTCGTATTGTTGATATAGCAGTGAGTTTGAAAAAAAAAAAAAAAAAAAGAAAAGGAAGGAATTGGTTAGTGATACATGGATGTGTTGAAAGCATGAGATATGCAGTTTTTGTTGCTAAGGTGTTATGTTTGTTTGTTAGTGAAAGAGATCAGCGGAACAGTAGTAATCTGTATAGTTTCTTCTGGAGCTTAAAAAGAAAGAACGCGTGCGTGAACAAGTGTCTGTGAGATGTATAGGACCCAGAACGACTGTTGTATGTGTTGAGGAAGGACGGAATCTACTGGTATCTTGCTGACGTGTGCGGAATAGTGGCTCTGCATTGTCTCTCAGGATGATCCTCAATGTTGTGTGTGAGACGCCTCCCCCTCTTCTTGCATCACTCCACTCTCGGCCTTACTGCAACAACTAAAGAGAACAAATGTTATGTAAGTTAAGATTTATATTTATGCCTCCAACATTTCTGTTTCTTGTTTCTTGTGTCGTGATGTAGAATTTATTAAGTTTCTTTTCACAGAAAGTAAACGCATTGTTTGTGTGTACGGGCTGTCTGTCCAGAGCAATACTAGCTTCTTTGTCATTATGGTATATTTTTGCCATTGTTCTGCTGAAATTTAAATTAAGAAATATAGTGTAATACGGCTTTAGTTTAATTAAAATTAGTGTATTTTAAAAGAAAATTTTAGTATCTGTTTTTTTTTAATGAGTGTACCTTTTGAATTTAGTATCTAGAGAAACATGAAGTTTTTATTTACTCCTGTCTACGGGTATTGTCTTACCCATTTTTTGAATTAAGGTTTTCTTGCGAATTAAATTAAATAAGTAAAATGAAAGTAAAAGTTGCCTTGATTAAATTTTAGAAGATATTTTTTTTAGAACACAACGCGAATTTATCTTTATTGTTTTTTTTTTTTTAATACTATACGATCCACTTACCCTTTTAGTACCAAAGAAAATTATAATTAGTAAATTTAAATATGTTTATTATTAGGTAATAAATTTAATTTACTTTTATTTTGTAAATTTATTTAATGCCAAATGAAGTGTCAGTATTTTATGTTTTAAATTGAAGTAAATGACCAATTTAAACCTAATGTATATTATTTTAAAATTTGAATAGTAACTTATTCATAAATAAATCATAAGTAATTAAAATCATTATTATAGTTCATTCTTCGTCTAATTCAGCAGTATGTCTGCGAGATATTTAAGAATATTTGTCTTGACATAATTTAATAATATGCCATTATTCGGTTATTACAAAGAACTGTGGGGATTAGATTAAATTCGGAATTACAATTTATAGATTACTGAATGTCTCTTTCGACTTGAATGAGTAATAAAAACTGCAGAAATATTTTTTCTTTCTAGTCACGTGACGATCTATCAGACAACAGACTCACTCATTTCCGGCTTTCAATGTCAACATCCTTTGGAAGGATGGGAGGCAACGGAATAGTTGCCGATGTACCAGGCTAAACAACCACTTGAAAAGAATGGTCGAATTAAATGTCCAGCGAGTAATATTTGTAGTTCGACGACCCTGGTGATTCCATTATACACAACCATAATTCTAATAATTCTTCCGAGACTCCACTGAGGAAGTGATGACTCCCTGTCCTTCAATAGCACCAACTGTCCTGGCAAGAAACTGTGGACCTTCTTTAATCCCTTTGGGCGTGGTTGAAACTCGGTAGATATTTTTGAGATCAGTTGCCGAAACATTTTTTCTCATCTGAACGAGGAACCTATATCAGAATTGTTGGTTGGTTGGGTTTTACGTCGCAATAGTGCTGCGCAGATGGGCAATTGGCGACGGTCTGGGACTCACCCCTAGGGATGGTCCGGACACATGCCATCGCAATTTTGATCCTCAACGGAAGGGATGGCTATCTCCCGCTTCGGTGACCCCCAGAGGTATAATTTTTGATGGGAACATGGAGGACAATGCGGCCACGACAGATTTTACGTGCACCAGCCACCATTAGTGTACACGACGGTCTTTGGCCGGCTCGAGTACCGAACCCGCAATCTTCCAATTACGAGGCCGGCGCTCTACCGACTGGGCTACCGCGGCCCCCTATATCAGAATGAAAGATTTAAAGAGTTATATATTAGTAAATTATCTGGCAATTCTAATAGAGCAGAACACATTTTCGAAATTTATAGCATACGGAAAAATATGCGACATTCCATTTTGGTACACAAAGTCTTGTACTAGGCTCCTTTGAATCAATCTGAATAAATGTTTAAAGTAAAAATGGGCTCCTACAACATTCCTGCAATTGTCAGAAAATATGCCTGATGGATACCTTTCTTCCTATAAAACATCGCAATGAGGGCGAGGAATTCTTTGATACATAGACCAGATACATACTAAAGGGGAACTGCTTTGGTAGCCATGCATATAAATGGTAATTGCAATTATGTTTTAAAGTACTGGCTTTTCTGTTATGCTGGCATTTTGTCATAATTGGGCTAGCAAAATTGATCCCTACTTTTAAAAAATGGACCGATAAGGGAAATTCTAACCAATGGTAAGTTGTCTATTTTTATTTTATTATTACTTTTTTTAACTAAAGGCTTAGATAGCAAAAGAAAACATAATATGCAATTTCAAAGAACAACTTTAATTGTGGATCAACTATGAGGAATCCAGAATTTTTGACGGATAAGTGATAACACCAGAGACAGAATGAATACTCAACACACGATAATATTTTGTAATTAAATGATACAATATGATGTGATTTGGAAATTAAATTAGGGTGTTTCCTGTTAAACTCATTTCGGCTTTAATGTCAACTAATGTATTGTTAGAGAAACTTGAAATCCTGCATTAGACACAACATACTGCAACAAGAGTATAAAAGTATTATATATGTGATAGAATATGAGAGTTTTTATTAATTTTTTACTGTATATAGACAAGCATGAATAAAATTTATTTTGCATACTTTATTACCCAAATGTATTGAACTACTTCTATAGCAAAAAACATGAAAATATCGAGAAAAGTTAAAATGTTATATTCGATAGAAAAAATTGAGTTTCAGTTTCTGCCCTCCCCCCTTCCATAGAAAGAAAAAGGTAAAAATCAAAATTATAAGGTGTTATAATCAAACTTATATTTGAATTCAATCAATTATAATACAGTATTAGATGATTGCAAATAAACATGGATAAACCCTCTATTTTCTTTTTCTTTTTACTTTGAGGATTTTATTCAATTCATTCTATCGATGATACCGATTAAATTTTCACGATTTACTCTGGTGATTTTTATTTAATTAGCTAAAAATATTTAGCTAATGAATAAAGCAAAGTAAATCCAGTTAATGCTTTCGTATGCTCTTTTAAAAGTATTTTAGTAACTATGCTCATATTCCGTAAGATGTTTAGTAATTTTATATTCTGGTTTCAATATGTTGTGGGCCCACCAGCAGCCGAGCGGTTCTGCGATCATAGCTGGTAGACGTAAGATGCTGGGTTCGATCCCAGGTAGCGCTCGTCAGCATAGCCGTTCGTAGTTTTCCGTGGTTTCCTCCGAAACTTGCGTAAATACGGGCTTGTCTAGGACCCCTTAGTAAGACCCCCGCGGAGGGCTTTCCCCCTCAGACCTTGAACCTACAGCAGTCAATCTGCCTTATTCCCAAGTCCAATCCAATCCAGTATGTTGTGTCTTATATAGTATTTCAAGTTTCATAAAAATAGTATTGTGTTGAATAAAATATTTAAGTTAAAATTTCAAATTATAATGAAAAAAAAAAGCAATTTGTTTATTTATTTATTATAATTTATATCTTCATACATTTCAGATACTAATGAATATGGTAAATGAAAAAAGTATCCTAATCATAGGTTACAGCTACAACGCATTTCAAGTATTAGTTTTTAATCCTTCGAAGGGCAAGGTGATTGCACTCAGTTATTACTAAGAGCCACTAGAATTCATGAATAAAATTAGAACAAAAGTAATAAATGAATTTTTCCCTCTGAATTATAAAACCAACATTTAGAAGAAAATTTCTCAGTTACATTTTTTCAGTTAAAAATTAAAATTAGGTGATGCACAAATGGCACCACCGCCCTACAAAGAATTACAGGGGGAGTCCAAATATTCTGCTTTTCCTAAATTATATATTTATCATTTTTATAGATTCTAAACAAACATATTGCTGAAATATATTAAATGATATATGCCTTTTTTATGGTCAAACTTTTAGGATAATTCGCGAATTATTTTTCTTGTTATTTGACAAATCATTAAAAATACCCTATCATTTAGGACAAGGCAGTGTATGTATAGAAATTATTTTGACTGTTAGACTATGCGTGTGAAGTGCAATAGGAACTTAGGAACTCCAGCCATGCCCGCAGCTGAAGTAGTAACTTTTCATAATTACGTAATTGATTACTTATAAATTTAATACTCATTTTACTTCTAGAGCATATAAAATGCACTAAGCGCCTAATAAATATATAGCGCAAGCAATGGTAAGAGAGAAAAATAAAACTTAATTCTCGAATTACGATTTCTATAATAATACTAAGGCAAGAAACATGAAAATTTATAAACATGATTTAACACATTAATTTGTTCTAAGATCTTAATAAACCTTTCCAATACTCCTATTGAACTGTATCTGCAACCAATTTAAGAGGCAATATGCAAACGAACTTTTTTTTTTCTTCTTCATTTTTTTTTCTAAATAATTATAATAGTAACAATTTTAGACCTGAATGCTTTAATTGATACTATTTTCCGTATGTATGACATTTTATTTAAGCATTCTTAGTTGATAATAACATAAACGCGGATATGTTACCTATAGTTACTTTTCTCTTACCTCTCCTCTGAGATAGCAGGCTAGAATGTCTAGTCCCACTAGACAGGTTATATACGTTTCCATAGCGGGCAACTGGACACTTTAGCATACAGTAAGTCTATTCTAAAGAACGTTTCATTGAACATAAATTTGATTGGCTCAGCATAAACCCCTATGTGTTACAACAAAAAACATTTTTTGTTTTTTTTAACTAAAAAATATTCTAAAAAAAATTAGTAAATAGTTTTTAAAATTTTATATAACAAAATTTCTATTTTGTTATTTAATATATATAATTAATTTTTATAATAAAATTTACCTAAAGTGTAAAAGCACATTTGGTAAATTTAATTTTATCTTATTATTAAAAATACATTTTTAAAAAAATTACTATTAGTTATTACAGCTATACAAATATAGGCATAACTCTCCATGGTAATTAATTTGTACTAGAAAAACAAACAATATTTAAGAAAAACATTCTCATAATTTTTCGAAAATACAATAAATATTTCGCAGTATTATATTTCTGCTTAGAAGATAGATATGGTGTTCTCAGAGCAACCATCCATCATCAAAGTGTCACCGAAATAGTTACTTCCACATCCATTATATAAACGGAAAAATATAAAACAAATAAGCTTCAAAAATAATTGGATAAGATATAATATTACTCGCAAAGTACAAACAAATAAAGAAACGATTAAAATGGAAAAATAAAAGGTTGTACAATAATCGATTGCCCCCCCCCCCCTCAAAAAAAAAAAAAAAAAAAAAAAAACATAACAGACATGTTTATAATTTTAAGAATTAATGTGAATAATGCCAAAATACAAAGTAACGTTCTGAAAGCGTTGAAAATAATTCTGAACTGTTGAAAATTAGTTGCATTGTTTGTAAGGTTGAGACTATGGTAAATCACCACAGTTTGAAAATTGTGCTGGATCCAGCGACGTAATAGATGGGAGAGTTGAATGCTTCGACGCCAACAGTCGGCGAAATTTTAGGTTGAAATAGTTTTGCGTCAACATAGCGCTGCAACGGAGGTAGTAAGTTGCGGAGTGTAGGCGAATGCGAAGGGGTCTTAAAGTTTTGTTGAAGAGAAGAAATGGGAAGTCAATGTGAATAAATAGGAAGGCAGTTCCGTAGAGTATGTGGTGTATATGAGTTAGTTCTGATGCTCGATTAAACTATAGTCTGTGGCGTGTTGATGAAATTATTTTGTTATTCTAAGAGCAAAGTCTTTCACTACTGGAGTTTGATGGTCTGATGTGTATAGTGAAGTTATAGAGGTAGAAAAGTCGAATGTAAATTCTGTCGGCCTTGGGAATCCATCCGGCAAGATTGTGCTCACATCGTTTAGTGGTAAAGAGTACAGCCATCAACCTTCTTCTGTTATCTCCTGTGGGTGAGAGTTACTTTATAATTATCTAAATTATTTCTTATACTTATTTTCCAAAGTTACTTTAATTTATACTGATTGAGTTTACTGAACCAGATTTGTCTCCTATTTATTCAGTTGAATAAAAGAAGGAAAAATAAAAGTTGTCAGAAAGCATTTAGACGTTCGGACGATTTTAAAAGACATTTAAAAATTCATGAAAACAATCCCACCGTATTTGGATGCGAACAATGCAGTGAAGGCTTTAATCGCAAGTATGATTTATTGAATGATATTAGAAAAAATCACAAAAAGACTACGCCTAAGCTAGTTTGTGGCCTATGCAGTGAAATCTTCAGATGGAAATATGAATTATTGAAACATATAAGAAAAAATCATCGGAAGCCTTCATTACAATGTCATTACAATTTTACTGACAATCCTAATTTGTTTTTAACACTGGGCTTAATCCTAAAGTGTACGTGGAGGACGACGTAATAATATCAGTTCGAAAATCTGCTTTTTAAACAATAAAACTGGCGGTTAGAAAAAGAGAAAAGGAAAATATCCAAGTGCGTCTTTGTTTTTGTCCCTTAGTGTACTTTCCAACCTAACCCGGAAGATTGTTAGTCCCGCCCCTTTCCGCCTATTTTTTCACACTAGTCCTTTTTTTAGAGTACTTTTTTTCTTATTTAATCATAAATATATTAAAAAATAATCTGGTGTGTCACTCACACGACTTTCTCTTACCCTTAAATATAATACTATAAATACAGGTTGGAGATTAAGAGAAGATTAATGACATTTTTGAGAAATATGTAATGAAGTATTCAAAAGTAAAATAGATTTGTATTGTCATTTAAGTACTTCGGTCAGGCATCAGTTAACACCAAAAACTGTAGAAAATTCTTTTCAAGATCCACTTAAGGAGAAAACTAAGTTTTTTAAAAGACGAAGTGCTCTTATTGTACATACGACCACTATCTTTGACAATCAAAATAATGATTCAGATTTGTTATCATTTTTTAATAATTTAAGAACTAACATTTTAAACGAATTGAACTTTCAATTAAACGACAAAAAAGGAACGAAATGGTTTACAGTTGTTAAACTCAACTTTAAACGTTCTATGGAAGGTAAAGAAGAATTTATTTCCCATATTTTTACAATAATAAGATCGTACATGTAAGATAAAATCACAAAGTTACCAAATTAAGGGAGTGTACGTATTTGAAAAAATCATGAAGTTAATTTTAGCGTTAATAACACATCTTATTTTACAAAGTAATAAATTTCTAAATTTTTTTAAGTAATATAGTTTGACGTTTTTCAGCCATATGCTTATAAACGAAATTTTTTTTATGAATGAACACTTTTCACGCTAATTATTTTAGAAATTAAGATAACTCATTTTTTTTTTCAATAATAAGATTGTAAATGTAAGATAAAATCACAAAGTTACCACTTTAAGTGAGTGTAAGCATTTCAAAAAAAATCATGAAGTCAACAATTTTAGTGTTAATAGCACATCTTATTTTACAAAGTACTAAGTTTTTTAAGTAATATAGTTTGACGTTTTTCAGACTTATGTTTATAAACAAATTTTTTTCGTAAATGAAAAATTTTTACACAAATTATTATAAAAAAATATCATCTCAGAAATTATTCAACTTATTTTTAGAATAAAAATATAAGAAACTTATTTTTCCAATAATAAAATTGAAAATGTAAGATAAAATCTCATGCTTACCAATTTAAGAGACTCTAAGTATTTGAAAAAATCACGAAGTATGGAATTTTAGTGTTTCACATGTATTAAATTGAATTAAATATTGTTTTAATCTCCAAGCACATATTTTAAACTACATTATTTTATCAAATGATTCTTATTATAATCTAAAAGACTTCATTTGTCATTTTCCCCAAAAGTCACATGTGAATAATTATTAGACAAAATAGAGAATTTAATATTCAAATCTTAGAAAAGCTCACGTTACACACATGCATAACTACGGGACATATATTTTCACAAGGAAGCAACAAAAGAAGGTAACACTGCTCTGCAAAACTTTTAGGACCATGAATTTGATTTGGAGATGAAAAAGAATTAATTCAACACCTAAAAGAAAAAAAAAAAAAACATATATACTGTTTATTTAATAACATTAATAATAGATTAGAAAATATGAGAAATGTAATACATAATTTCAGTAGCAAATTCCCCCCTTAAATTTTCCCCTTGCCGCAAATGTTCATGTTTTAGAATTTTCCAACTCTTTAGCCCCTCAGAAGATAATTAACAGTTAAAATAATCCTCTCCCCGCTAAAAATCAAAGTTACAGCCACAGAATCATCGAAATTGTTAAAAATAAAGGGCCGTCTCTACAAAACGGTAGGTGATAGGACAAAATGGGAGTCATATTCGGATTCAGGAAGTCATTTTACATAAGAATTTGCCAAAATGGTATTGAGGGGGGGGGGGGGGGGAATTTCACGCCGAGCAGTGTAATTAGTAGAAAACTTTAAATAAATACCATAAAATAATGAACTCGCAACAATTGTTTCGGGTTGAAAGAAATCAGGACCCTTCGTCAGGCGAACTAGGTACGCACGAGTGCTGCAATGCAAAAAATGCAGTGCGTTGCTGCTTTTTTACCTTGTAGCACTCGTGTGTACTTTGTTCGCCTGACGAAGGGTCGTGTTTCCTTTCGACCTGAAACAATTGTTGCGTATTCACATATTTTATAGTGTTTGTGCATAGTTTTTTAGGTGGGTTGCCGCTTTGCTTGCATTGCAGCCCTTCGGCCTGCTTTATTCACCTGACGAAAGATCGTATATTTTCTTTCAACTTGAAACAATTGTTGCGATTTCTTGTATTTTATGGCGTTTGCTCAAAGTATTCTACTAATTACCATAAAACTTTTTTTATATTTTCTGAACTTTGTAAAACACTAGCTAAAAATAGACATGTTTTTAAATTGTTGAGTTAATTTTTATGATAGGTAAACATATCATATGTGCGTAAATTACATGTCATTCTGAAACCTGAATCTTACATATTAAACTTCAAGCTAGCGAACTTTCCCTACTCACACAATATTGTAAACTTTATGTGTTGACACATGTCAAAGAACTTGTAATATTAGTCTCGGTACTTTAAGGTTACACTTTTATATGAAAATGAATATGTGCATCTTTTCTTGAATATCCAAGAAGTTTTCCTTCTTTTTGTTTTTATTTTATTTTATTTTAGTTTTTTGGTTACTTTTATATAAATGAAAAATAAAATATATATCAAGTGATTTATATAATTGAAGGAAAATTCCTATCCCTAATTTAAAAAAGGGATATATATTTTACTTCATTTACTTATACGTTGTAAGGAAATTATTTTAATAGTGGAACACGAAACTTATTTTTGCATAACATAACTCAAAATTGTTTAAGCGTAGGACTTTGAAATTTTGTATTTAACACTGTTATAACATCTAGTAATTCACCACTAATTTTGTAATAATGATATATAAATGTGGAGCTGATGTCTCGTGGTTTTTAAAGGATCGCATTTGTGAGACCAGAAATTATCCTATCGTTTCTAAGCGCCTTTTAATTTTCTGAAATAAATAAATAATACATACGAAAAGACAACTAAAAGGATGTTTAGATAGCAACTTTGAATAAAATTGTTTGAACTCTTTTGAGATACGAAAATACAATCTCCCTTTCGGTGTTCCATGTCCCCACTTCAGGTTTTCCAAATTTCACCAAAAGTTAACAAAATCATGTGTACGCTGGACTTGTTTTAATTCTGAAATTTCGTTGTTTCCTTTATTTGTTTTAAAGATATGAGAAACAAAATATTCTTCATATACAGGGTGGTCATAATTAAAATGACAAAGATTACAGTGTTCTGCAGAATGATCTAATTGCGCGAATGGCGCCAAATTTTACAGGATGATTTACCAAGACGAGGGACGATGGATAGCACTAAAACAATTATTAGTTCCGAGAGTCACCGCTAGGGGAATATATGGCGCTGTATAAAAGAAATGAGAGTTTTAAAAAACGCAGAATCAACATTGAAATAAAATTGCCTTTTATTTAGTGCATTTAACAATGTAATGCAAGTTCAATATGATAACAATTTTTAAAAAAGCGAAAAAATTACATTAACAGCGATAAAGTTTCTTTATCTGCAATTCAGTCGTCGCCTCAAATTAAGCGGTAACTTCGAGCGTTGGGAAGTTTGATCTGTTGACCTTACTGGACAGAATCTGCCAATGGATCAGCCTAAAACGCTTTTCATTGGATGGTTGAAGTAGCGCCCTCTACTGTGCGCAGAATACAATATGTGGTCCACGAAAACGGTGGACACATCGAACTTGATTTGAACGCGCTAAATAAAAGATAATTTCATTTCAGTATTTATTCTGCTTTTTTTAGAACTCTCATTTCTTTTACACAGCGCCACATATTCCCCTAGTGGTGATTTTTGGAACTAATAATTTTTTTTAGTGCAGTCCTTCGTCTCCCGTCTTGTTAAATAATCCTACAAAATTTGGCGTCATTTTCGCAATTAGATCACTCTACAAAACACTGTAAACACTGTCTGTTTAATTAGGGACACCCTGTTCATACACACAAATACATACACGCACACACATAAATACATACACATACATACATCTAGACACGTAAAGGAGCTCCGTATTCGTATCCGTATCCGCGGATATCTGCGAGAAAAAAAAGATCCGTAATCGGATCTGCATCCGTATCAGTGAGAAACAATATCCGTATCCGAATCCGTTCTTTTCCTTCAACGAATCTAATACGTGAATGTTTTGTAGAAATTTCCAAAAAATCAGAAGGAAACTATTATATTCATTATCAACTATCTTTAATGTATAAATAAAAACAATACAATCTAGCCACACTTTTACGTTCTCGGAATTTACATTTTCCCCAATTTGCAATTTTTTAAATTCCATTCATTTTTCCAATGTATGCAATGATAAATTTCTGTCTTCACTTTATACTGATGAAATTTTTAATTTCAAGTCTATACCATGAAGCACAATTATAAACATAATTAAAATATACAACCTTTTAATTTCTTTATGTTGTTGACTGACGAACCAGTTTCGTATGGGGCGCCCCAGCTTTTTTTACCGGCAAAAACGGTGCACGAAGTTTGACGAGACTCTCGTGAAACTTCGTGCACCGTTTTTGCCGGTGCCAAAACATGAGATAATGCCGGTTAACAACATGCCGGTCAAAAACATAAAGAAATTAAAAGGTTGTATATTTTAATTATGTTAACAAAATAGCAATTAATAAAAAACTTTTTATTCTAGCTTTCCTGATGAATTCGTGGCAACATTTGGCTTTCTGTCTTTCTGTCTGTGTGGGCAGATTGAAGGTTATACGTTGTAACGAATACGTTCAGATAGAAAATGTCATAATCTATGCTAACCGCATGATTTTCATTCCTGTCATAATTACAATTTATAACTTTTACATATGAGTTTATCTAACAATATTATAACGAATTAGCCATAAAAAAATGTTTAATTTAAAAGAAATTTTTAAACAAACAAAATAATTATAATCATTTGTAGAAAAAAAAATTAGATTCTTTAATAAGAAAGTTAATATACAACACATGTTCAGAAAAACAAATATAAACTGTTCTATTGTACACAGAATACGTTTAGACGATCTTTTTTCAAATTCCAAATTAGAGTTCAGTGCTCTCGACTTCTAAGAATTGAAAATTTAAACAACTTTAATTTAATCTATATATTTATAAATTTGAAAATTCTAATAAGATTATAAATTTTGAATTTAATATCTTTAATTTAATAGCAACAAAAATCTTGTTTCGTAAAATAGTTATTTAGAAAGTTTCATATTACATAAGATGTTTATAATTAGTAAACTAAAAAGACTCCACACAAAATGAATTTTTAATTAAGCACGTAAACTCTGTACCTGCTTTAAACCTAGATACAAACTCCAAAAGAATTATTTAAACAAGTAATCAAAATGTGGGCTGCTTTTTAATGTTAATTAGATTGGTTTCAGAAAATTTAGATTAATTAAATTATAATTGTTTTGTAACTAGTAATAAAATATATTCTGCAATCTATATGAATAATGCAATGAGTTTGTCGGCGAAACCCATCCGGGTGGCGTATCTCCGAAATGTTGGCGCATACAGGTCAACCTGGCGAATTTTTGTAGCTCGCGCCAAAACCCTCTCTGTCGCAAAGCAACCCTTCTTTCCACTTCATTCATGATTCGTTAAGGATTCGAGCAATCTTTTTTTTTTTTTTTTTTTTTTTTTTTTTCTTCCCAAGAGAATAAACTATTAAAAATGTGTCAGTGGAGTTTTAGTATCGTAATTCTTAAATAATATATTTAATGCAAAAATTTATTAGAAATCCTCCACCCTTTAAATTTAATTTAGCAAGATTAATGAAGAAATAAAATTGTAATATTCTAATTTTAAAGCTTTTAAAACTGTTCTTGAAATACATTTATTTATTTATTTATTTATTTTACTTTCTCTTACCAATATATGAGCCGTTCAGTGCACACATCGACTAACTCCACTTTTTGAAAAATCTTAAATTTTATGTCAAAGCACTTGGTATAATCATAACTTTTTGTATTTATAATAACTTTCCGGAATAATAAAGATTAGCACCGTTAAATGGCAAATTTTTTTTGGCCATTGAATAATAAGTATTTTATTTCAGAAGCCATTTCGATTAACTCCATACTCTAATGTAAATCGTTTCGGTAACGCTGTATCTGTTCTGGCCGTGCATCGACGCTTATTTGTTTTTAAACAGCGGAAGATGCTCTCTCCCTCTCAATAATATTCGTAACAAAATCGCATCGGTAAACAGATAAAAAGAAAAACGTTTACAGTAGACTTTACCTGTAGTAAAAGTAATATATTTTTTTCTTTTAAATTATACTGCTAAAATATTAAATTATACTGCTAAAATATTAGTTAATGCGCTGGATAAAGTTAGAAAGGTCCAAACCCTATCTCATACAATTCAAATGTGACTATAATGAAGATACAGAATTTCAAACCATTAATATAAGAAAATCTTTAGTGGGTAGACCGCAAAGTTTGAAAAATATAGATCAGCCTTTATTATATCCTAAAGGTAGAACTGTGACAAGGGAAAAATGGAGAGACATGATGGACCTGCTAAAATTCATTCCTCCTGTTAAACACGATTACTATAAGAACTTGTCAACAAATCGAAATGACGAATCCTCGCATACAGCTGATGAAGAAGACATTATTTATAATATTGCTGAATCATCCCAAAGAATAATGCCGCTGACATAAAACTGCTATGAATTAATTACAAAAATTATAATATAACAGAACTGACAACATACATTCTTATGGAAAAGCTGTGATAAAAATGTATAATAACTAACTTTTTCTGTAATAAAAAACTTAAAAATGTAAAGACTTAATTTAACTTTATTACTTTTTTCAGTTGCCAAATCGATTAACTCCACCAGTCACATAAAAACTGTAACATTACTGACGATTGTTTGTTGGCTATTCTTTCTTATTAATTTTATACACCGTTAGATGAAAGCTATATCTGCAATTATGCATTCTACATTATATATTTGAATTCATATTATCAGAGGAATTTTAAAAAACAATATACATTACATCATCGCGTTTCTCAACTTTTTGTTTTATGGAGTTAATCGATGTGTGCACTGAGCGGCTCATATATGGTAGAGAAAGTATTGTTTTGGGGTCAAATTTTCGAAATTGAATTTTTGTTATATATACACGTTTTGAGGCTCCCTGAATCATAATTGTTAAAAATGTGTCAATGGAGTCTTTGTATCGTTATTTTTAGATAATATAATTTAATGCCAAAATTTATTAGAAAACCCTTTAAATTTATTTTATCAAGATTAATGAAGAAGTATATTTGTAATATTATGATTTTAAAGCTTTTAAAATTATCCTTGAAATACATTTATTTTATTTTATTTTATTCTGTTTTATTATTATTTTTATTATTATTTTTATTGTTATTATTATTTACTTTCTCTTCGTCAAATAAAATTGTTTCTAAACCTATTTTAGATTATTTGAAAAGTACATTAAACTTTACATTCTTACGCTATTGATCTTAAGCTTTAATGTGCAATCTGTCATTATAATATTGAAATGCAGGGTGAAAAAGAAAGTCGTGTGAGTGACACACCAGATTATCATTATTACGCATCATTATTTAGTTTATTTTACCCATATATTGTAAGAAAAGTTTTATTTTTGATTCAGATTTTCGAAATTGAGTTTTTGCTACATTTGCTTAAATATCATGAAACAAAAAATTAGGTTTTTAGCGGTTGCCTGAATGTGTGTGTCTGTGTGTTTGTTATCACCATACCTCAAGAATAGATATTGGGACTCGGATGAAATATTAAGTAATTCGTGTGCAGTGACTAAGAAAAGAATTCAAATTCATTAAGTCTATGTGTGAATTTTCTGGTAAATACAATTTAATATTTTTGGATGAAAAAAAAAAAAAAAAAAAAAAAAAAAAAAAAATTAACATTTATTTTATGTGCATGAAAGAATGTTTCGTATACAATGTAGAATGTATCCTTTATTAGAAGTTTACACAGAACCCCACAAAAGAATTCAGATATATTCATACAATGGAATTGCTGAAAGGTCATTTCATGTCGTGCTATGTGTTTTAAATTCTGTGCTAAATTAGTGCACTATATTGTGTTTGTAAAATATATAGTAAATATACAGGTCTACCCCAAATTAAATAAAAGCATTTCTTTTTATAAATAAAAATCAATGTAATAAATGCAATTAAAGTTTAATTAATTTAAAATTATTCTCTTATTCTAATTTACTTTATCTTATCCGTAAAAGGTCGCGAAAGTATTGTTTTCGGATCACGTTTTCGAAATTGAATTTTTGTTACATTTATATGTTTTGAGGTTTCCTGAATCCAAAAATTATGTTTTTAGTGGTTGGTTTATGTGACTTGTCTGTGTGTATTACAGATATTGAGTTTGTAAAATGGATGTATCAGTTTTTAAATATCACTTATGTCATTGATAAGGACAATATTGCTTTGGAACAATGTAAGTTGTAAACTTCACATGTTATTCAAAATTTACGTTTTCTTTTTAACATGGCAAAATAGAGCAAAATTTCGTTTAAACGTCCATTATGCCAATATTTTGTCGTAAACATGTCAGACTAATATTTTAAAATATATTTTTTAATACACTTCATTAAATATGAACATTTTAATTTGAAACTTTAGTAATTAAATATTGTGTTTCCTTCATTTGACAAATTAGGCCAATACTTCCCACGAACTTGCAATATGGGGATCAGTTGTGTTGGAAATTAATGTACGAAAACAATCCTAATAAAATTAGTCATTTAATTACGATAAATCAAATTTATCGAATCGGATAGAGGGTAGCCTATGAGGTGTGGCATTTCAGTCTGCGACTGTGTTGAGTGTTCTATCATACTCATTCCTTTTAATATGAATACATTTCGCTCTCAATAGAAATTAGTAACAATAAATATAGGATGAAAATGGTTATGCGCATCGTTATTACTTTGATTTGTATAACATATTATGTTAGATTGTTTATGATTACTGAAAAACAAATAGAATAGGATTAATAAAATGTTTAACATTTTATTTTATAACTTGGTATGTGCATCCAAAGTTGGGGTTGGGGGGGTAGGTAAAGAATGAGAAATGGACATGTCCGAGGAGGAAATTATACTTAGAAAATTTTATGAATTTCAACCATAAAATTTAACACGAAATATCTATTTTATTATGATTAAGATGCTCTTTAAAAACACATAATAGATAAATATAAGGTGATAATTTATGAAAATTCAAGCACTGCATCGTAAGAGAGATATTTTATAAAGTCATACATTTTAAAAATTTAAATACAAAATGACAATAAAAATAGTTGAAATGTAAAATGGCGTACTACTCATTTGGACTTATGAACATTTTTCATGCATTTTACTAAGAATTTGTAATTTGTTTGAACAATTTTTACAAACTTTTTGGCCTTATACATGAAATCGGATCTCAATGCTAATATATTACCATTATTATTATCTACTTCTCTATTCGGATAACTAATTTCAAGATAAATCTTAATTTCAAGATATGTTTCGTTTTGCGATTTAAATCCTACATTAATAATCAGAAGAAAAAAAATTAATAACAAAAAAAGAAAGAAAGAAAAACGCCGGATGTTTATTTATACAGGTTAAGCGGCGTGAAGTTTCTCTTTGCACTTCCAGATTTGGCGAAAATCGCATTCTCTGGCGAAAAATTGTGAATTTGTTCTGCGTGCGCCAACAGTTCGGAGATACGCATCCGGGTGGACCACTCTTATTTTTGATTGGTCTAGATTTAACTAATTTGGTGATGAAAGTCGGTCTTTTTTTCCTTTCTCTTACCCATAAGTTAGAGAAAGTATTGTGTTTTGGTCAAATTTTCAAAATTATATTTTATTTTTTTTACACGCTTGAGGTCTTCTGAATCCAAAAATAATATTTTTAGCGGTTGATCTGTGTGTCTGTATGTATGTGTGTTTGTCTGTTATCAGCATGTCTCAAAAAGAAATTAAAGCAGAAAATCCAAACTTGGTATTATGTGTCTGATATAGGGATGCTACAATAAGCTTTGAAATTGATTCGTCATAGCCATAGGATAAATAATGTATTTTTTTAAGCTAAACATTCATCGCTTGTTTTATTTTTGTATATTTAGACGTTTTGAGGCTTCCTAAATACCAAAGTCAAGTTTTTAATGTTTGACCTTTGTTTGTGTCTGTTAGAATAAATTAAAAACGAGTAATTTAAGGCGATCCAAATATTGTATTTTGAAGTTGATGTGTTTGTTACTAGAAAAATTTGATCAAGTTTGATAAGTTTCAAGGAATGTTGGTGTGAAAGATGTCTCAATAACTTTAAATAAACTTTTGAATATAATTACAGATTAGAAATCTATATAAATGTAGGCCCAGTAGTGAAACGGGGAGTTGATGGGGGCGTTAGCCCCCATCACACAGAATTACCTGTCAAATTACTTGCTCCGAAGCCTAATTTCAATTGTTTTAGCATAGGTTTGCATAACAGTACTCGTTATCTTACCCCTTAATCTCCAATGTGTACTTCTAGTATTAAATTTCAGGGTAAGAGAAAGGCGTGTGAGTGACACACCAGATTATTTTCAGTAAAAACTGATGATTCTTTTGAAAAAATACTGCATAGATGTTACACCTTTTTAAAAGAGCTCTAAAAACTGTTCATTTTTTGTTATGACACTATATACATGAAGTTATTAGATTTAAAGGTATTACGTTGCAAATTTTTCTTTTATTTAATTAAAATATGAAAATAAATATTAGTTATAATTTAATTGTTGCTAAAAAAAAAAAAAAAAAAAAAAAAAAAAAACGAATACTTTTTTTTTTACATAAAAATAAATACATTTAATTAAACGTGAACATTAGAAAATTGTAAAAAATAAATTATGCATCTCACAAAAATTGACGTCATTATCACTTTAAAAATTTTCTGCACATTGATAAAGTGCGAAAGTAGTTCTATATTCTATAGCTAAGAGATTCAACAGAAATTTTAAAAACATGGTACATATAAATAATTATAAGATAAAAAAAAAAACCTTTTTAATTTTGTTGTCATTTCGGCGATGAGTTGATACGGGTATCGCAAATGCGCAAGTAAGCATTTTGGCGAGAAACGTCCGAGCTACCTCAGTGCCAAATTTCAGATTCCGCTAAGAGATCCAAGCTGTTTCAATGTTTCTGAACAATTTTTGATAATTTTATTTTAAATATTTTTGTAATGTGAGTGGGAAAAAAAGGAAAAGCATTTTTTTTTTTTTTTTTTTAATCATCTAATTATACAAAATTTCTCCGTGTAAAATATTATGCGTTTTCCGTTCTGTTTATTATCAAAAAGAAAATGACTAACGCAATTTTTCGTATATTATTGACATCTCTATAAATTAAATTAAATTAAATTAAATTATCCAGTACCGTTGCAGTGAAGAAGTCTATGCCGAAGGCAGCGAGTGCCCGAAGCGAAGGTTTTAAGCAATTTCAATGCATTTTCATCCTAGTTTTAATTTTTAGAACGGTATAAAATATATTGATTATTTTTTCAATTCATTTAAATAAAGTGACCAGCGAAGTGGGCAGAGCCTGCTAGTTTGTAAATAAAATAACACAGTCCAGCGAAATTGAATTTTTTGAAAAATACAAAAGAAGTTTTCACTAATTTTTATGTTATTTGGTGTGCTAATTTCGAAAATAGCCTCCATTTTTTTCCCATCACACCACAGGATGTTTATTAAAATCGGTTTGGATATTTCTTTTTCTCGAACAATATTGTATGTACTATTTGATAACATTAGTTCTTATCCATTTAAATCTATTTTAAATGATCAATTCTTGGTGTAGAAAATTGATTTTTTACCAATCAATTCATTTTCTTTAGGTTTAAATGGGTAAAAACCACTGTTGCTAGATCGCACGGGCTGCCTCTGGTCGAGAGGAAAAACGAAGAGTTCCTTTAGGTACTTTTTACATCAAATTATGGTGCAATTTCTAGAAGAAAATCACCAGCACAGTATTTTATTTATTTTTATTAAGGTAACTTACATAAAATAGACATTTGACCAAGAGATAGTAATAACATGAATGTGTTAAAAATCAAAGTAAAATTGAAGTGATAGAAATTTTTCGCTATATTTTTTGGTATATTATTCAGAAAAATTATTTTATAAATCAGTGCTCGTCAGGGATGACGAGCACTGGTGAAACATGCAAAATTTGCACCAGTAGCCGCCATTCCCTAAAAATCTTTATATTAAGTTAAATTTTAAAAATTCGCACATAAATCATATTCTACATATCATAAACATTACATACAATGCTTTATGAGCAATGTCAAGTACAACAAACAACAAAATATATCAAGAAATGCATACCGCTTTCCTTAGTCATTTGCTTTACGTTGACTCAATCCAATTGTCATTTAACGCATACTTTACTTATTTTGCTTCCCTCATCCTTTCCCCATACTTGAAATCGAACTTTTTATGTGATAAGAAGCAGAGGGATTTGGAGAATCTAATGCTGGTGGGTTAAAACTCATAGATGTTAATTAACGCTTATTTTAACACTTCTTTTAAGAGGGTGACGGCTACTGGTGCAGATTTTAGGGGTGACGAGTATTGATGTCTTTACCTTAGATACGTTACGGTCAGATACATTACGAAACATTACGATACATATAGATACAATTCAGATACATTACGATACATTTATATACATTACGAAAATACAAAAATTACATCGTACAGAAATACGAACTTGGGGAAAAATACAATAATAATTTTTTCACTTTCATTTCTATACATTTTTCATTTGTGTACATAAAAAATGAAATACTTTCGTGAATCTATATCGGGAAAAGGAAGTAAAATAAAATCAATAACAAGATAGAAGAAAAGCACATCATTAGAAATATTATTATTTACAATAAAAAATTTTGTTAACAATAATAAAGCTGTCGTTTCAAAACAAGCTAAAAATTAAAAATAATTAGTTATTAAATGAAATTGCATATATCTTATTTATAAATCATTGAAATATTCAATTAAACAATCCTTATTACTAATTTAATGAATTAAATTTCAAAGAGAAAGTACTTCTGATAAAAATTGTTAAGGGTTTTTATTTCTTTCCGAAAATATCTTTTTAAAGTTATGTTTACTTAATTAAACTAATAAAAGGAAAATATGTAATTGGTGACTCGTAAATTATTAACTTATATTTAAAAAGCAGTTCACAAAAGAATATTTAATTAATTTCTTTTTTTAAATTTTCGGCGAAAGGAATTTTTAAGTTTATTAATAGAATTCAATAATTAGTGATCTGCAAATATTTCAATTGAATAGAGTGTTTAAATGAAAAAAAATCTATTAATAAGATATTTGTTTTATTGCTTTATCGCACAAAGTGTTTTCGTTTAAAAATTAGCGTTTTACGTTTTATTCACGAATCGTATAAAAAATATATTCGGATAAAAAATTAATGTTTTAGAAAATACTAATTTTAGTTTAAAACATAAAAGGGATGTTTTTTCAACTTTTATTTTAAATGTTATATAATTGCAAATATGATTATCAGAATTAATTGAAATGTTAAAGAGAAAGAAGTAAGAAATTTAAATGAGAAAAAGAAACATTCACTTTAAATATAAATAAAAATTATTTTTTAGAGTCATTATCCTTTGTTGTGAGTGAAAAAAGCATAGATTAACAAGTAACAAGTTTACGGAATATTATATGTAAATCTACAAAATATGCAACTTGCCGATATTAAAGGTATATGTAATTGAATGTAAGATATATGTAATTTAATAACAATTATTAACTAGTACGTTGTGGCCATCAACCGAATTTCTTCTATATTTTCCTATACAAATTCACTCAGTACAAATAATTTATTAAAATTATTGTTTATTAAGATTATCTTCCAAGATCAATGCAGGTAATTTTAATTCTAGTTAAGTATGGCACTAAATATACAAAGAAAGTCATTTTTATTATCGATATGACATCTTTAAAGATAAGTGTTTTTTTTTTTTTTTTTTTTTTTTTTTTTTAATTTAAAAATATAAAATAAAAATTGATAGTTCATTTTAGCTAATTACAGATCGATGGTTCAATCATTCGTTTTAAAGGTATTGATGAGCTCTTTTGAAAGATATCCATAATGAAAATTTGCCAGCTTCGGTGTGTATGTGGAGGAGGTAGGATTTCTCTGAGGGTGAAGCAATGAAACATATGAAAAAAAAATCAGTTCATTATCAGTATTATTTATATATATATATATTAAATTTCATAATGAGTACTAAAAATTAATTATCTTTAAGCACATTTATACGAAATTTTGTCATATACCGCCATGTTAAAAATTTAGAAAAAGCGGGATGGCAACGTCTGCTGTTGATAGGCACTAATTTATGTGAAGATGTAACTATATATAAAATTTTATGAAATTCTGTGCAGTAGATCCTGAGATAAAACCGACACAAAATTTTGTCACGCACACAGATAAAGACAAACAGACATTTTATAAAAATGATGAAATTGTGTTCTAATCTTTTCAAAACGTGTAAATCCATTGAAATCCAGAGATCAAAAAATTTTACGAATCCATTATTTTCTTCTATTGAACAAAGAAAAAAGTATAAACAACTGTGAGATATAAAGAGTTTCAAAAATTAATAATTTTGACACATGCTAAATCATAAGGTGTATTTGTTTGAAATGAGGATAAAGTAGAATTCTTTACTTGTCAAGTCTTTTAAAATATCATTTAATATGATGTACAATTTATTTTTCAGTTATTATGTTCACTAAATGTTTTTCCTTTTATTTGTTAGATAATTACAGATCATTTTAAAAAAATGAATAAGTATTAAACTTTCAAATAAAACTTTAATGTTTTGTCATCCGTTAAACAATTTTTCCTGCAGTAAAACTTAAAATAGAAGCATTTATAAGAATTTAAAAGGTACTTAAAATAAATAAATAAATAAACAATACTTTTTATTTTTATAAACATATTCTTCAACAACATAAAGAAAAGACAAATTAAAATGAATGACGAACAAAATATATTATTAAATGATTTGTAAAATATAATTAAAGGAAAAAAAAAGTTAAACAATCGAACCTCGTTAACGTAAAGACACTTAACGTGAATTATTTTTAACGTGAAGTGTTTCCACAATCCCCGTCAAAATGAAGATTAATTTAGTTATATGACGATTAGTTACTAATAGCATGAAATACTGATAACATGTACAAAATTTTAAGTGCCCTTGAGATTCACGTTAACGAGGTTCGACTGTATTAATTTGTAAACGATCATTAAATGTTCTTATACATAAAATTCACACACTGGTTTTAAATATTAAATTCGTGATTTAGAGGAACAAAAAAATGTTATACTTAAGTGATGTTCCGACTTCATTTTTCCATAAATTTATGCATTTTAACATTTCATATAAGACACACAAGAAAACTTTCTGCATGCAGATTTCCCTTTCGTCTGGGTGGCATGGAATCAGTCAGCAAGTATTCATTAGTTGGCGTCGTAAAATCTAGGATTAAAATCTCACCACCCCATCTACACACTAAAAAGAAAGAAAAAAAAATCAGATTCTACGGCTGAAGAATATGCGAATATACATTTAAATTACGGCCGAGCATGTGGCAATAGATACCTAGCTCAGCGAATGCACCAAGAGCAATATCCGAAGAATCGTTGTCCACAAAGAACCGCCATCACAGGCATCGATCGACTTTTGTGGAAGACCGTGTCCTTCCGAAGAACAAGGCGTAATGCAGGACAAGAACACAGTGTTCGCACACTTGAAACAGAATACTGAGTATTCCAACATTTTTCTGACTTCCCTATACGATATGTACGCGATCAATTGCGGAGTTGAGCTGGGTACTCGACACGAAAATATCGGAAGGTTCTCCGTGCTGAAAAGTTTTATGTTCCGAAGGTTCAACTGCTACCTGATGCCAATTACCCCTTTAGGGTAGTGTTCATAGGTTAGATGCTTTCGCAGAACGATTGGCCACTACTTTATTTGCTAACTAAATCTGCTTTACAGGAGAAGATCAACAATCACAAACCACAAGCATGATAACCCGAAAATCTCCACAATATTGTCTTGTCGAAAATGTAACACTGTCTCAGTATTAACAACTGAGCAAGAATTTTAGGAAACCATTTGGATCATGCTTTCCTAACAAATGTTTCAATGACACAAAGTATTTAGTTTTTCTATAGCATGTAGTTCCGGATTTTTTGCAGTGATTACTGGCCAATGTGCATCAGAACATTGTTAATAGTATTTCACTAACTTAGTAATAATAATAATAATTCTGGCATTTTTGTTCATTAAATCTTTCAGAGTATCATAAATTTCTTTTGACCGTCGCCAATTGCCCTTTGCATAGTACAGGGAAAGCCTGTGCTATGAATGGCTATATTCCATTGTTTGTGGGTTAAATAAAGATTTCTATGTGTTAAATGGAAGAAAATTGTCAATATTATGTCGAATAGCATCAAACAGACGTGTCATTTATTGCAGGTTTGATACTCCAGCGAAAACAAGAAAATAAAACAGTTGTGTAAATTAATGGTAGCTGGTGCACATAAAATCTGTCTTTGCTAAAATGCTCACTATGTTACGTAAAATTAATACAGTTGGCAGCAGAATTATTGAAGCACACATCCATTTTTCACATATATTGATTTTTAGTTTGACTTTTAATTTTTATTATTTATTAACTTACTTTTTTGTAAACTGTATAAGACTCAGATCATGATTCGACAAACATTTACTTAATAAAAGAGTATTAGGTTCTCATCTTTTAAATAGGAATTATTGCTGGTGCTTCAATAATTTTGCTGCCCAGCTGTAACTCTGGGCATTTCCAAATGGGGGTATCGTTACCATATGCAGATGATTAAAATTTTGATGACATGTCTCCCTATCAACTTAAAGAGTGAATTCCAGACCATAGCCTATTTTCCACTGCGCAGTCTAATGCGAAGTTATACCCACTCAATTTTAACCTCAGCTTTTCACGAGTTCCAAGGTAAATATTTTGTTTTTATACTTTGCCACCTGCTTAAATTGTATTCGCAGAAAATTCTCAAACTTCGAAATTTCTAGCATCCTTTCTTAAATTGCGCAACAATATTACAAAAACGACGTCCGATACGAAAATCGAAAAAGATATATATTTTCCATTTTTTAAAATGAAGGTGGGAAATCAAATCTTAACTTTTTACATTTTTCAATTGCTTAAAATTGCAGATTATTTACGCAGCAATGCAACATTTCATAAGCTCCAAAGTAACAAAATGAAACTACAATGACCCTATGGCCGATAACTGAAAGTTTTTCGAGCTTTCCAAGTTTCACAATTATTCGTCATAATTTTATCGCACGTACATTTTCTTTTGATATCACTTAAGCTTTGTTATTATTTACAGATGTACCATCAAGCATATTTATTTTTAAAGCGAGTATTAAATATTAAACATGTAAGATTTGAAAATATCCATCTTTCAAAAATATATTTTTATTTAACCTTTCTTCTTTTTTTCGATATTGTCGTAGATTGGTTCAAAAGCTTTCACACAGGCTCAAATGCTCGTGTTTTAATATACCTAGTTGTGATTTAAGTTCTGATCCAATTAAAAAAATACATATATACTCGAATTTATCAAATGTAATCAAAACTTATTTGGCAAATTTCTATTCAAGTTTTATATAATCTTTAAACCTAGCATATTGAACTTTTTATTCAAAACATTCTGACTTCACAAAGCCTTTATTATGCATTTATTTATTTACTAAATTAAACCAATCAATCAATCAATTAATTATTTTTTTGACTAATCAACTATCGATGCACGCACTAATTCCATAGGAATTTCTATCGTTGTTTTCCTTAAGATTCTTCAAATTGGGATGTCATTTTTGGCTCACCATTGACTTCAATATTAAACACAATTTATAACTGATTGGATTTAAATCCGGACTGCCGGAAGATCAATCTGTTTTTTATGAAGTTTGGCATATTCTCTTTCAAACACCGTTGTGTTGTCTAAGTCCCGCTAAAAAAGTCCAACCATATCCATTGAACACGTTTACATTCGAGGGCTTCTAGTTCTTAAACAATATTTTGATAAACTTTTGCCTTGGAGTGAATGAATCTCTGTGACTCATTTTCATAGCTGGCACCCCGTAAAACCATTACGTAAGCCAGATGAAAAACACTCTGCAAGCAATTTTTCTTTAGTTTCTTGAATGTTCTTTGCATATGTACGGTCATTTTGGCGGTTGGGGATACTTTAATGTCAAAAAGCTTCTTTTCGGTAAACAAAATTTGTTTGTGGCAGTTATAAGCATGCTGCCGCAACAGTGCTTTTGCTTTAAGATACCTCTGTCCCTTTAATTCATGTGTAAGAAAAACACCAGTTATTATTCGATAACCTCTTAGTCCAAGTCCTCTTGTCTTGTTTTATCTCGCGACGCATTTTTCTTTTTGACACGTTAATCTGATTAGCAAGAAGACTCTTTCGACAAATAATTTCGACAAGGATTTCCACGAATTCTTTCCCTGACAGCTTTGACGAGAAATGGTGTTCTCACCAAGCGCTGATGGCTGCTTCGAGACAGTATTCAGTGCTCTTGGTTTCATAAAGTTTATTAATTGTTCGGCAAATTAATAGTCATTTAATGTCTAAATGTTTAAGAGCTTTAAAAATTTCTGCCGGGCTCTACATTATATATACAGAGTAATAACTGCTGCATGTTTCTGTTTTACGTTCATTCTATTGTATTAAATCTCAGAATGATTTATAAAAGAATGTGCGAAAGGCTACAATTTTTTCAAAAATGTCGCAGGTGATCTCACGACGAAATTCAAAATCATTTCTGTGTTTAAGTCACTGATGACGATCTGAAAATTTTGAATCCAAACGTGCTTTTAATATAACATGCTATTATGATTTTTTTTATAGATATTATATACAATTATAATACTATATTAATATGTAATTTATTACTATGTTAAATATATAAAATAATTTCAATTCATAATAATTAATAATTGATTAGTGATTGAATGATAGAAAATATTATGAAACCACTTAGTACGAAGCATCATTATGTAAATTTATTTATTATAAGGCATAACATTTCAAATGAGATACATCTTAATCTAATTAATATAAACAGAATAAAAGAAAACAATTCTGGCTCAAAAACAGTTGGAATACTTTGTTGTTTCATCTAAATATCGTTATAAAAAATTAAAAAGCAAATTTATTGTTTAAAAATAAAAGCACCGATAAAAATATTGAAATGTTTATGAATTTACATCAGCAGAAAATTTAACTATTTCACCATCGTAATAAGTTCTTCAATTCCTTTGTCGTGGCGAAAAGAGAGAAAAAAAATTTGAAATAAAAATAAGCGATCATAGCATATGTTGAAAAATACATATGCATACATATGCAAATAAATAAAGCGTGCATTCTGTTTACTAAATCGACATAACTTTTTTTTTTTTTTTTTTTTTTTTTGTCTTTTCTTAAGATAATTTAGCAAATATTTTTTATATATTATCTGTTTTCTCAAAACCGATGTATTTTTTTTTTCTATTGAATATTTTTTTTTTTTTCATTTTGCTTTTAATTTAATGTTTAGTTTAAAGACTATTATTTTAGATATAAATGACATGGCATTATTTTCTAATCATATTATTGTAGTATTAAATCTACTTATTATTTTTTTATTATGTTGATTATTTAACGGAATTTTAATTCATAATATTTTATAACCGGTTATTTTCTAAAATTAATCAAAAAATCGAGTTAAAAATATCGAATTTAAGTGTACATTTGGGCATGCAAATATACACTTGAACAACCAACATTTTTCCCCTTTCCAAGCAATGGATCATGTGTATGTATACACATATATGTATAAGTATATCTACATCTAACTATATCTATTTATCTATTATATATATACATAAATACATAAATACGTATACACACACACACACACACATATATATATATATATATATACCCATCCCTCTATCTGTCTATTTATATACATATATATATATCTATATATATACATATATGTGTGTGCGTGTGTGTAATAATAATTAACTTATTAATCTGGTAAAAAGCAATTTTAAAAATGCATATCCATTCAAAAAATTATTAATTTATCTGATATTTTTTTTCAATTATCTATCAATTTAGGCGCCTTTGCGGTAAAAAAAAAAAAAAAAAAAAAAAAAAAAAATGTTAACAAAATTAATATTCTTTTGTATTTCGCAACAAATTTCCATTATTAAAATTAAATTGTGTGTTACAAAAGAAAAAGAAAGTACAAAGTTTATAATAAATAAAAAATCAGGACAATTTTTTGCATAAGTGAAATATGCATCGATGCGTTCAAAGTAATTTCATTAAAACAATTGTTATATTTTAAAAATACCTTTTCTTACAACATTTAATAAATAAAAATTGAATTAACAAGATAAAAATAACCAAATTCCCAACTTAACGCACAATGAAAAAGTTACAAAGTAATCTATAAATTGTTTCAATTTAATAAAAAATCTTAACTTATTTCTTGCGAAACATATTAAAAAAAAAAAAAAAAAAAAAATGCGAACTTTGAAAGAAATGAAATATTTTAAAGCGAAAAAATATTTTTAAAATATATAATCGCATAATAACGAAAAACAACAGATTATTTTATTAGTTGTTGCTCATTTTTAATTATTCTTTTTCTATGATAATTCTAAGCAAAAATTTTGTTTTAAAATTATTTTCATAAATTTGTATAAACTGTTTCACAGTGCCCTCTGTTTATTTTTAATATACCGGGTGATCCAAAAGTCAGGACAAACTTTAAAAATGAATAATTCGAAAACGAATCAAGATACAAAGATACGGTTTGCACCAAACGGATCGAAAAGAAACCGGGTTTTGTGTGGCAAAGAACAAAAAATAGTTCTGTTGGCGACCAACAGATGGCGCTGTCGTATTTCTGATGTAGGATTATGCAAAGCAACAAACGATATAAAAAGGAACAACTACAGCAGGTAATGATAGTCGAAGCTTATATGCATCAAAATATCGCATTCTCACTCGCTACTTTAATCACGCATGGCCTCCAAGATCTCCCGATCTGACACCCCGTGACTTTTGGCTATGGGAATTCTTGGAATTCAAAAGTGTACCGCGACCAACCGCCATCACTAGCAGCACTGAAAGATACCATCCGCCAAAATGTGTCTGCCATAACGCAAGAAATGCTACTAAATGCTGTGAACGATGTGGTGAATCATCTCACAGCTGTACTTTTGAATGATGGACATTGAACAGTTACTGTAGTAGTACTAATTAACTGTAATTAAGCTGACTTGTAAGTTGTCAACATTTTTTTTTTCATTTGTAAATCCTGTTTTGGTGAAATAAAACACTATAGCGCCATCTGCTATTCGCCAACAGAAATAATGTTTTTTCTTTGTCACACAAAACCCGGTTTCTTTTTCATCCGTTTGGTGCAAACCGTATCTTTGTAGCTTGATTCGTTTTCGAATTATTCATTTTTAAAGTTTTTCCTGAGTTTTGGATCACCCTGTACACACACACACACACATACACACACACACATATATATATAATCAAAATTACACTAAACGCAGTTTTATACAATTTAACTTAGTGTATCTTTTTTTTTATTTACGCTTTTCATCTAAATCTTTGATGTATAAGTATTTTCAGTGACAAAATTATAAAAACATTCTTACATATTTACATGTCAGATATTTATATAGCAACCCTCTATAGGGCCATTTATTTATAGTAATGATTTGTTAAAATATTTTTGGAATTGAGATTGATTCAAGGAAAGAAATCCATATAGCTCATCAGATAAAATTTATTTGATTTTTAATCCCTTATTAAGTCAGGAGAAGTGCACTTACTACTCGTTTCATTAATTTTAATTAAGAAATGAGTGGTGAGCTACTTTTCTACGCATGCTGGTTTTAGTCGAAGTAGCCATTTTTGTCGGAAAAAATTATTGTCACGGTCTTAAAAAGTTAAAAAAAAAAAAAAAGAAAGAAAGAAAAAGAAACGATGGCAAAATGTGATATTTTATTCTTTGATGCGTTTTAGAAGAGTAAAAACGCTAGGCATAGTAAAATAACTTACGTCGCCTTACCCATTTGAATGTTGATGAAATTAATGAAAAGTATACTTCCCACGGCCTTACAAAATGTTAAATTAATTCGATAATGCTGCGATCCAAATCTAAAATTGAACATAAAAGGGTGAATGCACGTTAAATATTTATGAATTTGTTTTACTTATGCTCAATGAAAAAGTTTAGGGAGATTATGTCTCAAATTATCGCATTCTTAAATTAAAACTTGAAAATTTTTGTTTTTAAAAAAATGTATTTGCAATGACAGATTAAAAAAATGGCAAAGAAAACGTGTTATTTATTTTTCTCATAATAAAATTGCATTGTAATACGCAGTACCGCAACTGGCTTAAATCAGCCTGCTAGTTTGTTTTTCCGCGAGCAAATGACAATGACTAAACGCTTACGTAGAAGCGTGCTTCATTTAAAACCATGTGACTCTCGCATTCATGGAATTTAGTAAAACCTTTCTCAGTCACTAGCAGTTACTCTTTCATAAATGAGTGCAGAGTGTCGTCTGCGTGTTTATAATTTTGACGCTCTAAACTATAAAATGTAGCGCCGCTTGGTAAGCTTTGCTTATGCTTTTATTTAAAATGTATCATATACTCTGTATATATTATCATAAACTCTGTTGTTGCCATATAGTGGAATGTCTCCGGTTGTGGTCACAGTTTTTATTTTGGCTTAGCTTTTGATAGAGTAGATATTATGGAAACATATGAATGCCAATGGAAGGCTAGAATATATAGCTAACGTTTTTTAAATAGCTGCATCGATTCCGTCAACCAGACAAAAAAAAAAAAAAAAATTGTGAAATGGCCATTTTTGGCCAAAAAAATAAAAAAGTTGTACCCAGTTGTGGGCACACTTGAAAAATCCGCTAAAAATGGGAAAATAATAAGAAAAACTACCATGAGTACAGAAAACAACAAAATTTATTCCTTTTACAAGGATTTGGTGGTCGAAATAATAACAGAAAATGGCATTTTTCCAATTTTATTCGTCCTCTTCTTCGTCCTCCAAATCAGAAGTGCAATGCTTGCAAGTAAAATAATTTGCCTGTATATTGGCACACTTCAAATGTATCGGACGATCACACTCGTTGCATTTGATTGAGATGTCTCTTGTTAGGTTCTTCAAACAGATGACACGGAAGTCAATATATCATAAGATTGTTGAGAGTTGAATTTTTAGCGCGTTTGGCCAGTACTTTGAAAAGTGGAGTTGCCTTACTATCTCCAGGCTTCTTCTGGAGGGACTGAGATGCTGCAAGGAAGTCGATATTCTCGGACAGTCGATTTTGTGGATTTTTTATCCACTAAGCCATCTTAAAGGGCTTTAACAGACGCATTAAAACCCATTTCTTTTAGATCGGTTGACTTTTCGGGGTGGACATTGCTAAAAAAGCCTAAACATACTTAAAAATACTAATAAAATATGTTATTTAAACACAAACGACCATATTTGACAGTTTGTAAGTGAAATACACGTTTTAAATGAATAAATAAATAAAATAAACAATTGTTCCCACAACTGGGAATGTCAGCCATTTTTATAAAGGCAAGAAAAGCAATTTTCGGTCCGCATTTTGGCTGAATTCGATATTGCATCACAAAATATATAGGAAATACTGCATAAATATACCTTGCATCTACGTTTTTCAATTAATTTATCTCGATTTATCGCATTCTGAAAGTATTCACAAATCACTTTTGTGTTGTTTTTTTTTTCAGTTTTTTTTTTTTTTTTCAATGCTTGCACTTACTAAGAGAATGCATCTGCTCACCTCGGTGTTAGCACAAAAACTGCGTACTGTCACAATACATGTTTGACAGTACTCAAATCCACCATATTTACTTTTTGTTAAAAGATGGTGGGGTGCCCATAACCGGAGAATGCCCATAACAGGTGACATTTCCCTACTCTGTATATATTTTGTTTCTGTCTTCATTAAGTTTTGTTATGTGCTACAATTTTTTCGGAATTACTGACTCCTATTCTTCACAGCGTTTTGATTTAAATTTGTTCTATAGGAAAACAAAAAGTAAATATTTTCTTGTTTTAAGTTTACCTACCAAACCAAGCTAGCCGAAGCAATATACCGCTAAATAATATTTAAAAATTTACAATAACAATACTTTTTATATAAATAATAATACACTTAAACTAAACCTGGATTTAATTTTTAAATTTACGAGAAGCATTTCATTATATAAAGCATATCGTTTTCTTTCACTCGGTACAATAAATGTTCAGCAATATTTCAAACAATCCAAATATCAAATAGAAAGTTTGTTTAAAAGCAATCTGCTGTAGACCATAAAAATCTTGTATTACGAAAATATAAAAACGTCACCTTTCTGGAAAGTGTTTTATGAGCCATTAACTACAAGAGTAAGAAATAACTATATCTTTATGGGATGCCGAAATTCTTTAACTTTCTTTCTTGTCTTTTAGTTATTTATAAAAAAATAAATATTTCTCTGCCTTGTAATGGTACGGAAAATTAAAATAATTTGACGATAGAAGATTTTTAGTGTTACTAAACATTTTTTTAAAACTCTTTTAACATGAAACTGTAATCATCATAAAATATAAAATATTTTTCAAATGTATTTATCATTTACATTCTTTAGCATTTAAGGTATTTTACCCACACGTTCATACTGTAAAAATATGTTGTTGAAAAGATTTATAAACATATAACATAAATGTAATGTGAATGATTAATTTTTACTGATATCTCGTAATATATCTGAATAATTTTATGGTACTCGGTTAATTAGTTATTACTGTAAGTCTTACATGAATCATAAAACAAAATTTTGAGTATGGGAATAATGCGTCTTAATTTTATCATATTTTGTGTGGTATAAAAATGTTAAAATAGACTTTTGAAAAATACCTCACATAGGCCATAATGTAGCTGATTATTTTTTTCGTAGTCCCTAAAACAAACTTGTAGCACAGTTTATATCATTTTCATTATAATGTACGCATCAATATATATAAATTCTGGAGATTAAAAAAAAAAGATCACTTTCCCTATATTATTTCCCTATCATACAATATGTATAGGAAACTTAGCTTATACTGAAAAGTTTTGACTTCGTCTTTTTGCTTTTTTACACGTTTTGAGGTGTGAGAAATCCGAAAATCACAAAATCGTTAAGATATTTTTTAATTTGTTAGCGTGGTAGTGTATTCGTTAGTTTGTATACAAGATATCTCACAAACAAATTATCGCAGAACGATCGGACCAGATTTAAAATATCATTTAAGGCATGAGAAGAACCCTATTGATCTGAAACACTACTGATTAAAAACTTCGTAAATTATTCGAAATTTGCAATTTTCTTAACAAGAAAGAATAGGGTAAAATTCCGCTTAAACATGCATTAAAAAAAGAATATTTTTACTAATAAGAAGTCTGAGCAAGTTTAAAAATCAGTTATAATACTTGCATAAGCATACTTAATTATGAAAATTCAATTTTGAAAACTTTGTAAGATTTACAAATTTTTTAACATGGCAGAATAGAACAAAATTTCGCATAAATGTTCATTTTGAGGAATCTTTTGAAGGTAAAGAGGTCAAACCACTTTTAAAATATCGTTTATTACACTGGCTTAAACATATTATTACGAATATTCTAATTTGACGTTATTAGAAATTTAAAATTTGCTTAAAATAGCAGATTAGAGCAATACTTTATATAAAAATGCATTATGGGGATAATTTACTGGAAATATTACAGAATTACATTAAAACTAAAATATGAAACTGATCTCAATAAAATTATTTAACAAATTAGGATAAGTTAAATGTATTGAACTTAACGGTAAGTTGTCTCAGATGGTTTATTTAAGCCTGCCACCGTGTCGAGAATTCGGTCAAATTCATTTATCTTAATGAATACAAAATGCTTTTAAGAGAAATGTATGAGGAGATATATACAATGGATATCTATCACAGTCTACCTATGTCAATTAGATTTTTATACAGTTTTAGAAGTGAGTACAGGGGCAGAAATATGAATAGTTAAACGAACAGATGAAGCGAATTCTTAAACACTTTCCAACTTTGTTGGAGAGCGTTAAAAATTCATTATTTCAAAGTTTTTGTAATATAATTACAATTTTTCAGCGTATGTTACCGTATTCTTATATTGTTAACATGTTTAAACCTAATAAAATAATGTCTTAACAATATAAATTTGATGTGCATTATTTAAACAAATACACCAAATTCTAAACAGAATTTCATTTACATACAATTTGTCGTGTCTTTTTTCATTTGTTTTTTTCATTAACTTGTTTACAATAAGTATACCTTTATAGTTGTTTATTGTAAACAACCCTGCGCTGTTATTTAAAGTATTTCCCTTCCAACAACCACTTATAGTGGCGAAGCGTTCATGGAAGCGATGGAAGCAGCACTTCCCCTATTTAAGATTTTTAAAAAGTAATCAAGTAACGTCGCCTCGTCGAAAGACTGAATTGACTCTTCCTCTGCTTTTGGAAGCACTTCGCTTCGGCGCTTCCATAGTTTTCTGAACCACGCCTCGCACCTGGCCACTTACATCCATAAAACATCTGTAAAAGTTAAAAAACGATCCATTAAACTTCCATAGAAATCCTACAGATATCTATTAGCATGACAAATGTCACTCTTTTTATATCCATTAGATGTCTTTTAAATATCCGATAAATCTACAAATATCCAATATTTGGACTTGCTATAATGTAATAGATATTGAAAATATCTAAATCTTATTTTGATCTAACATGTCACATCCATTAGACATTGAAAAAAGGCACGTCTACATTTTATCTACATTTAAACATCTAATAGATACTTGTAATTAGTTCAGGATTTCCATAACACTTAATGGTCAGAAGTAGAATTGTCTGTGAATGGTGATAACTAGAGGTATGGAACAAGAAATGGAGAAATTTCTAGAAGGGTTAGGCTGCCCAGATGAGCGGATTGAAAACAGGGCAGGAAAAAATGGAAACTGCATTGATCGAAAGAATGAAAGAAGGGCAAAGAGAGATGAAAGGGATGAAAGACAGTTTGGTTGAAGAAATGAGAGAAACGAAGCAGTACAAGAAAAGATGGAAGCCGGGTTGACTGAAGAAATTAAATCCAACCAAAAATAAGTTGAATTAAATCAAGATGAAATGAAGAAAAACTTTCATCAGTAAGGGATGGCTTGGTAACCATGAAAGAAGTGATAGAGAGTAAATTATCAATTGAGGAAAGTAGAATGGACGGTACGGAAGCTAAGTTATGAAGATAGAAGAAATTATTATGACGGTAGAAGAAAGTGTTACGAGGATAGAACTGAGTTTCTAGGAGAAAGTAAAAGAAAGTTTTGATCAAGACATGAGAGGAAGGTTTTCAGACATAGGAATCAAATTTAAGAGAATATAGGAAGACCTTGAGAGAAAATGGAAAAACTATGCATGAGGGAGCTTATAGTAAAATTTGAGAAGAAATTCGAAGAAAGATTTGGAAATGAATTGCAAAAGAAGATTCGTAGTCTGGAAGAAAAGTTAACATCGATGACTCAAGAAGGTGAAAGAAAAAATGAAAGAATATCGAATCGAGAAACAATAAAGATTCACACATATGATGGCAGATCACTCTGGCAAGTATTCAAGACACAGTTTTCCGTCGTAGCTCAGGCTAACAGATGAGACCCTACTGCCAAGACAGGTAGCATTGTCATCTGGTAGCATTGTTGCTGGGCGACATAGCTGATACCCTGGAATTTCTTACGAAGGAACAGCGAAATGATTTTGAAGCTTTGACCAGAGAACAGGAGCTGCGTTTTGGAGAAAATGGTCTAAAGAATGCAGTCGAATACAGTTAAAGTCGCGTCATCAGAAACCAGGAGGAAGTTTACAAGAACTGGCATCAAATATTCATAGGCTATCATCATGAAACTCGCAATGATTTGGCCCTAGATTACTTCATCGATGCTGTGTGAGATCCAAAGATTCAAAAAGCACTTAGACTCTCCTACGTCAAGGATGTGGAATAAGCTTTAGTGTATGTCCTGAAGATTGAGGCAGCTCAACAAGTCTTCTGTAAAGAGCGCCAGAGCAGCACACCAGTCACTTTGGATAACTTTGAAGCTGGCCTTAAAGTGATAAAAAATATCTGGCAAATTTTAATAGGAGATTATACATGCAGTCTTGAGAGTAGGAAAGAAGCGAAGAATCCGACGACTAAATGCTGGGGCTGTGGAAGAGATGGGCATATCAAACGAAGTTACCTATTAAAACAATCTAAAGAGACTACCCAGAAGATCTTTGAAATATGTCGTCGGGAAGGAGCTCTATATAGAAATCTAGATGCCTAGTTGAGTGAGCTGTGGTCTGAAGATCCCAAGAACTGCTTTAGGGCCGAAGAGAAACACAAGCTGATTAAGTCAGTTGCTCGCCAAGCTACGGTTTCAGTACCATCGAACAAGATCCACGGAGTGATCAAGAAGTTAGACAAGCCCAGTAAGAAGATCCTGACATACTACAATTCAAGGAGACAAACAGCGACAGACCTACCTGACAGGACATTTCCACATTAAGCCCCATCACGAAATGTTACTAGGCACTCTGGGACACTCTTCACATTGAAAAAGGCGTTTTGTGCAGAAAATGGAAGTCTGATGGTGGAAGGAGTTTTAAATGGCAGGTTTTACTACCAAGAACCAGACATTCTAGGACAGCTACATTGTAGTCCTACTGGATGCCGTTTTGGAATGATCTTCCAGACTTTTCCTTGACTTTACCAGAAAGATCAATAACGCTTCTACTGGTGAAAGGCAGGGAAGACGTGGAGAAATGGTGCAAGTCTTGTGATGTTTATGCGGCAAGTAAAGATCCGAAGAAACTAAGTGGAGGAAGACTACACCGGTATAACAGGAGAGCACCGTTTGAGCGGATTGACTCGACATCTTGGGTCCTTTGCCACGGACTTTCCTTTGTAATGAGCACATCCTCATTTTGATGGACTATTTAACTAAGTGTCCTGAGCGTATCTCATTCCCGATCAAGAGACATGCACAGTTGCAGAGGTTCTAGTACAGCAATGAGGGTAAAGGTATGGCACATCCCTACAGCTTCATACCGAAAAAGGTAGGAATTTAACCTCTGCTATTTTCAAAGGACAGTATCAGCTACTAAGCATAGACAAAACCTAGACAAAATCCAGACAACATCAGTACATCCCCAGTTGGATGGCATTGTTGAGATGTTTAACCGCACCATCCTGAATATCGTCTGTCTTGTAGTATCAAGGAACGAGCAAAATTAGGGCTTGAAGTTGCAGTTGCTTCTGCTGGCTTATCGAAGTGCTGTCTACGAAACCACAAGCTGTACTACAGCTCAGATGCTGTTAGTCCTGTTTGGTTGTCCATCAGATGTGCCTTCATCGCCAGAGGAGTATATCCAATATCTCCTGGTCCGATTTGAAAACGTATACAACTTTGTTCGAGAGCGGATTCACATGGCAACAGAAAGAATGAATACAAGATATGATCTAAAGGCTACATGGCATGAATTCAATGATGAACACAAAGTTTGGTTGTGAAACTCTGTTCGACGTAAAGGACTCTCTCTCAAGCTACAATGTAATTGGGACGGTTCCTACACAGTCTTAAAGAGACTAAACGACGTCGTAGTTGGAATTACACTTTCATCAAAAACGAAGGTAGTATATTATGAGCGGTTAGCCTCATATCACAATTATCGGTAATGTTTAAATTTCTAATGTAAATATTTGTTAAATTTGTATATGTGTAATGTAAGTATTTGTATATAAATATTTATTTGTACTTATTTGTAAATAATTGAATTACTTAATTTTGCAATCTGTATCGTTATTTTATTGTTACGTGCAACTTATTTTTTGTATTCTAGACTGAATAGTTTGTTTAATTTTCGCCTGATGACCTTGAATTGTACTGCCTGGGATGTGTAGTCCTTGGGAGGGGGGCAATGTTACGAATTTGTAAATAAGAGTAGTTATTTTTATGTAAATTTATTCAAAGAGGCTTAGCCAGGTTATAAAAGGCTAATTTTTAGCAGTTCTAGCTCGTTTTTTCGTTAAAATAACTTATTCCTAAGAAAAAAAAACAGTTAAAAATCTTTATTAACATAGGTTACGGCTTTGGCGCCAAATTTGGCAACCTTGGCGAGAAAATCTTTTTTATCGGTACAACAAATATCTAAGCTCAACTTGATTGGCTGGGAAGTTTTTGGAATTTTATCGATTTCTACGCGGATATTTAAGGAATCGAATCCTGCCAAACGAGTCAGTTCTTCCAAGGTATTGATTGGTGCATAAAACGCACTGATCCTCTGTGGACTACAGCTTGTTGTTGTGTGTTAATACTATTTTACAATTTATGCTGTGAATTTTATGCTGTCAACTGTTATTTAAGCTGTGTTTTCTGATAATACTAAAGTCAATAATTGGTTCATAGACCTGTAATCTTCTAGAATTTTTTGTAAATCAAATTTGAGCCTCTGCAATACAGAGGCTGTTTGCACATTTTTTAGACGATTTTGAAGGAGTGTACTGAAGCAATTTCACTCATATTTCGTGTTTTATTTGTTCAGTTTGATAGCCCTTGTTCTTAACTATCATTCTACATCGTAATCTCTATGATAATAATGCTTTTTATAATATCGGAAGAGGTATATTTTTCTACTCCTCTTGAACTTCTTTCAAAAGTCCACAAAGCGTTGTAGGACGGTGTTTGGATAATGTTGATTTTAAGAGTCGAAAAACACAAAAATCCAACAGTGATACTTCAGGAGATTTAGGAGGAATATTAGTGAAGGAAATGGTTTTAATTCCCGTTTCTTGTTCCATTTTTTTCTAGAAAATCAATTGCGGATTGCGATGTGCGGCTGCTTGTTTTGTCTTGATACAGTTCAACGGATTGATAGCATTGTGGATAAAGATCTGGATTTTCATTTTTAAAAATTGGAATTAAAATATGTTCTTGATAGTATTTAGAGTTGATTTTGACATTTTTGTCACATTTTTTTAGCTTTTGCTTTGCTGCTTTGCCAAAGATACTATACGATTTGTCGATCAACATTCAAATAATCAGATGCAAATAATCTTAATAAATTTGAAAATTGCATGATAAACAAATATTTACTGAATAACGTAATATCGAATAACCTTAAAATATCCAGATGAAATAGTTGATTACTTTTTATATACGCTTCTGTAATATACCGGAGTGACTTGTGGTTGAAAGTATTCAATTTTACTTCTTAAAAATATTTTTTATTGTATTACAACTTTATTATATTATAATTATTATTATTATTTTTTTTTTTTTCATTTTGGGAATTGCAGTTATTAAATTATCAGTTTTGTTAACTTTTATGACCTTCTTTCTGAATGGAAAAAAAAAAAAAAAAATTCGTTTTTAATTTAAAATAAAGGTTTTGGAAAAAAAAATACGCACTGGTGTTGTCAAAATATATTTTAGAAATCTTGTTAATTTTGATTTTAGAGCTCAAATTGTAAACATTTGTGACTATTTAAACGGAACTTTCACACCACTTTCTTTTTTTTTTTTTTTTTTTTTTGTTTTCTTTCTTTTTTTTCTTTCTCTTTTTTCTTTCTTTTCGTAAGTTATCTCATTGTTTTCAGTTTTTCACTGAGTACCAGTTCTAAAGTTAATATATTTCGTAAAATTTTGAATATTTTCATAAAAAGAAATTATCTTTAATGAATGAAGACGTCTACAGAAGCAATATTCATACAGAAGAATATATATATATATATATATATATATATATATATATATATATTTATAGTATTATGTTTTTCATTTAACGCCCCCCCCTTCTCCTAACAAAAAAAAGAAAAAAAAAAAAAAAAAATTGATGGAATGAATATGGAATAGGATAAGATTGTCAAATTAAGCAATATTAATCAGCATTCTAATTCAAATAAATTCATTTTGTGAGTTTTTGGTTAATCTACGAGCTTTCGATACTCTCCCTCAAACTATAAATTAAAGTTAATGCGTGCTTAAAACTTTTAACTCTTTCTAATTTTATTTAAAAAAAATTAAATTTGAATAAATCAACATTAAACATACACATCACAAAATTAGAGTCATATAAATGTATTAATTTAAGTTACATTTATTTAAACTAATTTAGCACGAATTAGATTTATCCAAAAATACTTTTCATAAATTTTATCTTGCCAATGAAATAAAAAGTTAATAAACGAAAATTGTATATTTTCAATATTAATATGTGTTTCATGCTAAAAATTGGGTTTTGGTTGTGGTTGTGAGGATTAAAGCCTCTAGCTATGCTATGGTCCTGGATCTATGGGTGGAATGCTCTATGTGGGTATTTCTGAGGGGTTCTAGCCAGCATTTATGCGAGTTTCGGAGAAAATCTTGGAAAACTCCGAACACTTAAATCGACGAACGCGACTTGGGATCGAACCCGGCACGTCTCATCTACCAGAACTTCGAGCTTAGAACGGATCAGCTACTTTTGGGGCTCTAAAAATTGGGCTTATTGGGTTAAAAATCATTTTAATCAATTATTTTTTTTCAAAACCTGTGGAAATAATCTGGTTTCCTTGAGCATATAAAAATCGTTCCGATAATTGATTGGCATTTTTCCATATAACTATATTATTATTAGGTTTTTTTTTTTTTTTTTTTTTTTTTTTTTTACTTACTATGCAATTTAAAAGTTATATATATCGGTTTTAGAACGTCGTATCTTAAACAAGAAGTAATTTCATAAATATACTCACTTGTCTAATAAGAACGTCCATCAAATACTTTTGATAACTTTTAATTAATTGTACTAAACTATGTTAAAAGTATTTACATAAATGGTTAAATAAATTCACTACGCAATAATCATAATCTTTTCAGAGTTTTTGAAACAATTTGTTATACAGATTTTGTTTCACTTTACAAAACATCATTCGTCCAGCTTTCACTGTACTTCCGCGTCTTCTGGCACGTGTGCTTCCCGCTCAGTGATGCCAGATGGTCCACAAATTATTTCCTCAAACAGGTCTTCAAATTTCCCCCAAATTAGGGGTTTTTTCAAAAAAATCCCCAACTTGATTTCTACTAAAAAGGGAAAATGAAAAAAAGAAAAAAGAAAAAAAAGAAAATATCAAGCAGATTTAAGCTCAGATTTTCATCCAAATGAAGTCAATTTTTGAAAAAAAATCCCCAAATACAAAAATATATCCCCTCTTATCAGTTGGTGCTTTTGGCAACACACGGAGAGGCAAGTGTAGAAGTTAAAAATCGAACATTGTGAACCGAATACAACTTATTATTATTATTAAGAACAGAAAAATTAATAAATTAATATAAAATAAACCTATAATATATTGTGTACGTGTAAAATTATAGAAAAATTGTAATATGTAATTTAAATATAATTTTTAATAAAACTCAAATTTTGCGATGTTCCACTAAAAACTCGAAATGTCCCTACACTGACGATAAAAGTTCCTTCTTTAGTGAATAATCATGAAAAAATTAGAAAAACAACATAATCCATGCGTAATTCCTTGAAATTTCTTACAAAATTACCAAAATGGTGCCTATGAATTAAAAATTTGTCCCCACATCATGAATTGAAAGTCCCTAGTCGTAGGGATAAATCATTACGTTGCCAACATTGACAGAAAATTTAACTCTCCAGATTTGTCCCCCAAAATTTTAGAATTCCCCAAAAATGTCCCCAAAATTGTCCCCAGAAGCCTCAAAAATTCCCAAAATGTGGAGAAAATACCCAACCTCGCATCACTGTTCCCGCTTCCAGGTTCGTTCCTCCCTTTCATTAAGCTGAGTTGTATTTCGCCTGCCGCTCACTGGTGGTATAACTGGGGGGCAATTCAGGAGGTTCTAAATCCCCCCCCATATATATATATGTATATTAATGTATAACACGCAAATCTCAAATAAATTTCAAGTTAATTTAAGTGTTCTGAAATTATCAAAAGTTGTTAATATACGATCATAATATTTCAATTTACACATTTGTAAATATCTGTATATATATATAAATTACGTGTCACGATGTTTGTCCGGGGTAAACTCCTAAACTAAGGAACTGATTTTAATGAAATTTTTCACACTGTGTGCAGTTTGGTCCAACTTGAGAGATAGGATAGTTTTTATCTCAATTTATTGTCACAATATTGTTTTATTGCAATTATTTGTCAATTATAGACCTTTATTAAAGTTGCTCCGAAATATCTGTGAGTTCCATTAATTTAATTGTTGCCAAAAAAAAAAAAAAAAACACACAAGTTCATTTTCTTTCGACATAAAAATAAATACATTTAATCAAACGTGAACGTTAAAAAATTATAAAAAGTTAAATTATGCATCTCACGAAAATTGACGTCATAATCAATTTAAAGATTTTATACACATTGATAAAGTGCTAATGTAGTTCTATCATAGATATAGTAATATATATAGATCTCTCATCCCCATGTTATCGTACAAAGATTTTTGATGCCGAAAAAAAAAAATAAATAAATAAAAGCTTTGGAAATATCTATTAAGTGGTATATATATATATGTAAAAAAAAGAAAAGTAAAGAAAGAAAGAAATATGAATTTGGAACTGTATCTGGAGTTTTTCATTCACCTTTAGCAAATAAATTATTCATAAATTTTATTTGCTAAAATATTAGTATGTATTCCCGTGTGTATTCACTCGGGGAAAGACGGCCATATTTTGGTAAAAACGTCGTCTTTAACCAAGTGAACATGAATAACTTTTTTCTCCCCAATGATCGCTCTATTCTATATATGCTATACTATATCTATGAGTTCTATACGCAAGCGAAGTGTGACTCACTGACCATCTGGGCAGCCAAGAAAAAGATTTCCTATGTTAATCGCCCATTCGATTTTTTGTAAAAAATTATTAAAAATCGAGGAAATTTATTTCCCGATTTTAATCCTTATATTTGGGTATAGATATGTATTAGTTATCGCGTGCGTTAGATTGAGTTATTTTGCTGTCAAATTGACAAAATTTTTATTTTAAATTTCAAAACTCTGTCACCCTTGGCTTTTTTTTTTTTTTTTTTTTTTTTTTTTAAATCTTATTTGGCGATGAAAAGCGTAACACGAAAATATACATGCCAGATATATGTATTGTACGAAATGTAATATGTATTATTCATTGTACGTATGTATGACATGTAATATGTATTGTACGAAATATTGTTTCATATTATTCATTACTCTTTTAATATAAGTTGTTAAAATAACCATGATTTTTGAAAGGAATTAAATATTTTCGCCTGATAATTTGGCGATATTCTTTTTTTTTCGCCAAGGATGACAGAAATGAAATCTATTCCGCTGCAACATATTAGTATCTTACATCAGATATTTTATTTAGACATTTGAAAACAAATTTGACTTCAAACTATGATAGGATATTTATCATTTTCCTTTTAATTAGTATATTATTAGTATATTAAAATTTAAAAGCATGGCATATAAAAAGTTTTTTTTTTTTTTTTTTATCTTATAATTATTCTTATCTTAATCCTCAGTGTTTCCCATCTTTATTAACTTGAATTTACTATAAAAATTTTAACATACTCAAAGCCTTCTCACCACTTCGTTAAAATACACTAAACTTTTCCAAAATCTTTTTCTATTTAAAATGATACATGTATTTACTTTAAATGTCCAATATTTCATAAGATGTCCTATTTTAAAGTTTTAAAATATTTATCAAATTTACTTATTTTTCTGGTTTAGCCATGTTGTTTTTCTTTTTATAACTACAGCTGTTGCTCTCTTTAAAACAGTTAAAATGATGAGGTCATTTTATAGTAAAATTATCCATTATAGCATATATTATATTTCACTCCTCCATAAAAATTGATTTTAAAATCGTCTGCTTCTTTTATACTTTTATTTTAATCCGCGTTTGTAATGATCGATAGATGGCGCTTTTTCAGCTTTTGTTGTTAGTAAATATAATAGCCATGTGTATTTATTATTGTTCTAATTGTGTTACTATTTAATGTTCGTGCTATAATTTCTCCGCCATTACATCATGGAAAATTGATTGCTTTTGGAAAAAATATTTCAGTTTATTCAAAGTTCGATCGGAAGTAGATTTTTAACTGAAGCTGAACAAATATTAGTCTCAAATCATCTGGTTAATTCTTTACTTCCATTAGCCGAAGCAACTGAAATTTTATATTTGTCATTTGGAAATAAATGGAAGCTTAATTCTGGATTTCTTGATTCTTTGGAGTGACACTGTGGCACTCAACAGTATGTGTTATCTTTTTTACCGGATTTATTCATTTTTATTCAATAAATATATGTGAAACTAAACATCGGCAAGCAATGGCGTCTCGATGGAAGCCGAAAGCTATGCATGTTAAATGTAATTTCACCTTAGACCACCAGAGGGCGAGCATTTCATTACAATCGCGGATAGAATTTTAATAAAAATAAAATTACATATTAGTCTTTTTAGCATTTTAATCCAAAATAGCTTTAGACATTATATTTCCCCCATCCATAAAAATTGATTTTTAAAATCGTCTGCTTTTTTTATACTTTTATTTTAATAGAATTTTAATAGAATTTAATTTACATATTAGTCATTTTAGCAATTTTATCCTAAGTAGCATTAGAAATAATATATATCACTTCTCCATTAAAACTTATAGGACCCTACAATAAAATTAATTTGTACTTAATATCAACACTACGAAAATTTTTATCAATCGTTTCCCCTAAGGTTCAAATCTCAATCCTGTGGGTTTTTACATCGGCTACAACGTTTTCGTCTTTATTCGTAAATACTAATTTGACAGTATTAAATAGTTTACTGCCATATAATTCAAAGTATAACTTAGTCACGGCAACGCGTGGCCGGGTCTGCTAGTATATATATATATATATATATATATATATATATATATATATATATATGAATGACAAAACTGTAGTTACAAAATGTTTATCCGAAGCAATCCATCTTAAATTATCTTTGTGTGAAAAGTCTTTTGCACTTTTTTTTTTTCGAAATTTTCTGGATATGCGTATATGAAGACATTCCTGTGATATACAGTCGGTAACAAAAGTGACCGAACACTAGCAAAAATTCCTATATAAAAAAGTACATTTAATACTGTTTTGCTAAATAAATCCTTGTCGAATCGTGTTCTTAGTCAGTCTAAGAACAGGGTTCGACAAGGATTTATTTAGCAAAACTGTATTAAGCGTATTTTTTTTGCATAGGAATTTTTGCTAGTGTTCGGACACTTTTGTTACCGACTGTACACAATAAAAAAATAAAATAAAATCTATCTTTTTTTTTGAAATTTTATTTTTCCGACTGAGTGAAAATAATGCCTGGACCGGGACTCGAACCCCGGATCTCTGACTTACAAGGTCAAGGCTCTACCAATTGAGCTATCCAGGCCGACATCCCGGTCAGCATTACTCACTCAGACAATCCTTTAGGCAGAAACAATCTGGTCTATCATTTAGATAGCTCAACAGAAATAAGCCGCAGGAAATGGAAAACACCATTAAACAATGGGAGAAAGAAATACAATTTTTAATAAAATCACACAATCAATTGTGGAAGAAAATCATATTTATTGAAATTTTATTTTTCCGACTGAGTGAAAATAATGCCTGGACCGGGACTCGAACCCGGAATCTTTGACTTACAAGGTCAAGGCTCTACCAATTGAGCTATCCAGGCCGACATCCCGGTCAGCATTACTCACTCAGACAATCCTTTAGGCAGAAACAATCTGGTCTATCATTTAGATAGCTCAACAGAAATAAGCCGCAGGAAATGGAAAACACCATTAAACAATGGGAGAAAGAAATACAATTTTTAATAAAATCACACAATCAATTGTGGAAGAAAATCATATTTATTGAAATTTTATTTTTCCGACTGAGTGAAAATATTGCCTGGACCGGGACTCGAACCCCGGATCTTTGACTTACAAGGTCAAGGCTCTACCAATTGAGCTATCCAGGCCGACATCCCGGTCAGCATTACTCACTCAGATATTATTTTAGGCAGAAACAATCTGGTCTATCATTTAGATAGCTCAACAGAAATAAGCCGCAGGAAATGGAAAACACCATTAAACAATGGGAGAAAGAAATACAATTTTTAATAAAATCACACAATCAATTGTGGAAGAAAATCATATTTATTGAAATTTTATTTTTCCGACTGAGTGAAAATAATTCCTGGACCGGGACTCGAACCCCGGATCTTTGACTTACAAGGTCAAGGCTCTACCAATTGAGCTATCCAGGCCGACATCCCGGTCAGCATTACTCACTCAGACAATCCTTTAGGCAGAAACAATCTGGTCTATCATTTAGATAGCTCAACAGAAATAAGCCGCAGGAAATGGAAAACACCATTAAACAATGGGAGAAAGAAATACAATTTTTAATAAAATCACACAATCAATTGTGGAAGAAAATCATATTTATTGAAATTTTATTTTTCCGACTGAGTGAAAATAATGCTTGGACCGGTACTCGAACCCCGGATCTTTGACTTACAAGATCATGGCTCTACCAATTGAGCTATCCAGGCCGACATCCCGGTCAGCATTACTCACTCAGACAATCCTTTAGACAGAAACAATCTGGTCTATCATTTAGATAGCTCAACAGAAATAAGCCGCAGGAAATGGAAAACACCATTAAACAATGGGAGAAAGAAATACAATTTTTAATAAAATCACACAATCAATTGTGGAAGAAAATCATATTTATTGAAATTTTATTTTTCCGACTGAGTGAAAATAATGCTTGGACCGGGACTCGAACCCCGGATCTTTGACTTACAAGATCATGGCTCTACCAATTGAGCTATCCAGGCCGACATCCCGGTCAGCATTACTCACTCAGACAATCCTTTAGGCAGAAACAATCTGGTCTATCATTTAGATAGCTCAACAGAAATAAGCCGCAGGAAATGGAAAACACCATTAAACAATGGGAGAAAGAAATACAATTTTTAATAAAATCACACAATCAATTGTGGAAGAAAATCATATTTATTGAAATTTTATTTTTCCGACTGAGTGAAAATAATGCCTGGACCGGGACTCGAACCCGGGATCTTTGACTTACAAGGTCAAGGCTCTACCAATTGAGCTATCGAGGCCGACATCCCGGTCAGCATTACTCACTCAGACAATCCTTTAGGCAGAAATAATCTGGTCTATCATTTAGATAGCTCAACAGAAATAAGCCGCAGGAAATGGAAAACACCATTAAACAATGGGAGAAAGAAATACAATTTTTAATAAAATCACACAATCAATTGTGGAAGAAAATCATATTTATTGAAATTTTATTTTTCCGACTAAGTGAAAATAATGCCTGGACCGGTACTCGAACCCCGGATCTTTGACTTACAAGGTCAAGGCTCTACCAATTGAGCTATCCAGGCCGACATCCCGGTCAGCATTACTCACTCAGACAATCCTCTGCCTAAAGGATTGTCTGAGTGAGTAATGCTGACCGGGATGTCGGCCTGGATAGCTCAATTGGTATCTGCCTAAAGGATTGTCTGAGTGAGTAATGCTGACCGGGATGTCGGCCTGGATAGCTCAATTGGTAGAGCCTTGACCTTGTAAGTCAAAGATCCGGGGTTCGAGTCCCGGTCCAGGCATTATTTTCACTCAGTCGGAAAAATAAAATTTCAATAAATATGATTTTCTTCCACAATTGATTGTGTGATTTTATTAAAAATTGTATCTTTCTTTCTTTTTTTTTTTTTTTTTTTTTTTTTTTAATGCATAAAAATATAAAAAAGCTTTGAAAAAAAAAAAAAAAAAAAAAAAAAAAAAAAAAAACTTTAGATAGAGATTTAACTTTTCGTTCAAAATTGCGAATATGTTCAAGTCTTTCAAAGGCTGTGTTCTATTTTGGTCGTTTTAAAATTTTACTTTCAAATAAATTCGAGAGAAGCGTGCATTTGTTAAAAAATACTACTTTCAATTCAAAAGGGAATCTGATGCAAAGGATCAAGGCATAAATTACTGTTTTCATGCAGAAAGAAAAAAAAAAAATTATCATTTACCAGTTATTTGGAATATTAGGTGAATCTGAAATGTACAATTTTTCATGAAAATCATTACTCTGTTAATATATATATATATACATATATAGGAAACTGAAAAGTGAAAAATATTAAAATGTGTTTTAGGGGAGAAAAAGTTTATATTTTAAACTAAAATAAATATAAAAGTTTTTTTTTGTGTTTTATAAAAAAATATTTAAACTAAATAATAATAATAATAAATAAATAAATAATAATAATAAAATAAAATTAATAAACTATTCTATAATATTTATTTCTTATTCCTACGTGCATACAACCTTTCAAACAAAAATAAAAATAAAAACTGTTTGGATAGGAGAATATTGCAAATCTCCCCTCATACATTTATTCTAGAAATCTTAATACAGGTCTATACTATATTCATATTAAGAGCAACAAATACTGCCAAACCACTAGCACGGTCACAGATTAAACAGTACAAACCACTTATCCTTTTGTTTCGATACATTTGCTTATCCTAAATTGCTATGCAATTTTATTAGTGTTAATTTCGTATTTCGTTCTGCACACAGTCCCATGCTATTTGGTAATAAATTATTTCTATATTCTAAATTTATATATATATATATATATAATTCTATTCAGTTTTCTGATATTAAAAATAATAATAATAATAATAATAATAATTTTACACAACTTAAGTTTTTAAAAGCCGAACGTTCACATTCATTAATGTACATTTTACGTTCTTATCTTGTACTATTAAGTGAGCAATATTTGAATATATATATATATATATATATATAGGTAAATTTCACTGTTCTCGAAAACGGTAGCTCGGACAGTCACGTGATTTAACACAAAGGTGCCATCCGAAGGGTCATTGTGCACATCGAAGTCAGATTTTCGAATTTTTGATTAGTTTTCTTTTAATTAATAAGAATAGAAAAATAAAACTTCCCATTTCTATAATGACGCAAAATGGAGAATCTTAAGAGAGATTTGATTCGTTTATTAGACTTTCATTGATATGAGTATATTTTACATTGAACTACAGCTACGTTATGAGTAATTACAAGAGATTTGATTGGTTTATTTGATTTTCATTGATTTGAGTGTACACTAAGCGACAAAAAAAAAAAAAAAAAAAAAAAAAAAACGCACTGCAGAAAAATTGAGTTATATCTTTTTTATTTGTAATAATTCAAAACTAATGGTTGAAACAAATAAAACTCTCATGTTTGCATAATATCAAACAGATGAAATGATACCTACGTACATTTTTGATTTAATGATTCACTTTAATACACTCTACGAAGTAATTAATAAAAATCTACATAAAACATTCTTTTTAAACATAATATAATAAACATATACTTTGTACTGTATTATGATTTATTATATGATATAAACAAGTTATATTTTAATACATGAAATAAAACTGTATGTTTGTTAGATCTAAGCAATTTTTTAATAAAAATATGTATTCTGCATTGAGTTATTCCACCTTTATATGAAATTACTGCTTTAATGCGCAATGGCATATTATTATGCAGTATTTTAATATAAATATCGGAAATTTCTCTGTGCCAAATATCATAAATAATTTTTTTTAGTCCTTGCAGAGTTCTAGGCTTCAATTTTTTAATCCTAGCCCCTCTCCCGCGCTTTTTTATAGACTAAACATTTTCGAGCGGATTGAGATTAGGACTATTTTCTAGTCTGATGAAAAATAAATTCTACGATATCTTTTGTGGGATTTAACTGAAAGTTGAAAAAGATGTGATTGCTTACAGAATTATAGGTGCTCATGGGATAGGACAGGTAGTTTTAACAATTTTAATCGAATAAATGCACTACAGACGCCCTTTAGTATGGTGCAATATTCTCTTGAAATTCTGTTTGCGGGAAAGTCTGCGATACCTTCAAAATAGTCGGCCAGGCGCCGTTTTTATAATGGCTGCGTTTTATTTCGAGTTAATTGATCCCTTGAGCATAAAAATTTGCCTGACTCATTGAATATTTATGCACCTCCGTACCATAATGCACGGAGAATATATCACTGTTTTATCAATGCAATTTTCAATAATTCGGCTACATTTTTATCATGTTTCTAGTTTTTTTTTTTTTTTTTTTTTTTATCAGCCCAAAATAAAATAAACTTGACTCATCAGAGAAAAACAGTTCGGCCTAATAATTAACTGATATATATTGATATATATATATATATATATATATATATTGGTCAACTGAAGTCTTATTTTTTTAATTATTTTCCTTAATACTGGCTTTTTTTTGCAGATCTTCTGGTTTTTAACATACTTTGTTTAATTGTTCCCGCACTATTTTTCAAGAAATAATTTTGCTATGCACTTTTTTTTTAATCTTTTCTAAGTTATGAACATGTACAAATGGATTTTTTTAAACTTTCGTTTCTTAACTTGCCACCATCTCGCTTGGATGGGCAACATGGCCGCGTAAAGACACATTTTCCGATTAAACAGCCAAAAATGTTTAGATCTTCCTAAAAATCATCTCAGGAATATTTCTATAACATTTAATTAATTTGCCACCTCACGTATTAAAATATTTTTTGACTTTCATTCTAAAATTAATACTTTTTGTGACATCGTTAAATGCCTTGGCATTTTTTAAATACTTTCTAAAATTATAATTTTCCTGACAGTTGCATTTTATTTTTAACACTGGGATCAATCCTAAAGTGTACGTGGAGGGCGACATAATAAATTCTGTTCGAAAATTTGCTTTATAAATGAAAAAATTGGCAGTTGCAAGAAGGGAAAATAAAAATATCCAAGTGCGTTTTTTTTTTTTTTTTTTCTTGTAGCTTAGTGCATTTTACGTTGAACTAGAGCTGCATTATAAGGAATTACGAGAGATTTGATAGGTTTATTTAATTTTCATTGATTTGAGTGCATTTTACGTTGAACTAGAGCTACGTTATCAGGAATTACGTGAGATTTGATTGGTTTATTTGATTTTCATTGATTTGAGGAAGGGGTGTCCAGTGATGGTTTTTGGTTTTAACATGCATGATAGTGATTGCCGCTGAACCGAGTTTCGTGTGTGTTGCAGCTGAACCGAGATTCATGCACAGCGTTATAGGACTTTCCAGTGATTTTTTTTTTTTTTTTTTTTTTTTTTGCATGTGCGTTAAGCATACATACGTGCGTTATCGTGATTGCAGCGAAAACGACTTACGTGCATTCTCTGATTGGACCATTCATCAAATAATGACTTTTACTGTAGGAGTAACAGCTTCAAATGTTTCCAGAATATTCGAATAATTAACATTTCTATTTGACTGTTTTCGAGAATATTCGTTTTCATAATAGTTTTGTTGCACAGATTCGAGAAGTTCAAAAAATGTTTGATATTGTCAAAAAGATCCCATATTAAAACTGCGAATAAAATAGTCGCCAATCGAAATATATTTATTTAAACGTTTCAATTATTCAATTAAAAAATAATCTTTTAAATATAGTGCCTAGCGAAGCGGGAGAAGCCTGCTAGTCTGATATTAAAAAACTAACGCAGCATCTTTACGACGAAAATAATTTTAAACTTTTTGGTTTATGGGAAATTCTAGGTTGAGAAAATCTTAAATTTCAAATAACTTATGAAAATTTTAAGTAGAATGTAGTAATTTAATAGGATTCTTGCGAGAAACATAAATAATACTTTAAAACACTTTCCGTTTTTTTTTTTTTTTTTTTTTTTAAACTGTAATTCATTCATAAGATAATGCCAATAATTAAAAAATAAATACAGAAGTTTGATAAATATATTTTGAAAATAAATTTGTAAATTTTGAAAATAAGCATCGAGAGTATGATTAAGTATTTTATTAATGGAGTTCTATTTTAATGATTTTCAAACTTTACTTAGAAATAAATTTCAAAAGAGTGAACATTTCCGGAAAAATGCTACTATATTCAAAATAAAATGTCTTTGATGCAATAGAGCAAAGTATAAATTATTTTCAATTATGGCAATCATTTCCAATAATTATTTCCAGCAATTAAAAATCTACAAATTTTCTCTAAAGCCATTGCTCTTCATTGCTGAAAATTTTTGTAAAAATTAAAGTTTAAAAATATTAAGAAATTTAGAGAGAAAAATAGAATATCATCTAAAACAAAATGAAAATTTTGGGAAAAAAAAAAAATGAAGGAATTCTGTAGTGTTCCGCCCCGACAAGCTAAAACAAACATTAAGAAAAACAAATGAAATTTATAAAGTAGGAAAGTCAATGTTGGAACGCTACAAGTGTATACTCGTACAGTTGGTAACAAAAGTGTCCGAACACTAGCAAAAATTCCTATGTATAAATGTACACTTCATACGGTTCTGTTAAATAAATCCTTATCGAATCATGTTCTTAGACTGACTAAGAAGAGGATTGGACAAGGATTTATTTAACAAAATCATATGAAGTGTATTTTTTTTATATAGGAATTTTTGCTAGTGTTTGGACACTTTTGTTACCGACTGTATATTATGACGACATAGCATCTCGGACTTTTCGACTTCCTGTATCTATGATTTTTTGCACAGACCTTGAGCTTACCATTAAGACAAAACATACAAATTTGCATGCCGATCCGAATTAAGGGGGACTGATTTATATAACTTTGAAAATCCGAAATTTCCCGGTTACTTTTTTCTTCTTCTCCTTCTTCCACTTCTACTGATCCTTTATTTACTTATTTATTTTTAATTAAACCTTATCAAATTTCTAATACCATATGGTTTAACATAAAAACCCCTAAAATATTACGATTGTTAATAATTCACTTTGTCTTCATTCGTAAAATATATTAATAATAATGATGATGATGATGATGATACAAAAACCCACTAGTAAATAGAATCCCAGCAAAAACATAAATGTAAAAAAAGAGAGCCAAGTTCAATACAAAAATTATGCTTGGCTGGGGGCTTCGCTGCAAAAAGAATGGAGATCTAAATGAGTGCCAAGTTCTATGCAAAATCGAAATATGTATTTATAGGAACAAAATAACATTATGAACAAGTATTAAACTCTATTTCTTTGCTTTATTGGATACCTATAACAACTGCTTTATTTAAAAATGTGATATCTTAAAGTAGATTAGATTTGACTTGGCCAGTTTTTATCAGAATTAAAATGTTGAATAACTTTATAAAATGACTGATGTAATGAAAACTGGCCAAGTCAAATCTAATCTACTTTAAGATATCACATTTTTAAATAAAGCAGTTGTTATAGGTATCCAATAAAGCAAAGAAATAGAGTTTAATACTTGTTCATAATGTTATTTTGTTCCTATAAATACATATTTCGATTTTGCATAGAACTTGGCACTCATTTAGATCTCCATTCTTTTTGCAGCGAAGCCCCCAGCCAAGCATAATTTTTGTATTGAACTTGGCTCTCTTTTTTTACATTTATGTTTTTGCTGGGATATCATTACTTTTTGTAAAGAAAACTAGGCAGGTATTGAAATCTAATGTTTTTTCTTGCGTTTCCGCTGCGTGGTTTTCTTTTCTATGCTATTGACTACATTCTCTTGAATGTTAGAGATAATAGTGCGCATTGCCCATTCTTTATCTGCTACCTTTTTAATACGCTACCTGTTTATTCATTGAATCTCATATATGTACTTCACTTTTATACTGTTACTGGTTTAGGCATGAAGAACGTTTGTAAAGTTTTTATATACATATGTATACATATACATTAAATACATAAGGTTTTTATCAGAATTAAAATGTTGAATAAGTTTATAAAATGACTGATGTAATGAAAACTGGACAAGTCAAATCTAACCTACTTTAAGATCTCACATTTTTAAATAACAGCAATTGTTATAGATATCCAATAAAGCAAAGAAATAGAGTTTAATACTTGTTCATAAAGTTATTTTGTTCCTATAAATACATATTTCAATTTTGCATAGAACTTGGCACTCATTTAGATATATAGAAGAAATTTTATATAGAAGAAAGTTCTGTAACAGTCACAATACATTAGTTTTAACACTTGATAGTAGCACTTTGAAAACTAAACATATTAATTTGATCAAAAGCTCATCCAAAGAGGACATCACGATCTTATGACCCCACCCACTCCCGTAGACTGGAAAATTTACCGTAAGAAAACACATTTTTACTTTTAAAAATGCACTTTGACACGAAAAATATGCTTCATTACATGACATGATCTCCCTAGAGAAATATGGCCCTTTCTGAAATCGAGAGTTGGATCCGCCCTAAAACCTGATATAAATTGCAAAGAATAATTATCTTTTTATTAGCAAATAAAAAATGATCAGAGAAAAACTAATGAAAGTTAATACAAAACCATTGCAAAAATATATGAATTAAAATAAAAAAAAATTTTTTTAACTTAACGTTATATATAATAATAATAGCAAGAAATACTATTTTATGCTAGTTTAATATTCCTGTGTGTTATTTTAATTACATGTGAATCTTACTCCTACGGTCCTACGTAATAAACAAATGACAAATTAACCTAAAAGAGCTATAAACAAATGAGGTTTTGAAAGAAACAACTTACTTTAGTATTAAATAACTCACAAATGCCGTTAAAGTACAATACTAAAAAGGAATAATTTATATCTAGACTATTCCAACTATAACTAAAGTTGCCAACTCATCTTGTGGATTTAGAGCTAAATCAAGCTTGACTCTAAAATAAATCGTGCTAAAAATATCGTGCTAAAACTCTAAAATAAAAAGATAGCTATATCTTTTGACATATTTATAAGAAAAACGTGCCAAAATTTATACGTAATTTTTAATCGAGTTTTTTAATATCACATACTGCTTGTTGTAGGGTCATGTCGTGAAGCATTGGTAAGTGCATTTTTTCATTAACAATGAGCTTCTTTTACAATAAATTTTCACAATCCAGCCTTTGATGAGAAGCATATTTTCCGTGTTTTTTCCACTAAAAGTGTGCTTTTTCTATGGCAAATTTCCTTTCCATAGGAAGGAATAGTATATTTTATATGAAATATAGTATATACTGCCATATAGTATATTTTATATGAAACTAGGGGGCTCTGCCCCCTACGAGCTGCGCTCGCCAACCCCCGCTTCTTCATGCTGAAAATATGTTTATTAAATTTTTTCATGGATATTTTACATTTATTTTAATATGAATATTTTACATTTATCTCAGAGCCGTTTTTTAACAATATGACATCATGCAGTTAATGTCCATATTTGTAATTTAAAAAAATTATCACTGAATAATATTCATAAAATTCATTTTTTTTTTTTTTTTTTTTTTTAATCCAATCGATTTCACTTTCTTAAAGCAAAAACTTTCGAATAAAATTTTATGTTTTATTTAGTTAAGATTTATTCTGAAAAACTACATAGACACAAAACAGATGTTTCCGAACGTCATTTTCCAAGACTATGACGTCACTGTCCTAAGACTATGACGTCACTATAATAAAAAATAAATACTGTCCATATTTATTGATTTATTTATTTTTAACGCTATTCCGGGAAATAAATTGAGTTTATTTCAATTGGTTTCATGTTTTGAATATTTGTAAAAAGTTTTTATATAATAAATATTATAAAATCTATTCATAAAAAAAAAAAAAAAAAAAAAAAAAATCATGGATATTTTTAAGTCACATGCTTCAAGAATTTCAACAACATCTATATTTTTACTATAGCAATGTAATTATTATTAAATAGTCAGATATCAGTTTATTGAATTGTGTTTATCATATTTTTGTTGGCAACATGACATAAATTAAAAAAATAATATTTTTTCTTTAATGAGAATTTTTATATCAGAAATGAAGATAATTTCGAATTAATATAACTCTTGACATAATTAGGCTACCGATAAACGGTTTGTTTCATTGTATTTACTGTACATTTTTGAACTAAACTACTAAATATCAAGTTTTTATACGAAATAGTATTTTTAATAGACGCAATAAAGAGAAAAAAGCATAAAAAGAACGCAGAAAAAAACAAGAAATTTTTTTTTAAAAATCTATAAAAAGTTTAAAAATTGTAAAAATTAAAAACTGATTGCACACTGCACTCCGCGGTATATTGAAGTATCTTCTGCTAAAAAATTATTGAGCTGCTATGAATAGTTTTTGAGTCTATAAAACTTTTATACCAGAAAACTTTTTGCTCACTTCAGCCCTGTATATCTCATAAAATATTCTATTTATAGAAAAACGGTTTTCTTTATTATGTTTATTGATCATTTATGTACAAAACTACAAAATGTCATGTTTTTATATGAAGTAGTTCTTTTAATATAAGCCAAGAAAGATAAAAAGACGCGGCGATTTGAAAGGCGGCAGCGGCAGCGGTAGTTACTTTTTTTCAATATAGAGAGATTTTATGCATACATTTTGTATGAACCGCATAAATTCTATATGTATTTTTCTACTCTCTAAAGAACAGTTCATAAACATAAAACTAATCAGTTACATGAAAATGTTACGTCATGCAATGGCCCTTAATAGAAATAAAAGTCAGTTTTGAAGTAGTCAGTCAGTCAGTGCTAAAATTTATTTTTTGACTTTTTTTGATTTTTTGATTTTTTCCTACGCTTACACACAATTACCGAGCTGGATTCCAAATTTCATCTTTCTAGGTCATCTGGAAGTAGGTTAGGTTTAGGTACTATATGTCAGTCAGTGAGAAAATTTACGACCTTTTGACCTTCATATTTTTAAAACCGTTTGAGCTAGCTTCATGAAATTTGGGCTTTTACATGTCCTTATGGATATAATTAAACACACGTAGTTTTATGTGTTTACGTTAAAGAGGTTTTGAGTTATAGAAGGGTCAAAAGTGGCACCAAGTGGTTCGTGTAATATTACACTCGGCGCTACTTAGCCTTTTCCTTTGCTTGAACTTGGCTTGACACGCTGCCGCGTGTCTAGATTTGATTTAGTACAGTCGGTAACCAAAGTGTCCGAACACTAGAAAAAATTCCTATGAAAAAAAAATACGCTTAATACAGTTTGACTAAATAAATCCTTGTCGAATCCTGTTCTTAGACTGACTAAGAACAGGATTGGACAAGGATGTATTTAACAAAACAGTATTAAGTGTACTTTTTTTATATAGACATTTTTGCTAGTGTTCGGACACTTTTGTTACCGATTGTACTTGTGCCATCATTTTGATTTCGAATTTTTCGTTTTAAATATCTGTTAATTTTTAAATTCTGTAACAAACTATTTCTTATTTTGGAATATTCAAGGTTGTCTAAAGCAAATTGTAACGACTTTTTTTTTTTTTTTTTTTCTCCCTGATTGAAATGAATAGGACTCTTGTCCTTATAAAACCACATCTATATATATATAAAAAATCTAGGAAATAGTAGGGTAAATGGTAGAAGATTTGGAATAGTGTGATTTTTCGCTTATTTTCCTCAGTTGCCATTACAGTTACACCCTTGGAAACTTTTAGGCTTAAGCTACAATTAATTGGCTGTTTAAAATTTAAACTGTTTATAATTTAACAATTAGAAATTTATGAAAAAGATTGTTTAAAATTTTGTGTTTCATGGTTACACTTGCCCCATATAAATAAACGAAGTGTAAAGTTGTCATTCTACACCAAAATATTGTGCATTAAGAGATAAACAAGTCAAATATCTAGATAGTGGAAACTTTCATATATTTGGGAATTTTAGAATTTCTAAAATAGCTTTACGTTGTTGAGAAATTTCCTGTACGTCTCTAACTAGCACTTAACAATTTAAGAATTTTACTACTCAAAAAATAAAATAAAATATATATATATATAGTTACACTCATCAGTGTCTGACTCTGTCACGCTTTAGGCTTAAGAAATAGGCTTAGGAGATTTCCTTGCTGTCTCCTAATTTTCATAATCTAGTTAATTTTAAAAAATCTAATTGTCCGATTAATAATCTGTTTAATCCGACGGATTCAGAAAAATCGTCCCTTTCATTTGGTACTTTATGTGTAACAAATGTTTGATTATATTTTTTAAAATGAATTAAAATATGAAAATAACAGCTTTAAAACAGACAGTTAAATTTTTAATCGTTGCATTTTTTTTTCAGCTTAAAGATAATAATAATAATAATAAATAAAAATAAATAGAAATAAATAAATAAATAAATTAAATATTAAATTTTCTCATGCATATGAAAAAAATGACGTCTATAAAATAATAATAATAATAATTTAAAATTTTAAAGGTAACAAAGAGATAAAAAAAGTGCGAAAATTTTGCACGGGCTTGCTAGCAAACGAATTATTTAAAGTAAGAAATAAATAAAATGAAATGATTAAAACTCAAATAAACGACTACGTCAGAAACGCCAAAGAAAAATATTGGAAATGCATACAGCTGTTTCGGCAGCTTTAAGCGTGCCGTCTTCAGTGCAAAAAGGATTTTGAATCTGCAGAAGTGCTCGTATATATAGGAGAGGGGCCGAATTTAGTTCAACCAATAGAATTACGGGAAAGGTGGGGAGAGTGGCCAATAGGAATTTATTAAAGTTAGCTGTGTAAACAGTAGAAAAATTAAAAAAAATGTGGACTGAATATAAAATTTCCAACAAATAGGGAATAGCGAAATCACAATTTACAAATTTTTTTAAAAGTTTTATAAATATGAAAAGCTTCAAAGAAATCGAGTTCATGACTGGATTTAGGTCTGCAAATTATTTTAGCTGAATTAAATTTAAAATTATGATTTTCCTCCCAGCAATGTTTAGAAATAGCCTATTTATTGGTTTCTTGTTTGCGGACGTAATTCATATGTTCTTTTAGACGAAATTTAAGACTGCGTTTAGTTGGGCCAATATATGATAAACCACTCTGACAGGAAATACTATAAATACCCCAAGAATTATGCGTATCAATGGGATCTTTTAACTGAGAAAAGGTGAGTTTATTGGAAGGCGAAAATATTATTTTAAAATCATATTGTTTGAGAATTTTAGCTATGGTTTGACTGGATTTAGGAAAATAGGGTAAGACAATACTGATATTAGAAGAGACTGACTTAGTAGACGAAGTACGAGGGAGTTGTAATTTTTGGATAGCTTTGTCTATAATGGAAGGGTCATAACCTCTGTCAATTGCAATGGCTTTCAGGTATTTAATTTCAGATTTTAATGAACTAGGATTTGAACAAATATTAAGGGCACGGTTTACAAAAGTATAGAAAGCAGCCATTTTTTGGTTAGGTGGGTGACATGAACGCGCATGGGGAGGAAGGGAGACAGCAAAATTTTTTCGATAGACGGTGGTTGAAAATCCATTTACAGTGCGAGAGACGAGAGTATCAAGAAAATCAAATTATTAAAATGAAATGATCATTTTTCAACGAGCGTCTTGATCTCTCTACAATTAACTAGTAAAGGAATAAAATGATCAGGTAACAGGTTTTATCGAAAGATAAAAGACATGACTTAAAGAGCAATATAAAAATTATAAGTGAGGCATTTGAAGTACACTGGAAAAGTGTAACCATCTTGGTTACATTTTCCCGATTACAATATTCCTGGCATACTGCAATTACTGCTGAAAAACCAAAAACTTAAAAATAATAATAATAATAATAATAATAGATTAAAAATTTACATATAAAACGCAGTTTTCTTACTATAAAATATGGAGTTTATTTCAAAAGTACAGTAATGAAAAAACTTCAATTTTAGAGGGAGAAACTCTGACGTAGAGAAAAATATAAGTAATTTTTCAAACTTCTAGAAGTTTGAAAAATGAAAATAATAATAATAATAATAATAATAATAAAATAAATAAATAAATAAAAGAAAAATGATCACACTTTCATATTTGAATTGATTTACTAAGGATTTAATAAAATAAAGAAAAGTTCTAAAAACTGATAGTTGAGTTAAAAAATGATATTGCAGTTACCTCACTTCACCCAATTAAATAAAAATAATAATATTTAAATAAATGATGTTAGTCTGAATAGAATATTAATTTGAAAGTTTAAATTTGCAAGTTAAATTTTTTATTGTAGTATAATTAATTATTCACGGGTATATCAATATATTTCTCTTTTCAGGGTTTCACTTATCATGTTATTTATGTATGTGCATCATATCTAAAAATTGAATTTCAAATACTTTCTATCATCCAAGTAAGCCGACATTTTGCATATACATATAACTTACATGATAATACGTGTTTAAGTAGGAAGGATTTAGGGCGGCGGTCTGGAAATCCTGGTATCTCAACTTCATTTAAAAATTTGTATTTGAATTTTGACCCGTTTTTTATCGTCCATCTGAGCTGACATTTTGCATAATGTATAACTCCAGTGGCAGATTTAAGGGGGGGGGGGGCTAGGTGCTGAAGCCCCCCCCCCCTCCCCAAAACAGTGACATTCACAATTGAATATTGCAATTGTAAATTTTTTATTGGTCTAGAATAACATTTTGAAAAGACTTAGCCCTCCCCCAAAAGTTAAGTTCTGGATCCGCCACTGTATAACTCCACAACAACATATATTCAAGCAGTAACGAACCTAGCTTGAGCCTCCAACTCCAGTTCAATTTTTTTTTTTTTTTTTTTTTTTTTTTAATTTATACCAAATTTGCTGAAGTTGTGCTTCATATACATTAACCACATCCGCTGAATTGGAGTTTTTAGTATAGTTTAAAATAAATCCTAGTTTATATATTTTTTTAAATCTTATTTCATCAAAATAATAATAATAATAATATATGGAATTCAAAGAAAAATGCAATTGTTGCATGGTTAATTACCATGTTATGGTAATGGAATATTTCCCTTTATCCCATTATTCTCACTAAATGTAAAATACTTTTCACAAAATATTAGACCAATTCACTGTGAAGAGAAAATGTATATAAAGCATCCGAAGAAATTTGAACCTTAATAACAACAAAATCTAGATTATGTTTTTTTTATTAAACGAAAATTAAAAAGAACAGCCCATTAAAGTTAAAAATGAATTACCTTTTGATTGATCTTGTCAAGATGAAAGTATCATATTCCTCTAATTTAAAAATTCTGTGTAACTTTAGCAGAAAAACATAATTGGATGCTGAATGTCTTTACATTAATATCATCTAATGAATTGATGAGTAGTTGATAATCGGAATCACATCAAGAAGGTAATCTCACACATCTCATTGGTAATTCATCGGAAATGTCTCAACGGAAATAGTTAAATTTGATTGAGTTTTAGAAACTAATCAGATTAAAATCCCATAAAATGTATTTTTTCTGGTGTTTTTACGGGATTTGTTAAAGATTCGGTATCTGTAATTGGTGAAATATTCTTCAGAAATTTTCCGTTTTAGACGATATATCCATGTTATTACTCCAGCAGATTTCGAGAAATTGATGAAAGACCGGGCAAAATACAATCGATTTATGATACTCGAAAATTTATATAATATGACAAATTGAAACCTTTCGGTTTTTAAAACAATAATGAATAATAAAAACCTTGTATCGATATAATAAACTGCAAAAAACTCACAACAACTGTTTCGGGTTCAAAGAAAACCAAGAAATTTTTCAGACGAACAAAATATACACTGATGCAACAGCGGCTGCTCCAGCCAAAATTGTTTAAAAAGGGAATTATCTTTTAATCAAAAAGAAAGTATAATATATTTTTACTTTCTTTTACCCATAAGGTAGAGAAAGTATTGTTTTTGGGTCAAATTTTCGAACGCGAGTTTTTGTTATATTTACATGTGTGTGTGTGTGTGTGTGTGTGTGTGTGTGTGTCTGTGTGTCTGCTTGTGTGTCTGTCTGTTATCAGCATATCTCAAGAACAAATAGTAGCAGACATTCCAAACTTGGTATTCTAAATGTGTATCATATAGGGATGCTACAGTAAGCTTTTTGTTAATATCAAGCAAATGGTTCGTGTACAGGGACAATCAAGAGAATTCTAATTCATTACGTCTATGGGGGAAATTGCAGGTAATTAGAATTTAACATCTATTGACTGCACTAAACCAAACGAAACGAATATATATATATTGTAATAGAGATAGTCAACTGGGGAAAAAAAATTGTGTATGTCGGAGGGGGAGTCCCCGTCGAGGGGAGTAAATTTTCATGATGGGTATCTTTCAAAATATCTCGCCAATACCTTTAAAACGAAACGTTGAACCATCGATCTGCGATAATTTAAAACAAAGTTATCGATTTTTTTTTACTTTTAACGAAAAAAAAAAAAAAAAAAACAGAAAGAAAAAAAAAATCGTTTTTTTTTTTTTTTTTTTTTTTTTTTTTTTTTTTTTTTTAATATTGAGAATAAAATGGACTTTTTTTTGGATATTTGGTGTTATACTACTTCTGTAATATGGAAATCGTCTGCATTATCATAAAAGATAATTTTTGTAAATTATTTTTTAAAAACAGAACTATTTTTTAATAACCGAATTAAATTCTATATAAATGTAGGTGCATTAATGAAACGGGGAGTTGAGGAGGGCGGTAGTCCCCCCTCACACAGAACTAATTATCATATAAAACTCTCCCGAGGCCTAATTTGAATTCTTTAACATAGGTTTACATAACATCGTTATCTTACCTCTTAATCTCCAACCTGTATTTATAGCATTAAATATCAGGGTAAGAGAAAGTCGTGTGAGTGGCACACCAGATTTTTTTACTTCCAATCTAATCAATTACTTTATTTTTACTTAAAAAAAAAAAAGAATTAGATATTAACGGTTTCTATTCAATTTTTACAATGTTTAATCCTGTTTTTTGTGATCGATTTTATTGAAATCCATTAATTTATTTATATGAAAAGAATTTATCGCTTAACATGCTAATAAATTTCTAATAAGGACTAATTTATCTTTCCGTGTATTTTACTACAGATATTGGATAATTCGAAGGTAAACACATCTTATTATTATTCTTTCTTTATTTTTTGTCTCTACGTATGCATCAAAAAAGCTTTTATAAATATCTAATATAAAACAAAAAATTAAGTAACATAATTCTATAATGCGAATAATTAAATAAAATTCATTTTTGTTATCCAGTTTGTTCATACGTTATAATTAATCTTTATTAGAACACAATACTTCCTGTCTGTTTTATAGGTTATTCAGTTTTATTTACAATTCATTATGAAATTAAAAAAATGAATTTAAAACAATTTATTTAGGTGTAACATAACTATTTTTGAGAGGTTTGGTTAGCCTGTTATACATTATTATAAGAAACAATTATTACCGATAATTCATTTTTACTAATTTCTAAAATACATAATTTATGCATTTAGACGATTGAATTAAAATTTCTCTCATTCCTTAAATTCATAAATAAATGTTATTAGATAATTTCATATTTGGAGAAAAATTCCGTTTTTGTACAGGAGCAATGCATTATTATTTTTTAATGATAATAATTTTTAGATATTATATATTCATACTTTACATATAGTTATTTTAATTAAGTCATTTATGTAGTGTAAATAACTCAATGAAGTTAATTTTTAATTGTCAAGTAATGCATCTGTTGCAATTTTATCTTTTACAACAGTATAATATCTTCCCACCAATGTCTGACAAGAAGTCCATAGACGGAAAGTATCGGGTTCAAACCAAGCTCACACTCATCGACCTAGCCGTACAGAGTTTTCCAAAGTTGAACAGCGAACTTTTTTCACAGATATCTCAGATGAATTGCTGAGAAACTTTGTTCGCCATTTTGTTTCCAAGTGGCAGCCTTTTAAAATTAAGGAGATATTTGAAATTTTGTCAGTACGATAAATTTTGAAACACTAAATTGGTTCGTATGAAATTTGGACTTATCTAACAAATACAGTCGGTAACAAAGGTATCCAAACACTAGAAAAAATTCCTATATAGAAAAAGTAGAGTTAATACTGTTTTATTAAATAAATCCTTGTCGAAGTCTAAGAACATGATTCGACAAGGATTTATTTAACAAAACAGTATTAACTCTACTTTTCTATATAGGAATTTTTGCTAATGTTCGGATACTTTTGTTACCGACTGTACATTGAGGGAGTTCCCCGGATAACTTGCTCCACCCTTTTGTTTCCTAGTGACGATCACTTGAAAACCGGCTCTAATTTGAAAATTTGTCATCATGATAACTTTTAAAATTCTAAATTAATTCGAACCAAAGTTGGGCAGCGTATGTACCCATCAAGCAATTTGGAATAAGTGCTCTAGGTAACTGCTCCACTATATATTTTCCAAGTGGGGCTACTTGAAATTTTGTCATCACGATAAATTTTGAAATACTGGATTTTTCGATACAAAGATCGACAGTAGATTCAGTCCATATATATATTGTATACTCATAAAGAATATTTATGGACTAAATCTGCTGTCACTGGGCAAATTGCCTTTCTTTCCAAAAGCGAATGCCTGAAATCCAGCCACCAACGTTGAAATTTGTCATCAGGATAACATTTAAATATTGAAATAATTCAAACCAAAGCTGGACAATGGACTTAACTCATATATATATTGGATGAGTTCGCTGGATATCTTGTTGCGTCATTTCGTTTCCAAGTAGCATTTACTAGAAAAGTTATCATATCATATCGTTTTAAATGTTAAATTAATTCAAAGGAAAATTGAAAAGTGATCTAATTTTAATTTCTTTTAAAAGTTTTTTAAATAGGTATTTCTACTAAAGTTTTTTTTTTTTTTTTTTTTTTAAATTTAATGTATTGAAATACCAAAAATTACCAAATCTTATACAATAAAATAATTTAATAATTGCTCATTTTGAAAAAAAAAAATGTACTTAAACACTAAAAATTTCCAAAATATATTATACACATTTATATTAAGTTTTTGTGACTTTTTAGTAATTTAATAAATAAACTTTTTGCAGTCTTTGTGATGTAAAATTTACATGTATAATTATCACATATATTATTATAAACAAAAAAAAATACAGTATTACTTATAATGTTTATGTGTAAAACAATACACAAAACCTGAAACACACTCATCTTGAAAATTGCTTATTACTGAACCAATATAATATATTTATATTAATATTTCTCACTGATTTTTAATACAATATTTCCTCAAAAAATGCTATAAAAATGCATTCTTTTCCATCCAGTTTAATTTCGGTGAATTATTAACTGGTAGTTTTATTCTCTGGAAGTATTGCAGTTGACAATCTCCAGATGTATGTATTTATAGTTCGCTCTGCACTTCGTCGGCGCATAGTTTGATTTCACTCGTGGCATATAAAAATAAATATTTCTCTCGAAATCTTCTGATGAAATTTGCCATATGGCCCTTGAAATGCAAAAACTTCTTCAAAAGCTGCTCTTTTTTTGACACTAATTTTATAATCATACATTATTAATTATCAAAGTAGACAGATAAGCACCATTTTTTATTTATACAATTATTACATGTGTTTTGACCGTATTGTCCTTTCACATGAAGCGGACAAATTCGGAATAGAAAAATTACCAAATGTTTTAATTGAAATACATTAATGTATGTTTAACGGGTAAGAATCGCAATGGTTGATAAGAAAAGTGATTTTGCAATCACTAGAGTTTTACGAGTTCATGTGGAGCAATTTTTTTGTTCTATCATCAGAGGAGGACGTGCTTTTTTTTTTTTTTTTTTTATCTTCTGCTTTTTCATGCCTCTGCTCTGTCCTAATAATTATAATTTAACAATAATAATAATAAAGTCTGCGTTTGAAAACTAACTTGTGGTGCCCGTCATTGTACGGTCATTATCTTAATTATATTTTTAAAAGAAAACTTGTGTAATTAATGTTTTACGATGGAATTAATTTTGTTCATGTTACTTTCTTTCTGACATCAAATATTCTTAACTAACAAACGAATTTCGTAACGACCACTTATTCGTAACAATCATCTTTAAAGATTTAAAAATCAATCCATCTTTGTTTTTCAAAATTGCGATTCTTTATTTTAAAGCAAATGCTTCAATGTACGCTGAGAAATAAGAAATATTTTAACTATTTTTAGTGAAATTAGTTAGCTTGGTTAAAAGTTAATATTTTATAATATTTTATAGATAATAAATATTTTAAAGTATGTTAACACAGGTTTTTGACACCTAATCCCGACTTTTGTGAAAAATTTAATGACATTTTATAATTATTCATCTTGGTACAAAATTTAAATTTACAAGATAGTTTTTTTTTTTTTTTTTTTTTTTTTAACTCGATTGTTCCGCTTGCTTTAAAGCGACGTTCTTTTAATAAAGGAGTACTATAGCGCCTTTAATTATAATGCAATTAAGTAAAACTTAAAGACAAATGCAATACGTAACAGAGTTTTATAAAGAAAGAAGGCAATGAAACATATAACATCAATGTATTATTTTAAATAAAATGAAACAGGCGTATATACACGGTATAAAATTCACTACTTTAAAGCCATATGATCACTATTGTATTCTTATGCTTAACATATAGAACAAAAGATACAACTAAACCTAAAGAAAAAACACCCAAGATGTCTCTTGTATCACAAAGAGACAACTTTACTCAAGATAAGTGAAGAAAGGAAGTGCATTTACAGAATAGTAAGAGTCCGTAAGTAAAATAAAAGGATACTATGATAAAAAGAATACTTTTATCTTATTTATACATTTAACTTCATCGTTTTGGAAACTTTCATTATCTCAAGCAGGTAATTCTTTTCAAGAAGACTTGCTTTATGTATAAAATAAGAATTTCTACCTAACATAATGAATGTAACAGAACAAAAGAAATTAATAATATTTTATTTTATCCTGAAGTTTTAATTACACATTTTAATATATAAATGTAGAATCTAGTGTATATATATATATTATTTAACCTTTCAATTATTAATAGATATCTTTAGTTGTTTGATACTCAAAATTCTCTGCATTTTACTTTATTATTTATTAGTTTAATCTACATATATAAAAACGAATGTATGTCTGTCTCTCTGTTTGTCCTTTATGCATTACTACCCCATTCATCGAATTACCATGAAACTTTTGAAAGTTGTTGAGTACATCCCCGCAAAGGTTTCTGCTATAAATTCATTTAAATCCTAAAGGGGGTCAGGGATGGAAAAAGGGGATTAAAATATTTTTCATATTTTCTTTAATTTTCAATGAAAAAAATAAATATTCCAATGTTTCTAGCTTCAATATATTACAAACATGAATATTTAAAACAAATTTTGCCTCCAAGAGGGGGGGGGGGACGCAAAAAATATTTTTTTATATTTCCCTCCATTTTACGCATTACTGCAACATTCATCCGAATATTTTTGTTAAATTACAAGAATTTTTTTCGAATCCAACTATGGTAAGACTACTTGATAGGAACAACTTTTTTTCTAAACACAGATTCTTCAAATATTTCAACTGCAGGCGTTTTAATGTAAAAACATGACAACCAACTATTACTGGCTGTCTTTTTATAAAAATCTCTTAGACCTGCTGAAAGAGAGGAACCCCGCTTGTAATGACATATTTTTTAGTTCTTCGTTTATTAGGAGAATATGTCTGGACCAGGGAGGCCCATGTTGTTTAGAGCATTTTCTTTGTACTCATCAACGTCTACAGAATACGACTTATCAAAGTGAATGCAGAAATTTTTCTTAAAAAAAAAGCACTTGCCAAAACAAAGAATGCAGGAAGACTCATACATTCGCTTTACGAATCCACAAGTTAACCTGAATCACTCCAAAGGATTGATCTCCGTTTTAAAAACATGAAACGAGAGGATTCTCAGGAATACAAAAAATAAGACTCAATAAAGGTGCACAATTACAGCTGGCTGGACGCGTGAAACTGAACTATGTCTTTTCAAATAAAAATTTGGAACAGCCAAATACGAAGACTAAATTTACTTGGACTGCGCAAGAACAAAACTTGAAATCCCATAGCACATTCGACGATTCCAGGCGAGTCGATGAGAATGTATTCATGATTACGGAACATCCGAACAGAGGATGAAGCGACCTTAAATGGTTGAAACTTAATGATATGAATGAAAACAGAAATGAATACATCATTGAAGAACAGAAGAACTAGCAACTCCCATTACTTTTTCATGCATCCAAAATAATAATGCGAAAATCCGTCAGGATGTCTTTTTCGGGCCAAGTGTTACACAATACCCGGAAATCGCCCATATTGGCGATTTGAAAATAATATTGTAATTAAAGTCTTATAATTTATTTCTATTGAAGGATGGCGAAACTATTTATTAATAAAGTGAGTATATTGAAATGCTAAGGGTTATTTTATAAAAAGAGTTCGTTGGAAACATAATAAAATTTGTTGTTTGATTGCATCATCTACGAACGACCGACCGTTGGGAATAAAAATATAAAAGGATTAAAATGAAATATATATATATATATATATATATATATATATATATATATATATATATATATATATATATATATATATGTATATATATATATACAGGAAATGGGTTAGATTTAATATACTTAATTAGGATTAGATGATATATTTACATTATTATTATATTTGTGCACTTATTTATATAACAAGAGAGAAGATTAAACATTAATATTTGTTATGGAATGCAGAATTTTGCCTACATTTTAATTTTGCATTACAACGCTCTTCCGTTAGAGTTGATGGTCATTTAGAAATCTGTTATGACTTGTAATTATTGCTATATATCAACTGTTTATTCAGGGGATTTATTTTTTCTTCGAGCAATGACAATTGTCCATTATTTCTTGCTAAAATTTTCACCAATGCGCACTTTCTCTTAATAAAGTGATCTGATTTTGAAACATCCAATTAATATGAACCTGAGATGAATATTAACACTGTAGATGTTCTTTTGACAGACGTTATTTATTATGAGTGAATATTTTGTTTAACTCGAAAAAGTATCTTGAATATGTATGTTATTTCATTAAAGGGAATTTCTGTACTTTAGAATTTAATAAAGGAAACTTATTTTAAAACATCCAGTTTAAAAAGTAAATAATAAAGTAGCATTTTCCATTTTCGAAAATTTTAGACTCATTATTTCCTCAATAAGAATTAGCATTAGCGTGTACATGGCCGCATAAAAATATTCACATATATGTAAGGTTATATATGGAAATAGATGAAATTGCGGTTTCATTCCTTTTAAGTGTTTTAACGCTGACAATGATTAAAAGTAAATATGATTTGAATTGCTTTATCTCTCTGTCTGATTGTCCGTCTGTCTGTGCGACCGTCTGCCCTCTTCCACCGTCCGTAAAGGTTTTCAGAACTTCTTAAAATTAGTATGTTATTCGTCCTGACTATGGAATATTCTCTATTTAGAATAGCATTATAACGTTATGTACAGCTAGTATATGTACAGGAACACCCATAGAAATGCCAATGCATAGCGTTTCAGGAGAGATTTTTTTACAAATCCCATTTATGCAACATTTTACTGCAAAAATCATAATGTAATTCACATTTATTGATAATATGATAAAATAAAGTTTTGTATAGAATATATGCTTAACGTTCAGATTTACAGTTCTGTATTGCAGTATTCATATACCTCACGGCCTACAATTGAAAATTGCTGAAATTGTATTTCTGTTTGCATTAAGAATTTTTAACACATTCCAACAATATTTAGGAGTGATTACGAAGTCAATTAGTCTGTTTGTTTGCCTCTCTGCTCATTTGTCTCTGTTCATTGTGTAATAACGTGGGCAAAGAACATTGAAGATTAAATGATGCAACGAGTACTTACAGTTGGAAATTGTTAATAATCAATGCGAATCACATGGTTTTTTCATTCTTGTTGAATGATGAATTTTATTAGAGTAGTTCTGATGATTATTAATTTCTTCAGCCCTGTTTACGGTTTTGCATGCTAAAATTTCAATTTCGTGGAAAATACGAATCCTAAAGAAAAAGTTATTTTCTGCATTTACATCAAATAGAAAGTAAACCCAATGTAAGGCCCATAAATGTTATATGCAATATTTATCTAAATAAAATACAATAAAATTCAAAACGATTCTTTTTAATTGGTTTTTAAGTCAGTGCTAGAGGTAAACTATAAAGGATCTGGTGTTTTTGTTTAGTTTTGTAAATAAATAAAATTGTTAGTAATATTCATATATTTCTTTGATATGGACGATACTGAAATGCAAGAAAAATGAAATAAGTTTTTTAGGTTTCTTTAAAAGCCACCCATATTCAAGAGTTTTTTTCTTATCATAGTTAACATAATTATTCTAATTGTAAGATACGAAATTACTGCATGTTTACTGCATAAATAAAAATACTTTTTAAAATTATACGATACGCCTGGAAGCTCTATTATATACATAAGTATTGATGGAGGGGGTTTCAGGGATAGGTTTTGATATTTTGAGATCCCCTCCCCCACCAAAAAAAAAAAAAAAAAAGAAAAAGAAAAAGAAAAAGAAAAATTGCTTAAAACTATTTTTTAAAACTATTTTTTTCTGAAAATTCAATGAGAGATAATTATTTCACATTCATTTTTAAAGCACAACATGATATAAAAGAATCTTAAGAAAAAAACAAAAAAAATATGTTCGATCATAATAATATGCAGCACAAAAATTATGTACTTTTACACGAAATAAGTTAATTTAAAACTTAAGCACATTTTGTATTTCATTTTACATGCCTGTATCTTTAAAAATAAATTAACACTTAATACTCTAAGATTCTAAACTCTTCACTTGTGTCAAGAAAAGAATTTTCCTCTAACTGAGAGCAGCAGATTTCCCCTGGAGTGAAATAACTTTACAATTCATTTTGACAGTTTAAAGTCGTGTAAATTTAGAATTTTATTTAAGACGAACAAAGACATTTTTATTTTATTATTAGATTTTTTCCAAGAGTTACTTTAGTGATTTGTTGAATGATAGAAAGATATAAATTTAGCATGTATTTTTTGTAAATATATCTGTAAAATTGGCCCACATAATCTTTCATAATTTTGGTATAAATTTGGTAAGCAGAAAATATAAATTATATATATATATTCCATATATATCATCATAAATTTCAGACTTTATCAAGCCACTGCAGGATGAAGGTCTCTTTTAGGTTATTCCAAATTGCCCTGTGTTCTGCAATTCTTCTCCATTCTACTCGTCAGATCTTCACAATTACATCTCTCCAACGATACAGTGGTCTCTTCCTCAGTCTTTTCTTATCTTATCTTATGGTATCCAAAATAAAACTTTGGTGGTCCATCTATTATCATTTCTAATCACAAGTACTTGCAATATATATATCTTGTGGGAAGGAAGTTTATATTGTTTGTTAAAGTGGAATTTTTATATCAAGATATTCGAATTTTAGTCACTATACTCAAACTTCTATTTAAAAGTAACATTAATAAACATCTACTGACTGTCTTTTTTTTTTTTTTTTTAACATAAAATGGCTATGTTTGGCTACGAAATTTAGATAACAAAAAACGCTGTCCGTAGATTCTTCTTTGGAAAAAAAAAATCAAGGAATTACATGCAATTTAAAAGTATCAAGGAAAGGAGGTAACTCAGAAAAAATACACTTCAGCTTTGAACCAAAGTTATTTAGTCTCTATGAAGAATATTACCTAACATAGTCAATTACTGTTGTTTGAATCTCTGGTATATTTTTATTTTTGACTTTTCTTATGTCTTCGAGAAGAAAGACGTTATCCAAAAGAAAATAACAGCTTTCCTGAAATAATTCATAAACTAAGGATAATCTGATACACTTTTGTGTTTTCCTGTTCTTCTGACTTTAAAAAAGGGGATGTTATCCAAAACAAACTCTTGTTTTCCTGAAAGGACTTGTAAAAAACAGGTTGGCTGACACATTGTTGTGTCTGGATGTTCTTAAAACATCAAGAAAAAGATGATATCCGAAAGGAAACACCAGTAGTATTACAAGAATTTGAAATCAAAGAATGCGTTTTCTGACATTTTTTTTTGTGAATGTTGTAAAAACTTGAAATTGGCTAAACTAAAACCTTAACACAATCTACGAACCCACGTTTTATCGACTTTATACGATATGCTTTATGAACAAGAGCCTGCTTCAAAAGTTAGTTTAAAATAAATAAATAAATGAAAGATGAATAGTTTTAGTCTGCATTAATGAGTGAATATTTGGCTAAAAAAAAGAAAAAAAAATGGGGCATTTCTAGTGCATTTCTCGTAATTTTCCCGAATATTCCTTACAGTTATTTTAAAATTTATGGTAGATACTATGGTCAATATTTATTTTTTAATCTGAAAAGTTAAGTTTTTACTAATATAAAACTATTACTTATTATTACCCACGAAAGGTTAAAGTATTTTAGTTATTAACTTTTAAAACTATTTATGATATTAAAGAAATCCATAAAAATTGCCATATTTTAATACATGTTTTCGTAAATATAGTTATTTTTCCATATCCCAATTAAAACGATTATTTATTATTATTATTATTATTATTATTCATATATTTTTGAAAGATATCACTGGTTATTTAATTCGATTATTTATTGATTTATTTTGGTTCTTGAGGATTTCAAAGGCAACTTATTATATGTTTTCCTAAATTCTACTACTTTGTTACAACATTTATATATACATTTATAGATTAACATATTAACTGAGAAAACTTCTTACAAATATTCTATTGGAATCACATTCTTTTAATTAATGTATGTTTTATATATTTTTTATTATTTTTCTATTTAGTGACTGATTAACTTCTGAAAACCGTAAAAAATATAATACAAGGAATGTTTAATTGAAAATAAACAAAGAGGAACATTTCATTAATCTTCTCTTTGCAGTTTAATTAATTACGGCTTCTGAGAATTTGCTTTGTGTTAGTATTTAAAACAATGAAATTTTTTTGTGTTTTATTATGTCTGGTGATTTTGTAGTTTCTATTAACGTGCTATAACATATTTTTTTTTTTATGCGTTATTCTTCTAAAAGTATTCTTTTATGTTTATTACTTATAATGGTAAATAGAAATAAATATATTTTTTCTCTTTAATCAAAGCAACTATTCCCAATAAAATTTAGACTATTTGCACATAGTTTCTGTTACGTACTTATTACTTAATTGGGTGCTTTCTACATTATTCATTTTTAATATTAAATTTTTTAAATACAGTAAACAAAGATGTATCTGTTTACTAAATGCGATCTGAACATAACTTTTTACACTTAATGCTTAAGAAAAAAAAAACCTAGCGAGCATCAATAAATAAAATTTTGAAATATTTTATTATTCATTTCTATCATTCATTCTATTAGATGTTTATTAATAATATAATCTCCATATATTAAAAAAAAAAAAAAAAAAATTTTGTCGCTGGCGTCATTTTTTTTTTCTCGCGGAGGGCAGAGTTCTCGGCATCATGAGATATATCAGTGTATTCCGACTTCATAAAGGAAGGTATTTCAGCAGCTTAGAAATTTCTATCACTTTAATTAACGGAATAATTAACTTAAACGTCGGGTTTATGAAGCCACCGTAGAAAAGGTTTCCTTTATGACGTTATTTTTCTGTCATGACATCATTTTCCACTGGAAAATTAAATGTGATCCATAGCGTAAAAAATAATAAAATCAATGTCAATGTTGCTGTTAAGAAAAATATTTCTATTAATCGAAATTTCTTATGCGGTATATAAATTTCTTACATGTTCTTTCGCGAATAATGATCGTGATATTCCATTATCCATTATAGGCCAGCATTTAATTTTGTGATAATTTTTGAAATCTAAATATGTATTAGAACAAGTTTTTAAAAAGTTACTGAATTTAGGTTTGGAATTTTGATTTCCAAACTTTGCATTTTGGAGATCAAAGATTCGCAGATTTTCTAAGATTCGCATTTTTATGAATAAAAGCATTTATCCTTTTCTTAAATTATCATTCTTGCGCGAACTATTTATTTTTGTCTTTAAAGTATATTTATCTTTCTTTAATAACTTTTTTTATTAAAAAAATAAAAATAAACAAGTAATATATATATAAGAAATAAAATAAAATAAAGTCAATTCTTACTTGCTTCACTAAATGCCGAAAGATGTAAATTTTTTGCAAAAAATTGACATCTGCAAAAATGCAAAAATTTTTTGCATTGTGAAAAACGCGTTTTTTTTTTTTGTTTACGCTTGGGATAAATGGCAACCATTTATGAAAATAGCATTTCGCCATAGTCATAAAAGAAAAATCGCCAAATGCACTTGTGGGCCAACACTATATTAATTCCCAGGAAGCATACATACATATATATATATATATATATATACTCTATAAAAAAAAAAAAAAAAAAAAAAAAAAAAAAGAAGGACGCACCAAGAAGGAATAATGCAAATTTGACACAATATGACATACATTCAGGTTTCGATAGAAAATGCAAATTTTAAAGTTTGGCTGCCATCGAATGAGCATGCGACGCTGCAGCGCATCTTAACTGAGAAATTGTCAGAATATTAAAAATGAGAAATTTTGATTCCAGGTCTTAAATTCTTCGTGAATTTTGTTACGTCTACTCAGAAAGACAGTAACAATGCCTCGCATACAGGTGCACAAACAAAATGCACAGATGTCAGCGTTTGAGTGTGGTGTGTAGTTGTTCTCAAAGAAGCCGGTTGGTCTAATCTGCGAATTTTTTTGTCAATTGGATAGGGGCGGTACCACTATCAGATGATATTGACTGGAATGGGTGAACCATGGCCGAGCACAGCGTCAAGGAAGAAGCGGTTGGCCTAAAGAGAGGACAGAAGGTGTTAACCAGTCATTCGAAAAGCGATACTCAAAGCTTCAATTCATTATCATCGTCTATCCTACATGCAACATGTACATGAGTGACTTCAAAGACCTTTAATAGGCGGCTCAGTGAAGTGGGGTTGAGCTCATTCCACGAATATCTCTTCCACAGAGGACGTTTGGAGCATCATAAAAAGGGTCCTACAACTAGCTCGAGATCTTACCAATCTAACGCACCGATTGGACAGAATTTGGCACGCTACTTCACAGGCGGACATCTGCCAACTCTATCAATTAATACCAAGCCGAATGACTGCGTACATAAGCGCCCCAAGTGGACTAACGCGTTACTGACTTGTTTACTTTCTGAAGCCCTTTATCTTGATTAAATCATTCAAATTTTCTGAAACTGTAATCAGTGGCTTTTCTCCACATGCACAGTCTGTAATAAAAGTGTCCGAACACTAGCAAAAATTCCTATGTAAAAAAAGTACACTTCATACGGTTTTGTCAAATAAATCCTTATCGAATCATGTTCTTACACTGACTAAGAATAGGATTCAATAAGGATTTATTTCATAAAACCGTACGAAGTGTACTTTTTTTACATAGGAATTTTCGCTAGTGTTCGGACACTTTTGTTACCGACTGTACATCACGTCTACCAATTTTGGTCCCATTCGGATATCCTTGGAGCGTCTTGTTTTTTGTTTTTGAGTGTATATAGATTTATTTATGCGTACTGATGATCCTTGTTATTTTTTCATGCAAAAAAAAGGAAAGTTTATTTTAAATATTTATTTTATTAATATTAAAAAAAGTCTTAATTTATTTACAAACATTACAAAACAGACGCATTTTGAAAAACGCGTTTTCAGTTTATTTACGCTTGGAATCCATGGCAACAAAATTCCGGAAAACGTATTTCGCCATAATCACCAGAATATTTCACTAATCACGTCCATGGAGTTAAATTAATTTGGATTTCTGAACATTTACTTTGTGTTAATATTTGAAAACAATGAAACTTTGTGTTATTATACCCATTGCCTTAATAGATATTATTAATACATCACAATATTTTTTCAATTTTAACAATTTTAAAAGTTTCTTTGTATTTTTTACAAAGACAAATGCCCTTTCTATCTTTTACATTTTATTTTTCATGGTTGCTAAGAAGCGACGTGTTTTTACTTCTTTACCGAAAATATAAGGAAGTACAGTAATCTCGATTTCCGAAATGTTTTTTTTTATCTCACATAGCTCAAAGATGAATGATCTTAGAATGATTTAAATTTGTATTTGTGAATTTCATGATGTCTAGTTGTACACCCTCAACTTTCGTTTTACTACAAGTTACCGTTTTAGAGATATTTACGACTTTATATGATTTTTCATGACGTCTGTATGCACACGTGTGTGTGCGTATCTCACATAACTCAAAAACTGTTCGACGTAGAACGTTACAAATTGGTATATAGGTTTGTTACAACATCTAGTTGCACATCCCTCTTTTCAGTCTTTGTGTGACTTTCCATTTTCGGGATATTGACAAAAATTATATTCATAATAACCAAACTTACAAAGGGTTTGGCCATTATATATGACCTACCATCATATAAATGACAAAAGAAGCTAACGATAGAGTCCGAATGATGTTATAAAAATTGCCGACATTTTTGCTCGTAGAACGTAATTCTTAAAGCCATAAGCAAGTTCAAGTTGACGAATGCATTTTACTTAATGAATATTCTGCTCGTAGATAAAGCCCATAATAATATTGTCATTAAACGTGTCGACATTTTTGCGTGTAGAAAGTAATTCTTAAAAACATTAGCAGGTTTTAGTCGATGAATGCATTTTATATAATGGATATTCAGCTTATAGCTAGAGCCCATAATGATACTATTATTGTAGTTATCGAAATTTTTGCGTGTTCTAGTTCATTTTGCGCAGATTTTAATTGACGAATGAACTTTTTTTAATGAGTATTCATATCGTAGATAGAGTCCGTAATAATATTGTTATAAAAGTGCTATAAATTTTGCGGCTTGGCAAGATTAGTGATCAAACTTGGCGGCAAATATTGTTTTAGGATAGCCAGAATTATTGAACTCTTTCTCAATTTTAACGGAGTTAATTGTTTAGGTAAAATATACCGTGTTTTGCCACATATTTTCCCCAAAGAGAGCAGAAGTGGACCATCAATACTCGAGGGATTTTTATTGAACTTTAAGCTGTACATTTTCCAATGAGAGATTCTGTAATGCGCCGTGGAGTACTGTTTCTAAAATATTACTATATTTGTCTTGACGGTATATATATTCCTTTTATCATTTCTTTTGTGATTGGAGTAACAGTTTTTTGCTTGTTTTCAGGAATGTTCGCGGATTGAAACCTGCCTGTTTGTTTACGAATCAGTTACCTCACACAAAAGTACCAATATTTTCCTAACTATATCTATATTCCAATGGGTGTATAAGGAACTCATGTGGTGTGCACATCAGATTTTTTCATTGGCTATTATGGGATACGGAAAACTTTAAATGGCTGTTATTCGGTTTTGTCTCTGTCATTCAACAACAAGTTAGAAAGCAGCCAAAAAATGATGCCGTTTTGATCTTTTGCCGCTAGATAGCACTACATATGCAGATTTTAGACATTACTCTTCACCATTTGTCATTAAATAAGGATTAATAAAAGCAACTAAAAATATAATTTTTGGAGTTAACACGTTTAACATTGACACGTTGTAACTTTGACGTTCTATCTTCATTTTATTCATTCTTTATGTAATATATATATATATATATATATATATATATATATATATATATATATATGTTTATTTAATAGGATGTGCGTATGATAAGAATTCATATAATACCAGTTAAACAATCGAGAGTAGTAAAGAAAGTGTTAACTTGCATCAATAAATTGAATTTTGATATTAATAATTTCGTATTTTATTAATTTTCTTCTAATGATGCTAATTGATAATGGAAATAATGGAAATTAAAATTTTTGTAATCTGCTGTACATACAATCGGTTATCATGTTTAATTTTTAGTATTGAATATGATACACATATTGTATCTCTAAAAGTTTCTGTAATATTTCTGTAGCACTATTTAATAAAAAAAATCATACGAAAGTTAAAAAGTGTTAAAGATTTCAGTTCGTGTAGTAGTCTGTCAGTTCGTCTGTCAGTTTAGTATTTTCCCTTACTAAAATTTAAGGTTTTCTAAAACTTTTTTTATGGTTTTATCTAGGTTTTTCAGGTATTTAAAAGGTTTCTTTGAAGTTTCTCTAAAAAATACTTCCTGAAAAGAAACCTCATCTAAGTTTTCTTTAGGTTTTATTCTTAAAACCTCCTGAAAACCTATGTGCTTTTATGTTTTATAGAGGTTTCCCAAGGTTTCGGATAAATACATCGGTGATAATAAGTTTCCCTATGGCATTTGGATAATATCTACAGTCAAAAACGTTTTTCAAACGTTTTATTTTTAAAACCTTTTAAAACCTGCACCGTTTTCGGTTTTATAGATGTTTCCCAAGGTTTCAAATAAATACATCGAGAATAATAAGTTTTTCTATGGTATTTAGATAACACATCCACTATACCTACAATCAAAAATGTTTTTTAAAGGTTTTAATTTTAAAAACTTTTAAAACCTGCACTGTTTTAGGTTTTATAGAGGCTTCCAAAAGTTTCAGATAAATACATCGATGATAATAAGTTTTACTATGGTATTTAAATAATACCACCACTATACCTGCAACCAAAAAGTTAGTTAGTTTTAGTTTTTGAACCTTTTAAAACCTGCACTTTTTTAGGTTTTATAAAAGTTTCCCAAGGATTCGGATAAATACATCGATGATAATAAGTTTTTCCATGATATTCAGAAAATACCTCCATTATGCCTCAATCAAAAATGGTTTTATTTAGGTTTTATTTTTAAATTATCAGAAACCTCCCTTACTAAAATTTATATTTCTAATAATGATAATATATTTCTAAATTTGTACCTGACTAACTTAGAGTAGGTTTTTAATAATAAAATTATCTTCTACATCTAAGGAAAATTTAAACATTTTAGATTTCAATTAAAAATTAAAATAATAATAATAATAATAATAATAATAATAATAATAATAATAACAATCTAAATTAAAAAATATATTTGATAATTATATAAATAAGATATTTTTTAATAAATAAATTACAAAACAATTAAATTAAAACACAATAAATCTTATATTTCATATATGTATCTGAAAAACTATATTTAAATTTATTTTATAAGTCTTTCGTTAATGAAAAGTTGTGTCAAATTAAATTCACTAGCAAAAGAGATCATGTAAAGATATTGATGCAAGATATAAAAAAAATATATATATATATGCATTAAAAAAAAAAAAAATCACCTTTTTTTTTTTTGGGGGGGGGGGGGTAATAACTGAATGAACTTATTTCTTGAATACTTCCTTTTAAATTCTCATCTTTTAAATATTTAGAAGTAAACACATATAACGTAAGTAATAAATAATAATAGTAATAATAATAAAATAGAGAGCTTATGATTAAAGTTATGAATAAATGGTAAATTTAAATTTACAGAAGGAATTTTACAGCAAAGGTTAATTTTATTAGTGATTGCTTACAATGTATTCCCAAAACTTTTTAAATGGTACGGGGAGAGAAAATAAAAATAAATTAATTAAAAAATAAAATAAATTAAGAATTCTGTCAAAGGAAGAATTTAGTTTAGCACGGAGCTATTAATTTCAATATGTAAAAATTTTATTTTTGTTCTTATTTTTTAATATTATTTTTTATCTCATATTTTTACAGTAAAACTGGGACACGTACTTTTTAAAATGACTGAAATGAATTAAAATGAAGTGTTGTCACCTAAATTTCATACTTTAGTTAATTAAAAAAATAAAATAAAATAAAGAAATATAAATAATTGTTGCGTCGAAAAACATTTTGTACCCCTCAGATTCAGAAAAATCGTCCCTTTCGTTTGGTACTGAATTTGTACCGAGCCACGTACTTTTTAAAGTGACAGAAATGAATTAAAACGAAGTGTTTCCGCCTAAATTTCATACTTTAGTTAATCTAAAAAGAAAATTGATTGTCATGTCGAAAAACTGTTTGTTCCTCTGGATTCAGAGAAATCGCCCCTTTCATTCGGTACCGAATTTTTAACGATAGGACTGATATTTCCAATTTATTTTGGTGTTACAAAAAACTGGTCTATAAAAACTCCAGATTGAAACTTATAGTCCTCCGTCCCAATAATGAAATTAGGAATAAAAATTTAGGTCTTAAAATTAAAAATGGCAACTGAACAAATATTTTACAATTTCATATTAATTCACAAAAAACATTTATATTAGCTTTAAAGTTTTTTTTTTTTTTTCCCTCTTCTTTATTTCGGATTTTTTTATTCGTTAATTTCTTTTACATGAAAATTATGAAGAGACTCAAAAATATAATACATGATAAACAAAACATTTGGTATCTAATATAATACATTACTTAAAAAAAAAAAAAATAAAAAAAAAAAAAAAATGTATTGTTTTCTATTCAAAATATTTATTTTATTTATTATTATTACGGTTAACATTTTTATTTCATTCCAATATTGCTAACTTAAAATCGTTTACATTAAAAAATATAATTTTTTTATTTCCTATAAAATATTTTCCATCAAAATTCTTGAGTACATTTTTCATGTAACTTTTTATTTATTTATTTTTTTTTTTTGTTTCATTCAGAATTTAAAAGAAAAAGTACATTTAGAATTTAACCTGCATTGTACAATCTCTCTCTCTATATATATATATATGCATATATTTCTTTCTTTCTTTCTATTTTTTTTCTTTCTTTTTTGAAAGGGATTAAAATCCGAGTTTTAAAGCCCTTAAATGCTTTCATATCTCAAGGTCTAATTCATTCTTTTCAAGTTCAATGCATTTGCATAGTAAAGATTATTCCAAGTAAAACTTCTAAATTCTTTAGATAGTATTATCTCTATCTTTCAATCTGCAGAGTAAATTATCTGTTCAACAATACCCCCTGTTTAACAACCGAAATACCCAATTCAATGAACAAACAGATTAACATTTGCTTCTAGAAAAGTATTTTCAAAGTTGTCTTCTACGGAATTTCTCTCCTAACCCTACCCCAGGGAAACTGCTGATGTGTCACTTGATTCTACCCTTCCCATAGAAAAAGTGATCCCTTGTGCGATGACATTTGACGTGCAAAGAAGTGGACAAAAAATTTCCGGGCGTATTGGTATTTTAAGAACATCCTGAAATTCCAGCTACGGTAAAGAAAGGGTTAAGGTTTTCTAAAGCCTTTTTTATGGTTTAATATAGGTTTCCAGGCATTTAAAAGCTTTTATTGAAGTTTGAGTAAAAAAAAATACCTTCCGAAAAGAAACGTCATCTAAGTTTCTTTTAGGTTTTTTTAAAAAAATCTCTTGAAATTTTACATATTTTTAGGTTTATAGAAGTTTTTCAAGGTTTCGGTTACATACATCGCTGATAATAAGCTGATAAGTTTATTTTTAACTTATTATTACTCATTAACTTATTATTACTCATTGACTAAATATTTTAATTAGTAAAATAATAACAATTTTGTGTATTATTATTAATAATTATCAGTTTCAATTTCTACGAAACAAAACATAATATTAAAAAAAAAAAAAAAAAAAAAAAACCTGAAAGACAATTTTTTAATACTCAAAATTAATCTGCGATTCATTAATATTTTTCCATTAATTTATCAAAAACATAATAAATATTAATACATTCATGTCATAAATCAGAAAATAACACGCTTTTAAAATTATTTTCAGTTTTAACCCATTAACCGCCAAAACTAGAAATAATGATTTTTTCTGAATAAAAACAGTAACATTCATTGTTTTGATAATAAGATTATGAAAATTAGTCTTATCTTGCTAAAAATAGAGTGTTATATTTGTACAACGTCAGTGAGATAAGAATATAGAATTAATAACTATAAATGTTTACGGAAATTTCCTTGAGGGCGCATAAAACAGAAAAAACTACAGATGACTAAAAAGTAATTATTTTATTTCGACAACATATTTAGAACCTTTTTATACGAAATTGGCTTTGTCATCGAATCTTTGTCTCACGCTAATAAACAAAGCCCCTCCATTTTATATTAAATATAAGTTGCTCAATTTGTCGCTTCTTAGCTTAGTTGGTTAGAGCGTCATGTTAATAACGTGAAGGTCGAGAGTTCGATCCCAGAAGGTCCAACTGGTTAATTTTTACAGATAATTAGTAAAAAATGTGTCAATTGATAAAAGAAAATTTTTTGTTCCCTACACAGTATTTCAAGAAGAGTTTTTTAAAGAAGTGTTTTTTCTTTTTAGATATTACAAAACGCAAAATATTTTTGATATTAAAAAAGCTCAAAATAAAAATTTTTAAATAAAAAATACATTAATTAATATTTTTACAAGCTTTTTAGAAACTTTTTATTGAAATTGGATTTCGTTATCGCGTCTTTCTGTCACGCTAATAAACAAGACACCTCAACGTTAAAGTAAATGTCAGCGGTTTTTATTGCCGCTGGTTGGCTCAGTTGGTTAGAGTGTCAAGTTCCTAATGCGATGATTGTGAGTTCCATTCCCGATTCCCGGAGGAGCGATGCGTTAAATTTTGCAGATAATTAATAGAAAATATGTCAGTTGGTAAAAGAAAATTTTTCATTGTCTACACAGTACTCTAAGAAATTTTGAAGAGTTTTTTTAAGCAGCTTTTTTTTTTCTTTTTTTAAATACTAAATAGCACACACACACAAAAAAAAAAGTTATATATTAGAAGTTTTTTATTGAAATTGGATTTTTGTCATCGTGTCTTTGTGTCACTCTGAAAATTAAGGCACCTCCATCATGAGGAATTTCGATAGTTTCTTTTAAGAAGCTTTTTGAGTTACTAAAATGCATAAAATAAAAATTTTGTAAAAATAAAAATAAATAAATAAATATAAAATATATAAATAAAAATAACACTGAAAGTTTTTTATTGTTGTGAAGCCCTAAAAAGCCTGAAATAATAATAAAAAGATATTATTGCAGAGACATGGTATAAAATCATAAATGTTTCAACAACAAGAAAATTTTAAAGAAATGTATAGATATTTCCCTTTTGCAAAAGATAAAAAAAAATTAAGTATTCCAAATATTTCAAAAAAGCATTCGAGAAAAATATCTTTTTATATAAGTATTTGATAGAATTTTCTAGAATGTTCTATGACTTTTCTTGACTGTTCTTAAACTTTTGGTTAGAGCGTCATGCTGATAACTCGATGGTCCCGGATTCAGTCCTCGAAAGACGATATGGTACTTTTTTGCAGATAATTAAAAAAAAAAATGTGAATTGATAAAAGAAAATCTTCCGTTGTCTACATAATATCCTCAGTAATTTTGAAGATTTTTTTTTTTTTAACTAAAATGCACAAAATAAAATTTAAGTAAAAAACCATTTTTTAAAATTAGAAGTTTTTTATTGTGAAGCCCTTAAAAGCATAAAATAAAAATTTATTCTGGCAAAGACATGCTACAAAGAAATGAAAGTTTCAAAACTAAGAAAATTTTAGAGAAAAATATAGGTATATCCCTTTTATAAGAGATGAAATTTTTTAATGTTCAAAATATTTTTAAAAGCTTTCGAGACATTTGAAATTTATAGCCTAACTAATGATTATACAAAAACAACTAAGAATATTAGTCTCGAAAGCTTTTAAAAATATTTTGAACATTAAAAATTTTTATCTCTTGCAAAAGGGAAATAAATATATTTTTCTCTAAAATTTTCTTAGTGTTGAAACTTTCATTTCTTTGTAGCATTTCTTTGCCACAATAAATTTTTATTTTGTGCTTTTCAGGGCTTCACAATAAAAAGCTTCAAACGGTAAAAAATTGTTTTTTACATAAATTTTATTTTACAAGTTATGTACACTCAATCAGATATAAAGATATTGAAATTTTTTTGTTTGAACAGTGTTTCACGTTTGAAATCCATTTTAAACTTAAAACTATTTTTCAGATCTTTATTATTACATTAGAAGATCTTTATAACGCAAAGCTAAAAACACAAGGTTTTGCGTTATATAGAATTTTGCATTATATAGATCACATTTCACACATCGTCAAACTTGCCTTGTAAACATGGCCAAATATGTCTGAAACATATCAAAACAGTAGGACATTTTAAAGTTACATTTCTTGGAACAAAAATTTGGGTGGATAATAACTTTCATTCTAAAATTTACTTTATAAAGATAGTCCATATATGCCTGTACAAAATCATTCATTATACTGCTCACTTAAAAAAAAAAAATAATGATAGCGATTTTTTCATTAAAAATCTCTGAATTAAGCAGATAAAGAAAAACAAATGTATCACACTTACTTCTAAACAAAGTAACAGTTTTTTAGGAAGTATTTCTTAACTGCAAAATTTATTGTTTATATCCAAGAAATTTTGCGTTATATAGAGAATTGCATTATATAGAATTGCGTTATAAATATCTTCTACTATATTATTTTATTTATTTATTTATTTATTTTGTCATAAAAAAAAAAAAAAAAATCTATTCTTTTTTCACTAAAAAACAATGCTTAATATAAAATACGTTTTTTAGTTAACTGTTAAGCGCGATTATTTCTGGTGTTGCATGAACGCAACACCAGCGGGCAATGGGTTACTCTCAAAACTCTAGTTTAAATAATCAAGAACAACGTAATCGAGGCCCGTCGGCTGAATTGTGAGAGCACGTAACTACAAACCCGAAGTCTGTCAGTTCGATCCTGTCCGACCGCAAGCGTGAAAGAAAATGATTGAAAGTACAGAAGTTCAGTAATTTCTCCCTAGATGTCAGCATCAAACATACAAAATGAAACCGAAGCCGTAACTTCATGGTTCTTTATAAAAACCTTTTGGTATTTATAAAAAACCTGAAATAAATTTTATAGAAATACCTTAACCTATAGAGGTATTGATGGAGCTTTTATTATGGCTTTATTTTGCACCATTAAAGCCTTGATAATACCTTATTTCAAATACCTCTAAAACCTGTAAAATACCTGTTAAAAGAAACCTAAGGAAAAACCTTCAAAAAACATTGGGAAGGTATTTAAAAAAAGCTTTGTATGTATATTAAAAATACCTACATGAGTCATGGTATTTATAATGAACATTTAGAAAACCTTTTGGTATTTATAAAAAACCTGCAATAACTTTCTGAAAAATACCATAATGTATTCGTGAGGAACATGTGGTGGTATTAATAGAGCTTTTATTATGGCTTTATTTTGCACCATTAAAGCCTTGATAATACCTTATTTTAAATACCTTTAAAACCAGTAAAATACCTGTTTAAAGAAACCTAAAAAAAAACTTAAATAAAACCTTAAAATTTTAGTAAGGGTTTATAATACCTTGATATTGACATGTGTTGTACTGATATGTGTTTTTAGCGCTATGAAGCTATTTATTTAAGTGCTAATGTTGTAGATGCAATTTTTAGACGACATATATAACTGCACAAGGCAATATATCTAATACTTTTTCTTTAGAAATAAAGCTAAACAAGTAGTTTATGGGAGATTTCTTACTCTTTAGTTAAAATCAAAATGCATTTTCTATAACCTTGCTGTTTTTAAACTGTATAATTTAACACAGACGTTTTATTTTCCTTCGAAAGTAACGTTATAAACGAAAGTATTAGTAAGTTTCTTCATTCATATTTGTGAACAACATATATTTTAAGGAATTATTTACCTTGATTATTAAATGGTGTAGTGAATTAGTACAATTTGAAAGTGTTTTATAATTTATGCAGACTGCATGATTTCCCTCGCTTTTTCATATCAAGATTTAGTTTAAAGAAAAAGATGATAAAACGTAGCAATAAAATGTTTTTTGGGGATTTATTAATTAAAAAGTTCTGTGGTTTTCTTTAACTATACTGCTACTAATTAACAACGCAGTGTACGAGAAAAGACAATCTTCATATTTCCCTGTACGTAAAATACGTCATAGATTACCACATTAGAGTTTTTCACCATTAAAGTAAGTGTTCTATTTTCAAAATATTTCGTAAGGCTTGTAATGTTTTCGGGAACATATTCTGATATGATATTTTTCTTTTATCTTATAGTTAGATCAGTTTGCAAAGCATTTTAAACTGATTCTATAAATAGATAGTCTAAATTCTAAATTGATTTAGATTTTAGGTTATCCACTTAGAAAACCTACTTTGCTACTGATAGAAGAGTGTTTTTCCTTATAAAACTAGTACGAAGGTGATTCCACGTTCAAATCCAGGTCGATCTAATATACATAGCTTTTCAGGGGTTTTTTTCGCCCCCAAAACTTGCATGCATGCGAATTAAGACCTTAAAAAATCCCCCCCCCCCCCCCAAGGAAGAAATTGTTCCAGGATTAGGTTCTTTGCCATTTTGGCTTACACCGCCATCCATTTAATTTCTGAATAATCTATTATCAAAATTATAAAACGGATGAATAGATTTGTTAAAAAGTAATCATCACATTTCCTTATTGCTAATGCATACGGAATTTTATTTTAAATAGAAAATTCTATCTTGCTTGTTTAGAATAAAATCTTTTTTTATTTTATGTATTATTAAAAGTAAAATGTATGAAACAATTTTTATAATAGTAATTTTTAATACAATATTTTGTATGTTGTTTATGATTGATTTCAAAATAAAATGTCCTGCAGCATATGAATTAAAACGTACCTATTTAATTACTATAATTAGGCAACAAATTTTTATAATAAATACGAATAAAAACGTGATTATTATTTTTTTGTTAAAAAAAATCAAAATTTTAATTAGTGTGACAGGATTAATACTTTTGTTCAAATATATGAATAAGTCAATAATAAATGTCTGTTATTAATTAATAGTGATTCTTTTCCAAAAAATCATAGGCTTTAATTTATATATTTTTAACATATCTTAAAAAATAATTATTACTACAAATGCATTTTTTCTGTCAAATATTATCATGGAAAAGCATTTCGATCTTTTGCAATTAGTTAACTTAATTTTTATACAAAAAATGTTACTGTGCATGACTAATAATAAGTAAAGTAAATATGACACTTTTTTAAGTGTGAAAATATTAAATGTTCTAACAGTTATTTTGTTATATAAATGATAGAAAATAAGAAACGGTATAGAATTCAATACAACAAAATTTGCTCTTTAAGCACATCATGGAAACCAAAAATCTGACCGATGCGTATTATTCGTTATTTTTTTATAATTTAATTTAACGCCAAGTTTATGATAAAAATGAATAAAATGTAGAATATATATATATATATATTAAAAATATGCTTTTAGCATATTTATAAAATGACTGACAAATTTGATAAATGAATTTTAAAGATACAGAACACGTTAAAAATCTACCATTTGCTGCATTTTATATCATTAAAAGGAGAAGAATTTTACTGCACGATTAACAAAGTTAAAATAAGTTGACAATAAGTTCTTAGAAAACCTAAATAATTAACACATTGTGTTCTCAAACTTATCCATGTTGTTGATGCAAATAATGATTAGTTTAGAAACATTATTATTCAGTTTTGACAACACACAAATGGTCACTTTTTTTAAAAATATATTATTATTATCTAGCAGTTCTGTCTGTTCGTAAATTGTTTTTGCATATTTTGAAAATTGGTGGACTAAAATTCCTTATTTTCACAAGTAAAACGCAGAAAGCGGCACATATTTACAGCCTTCTATGTATTTATTTATTAGTACGACAGACTATTTCTTTCAGATAGCGATTTTGAGTTGTCGCAGTTTACTGTATTACACCTTGAATAAACGTGCAAACATTTGTTTTTATTTTAAATATATAAAGTTGAAAGTTTGTCATTGTATCTGAACGGATTATTAGATTTTATCAGAAATTGGTATACTTATTAATAAGGAGAAAATCTAGCTAACGTCGTATTTTTTAGTTCAATTGGATAATTGATTCAAAATATATTATATAAAAACCTCATTTTAACTTTAAAATTATTTAAAAGAAAAAAATAAATAATGAGAAAAATAAATAAATATCTGAATTTATTTGTATGCCAAAAAAGTATAAACATGCAAACTTTTTTTTTTTTTTTTTTTTTTAATAATTAAAATAAAATTGAGAAAAATCATGCTAAATAAATAGAATAGATTCGGTATAGAACCGTGAAATTGTTATATGCAAAATTTGGCATCCAATTAGCTAAGATGTTTCTCACTAAGATCTTTACTTACGCAATTTCGATACTCATTTTCATTCCTCGCCGAAATGACAATAAAAATTTAGAAGCTGTCATGGGGCTCTTAAGCTAAAGTTACAGTAAAGAAATTCTAAGAAATTAATATATAATAACCGATGCTAGGGGATGATTCACAGTTGTTGCATGTCTTTATATGTAAGAATGGATTGAAATGAGTCCTGTCGTACTAAATTAAATTATGTTAAAAAGAATATAAGTAGAATGTTTGCTTTTATTCATTTAAGTGTGTCAGATTTTTCTTTCTTTTGTATATGCTTTCTTTTGTCATGCGTATAAGAAAAAAAAAAATGAAATTAGGTAGATATCGTTCAAACATAAAAAGCATATAAAATTATTAAAATGAAGTAAAATAAAATAAAAATAAAAATAAAAAAATGCATATGTTACCGTATTTTTCAACGTATAATTCGCAGGCCAGATAAATTGGTGTCACACTGGAAAATTTAATTTACAGGCAAGGGTATATCTAATCGAGACAAAATAAAATTCAAAAATAGCTCTTGTTGTTAATTAAAATGTCCGGTATGATTTAGCAAACCTGCTTATTATACGCAAAAAAAAAAAAAAAAAAAAAAAAAAAAAAAAAAACGGTATTCAACAATACGCATGTTCTATTATTTTCAATATCTTTATTTTTTTACTTGTTAAATCTATTTCTTAACTAAAATAAATCACGATATTGCAAAATGCCTATAAAATATCATTTTAATAAACATTCCATAGCATATAACTAAAATATCATATAAATGAACATTCTATTGCATATAAACTTAGGAGAGACCGGGGTACAATGGACTAATTTTAGAAATTTTAAGTGCTTATTCATAATAATGATTTTTCGCTATTGGAAATATGTGTGCATATTACCTATATATTGAGTTTTATGTCTCACTCAATCCAAAGCAAATATATTGTTTACTTTTTTTTAATATAAATTTTTTAATAGCAACTGACAAAATGGACCATTCCATGACACGTGGTACTATGGACTACAAGTCAAACTTAAAAAGTATACTAATGTAGAACCTTTTTGAATAGTACAAAATGTAGAATATATTATATTTGTTTATTTATGTCTTTGATTCATACAAATAATGTAAATTAATGAACATTAAAATTAAAAAATGATACACCAAACAATTTCTGTGTCACTAAAAGTCTGTTGTTTTCTTGCGAAGTTGTAGGGTATGGAAGACTCATCATAACAGTAGCTTGAAAATTTACAAGATATATATCAACACTCTCAGGAAAAATATGCAGAGATCTTGATTATATTTTCATTGCATAAATCTCACGAAAACAGATTCATTATCTTTTATTTTTGTGATTAAACGAACAAAATGTAAAACTGTCCTTTTCGTCAAATTTATTTGTATTATTATTTTTTAATTGCGTTATTTAATTTAGTTTGTTATAGATGTATGATATTTGTAAAAATATAAGAATACAAAATTAACTGAATGGTTATTAAAAATAAATAAGAAGAAACCTCAAAGTAAATTGCTTTCTCTTTCATTTTTGAAGACATAATCGATCTAATTAAGGTTAACTGTGAATTTTTTAAGTATAATTAATAGCTAACACTTCAAAAAATTAGATTTCGTAATTCATTTTATTATATCAGGGAACAGGGTTGAATGGGCCATTGTCCATTGTACACCATGTGAACCTCTGACAGCAAATGTTAAAAAAAAATAAAAATAACAAATCCCTTAAAAAAATATTTTAATGAGATTAAATATAATAATAGATGACCTTAGCTCTTTATTGTGCTAAATAGCCTCTTCCAGATCATTATTCTTGAATGATGAAAAGAAAAAAAATATTTAACTCAAAATATTTACTTTTGGCTACCGTAAACTATATTTCACGATTAAAATGGCTAAATTGTCATTTAGGCATAAAATTTGCTGGCTAAGTTTCATCACTGCAGTGCTGCGATCTATGTACAAAAGTCCGAAAAAGAAAAGAATTATAGGGAGTATTCCATTATACCTCAGTCTCCCCTAAATATCTTGTAATAAATAATGTTGAATAAATACGATTACTTATGATCAATTAAAGATGTACCACTCATTAAACAATATTGCTTATAGTATTTATAATTCGAATTCATATCTGTGAAGACTACAGTATGATACGAAACTTACACAATGTTTAACATACTAAATTCAAAGAATTTCATTAATTCCGTTGTTTAAAGACGGGCTTAACGCTTATAGGGTTAAATCTTCTTATCGAAATGCAATCAAAGTGAAGGTAAACTTATTGACATATTATATTACTGAATAGGATATGTTAATTGAAATACAATGTAATATTGAATATAGAATTCTGAATGCATGCAAAATATGTTTCCCTGAAATTATTGTAACTAATGCATCTTTTGCTTCATCTCTAAAAAAGTTAATAAATAATTCTGAAACTGAAAATATTATTAAACGCACAAAATATTATCTATCACTATTTCTTTCTAAGAAACGAAAATATTTTTAAATACGTTTTAAACAAACTGTATTTAAAATAACTACATATCACCCAAATACTCGATACTTGAATGTAACTTAAATTGACGCTTCACTTAAAAAAAACACGTGTTTTGTATAAGATTTAAAATTTTTAAATATTTGTATGAGAAATCAATTCATAAATCAATTCACAAAATTTAATGAATAAGCAGCGTGGCCGGTGAGTTTATGTAAAATGTTAATCTCAAATATTTTATATATAATTTAATATATTCTGAAAATACTAATGCTAATATGAGCACGGGTACAAACGGAAAATTTGAATTTAAAAAATAATTTTAATTTTTGAAAAGTGCTAAATGACCAAGTGAGTACCTTGCTGTATGAAAGCCTTGAACTGTTAATTTAATTCAATATTATTTTTTCTAAAAAAATCTAAGATTTCTAGCTAGAAAATGACATAAAATGACAAAGCATGAGTGGCCCTGATTTCAATTAGATATTATGTTTCTACAAAATTAGTAACTTTCAACCGAATTTAGATATAATCTTATAATCACTGCAGAGCATTTTTTTTTTAAATCTAAAATCTGTTGCCAATTTCTGTAATCATGGTTTTCATACACTCTAATTTAGAAATCGTATGACTTATTATTGCATAAAATGAAATTTGGGTGATAGAAAGGCCACAAATTTAAACTAAATAATGAAAAATAGCCTGAAAAAAATTACATTTAAAATAATTATCTAATAAACAGATTTTTAAAGTCATTCAGCAAAGTATAGAACCATTCCAATTACAGTAACGTTGTTAAAAAAGAAAACGAAAATAAAATAAAAGAGTGCATTGATCATTTGTACGAGAACTATAAATTGGAATGAAAACACACACACACAGAGACCCCCCCCCCCCAAAAAAAAAAAAAAAAAAAAAAAAGAGAGAGAGAGCAAAGCCTGAATCACATATTTCTTATTCTGTCTGAATTAAAAAAGGTAAATTTTATAATAACGAGAAGAAAAAACTACTCAGTAATGGGAATTTTTTAATTACAGCAAAATAATCTTTCTCAGAAAAAAAAAATCTTTAATGCCTAAGGTACTTTTATAATAACGACATAAATATTTACATTTTGCTAATTACTAAATTGCATTTTTTCTTTAAACTGAGACTAAACGACTCTTCAACAAATAAATTGCCACCATTAGTCTTTAAAGAGCTTAAGGAACACGTTTCCGAAAATCAATACAGAATAATTAGGAAAATTTCTAAAAACTTTTCAAATAGTATAGAGAAAGAAAATAACAACAGGATAATTTTTTTAAGGAAGAGAGAACGTTAGAATTTTTTTATTGCCTTCCATTTTTTTTTTTTTTTTTTTTTTTTTTTTTTTTAATATATATATATATATATATTCTGTTGCTTAAAAAAAGTTCTTTCTGAATAAAATCTGTGAGTATTTATGATTATAGATTCTTTTAAATGATAAAAAGTAACATTGGAGTTACAAAAAATAGTGTTTATCAAGAAAAATGCAGTTAGGAAAAAAATAATAGCTCATTTATTTTATTTCATTGTATTGTTTTTATTTACTGTTGTGCTATTAAGTTTAAGAATCTGTAACAAAGGCAATATGTAATATCTTGATTTCAAATAAATGCACTGTTTTCGTGAAAGATAAACTGAATAAAACTGACGTAAAACTTCCGAAGGATTAAAAGAAAATATAAAGAATCCGTGTACGATAAATCTATAAACTTTAAAACTTTTTCGCACGCCATAAAATCAATGCAAGCTCTACCACTTTCGAAATTACGTGGCCTTCCTTCTTCAGGTGTAAAAAAGACACTCTACTACCTTGGCGGCAAAAGCGAGACATAAAGTAGGAAAAAACTGAAGGGGAGGAGCAAAATAATCAGCCAATAAGACAGATGCATGCAACAATCAATCAGAAGGAGACACAACCAAAAAAAAAAAAAAAAAACAAGAGACAAAAGAAACAAATACAAAAAAGGGAGAATGAAATTCTTTGTTTATATACAATTTCTTTATTTAATTTTACTTTATGTTTTACAAAAAGGAAGAAAGTTATTTAATGGAACTAAATAAGTTTCAGTCAGCATAGTAAGGGAGCATACTGCTGAAAATGGACTAAAATTTAATCGAAATACTTCCATGCAATCAAGACTTTACATGTGCGATTTGGTGCAATTTTAACCAATATATGCTAAAATATAGTAATCATATGGAATATCAAGTAATGTTAGTATATCAATGCCATTTGTAGGACGATATACACTTTAATTAAATAAGCACTCTTTTTCATAACATCCAACAACTTCATTCTCACATATGAAGTTTGGCACATTTTTTCTTTACTTTAGAGTAAAAACTGAGATAAGCCCGTAGGTAAGGGAAAATTGCAACATAGCAACGCCACTTGTCGGTCATGATGCAACTAAACTGAATCGGCATAATTTTTATAATGACATTTCACATAGTAAATTTTGTGTAATTATACGCTATAGAAGCTGAGAAGTAGTATTCTCTCAGAACTTTTTTCATGATATACACGGAAATTTCATATAGACCAATTTATGTCAAGGTGCAGTCATATTTTACGAAATTGTATGCATCAATTTTCATCTAGAGCTGCCACAAAATTTTTGTCACACAAACACAGACAGAAATCATTCCATAAAAAAAAAAAAAAAAAAAAAAAAAAAGTCAAAACGCATTCTGCACCTGTTGAAGAGTGTAATACCATCAAGAACCAAAAGTGGAAACCTTTTATGAATCTTATACACTCTTATGTTGTATACTGAAGAGCGTAAAAATATTTGCAATGTATAACATTCTTAAAAATAAGGATGGAAAACTTTATTTTAAAAATACTGTTAAATAATAATGAATATGGAGTATTTTTACGCAATCTCATAGTTTTTGTATGAATTTTCAGTCAAGAAATCTCCTACACACCATTAATATAATTAAGATTATATCCTATCCTACCCTATGATTATATCCGATCCTATACGATTAATAATACGATAATAATTACTGATACTTCATACAAATGCATACCACTTAGCACTATGCAGATTGAAAGAACAGCTTTTTTACTCTCAGGTGTAAATCGACGTGCAACCACAAAAGAGAACCTGTTGTTTTAAACACTCAAAGAGAAAAATATTCATAACAATTTCAAAATGCCCTTCAAGCGATTTCCGTTTTCATCGTATAAGCTGTCTATAAACTTGCATTTCCTTTGAACCAATAATCATTTTTAATCATATTTCATTCCATAGGAACAGTAATTTTTACATTTAAAAAACCTTATTTGGAAATTTTCTGTGCGATACTAATATATTAAAAAAGGCTTTATCTGTTAAATGATATAAGACATTTGAATTATTTTGTGACACGTTGTACATAGAGAAAAAGAGATATTTATACCAATTTTACAATAAACCATGCCCGAGTGAAAATGAATAACGAAGATTAGACCTTAGACAGAGAGAGACAATTGAAATTCAGAAATTCTTTCGTACATTATTATTTATGATATTTATCAATGTAAGTAACATATTTTATACTGGAATAATTATATATACTATAATTATTAGTACTTCATATTATTATTACTTTAAAATAATTTTGTTACTTATAGCATGTAACATATTTTACACTATAAATAATATACAGAGTGCATTGAAAGTCCCTGACATCATTTAAATTTTAATATAGATATACTCATATATTTTAATATAGATCATATTTTAATATAGATATACTCAAGTGGCATACGTGAGTGCAATTTGCGCTACAATACTACTTCTGGTAAAAAGTCTGGTATACTTCTTCAAAAAAAAAAAAAAAAAAAAAAGAGTTTCGAAATTCTCTTTTAGGTGGCGCTACTTGTTTTTATAACGATACTTATAGTTTTTCTATAGTTAACTCGATCACCCAGACTTAACTCCTTTTTATTTATATTTGTGGAACTGTGTGGAGGACAACATGCTTACTTCAAGTACAGTCGGTAACAAAAGTCTCCGAACACTAGCAAAAATTCCTATGTAAAAAAAGTACACTTCATACGGTTTTGTTAAATAAATCCTTATCGAATCATGTTCTTACACTGACTAAGACCATGATTCGACAAGGATTTATTTAACAAAAACGTATGAAGTGTACTTTTTTTACATAGGAATTTTTGTTAGTGTTCGGACACTTTTGTTACCGACTGTATCTATATTAATAAAATGAGACTTTTGTCTGTAAATTTGACAGAATCGAAAAATTTTGCGATATCTTCTCATTTCACTCACCATGAAAGCTGAAAATAACTTCAGAAAATTTTGCCTGTGTGTGTGTGTGTGTCCGGGCATCACTTGAGAACGGCTGGACGGAATTCAACGACACTTGGCAGAAACTCAGACCTTTACCTAACTTAAAATTATATCTTTACATTTTTCAGAAATTCTCCCACGTTCCCCCCTGGGGGACAAAAGACAAAAACACGTTTGTCGGGTATCACTTGAGAACAGCTGGACGGAATTCAACGGCGCTTCGCAAGAATTTAGGTCTTTACCCAACTTAAAATTATAGCTATCAACTTTTCAGAAATTCCCCCACGTTCCCCCCCTCCCTGGGGGACAAAATACAAAAACATGTTTGTCCGGGTGTCACTTCAGAACGGCTGTACGGAATTCAATGGCGCTTCGGAGGAATTTAGGTCTTTACCCAACTTAAAATGATATCTATCAACTTTACCCAAATGATCTCCTTTCCCCCCTGCGGGAGGCAAAAGACAAAAACACGTTTGTAGGCATAACTCGGCTCCTAATTACTTTACAGCAAAGAAATTGCACATGGGGAGACTAGACATGAGTACAAATAATACATTATCTGAATTTAGGAATTTTCGACTTTTAAGGGAAGGGGGGGGGGAAATGTTGAAAATTCCTGATTTTTGAGTAGACCTCTACCACAAATGGAACAAATATATTGAAAAAGGGCTATGCGACTTCCTTAGGATATTTCCAAAAACACATTTTGGTTTTTTTGGGGTTTGCGTTTTTTCTTTTTTTTTTTTTGGGGGGGGGGGGGTTACGGAGGGGCAAACTCGAGACACACCTTTTAGCGCCAAATTTGTCCTGAGAAATCTATGAGATCTGCGATCACGAAATTTGGTTCATAAATTGTTTATATGTATCCACGGGATTTTACGAAATCCCCCCCCCCACTTACCCCCTTGGTGTCGAGAAGGCTATAAACACGTCTAAAAACACGTTTTCTCGTTTGAATTCGCCTTAAATTATCTTAGATTGGCGAACTTTCGTGTGTGGATGATGTATAGGGTACGTATTATGTACTTTGTCGAGATTTCGCAAAACTTCGAACTTAGCCACTGGGGAAGGGGGAGTAAGAATCGGGTAAGTTGCTGCCGAAGGCAGTGAGAACACGGACTCCTCACATTGCGAGCGAAAAAAATATCTACCGAACACAGCGGGAACATTGACTCAGGTTAATTAATAATGATATGGGATTTTCACAACTCATTTCAGTATTGTGTTCAGCGAAGCGGGCAAAGCCTGCTAGTCATTAATATTAAAGTACAATAGACTCGAAAAAGGCATTTAATCTAGTCACTTTCAGAAACAGTGTTAGTAAACACGTGGATTGAATTGGATTTTCACATTAGAATTTGCTTTGATGCACAGTCCGTAACAAAAGTATCCGAACACTAGCAAAAATTCCTAAATAAAAAAAGGTAGAGTTAATACTGTTTTGTTAAGTAAATCCTTGTCGAATCATGTTCTTAGACTGACTAAGAACATGATTCGACAAGGATTTATTTAACAAAACAATAATATTAACTGTACTTTTTTTATATAGGAATTTTTGCTAGTGTTTGGATACTTTTGTTACCGACTGTATGAATGTCGCCTATAGGATATACTGTAAGGAATTTTACAAAACAATTGCTATTTAAGTACTTGCGTTTTTCAAGTTTCTTTTTTTTTTTTCTATTTTTTAGGAAATGTGTCACCTATGAGCAAAATGTGGAACGATTTTTTTATTAATAAAAAAAAAAAAATAATTGTAAATAAATCTTTCTATCGTAGGAAGCATTGTAGTATAAATCTCGCGCTTATGCGCTATTTACTTGATTTTTTTTCTCTAAACTTCAAAATGTGTGAGGAACTTTTGGAAAACCCTGTATTTTCATATCAATTTAGAAAATTTTGTAAACATTTAGAACACGAGAGCACCGAGAAACAGACATTTTCAACTTTGTTTGACAAGTTTAAGAACTCTAATGTAATGCAATATTGTTTGAGTTCAGAACCTTAAATTTTACAATTAATCATGTAAGATCTTTGAAAGGATAAAACATTATTTATTAATTACTACTTTACAATGAATTAAATCACTAACTTATATTTAAAATACTAAAAATGCTCCTCCCAAATGTCTTACATTAGAAATTACAGTGTAGATAAAAAATATTTACAAACAGTACATAATTATATATGCGTATATTTTCTTGAAACTTCAGCAAAAATTTCTTTGGAATGTGTTGTTCTTGACAATAATTACAGATGAATTTGACAGTAGTCGCTGTTTTCCAATACTTTTCTCATTAGTTGAAGAAAATTGATCGATTCGTCCATGTAAGATATTGGAAGTTATTGGACGGGATAGAAATTCATTCAAACTAACATCAGTAAAAGAAGTTGGTTAAACAGGAAAAACTAATGAAAATATTGTTTTTCATTTCCTTAAAAAAAAAAAGGGGGGGGGGGGGTCATTTAAATTGGAAAACCCAATGAAATAAAATTTTGTTGACAGTAATTCTTATATAATCAAGAAATTAAAAAGCTACTTGAAAAGACTTTTCAAAGCTTCATTTTATTATGTAAAGGGAATATTGTCGCTAAAAATAAAGCAGATATTGTATCTCACACAACACAAAAACGGTGAGAAACAGAATAGTAAGATTTGGTACTTGAAACTGTTCTCACATCTAATTGTGTACTTCTCTTTTTGACTATTTCATGACTTATACCCATCGAGCAGATATACCAAAAATATTTGCCATTTGACTTTTTTTTTTTTTTTTTTTTTTTTTTTTTTAATGCATGGTATGTCTAAATGTGTTGCATAATCAGAACTCGAAGTCCTCACTCTTTTTTTTTTCAGGACAATTTCAGAAATGAAAAACGTTTGTATTATTTGCCACCACTATATTTATTTAGAAATATTTACTTTGTTTTTATATTAAAGTGTGGTGATAAAATAGATAATGTATTGCATAAAAATAGTGATAGCAAAATGGCTGAAATTTCTAGGAGACTTTGAGCTCTGTGGATAATTCAAAAGCAATTAGTTAGAGGATTTTATTTCGCGAAACGACCATTCGCGATCTTGTTTTAGGAAAAATGATTTTGTTCCCATCTGCGAACATAGGATATATAACCTTTCTGGCTTTACTTATTACAGAATTCTTACTCAAAATTTTATTTTTATCCCGTATTATATTGAATAAATTTATTCTTCTACATTTAGCTACTCCTCGATATCTTCAACCAACTTTGTTCTTTTCAGTCATGTTCAGTAAGGTAACTAGAGTACAATTTCGGGGGGTATTAATGTTTTAAACCTCTTTTTTGTAAAAATATTTAGTATTGACTATGTACAACAATTTTTAAAGGGGAAATATTAATTTAAGGAGATAATTTTGGTTGCATTTTTTAAATAAGGCGAATTGTAGCAGGTAAAAACATACTGAAGAAAAAAATTAATAAATGCTGCAATAGAGATATTTTTGGTAAAATAAATTTCTTCAAAATTTTATGATTCTAAATATTAATAAACAATAAAGTATATAGTTAAATCAACATGACTATTACACAAAATTTATGAGATAGAGCAGTAAAGTTAAATGCAGATATCCTCTAGCGTGGTATAGAGAAATATTTGTTATGGATGTAATAAAAAATTCTTTATTTGGCCTAACGTACTGGAACAATATGTTGGTTTACAAAATATCTCAGTATGTAAACGTTATATATGGTTCTATATGTATATAAGGGTTCTATATTTAATACTAATAGTACAAATGCATACAAAGCGTAGAAGGAACAAGGAGGATTCGGAATACGTAGCACAACAGAATCGCAAATGTTCAAGCTGCAGCCAACAGAAACAAGTGCGATAAAGACAAGAATAGAAATATAGGGGATTTTTATGGCACGTTTAAAATTCTATGAAAAGCTAACATGTTGTAGAAGGTGCTTGAAATTTCAAACTCAAGTGTTTACACAGGTTTTCTAGAGGAATCATATGGGATCTTTAAAATTTTGGACGATTTTTGGTATGTATTAGGTTTCCGAGACAACTAAGGGTATGCGAGACGCTAGAGTTTCATTTGATTCAATGAATATCTTATCCTAACTTCATATAATCCAAGCAGCAGATGACGAAGAATGGCCAGCGTAGCGATTTAGCAGACCAATGATTCGGACCACTATTACAGATTTCCTCATATCCACATGCAATGTTTAGGTTGATGCCTGAAAAAAAATTGTAATCAAACACCATGAATTGCATAAAACACGTAAGAATTGTTTCGGAATGAAATATCCAATCATGATTTTTCATAAGTAATATAGTAGAAATAAGAGCAGTGTAAAAGCAGTAACACACTCTTTGTGTGGCACATTGATTTTGGTTCATAGATTACACCTTTGTTCTTGCCGCTTCAAACGTCGTTTTTTACAGTTTTATTCATTTTGTTGATTCGATTGATTTCATATACATTTCCTTTCCAAGATTAAAAAAAACAACTCCCTTCCTTTACTAAATATCTTGATTTATTTCGTTTAAAGAGCTTTGCTATTTTTATGCAACACTCGTGCCGACATTTTTCCCTTAGTGATTGACCGTGTTTAATTATCTTTATCTCTAAAATATATGACAAGTTTTAGAAACTTATGAAATTGTTTTAAAATGTTTTATTCATATTCATTCAACAGGATCCTTTATGTGACTTTTTCTGCTAGTAATACCTTAAAGTTACCACATTTCATTAGTGCAATAGGGAGGGGGAAACAACAGGTTAGAGCATTAATAAGCGTCGCATTGACTGGAGAGCAAATGTTTCTTCGAAAATCCGACCGAACTTGTTTGACGACGATCAATTATTTTCTCTACCGTACACTGTCAGATGATGCGAGATAGGTTAGGTCCAATAAGGATGTCTCTTCTAGAACCACCATACATTTCCAGAGAAATGATTATGAGATAAACGATTTCGTGAACTATGGAAGTACTATAAACTCAACAAATAAACGTTATGTGGACTGAAATTTCTCTCTCTCTTTTCAAACTTATTTTATCCTTGAACAAAACAGTTTGGGTTAGTTTTGGAGTAACGTTGGGGGAAAACACTGTCCCCCAACCAAATCTTAAAATTAATTCTAATTCAGAAAAACCCCAAAGAAAAAATTAACTCCCGAAAGGGAGATTCATCACAGTCAAGTGAGGCAAAAAAACTCAATTTATTGAGAAATTTAAGCAAGCTCACCATAATTGCAAATTTATTGCCGCTCCGGGAGGTCGCTTTCTGAATATCTATCCTGAAAATTCCGAAACATGTGATCTAATCACCTTCGCACTTACCGAAATGAATGTTCAGTATTGTACTATGGGGGACAGAAGAGTCGCCCCCTTAAGGCAATAATCCAAGGGCTTCCACATGAAACTGGCATTGTAGATATAGAATATGCTCTCACTTTACTTAAAATTTCACAAATGACAAGTTTTAAAACTAAACAAAATTACCTTTATTCTAAATCCATCTAACTTAAGGTGCCTTAATAGTGGTCGTTCCGTTCCGCTGTCCGCAAGCACTGAGCTAGAATATAAGGAGTGATAACTATCTATTGAATAAGAAATTGAATAGAATTGAGCTGAATATGAAGTTATCACTCCTTGTATTCTAGCTCTGTTCTTGCGTACAGCGGAACGGAACGGCCACTATAAAGGTGCCTTAACAATGATAACAGTGAAGAAACGTTCGAACTAGACAACCTCTTATATTTTTAAATTGTCGTGGAAGACTACAAAAGCCCCACTCGCACATTGCAGTGCTTCAGATGTCAATTTCTACATCACTCTGCGAAATTTTGCAGTATCAAGCCTAAATGTGTAAAATGCTCTGGAGAGCTCGAATTTAGAGAATGTCCTTTAAGTAAAAATAAAATTGAAAATCCTCAGTGCTGCAATTGCGGTGGAAACAATCTTGCTCTTTTCTGAGGTTCCCGCGAATAAACGTAAAACTTTCCCGAATCAAACGTAAATCTTTCATTACAAGGAACGTCTAATCCTGGGAACGTAAATCAACTACGCTCCCCTTGCCTCTTCTCACAGACAGTCTGAAATTAGCACCTTCTAACCCTCCAGCTCCTTCCCTTACTGAGTTAAATAGTATTTTAAAAGACATAGCCAACGAATTAAATGTTCCTAACTTCTCCTTTTAAATTATTAAACTAAAAAACACCCTTAATGAAAGGAGAAATTGTAATGATAAGACCACTAAAATACTGATTCTATTGCAAGCTCTCGGAGAAATTTCTCCCTGACTTCCTTTCAGAGTTAGTTGTCAGGTGATTTAAATCTTTCTTCCTTCATTCACTGACTATTTTGCCGGCACTCCTATGGACTTTTTTCTGTTAGATACTCACTCTTATGCAATGGAGGATGCGTGGCTAAGTCACAGGTGCCTCCCTACCACATCATCCGGAAATCTGAAGATCGTGATCATATAGATTAGACATAGCCTCCTAAACTAGATGCCTTCCGCGTGGCTCAAAAACTTGGCAACAGTTCAAGCGGTAGCAGCGCCACCTAGTACAGATTGCGCTCATTTTTATTCAACTGTCACCAATAATTTTAAGAAGTGGCATATGATATATATGATCGACGTTTCTTCGATTCTATTCGCCTTTTATGTATTTCAAATTCCACTTTTAAAAATTTATGGTGACTCTTGAATAAAAAAAGTCGCGCAATCTGTACCAGGTGGCGTTGTCTACTGAAAAGTTTCCGAGCTACGCGGAAGGCATCTAGTTTAGGAGTTTATGGATTAGATATTATTGCATAAAAGCAATGTTAGAAAAAAGGCTGAAATTTCTGATCAGCGAGAATGTCATGGAAAAGGGGTGGCGGCTTTGAGTTCTGCTGTTAGTTTACATGTAGGGACCTCCCTTTTTTTCTGTAAATAGAACTTATTAAACTGATTTTTTTTTTTTTTTTTTTTTTTTTTTTTTTTTTTTTTTTTTAAGTTTAACTGTTTAAAATTATTTTTGTTACACTTGCCTTTAATTAATCGTTTTGTATATAGTTTTTCCTCCAATTTTTCTGTAATGCGTGAAACAAAAATCTGATGTGGGCACCACATGACTTCCTTATACATCTTTAGAAATATATAATGTTAAAAAGCATTGTCATTGGACCCAAGACAAATGGTTAAAAATATTTTTAAAATGCATTACCACCGTGTTCTGGCTTTTCTGAAAGTTTCAAATGTCTAGCTAGTCGGGAAGTTAGTTAAAAATCGATTGCAAGATTTGTACAGGTAACGATGCCGAAGGCAGCAGGTATCTGAAGCAGTTGGCTAAAAGTATTTAAAAAATGGATTTTCACAGTGTTCTGAACTATTCTGAAAGTTTCAAATGTCTAGCTAGTCGGGAAGTTAGTTAAATAAATTTTCTGTTGAACCATATAAACGCTGCCAAAGGCAGCAGTGACCCGTAACAATTTGCTAAAAATATTTAAAAAATGCATTGTCACCATGTTCTGAGCTTTACTGAAAGCTTCAAATGTCTAGCTAGTCGAGAAGTGAGTTAAAAATCGATTGCAAGATTTGTCCAGGTAACGCTGCCGAAGGCAGCAGAGATCCGAAACAGTTGGCTAAAAATATTAAAAGAAATGCATTTTCACCATGTTTTGAACTATTTTGCAAGTTTCAAATGTCTAGCTAGTCGGAAAGTTAGTTAAACAAATTTTCTGTTGAACCATATAAACGCTTTATATGGAACCATATAAAACCATATAAACCCGAAACAATTTGCTAAAAATATTTATAAAACGCATTTTCACCATGTTCTGAGCTTTACTGAAAGTTTCAAATGTCTAGATAATCGGAAGTTAGTTAAAAATCGATTGCAAGATTTGTCCAAGTAACGCTGCCGGAGGCAGCAGGAATCCGAAACAGATCACTAAAAGTATTTCAAAAATGCATTTTCACCGTGTTTTGAAATATTCTGCAAGTTTCAAATGTCTAGCTAAACGAGAAGTTAGTTAAATAATTTTTCTGTGGAATCATATAAACGCTGCTGAAGGCAGCAGGTATCCGAAACAGTTGGCTAAAAATATTTTTAAAATGCATTGTCAATGTGTTCTGAGCTTTTCTGAAAGTTTCAAATGTCTAACTAGTCGGGAAGTTGGTTAAATTGCAAGAGTTGTCCAAACCGTTTTTGAGTTATTACCGTTTTTTGATACATTTTGGCCATTATGAACCTAATTTTTCTAAATATCCCCAAAACGGAAAATCATACAAAGTCCAAAAAAGGGAGGTGCACAACTAGATGTTAAAACAAACCTATGTACCAATTCGCAACTTTCTATGTCCAACCGTTTTTGAGTTATGCGCCATACTCACACACACACACACACACACACACACACACAGACACACATACATACAGACGTCACGAAAAAACGTGTAAAGTCGCTTATATCTCTAAAACGAGAGCTCGTCTTAAGACTACACTTGCATATGTACAACTAGACATCATGACAGTCACACGTACAAATTGGGAACATTCAGTGATCATTCGTTTTTGAGCAATATGAAATAGAAAACCCCTTTCGCAAATCGGGATTACTATACTTCCTTATACTTTGTATAAGGAAGTAAAAAAAAAAAAAAAAAAAAAGAAAAGATAGCCGGAAGTTTTTCCTCATGATATGTAAGATTACTTTTTCAAAACAAACTGCCTGAGTTCAAACTGAGCAATGAAGAAAAAAGTTATTTTTTATTAAGAATTTTCCCTTTAGGTATGCTTTAATGTTAGTCAAGCTGTAAGATAGGCTCCTCTCCTTTCTCTCCCCTCTGCAAGATAGTTATGTAAAATTATGTCATTGCATCGGAGTTCTGAATGCGCTTAGCTCACCGTCCTGCTCTTGCTCTCGCAAGTCATCTTCATATATATGAGAAAGCTGGTGATGATATTTTGCATTTCAAAAAACTATAAAACTAGTTATGTATGGCATTTTTTTTTTCTTTTTTGGTCACTACAACATCGCCCGTTTCAAAGACATCCGTGATAAACCATAAACAAATTAATAGTAGAAGGTTCAAATTTAGTATTTAGGATTACTTTTTGGCGTGTAACTGTGCACCAACTATTTAAAAATTAGAAAAATATTTGTGGGCATAAAATTGTTTGTGTATGTAAAACCAAAAAAGCGAGAATACTGAGGTATTGCGAACTCTGTGTTGTTACATTAAAATTATTCGATACCCCTTGAATATTTATTTTCTATTTGTTTTTTAAGCACTATACAATACGCCTTTAACATATCATAAAATGATTTTATTCAGGAAATTGTATAAACCAAAAATAAAAACAATTCTACTAATACAATTTGAATATTTTATTTTTAAAGAACATGCAGCAGATATCAAATTTGGAAAAATAACCACAGCACTCACCAAAGTAAACGCTACCGAACTGATTAATATAAATTTTAACGAAACTCGCAGATTACAACAACGCAATATACGCCGCAAATCGCGAAACGGTGGAAATTTTATTTAATCTACTTACCTGTAATGGCAACGACCCAGCGCAGGAAATCAACCGCAACTGGTATAGAACAATCAAGACTGCAAAAGATCAAGTCAACACAACTAAGCAAGCCGCCACCGTGCTGCCTCTGACGATGGGAGGGGCCCTTTCCGCAAGTACTAAGGCTTTTCACAAGAAGTATGTAAGGTTTCTTTACTTAATTGAGTTATTTTATCTTTAATTTAAATAACTTTGAAACTTTTCTTGCAACAGAGATCTCAGTGTTCCTTAAATTTTATGCGGTTTTTATTACATTTTTACCATTATTTTCAAAAATAAATTTTTGATGAAGATGACAATGGCATACTATTTTTTTTTTTTTAAATGACCCTATTGAAATAATGATTGTTCAGTGCAATTTAGCTGTGTTTTTTATGTTTCATTAAGTAATAGGTTTAGTTCCTACCAATACTTTAGTTCCTACTTAAGTGTTATTTTTAGAATTGCAAAAGTGGCAACACTTTTTTTTTTTTTTTTTTTTTTTTTTTTTTTTTTTTTTTTCGTTTTTAGAATTCGTTTTTTTTTTTTTTTTTTTATTTGAAAAGGAAAAAAAGTTTATTTTCGCCCTTTGGCCAACGGAATGTATAGAAGCATCTATACATATAATAAAATAAGATGTTTCTGTGCGTGTGTGTGTGTGTGAGAGAGAGAGAGATTGTGTATGTATATCCAGAGCTTTTTAGGAAAACGGCTGATCGCAGAGCTACACACATTTGCAAGGAGGTTCGTAATGACCTCTCCTGGTGCGCCTCGAAGTCCGATTGTTGAATTTTTGATTAGTTTTCTTTTAGTTAATTAAAATGTTAAAATAAAAACCTTCTAATTTCTGATAAATTAGCCATTAAAATTTTATCCATAATTTAATTGTTGCCAATTTTTTTCGACAGGGGGGAAAAATGTACATTTACTTAAAATGAAGAAAATAAATTAGAAAAATTAGAAGAAAAATTAGAAATATCAGTCGTATCGTTACAAATAATGTACAAATGAAAGAGGCAATTTTTGTAAATCCGACGGATTAAATAGCTTATTGAACGAACAATTAGATTTTTTAAATTAAACTAAAGTATGAATTTTAGGTGGCAACAGCAGAAGATTGTATGGAAAACGTTTCTTGTTTTAAATAGATTATTTAAACTCTATGAACCATATTTTTATTGTATCAGTTTCATTAATAGATCCTCCTGGGCGATTTTTTAAATTTTGGTGTTGAAGTACACGGAATGTTTTTCTCCAAGAAGTTTAATATAGCAACAGCCCTTTTAATCTAAGAAGTGCATCAAAAATATAAAAAAAAAATTGATAATGTATTACAAAAAGGAAAAAAAAAAAAAAAAAAAAAAAAAAACCTAAATAGTAGTCACATAACTCATTTATTTTTATAGAAAGTTTATAGGAAAAATGCAGTTTTAAAGATAGAAAATTTATTTCAGCAAGCACTATTTTAAACCTAAAAACCATTAAAAATATAAACAGAAATATAAACAGGTTCTAATATATAAACAAAAAGGTGCCTGTTAAAATTAGCAAAATAGTCTTCTTCTTTTCATACAGAAAAAAAAAAAAAAAAAAATATATATATATATATATATATATATATATATATATATATCCATCGCTAATATGGCGACAAAAATTCAAAAGCCGCCAATGGAGGAATATAATAAAGTTGTGTAGCACGATAATGTTTACCTATTTATTTTATATATATATATATATATATATATATATATATATACTAATCTCTATGCTAATTTATCATACAAATGAGCCTCTGTGTTTGACTGCACTTGCACACTGTCGAACAGAAATATTTGATTAATTCAAATTAATATTTAAATAAATAAATAAAAATGATAATATCTTTAATGGGAAATATATATATATAAAATCATAAAAAGATTAGTTATCTAAAATACGGCAGAAATAGCGCTCATAGCATATTGTTACAAGGGATTAAGTCTTATTGTTACAAGGGGTTATGTCTAAAATGGTGACAGAAATTCAAAAGTCGCCAAAAAGAACTATATTAAGGCTGTAATAATCAGGTTTACAAACCACGAAATATATATAACCACAAAAATTAATTGTCTCATGCGACAGACGTAGCCGGTCATAGCATATTGCAATACTTGGCGTGAAATTTGTTTCATTTTATGGTTGATCAGATAAACAAAATAAACATAGGAAATAACGTAAAATTAAATATTATGTGCACCACGTATAGTGTTGTTCATATATAACTGGGATTCAAATATAAAAGGGATACTTCAATTTTTTCAATACAATCTATTTTGAAAGTGTTTTCTAATAGGGACATAAAAAGAAGCCCATTGGTAAACCAATGCCGCAAGTAATAGGGACAGGCGCCGGAGTTTTAGTGGATGACTAAATCGCTGCCGAAGGCAGCAGGGACCTGAAGCAAGCTTTTGGGCAATTTAAGTATTTTATTTTATTTTATTTTTATAAAGCTATATAGAAAATAATTTATTTTAAATTTAGTGACCAGCGACGCGGGCAACGCGTGCTAGTTTTAAATATTTTATCATTATATTTTTTTAGTGTATTTCTCCCATTATAATTGGCGTTTCAGAGTTAAATGAACCCGTGTTTTAATGAATTAAGTTTTATGATATTAATGGAAGTATATGTTATACATACTACTAGTAGACATCACGGCAGTCACATTCTAAAACTAGACATCATGTCAGTCACATATATACATTTGCAACATTCTACGATCATTCGTTTTTGAGCTATGCGAAATACAAAATTTCTCAAATCGGGATTACTATACTTCTTTATTTTTTGTATAAGGAAGTAAAAAGAAAAATTATGTAATTCTAACAGGTTTAAGTAGATATCTCAAGTTAGCACAGTCGAGAATATATTTAAAATTTTAAAAGTGATTGCGTAAGTTTAAATATTTACATAAGAATAGTATCGTAAGTAATCAAATTTAAATTTATAAAAATATTTATATAGATAATTGTTCAATCTGAAACTAAGCAAAAATTATTTTAAAGATTAAAAAACGTTTTTGAAAGAAATATAAAGTTTAAATGTTTAACTTAAAATTATTTAATTTAACTTTCTTAAACGTCTTTAAGTTTATATAATCTAAGTGTCATTTGTTTCAAAATTCGTCGGTATTTTAATTAAATTTATCTTTTAAAATTAAATTAAATTTATTAAATTCAAAATTTTAGTGAATCTTAATGAACTTATTTAATTTTTTGCAGTTTAAGCTAATGTATACTCTTTAGCAAAAAAAAAAAAAAAAAAAAAAAAAAAAATCGACACACCAAGAAGGAGTTATCCAAATAAGACAAAAATTAGTAGATGTGATGGGTATGGGAAGTAAAGCAAATGATTACAGTTTCAGAAAATGTGGATGGTTTAATCAAGAGAAATGGTCTCACGAATGTCAACAAGTCAATAACGCATTGGTCCACTTCTGACCCTTATGTAAGCTGTTATTCGGCTTGGTATTAGTTGATAGAGTTGGCAGATATGCTCTTGCAAGATATCATGTCAAATTCTGTCCAATTGGTCTGTTAGATTGGCGAAACCCCGAGCTGGTTGTAGGACCCTTTTCATGATGCTCCAAACGTCCTCAGTAACAGAGAGATCCGGCGATTTTACTGGCCAAAATAATGTTAGGTAATGAGGAAAACAAGCTGTATAAACTATCTCTGTAAGCGGGAGGGCATTATTATGCTGAAATATACTGTCAGGATTGCGTGATATGAAGGGAAACACAACGGGACATAGAATATCGTCGACGTACCAATGTGCTGTAAAGATGCCACGGATGACAAACAAATGGGTCCTGCTATGAAATGAAATGACATTCCAGACAATCACTCCTGGTTATTGGGCCGTATAGCTGGCGACAGTTGGGTTGGAATCCCCTTTTTTTTCAGGGCGTCTCCAGACGTGTTTTCGCTGGTCATCGGACTCAAATCGGAGTGGTACTCATCACTGAAGACAATTCTACTCCATTCAGCGACGTTCCCGATCCAACTATCCTGATATCACTGCAAACGTGCTTGTCGGCATACAAAGTTTAATAGTAGTCCACACAAGGGGCTCCGTGAGCTCAACCCCATTTCTTTGAACATCATATTAATTGTCTTTGAATTTACTGAACTACCAGTTGCACGTAGGATCGATGATAAGGATGAACTGGGGCTTTGAGTACCGCTCTGACGATTGATCGGTTCTCACGTTCTGTCCTCTCTCTAAGCCAACCGCTTTCTCCATGACGCTGTGTTCGGTCATTGTTCACCCATTCCAGTCATTATCATCTAATAGTGGCATCGCTTAGATCCAATTGTCAAACAGTTCACAAATTTAAACCAACTGGCTTCTTTGAGCCCAACTACACACCTCTTTCAAATGCTGTTATCTGCAAATATTGTTTGCGCACCTGTATGCGAGGCATATAGTTACAGTCTATCTGAGTTGACGGAATGAAATTCTCGAAGAATTTATGAACTGGAATCAAAATTTCTCATTTTTAACATTGTGCCAATTGCGTAGTTAGGATGCGCTGTAGCATCACATGCTCATTTGATGGCAGCCAAACTTTAAAATTTTACATTTTCCATTGAAACCTGTATGTGTCCCCAATTTGTGTCCAGTTTGCATTACTCCTTCTTGGTGCGTCGCTTTTTTTGTTATAGTGTATATATATATATATATATATTTATTTATTTATTTATAAGTTAATATATATATATAAGACAATATACATTATATATTATATATATAACATATATTATCTTTATAACATTTACACTTGACGTTATATATCATAACCTTAATTGGGACTATCCTTTTATTTCCTAAACCATAAGATAAATCGAATGCTTCTTTACGTAAACACCTTATATATATGCGGGATATTAGCAGGGGAATTATAAGAATGATAAAGGAGAATTTTCTGTACGTCAGAAAGCGAAAGCTAAATATAATATCGTAAGTAGTATGATTTCTCATGCCAGATCTCTTTAATTTGCTATGAGGGAATAAATGTCAACATTGTACTTTCGTTTGCATTGATTCTACTTCATTTGTTATGTGTTTCTATCGGACGTGGAAAGTACAATGTTTATAAAATTAAACAAGGAAAAACTATTTTATCTGCAGTTCCAGGACTCCAGAGTCTTGTTTGTCACATTACTGAGCAGTAATTTTTTTATAACCTTATACATATATCTGAATGTATGTGTGTATTTAATAACAACTCGGTTAAAAATTAAATATATATTGCTGTATAAAGGGGACTACATATCCTTTCAACGTCCGTTTAATATTTGTGTTATTTATCCAGTAAGAGTATAACACTCTCAATGTTTCCATGCGCAGCCAATAAAGTAATACAATACGTTTGTGAGGCCTGTAAACTAATTAAGAACTCTATGCATTTCATCTTCTATAGAAATGAAGTATCAAAATCATTTTCACAGATGCAGTATAACGATGATATGATATACGTAAAAGCAATGTCATTCAAAGGTCATAACATATCGAAATTGTTTCGTGCGTCTCTCTACATAATCCATAAATATGATATGCACTAAAAACCTTACTACTGATTCTGTGTAACTCATAAATACTTGTACTAAATTTCAAGTCAGCCGGATGCCATTTGCGACTTCTATCGCAGTAGACATTTATACATAGACATTAAAAACTTTTAGAATGTAAAAAGAATGGCGTTGCTGACATTTCGACAACAAAGCAATATAAAACGTTTAAATTGAACTACAATTTAATTTCTTCGATTTTTATTTTCTACTTGGTATATTTTTAAATTCTGTATTTATGCTGATGTGTATTGAGACATGCAGATAATAAAAATAATTTTGAATCCCAACAGAGTAGAGACGCTGACATTTGTTTTTATCAATGGTTCATTTTTTCCCTCTTTTTCTTTTTTTTTTTTTCTCTCTTTTTATTTAATCACAATTTAATTTCTACCATTTTAATTTTCTTTGTTTCTTTTTTTTTCTCCTCTTATGTTAGCGTATCAATAATGTATTACTAAATGTAACTATTGAAAATTAAGAATTCCAAAAAATTTAGATTTCGATATTTATTCAAAACTAATTTTTCGGTTGGTTGGTTGGTTGGTTGGAGGATTAAGGCCGATTGACTCCTTATGTGTCCTAGGCCTATAGGGGGAATGCCCTCCGTGGGGGGTCTTTCTAAGGGGTCCTAGCCCGTATTTACGCGAGTTTCGGAGGAAACCACGGAAAACTCCGAACGGCTAGGTCGATGAGCGCGACCAGGGATCGAACCCGGCACCTCCCATCTACCAGCTTTGAGCGCAGAACCTCTCGGCCGCTGGTGGGCCACTAATTTTTCGGATTTATTGGAGATATGACATCGTTAAACATTTTGTCTAAAAAACATTTTCTAATTAGAAGTACAATAAAACCTCTCAAGTTGGACACCCTTATAAGTTGGACACCCCTCTAAGTTGGACGCTTTTTCTCGGAACGGAAACTATCCATTAACATTATGTCTAACCCCTATAAGTTGGACACCTCTCTAAGTTGGGCACTTTTTCTTGAAACCGTATGTGTCCAACTTAGAGAGGTTTTACTGTATATACTTGTGACGAGCTGTTGAGAAAATAAATAATGTTCACTGATAAGATTTGTAACTTTTAAAATGTAGGTACTTGTAAGACAACTGAAAAAACATAATATGGTATAACTACAGTATATCTCCACAGCTGAATTTGGCGATTTTTCTTTGGCGCCGTTTTGAATGATTACGATGTCGTTTTGGACTGTTTGCGGTATAATATGGCAGCCTATATGTTGTTTATTTTGGATTTATGATTTTATGTTTTATGTTTTATGATTTTATGTTTTATGATTTATGATTTAGATTATGATTTTATGATTTATGATTTATGATTTTTAGATTTATTATTTAGCCATAATCGCCAACAAAAAGTGGCCAAATATCGTTGTGGGGATATACTGAAGTTGTTCCCATAATATAATATGTTCAACCTTTAAATGTCGAGTGTTACCTGAAGGCAGCATGCCAAATTTCGTCTTCTAAAATATTATTAGAATAATATTGAAGCTCTAATGCCTCAGATTTTCCGAATGGCAACGAATTGCTTTTTAGCTGTAAACCATAGTTAAAATACAGTATGATTTTTTTAAGTATTTTTCTCGTGATTTATTTAAGATAGGAAAGAAGTAAAACATTTTTAAATTGGTTTAGAAATAATCAGACATTCAAAGGTTAAAATTGTAAAATAATTCTAATAATATTAATAAAAGTTTTTAGTTGGATCATTGAAATATTCCTAAAACATTGTAAATGAGCTTGCAAAAAATATAAAATTGTTATGTTTGAGTTCGGAAACTTAAATAAGAAAGGAGAGTAACTTAATTATTTTAACTTTAGATTGATTTTAAGGTCTCGTAATAGTTTCATTTAAACTAAAATTGTGCTGTAATATAAATAGTTCAAGGTGCTATATTCCAGTTACATTTTTATATTTAATCTGGGTATTTCGATGCTAAAGTTGTATGTATTTCTCTACGTTTATCTGATAAGGACAGAACCTAATCCAACGGAATTCATCAAGAACTTAATCAAAGTGAGAATGTGAGGTATTTTAAAATTTCATTTTTGCGTAAGAAAAATTTTCAGTATCCTATATTTAAATGAAGTGTTATTTTTTATGTACAGATGCATTAGAAAAAGATTAGAATTTATTACACGTTTATGTATTAAATTACATTCTATTTTTAGTGATTTTTTTTTTGTTTGTTTTATATGTTTCAAAACTGTAAAAGTACATTTCTATCTATAAATGTTAGTTATTAGGTAGGTTTTATTCTAAAGCTTATCTAATTCTGACTAATTACTTCTAAAATATATCTAATTGCTTGTGCTTTAGAAAAATAATCACCTTCATTTCCTGAAGAAATGCCATGTGTTATTACTTTATAGGAGCACAAAAATGATATTGAAGACTTTACGATCTATAGATGCTATGCAGAAGATTTTAATAGTTTTATATTATTAAAAAGTTTAATTAAGCTGATATATGATAGAGCATTTTAGCTAAATGTTTGTTATAAATATATATATATGCATATACATATATATATATACAGGATGTCTAGTAATCGGCTCAAGATTTTAAAACTAAATTACTCTTAAACGAAGATAGATAAAAGAATGAAACGAACGGCCTGTTTATTTTGAAAGCTGTAAAAATCTTTTACAGAAGAATGAAAAATATTTACAAATATTGCCAACAGGTCGCGTTGTATTCATAGAGCGGAGTTTTAGACATTTACGAATTCATCCTCTGTGAGGATTGATTGTTACCCATCACAATCTTTTCGAAATGTCCACCTTTCGTTGTACAGAGATGGTTCAAGCGGAGAATGAAATTTTCAGTCACCTTCTGAAGTGTGTCAATGGAAATGCTCGCACATGCCTCACAGATTAACTGTTCGAGTTCCTCCTTTGTTGTAGGACTCTTCTGGAAGACAGTGCCCTTCAATGCGCCACACAAATGTAGTCACAAAGGTGAATATGAAGGCCAATTCATGCCTTTTACGGTAAATGGATATTCTGAAACAATTCCTCTGTTGTTTTCACATTGTTGCGGCAAGACTTTGATTTAATATGTCATACTCAAGCACAAAAAAAAAAAAAAAAAAAAAAAAAAAAAAATGTTCTTTTAGGGAATACATAATTTTATCACCTTTTTGCACTGGATTCAAAACGCTATTAATAGTAACATGATTTTGGGACAATATTGTTATTTGTTGGTGGTATTGAAACTAAATGTGGGTATTGTGCCTATGATTTTTACAGCTTTCAAAACAAACATGCGTTTGTTGCATTCTTTTATCTATCTTTGTCTAAAAGTAATTTAGTTTTTAAATCGGGGGCTGAGTAGCAGACACCCTGCATACATATCTGCAGCTTTAGCTAAGTATTGGAAATACATTATTTACGAATTGAATTCATGTAATTTTAGCTTTAACATATATAAAAGATCATACAAAAGCACATGCAAAGATATATGCTGTTTAAATTAAATTCAACACAAAATTTGCTATCTGTATACCTTAATAAAACATGAAATTACTGCCGAATGATTTCCGAAGACGGGTATACACTTTTCAATGCATATACTGTGGTGCTTTGTATAAAATTCTCGTAGGCATGTTTCATTAACAAACCTATTATATCCATACATTTCAAATTAAAAGAATTTAATATGTTACAAAAAATAAACTTAGAACTGCTGTTGAATGATAGTGTATAAAAACACTGTAAGTTACTGTAAGCCAATACCATAATTTCATGCAGAAATATAGCTTTATATTAAAAGAACTTCATACATAAATGTATCTCATTATTACATCAATTTTATGCAGAAAGGAATTTATTTATTTAATAAATAGATTTTATATTATAAAAGAGAATATAGAATAAATAAAAAATAAATAAATAGATATTTGTCAAAGAATAAAGTAAACGGGTGAGCCTTCGGATCTGTAGATTTTACCCATATAATATATATACTAGAATTTAAAAGACCTTAATTCTTTAACTGTATGAGATTAAAAATTATTTTAAATTATTTATATTTTAGAAATTTCTGTTTAATAAATGTAGCAAATTAATAAATGAAAGCTGCCTGTTAAAAAATGCAATCATATTTCCATTCTAAATAACTACATTATACTTCCGTCAGATTTGCAGGCTTGTTTCTTCATATGCAATATAGCTTAAAGCGTGAAATAATTGTAAGCTGAAAATGAGAGGAAGTAATGAAGTCACGTTCTTGCCTCATTAAAAGATTCCGAAACAGTCATAATTAAAGGTATACTAAGTGTAAAATAATGGAAGGAAAGCGTACGTACGAACGAAATGTTAACGGATAGAGGAATAATTGGGTTGTTTCAAATTACAGTGTGAATGATGCCACTGGAAGAATAAATTAGATGTGAAGTACTTTATTTGGAAGAACAAATTTTAATTAAATTTGTTACTGAGTGTATGAATTGAACCTTTCCTATTTTTTTTCCGAAAAATTATTTATTAAATGTAAATTGCAATTCAATAAAATTCAATTTAATTTTCATAAGAATTTAAATATGAAATATGTATTTTTTATATATTTCAATGGAAATTTATCATGACTACCGGGCATTTTTGTTCAAATAAGTTGTCGCTAAAGGATCTATAATGTCGCCTATAATGGGCTAATGTCACTAAAGTGCCTATAATGATAAAGGGCTACAATGTTGCTGCTAAAGAGCAAGTACAGTAAAAGAAAAAAGAATGTTTAATTTCCGAGACAGTACCGATGACTTTCTTCTGGCTATAAAGGGATAAAATGTGATTTGGCGAATTCTAAACGTTGGAGGTAGTAGGAGCTCGTATACATCGATATTTTTGAAATCTTTCAAAGCAGCTCTGGGGAAAATGAATGAAGAGTTTATTGTTAGGCACAAGACTTGGTTATAAAACTCAAATTAAAGTTGTCGTTGAGTGATGAATGATCGAGCGAAACGGATAATCTCCTACATTGTGAATGAAAACAGGATACTAATTGTGCATAAATAATAGCACATATTAATAAAAGATTGTCTACCTCGGAGTCTCATGTATCGTTATGAATCATATCGGCTATGAATATTAAAGATAAAATCAAACATAATTACTCTCGCAACAAACAAGTAAAAAAAAAAAACTTTTTCTATTCGCCCAGGCATACAAGGGAAGGGCAGGGGACAGTTGAAAAAAAATATTTTGGATCGATTTATTCTGCTTATTTATTACAACACACAGATGGTTGAGTTAAAATTTTATGGAAACTGTACAAAACATTGAACTTAAATCTACTGTCATAAAACATCAAGCTCGTGGAACCAATGTAAACTTTTGTGAAATGTTTATTGTTTTGTTTTATTTCTTGTGAATGGGCGCCTGAATAAGAAGACACCATGCCTAAACATCGTTGATGACCAATTATATCATGTACTACTCAAGATTTATCAAAGCGGCGAAAAATACGTCCTGTCATACACTGTTAAAAATGGTTTCTTTAAAATGACTTAAATTGTCTCAAAATAGCTCCGAAACAATACATATATAAATTTGAAAACCCATGTATTTATTTTTGAGCATACTGACATACTCAAAAATGGGGTTGACCAATGAGAATGCTAATCTCCCCATGTTTGACATGCCAATATACTCAAAAATGAGTACATGGGTTTTCAAATTGAAGTATATATCGTTTCGGAGCTATTTTGAGACAATTTTGCTCATTTTTAAGAAACCATTTTTAACAGTGTGCAAATGATTTTGTAAATTTTAATTTGAGAAGCATGTCGGAGACTTTTGCGTTGTTTGCACTTTTTGCGCTGTTTTTCACAATCCATGGATCTCAATTTCACTGAGTGCTTGTGGGATGAAGCTTAAAGAGCCATCCGACACCTACATACATAACTATCGAATTTAACTTAATTACTTCACGTCTGGTCTCAGATTTAAAGAATTTCCCATTTAAAATAAAATAATAAGTAAAACAGAAAAATAGATCAAAACTTTTAGAAATTAAATAAATATTTAAAATTCAATTATTAATTATATACGCATTGTAAATATTAAGAATTTAATTAAAAATTAAAAATTGAAAAACTGAATCATCATTTTTAATATTAAGTATACAGAAATTAAATATAATGTAAGTATTGAAAAAAAAAAAAAAATCATACACTATATTAATTAAACGTAAATATTTTTCGTTCCTATTTCTTTCCCAAGAAGAGAAGTTAAGCAGTTCAAATCATTTCGCACTTTTATCATTTTCTATTACATTTATTTATTTTATTTTCACTATATCGCGTTGTAAATGTAATTAGAAAACAATTCCTTTATAAAAAAAATTGTCAAAATGATGTAGTATTGTGTTAATTTTATGTAATTATTCTTTCGTCAGAAATAAATTTGTAAAATAAAAAATGTATAACACATTGTATATGTTTTAGATTATCTGCAACGTGAAAACTTCTTTAGAAACCAAATTAAGGTATTAAATGGTTTATATACTATATGTGTATGTGTTTGTTTATTTGTATAGTAATGAAAAATTTGTCATCACAAAAACTTTAGGATACTGAATGAGGTCGATCCTAATTTAAACCGTTCACTTATAGAAGAAGTAATTTGGATGCGTTCGTTGACTAACTTGATCCATCTCTTTATTTCTAAGTGGCAGGCAGTTGAAATCTTCAAACTGACATAAATATAAATCATATTAATGAAACGATTTGCTTAAAATTCGATACATATATTGCTAATATCAAAGCTTCATCTACTTTTATTAATCAATTCGTTCCAAAATTTTGCTACTAAATGGCGGTCATTTGAAAAAACAAAAAAATTAACCTACTTTTTTGATTGAGCCGAAGGAACGTTTTTCTTTATCAAATCAGTTCTAAATTTTTTATTCTGCTTCATGACAAAAAAAAAAAAAAAGCTTCTTTATATTTTATATGAATTTGGACACGATACAAAATTTCAATTTAAATGGAGCCTTTAGCATTAAAATGAAGAATATTAGATTTGTCTAATTTAAAGAAAGTGTCTAAAATGATAACATACTAAATTTAAATTTACCTTTTATAATAAAACATTTTTTTATAAATTAACAAGCAGTATTGTTTAAAAATATCTGTTAACATTTTAATTGTAATACACATTCGTGCTTTAATAAGAAATGTAATTCAAAGTTATGGCTTAATGAGTTGAAATTAATTCTTCACTATCTGTTTGTAATTAATATATTTAGTTACGAAATAATGGATTAAGTAACACAGACTAATTATCCTTAGTTGAAGTAGAGAATTTGTGCACATTGACATTTTCGTATTTTCGTTATACGTTCGTTTAAATTAAAGCCGTAATCTTGAAATATTTGAAAATCTTCAGTTGTTTTTTCCATAAATAGCATTAAAAGAAATCACATCTGTATATATTTAAACCATGTTTGCCTTTATTAACCTTTCTTACAAGTTTTTATCCAAATATATTTAAGAGAATTTTTACGCAAATGATAAATTTATCAGCTTTTAACGTTACAATTTCTATTTATATATCATATTGCATGTATGTCACTATAAACACTAATTGTGTATTTATTCTTTGTTTCAACTAAAATAATAACATTTAGAACTTAAAACGTATAAAAAATTGCTTTGTTAGTATCTTTTCTATTTTCTTTTAATTCACGATGTGTTTTTCTTTTCAATCGTCGTTTTGTATTGGCAATATTAAAAAAGAAAATCATTACAATTGTTTTCTGCTATAGAGAAAGTATAACTTTCGGATATAATTTGGTAAAACTTTTGGATATAATTTTGCACTGAAACAGTTAATTATTAAAAAATCCGATAAAATACAGTTTGTTAATATAATATATAGCGTTTTAACATGCAGTATTATTTAAAAATATCTTTTAATAAAATAAAACTGATTAATTTATCATTACCAGTTTCCAAATATTATATTTAGTTGTAGAATGCGGACGTAAGTATAATTCACACTAATTAGCCTTAATTAAAGTAGAAAGAACTATGCAGACCGGCAATTATATTGCGTATTCATTCGTAAAGGAACGACATTACTCTTAAAATATGCTGAATTTGAAATCTTTAAGTTATATTAAAAATATTACATAAAATTACATTCAAGTAACTCTAAATGTTTATCTTGATTAACCTTTCTAAACTGTATTGCATAAGTATTTTTCAGCTATAAAAACGTATGATAATTTCCCCTGAATTTTTATTAACGATTTAAATTTTTGGTGTGTGTGTACGCACACATATATACATACATATATACTGTAGAAAAAATCCTATTACAATACAGAAGATTTTTAGCAGTAAAAGTTTTCAGAAAATATCAGTATGCTACTGGAAACAATTAAAAATAGAAATTTTCCATAACCAAACAATACATAAAATATTCGTGCAAACAGATTTCTTTCGGAGTGCATATGGTAAAAAATAACTCACATTAAATAAAATTTCAGACAGCATGGAACCAGAGCGCTGTAGAAAACGAATTTACCTCAAAGCCACGGAATTTAATTGTCAGTGTTACTTAGCACTTTATAATCCTGCTTGATACAAAGTTTTCCATATAAAAAACAGAAAAAAAAATATCCCAACCAGATAGCAACTGTAACATCGATTACAGATTTGATTGTAAGAATGGTTACAGACCGGTTAAAATCAAAATAATATATCTTTTGACAGATTAAAATGAAATTTTATAATAATTTTTTGTAATTTTAGGAAACAGAAATTTCAGTAGAAAAGGTACAGAAGTTTTCTGTTTTTAACAGAATACTTTTAGACAGTAGATATTTTTTTGAACTGAAAATTTATCTTTTATTTCCTTGAGTGCATCTCAGTAGTCGTTTACATACTAATGTTATAGACAATCTGTTCACCTGTCTTACCGAGGATACCGCAGAATTTGAATTACAACCACTCGGTATAGATACACGAAAGAAATATACGCTGTAAAATCTTTCTGTTGAAAAACAGAAAACTTTTGTAGCTTTCTTACGGAAAATTTCTGATTTCTAAAATTACATCTCAGTATGTCAAAAGGTATATTATTTTATCTGTTACCGGACAAAAGCTGTAAACATTGCTACAGATTTTATCTGGGGGGTGGGGTTATAAAATAATATGTCTTTTGCCAGATTAAAATGAAATTTTATAATAATTACTTTCTCTTACCCATAAGGTAGAGAAAGTATTATTTTGGGGTCAAATTTTCGAAAGCAAGTTTTTGTTATATTTACACGTTTTGAGGTCCCTTGAATCCGAAAATAATGTTTTTAGCGGTTGGTCTCTGTGTGCGTCTGTCTCTTATCAGCATATCTCTAGAACAAATGGTAGCAGAAAGTCCAACACTGGTATTCTAAATGTGTATGATATAGGGATGCTACACTAAGCTTTTCATTGAGATGAAGCAAATGGTTCGTGTACAGGGGCACTCAAGAGAATTGAAATACATTAGGTTTATGGAGAAATTGCAGGTAAGTAGAGTTTAACAGCTATAGACAGAATTAAAACAAATGAAATGAATATATATTTTTATATGCATAAAAACATGTCTCATGTAGAATATGGTTGAAAAATCATTCACTGTTTATTTACATGGCTACACAAAAGAACTAGATTATAGTACGACAGTAGCTGAAATTTGATGGAAGTGTTTTTCAGGTTGTGCCGTATGTTATTACTATAGAATTATATTTATGTACACTATTTGGTCTGTACATAATCTTCAAAATAAATACAGGGCTGCAAATATTTAAGCGATAACATTTTTTTTATTGTTAGTGGAAGTGCTGTACTAAAATATTTTGTCATGTCCTGGAAAGTTGCTGAGGAACGGAAATGAATTCCTCATAGACATACGGTAAATAATATATGTTTTAAAGCCTGAAATTCCAATTGTTCCTGAATTCCAATTTTTAACATTTGATCATAACCTTCCTCCAATTTTTAACATTTGATCTCTGTCTGTGTCTCTTAGAGTAACTTAAAAACGAATAATTTTAGGAGATCCAAGTATTTTCCTGTTAATACAAGTTTGTTGCTGGAAAGTTTGATCAAGACTGATTATTTTCAAAGAATGTTGCATGTAAAAGTTGTCTGAATAATTTTAAATGAACTTTTAATTTTAACAACAGATTTAAATTCTATACAAATCTATGGGCAATAATGAAACGGAGGTTCAGGCGGGCGGTAGCCCTCCTCACACTGAACTAGTAAATTTTGTCCACGTTTTTTTCCCGTAACTTACTGATATTTTCTAGCAACTATTGCTGCCAGGAATTTTCTGTAACGTAACAGGGTTTTATTGTATAAACCGTGTATGTATATATATATATCGTGTTGTGTAGACAATATTTAAATAATATCTTTAAGATTTTTTTTTTCTATTTTGAAAAAAAAAAAAAAAAAAAAATATATATATATACATATATATATGTATATATATATATATATATATATATATATATATATATATATATATATATATATATATATATATATATATATATATATATATAACATCATTAACAAAGAAATTTAATTTAATTCTGACCAAAAATAATAAATAATTTTGTTCTTTAAAAAATAATATAAATTTATGCCTTAATGCGAACGAATTAATTAATCCTTCATTGTCATTTTGAGAACAATATATTTAATTACAAAAATCTGTTGTAATTAATACACAGTTTAATTACTTATAATTAAAATAGAAATTGGTGTAGACATTTATACTTCCAATACAAATTCTTTTAAAATATAATAATTAAACTGTAAAGGCTGATTATTAGCCATGTTATAGCGACCATCTTAATTATTTAATATTTATTAAGTACAAATGAAGACAAGTCATGTAAAACAAACTTTCTTTATTTTAGACTCGTAACGGAAGGGAATATTAAGACTTTCACACTTAATTAACTTAAACAGAATTTTAATCTCAAGTAATGAACTTAAGATTGAAGACTTGGCCAGACGAAGAAGACTTGAAGAAAATTCCACCAGACTTGGAATTAACGTTTCCACTTGAATTAGACTAAGAAATGAGCTCGCACAGAATCCCATATGTTAGTATTAATTTTGAAGCTAATTCGAATGACTTAGTATAATTTAGAAGCTTCACTATTAACGTCGTCAAAATACTTTATTCACAAAACACAAATTTCTTGAATTCGGAAGTCACAATTTAAGGAAATAAGACAGATAATTCATAATTTATTTTGAAATATCGATCCTAAAAATGCCTATATCCAACCGAACACAAAAAGCTCTGAGACTTCTACTAAACACTTTCTTTATCTCCACTGGAACCAAATAATAGGTTAAATTCGAATAACTAGAAACCTTCTTTTATATCAACGCAATATTTCTATGCTCAACCTGGTACTTATCCCGAGACCACAGCCTGTTAACGCTAGATCCAACTGGTGACTTTAACTGTTCCAAACAAATGCTCCATGCACGACTAGATGTAATTTCGGGCACTTGAAACCTAAAGAGATCGCATGAGACCTCACACCTTAAAATACTTAAAATAGTCTAACTGTAAAATCTGCATTTTACGTTTCTGTAATCAGAATTAAAGTAAATCATATTGGAATATATTTGAACTGTGTGTATTGTATTAATCTTTATTAATAATAGTATATTAGAATTTTTCATATATAAAAATGAAAATCTTTAAACGTATGAGAGTGTTTCAAGTTTCTTTCTTCCACTTTCTTTTACGTTCTTTTAAATATATTATATTGTGTATAAAGTAAACAATAACTAATCTTTAAAGTTATTATCTGTTTTAATACGCACACACACATACACACACATATATATACATATAATATAGTTAATGTTATAGACACACTGTAAAAATTGGATTCTCAAAAATGAGCGAAATTGTCTCAAAATAGCTCCGAAACAATATATAATTAAATTTTAAAATCCCATGTACTCATTTTTGAGTATATTGACGTACTGAAAAATGGGGTTGACCAATAAAAATCCCAATATCCCCATTTTTGAGCATGTCAGTATACTCAAAATTTAGCACGTGGGTTTTCAAATTTAAGTATCTATTGTTTTGGAGCTATTTTGAGAAAATTTTGCTCCTTTTTGAGAAACCGTTTTTAACAGTGCATGCACACACATACACACGCACACACACACACACACACATATATTAAATTGAATATGTATACATTAATTTAATATGTATATATTAAATTGAAAAATTTCCCTTGACTGATAATAACTTTTTGTGCTTTAAATTTAGTATAATTAAAACTGTCTTGTAATGATATTAATTTGATCAATTTGTAATTATCTGTTTTCAGATAACACATTTAGTAATAAAATTTTGTTGGAAGCAATACGTTACCAAATTATCCTTAATCAGAGTAGGAAGTACTGCATGCATTCGCACTTTCATTAAGCATTAATTCGATAATTAAAACCATTTGTCTTCAAATAATCTAATTTTGAAACCTTCATTTTATTTTATAGTAATGTCATTAATAAATTTTACATTGGAATATATTTAACCATATTTTAACTTGATTAATTTTTCTAAGTTGCATTACTGTGGATTTTTCCAAACATACAAAGATAATAGTCATCAGAAGTTTCTTTGATTTTTTATTTGTGATTTCACTTTCGTTTTTAAATATCGTGTAGTATATACAGTATATAAGTAAAATCAGTTTTACATTATTCTATGTTTGAAATAAAAAAAAATATTTTAAAATACAAAATAACATTAAAAATCAAAATTAATACGTATAGGCATTTTCTCCATCTTTCCGTTTACTATTTCACTTTGTTCTTTGTAAAAAATTTTGCATGAACAGTATGAAAAATTGTTTTTGGGGTTATTTCACAGTTTTCGTGAAAGTATTTTAAATTAAAAAAATTTGAACATTTTTCATAAAATAGCCTTTTTAATAATAAAATGATTTGCCTTAACTAGCATATTAAAGATCATCTCTTAAAAAGATAAAATAATCTGGTATGTCACACGCATGATTACCCAGCATTTCAATACTATAATGATAGATTGCATATTAAGAACAATAGCGTAAAATAATAAAGTTCAATGTACGTTAAAAGTATCTAAAATAGGTTTGGGAAGTTAATTAGATTAGATAGTTTTAGAATTAGTTTAGGTTGAATGGAGAGGGGTTTACTGCTCACTTGAACCCCCTGTTCAACTACACTACAAACAATTATTTTTAAAAAATAATCAAAGTTGTTATTAATTTGCCATCAAACTTGCCAGTCTTCACCAAAATTTTAAATGGCAACCTAATATGAAATTTAAAATGCCGAGTTTGAATTTACTGTAGTTATTTGTTTTTAAGATATGCTGACAACAGATATAAATATAGATTAACAGCTAAAAATTGGACATTCATAATCAGGGCACTTCAAAACGAGATATTAAACAAACGAAAAAAAAAAAAAAAAGTTGAAAATTGTACTTTAAAAAATACTTTTTTACAGTATGCGTATGAAAAATTCATTTTGCGGTATTCTTGGACATAGTAAAATGTACAAAGAACTTCTGTTAATCACATTTAATTGAAAAAAAAAAAAGTTACATGAAACATTTGCTTGATCGCATCGAAAAGTTTACTGTAGAATTCTTAAATGATACACAGTTAGAATACCAAATTTGGACAGTTTGCTATCATCTGTTCTTGAGGTATGCTAACATTCAGACACACAGACACAGACCAACCGCTAAAAACATAATTTTTGAATTCAGGGAACCTCAAAACCTTTAAATATAACATAAACGCAATTTAGAAAATTTGACCCAAATACAACACTTTCTCTGCCATATATATAGTTAAGAGTAAGTAATTAAAAAAATCATCATTAGCAGTTTTTATGATGTTAGAACTATCTAAAAGAATTTTCTATCTAACCATTCTTAACTACATCATAGAAATGCGCTTCTTGACACAATAACGGTGCATTTCTTTGAAAATTAAACCATTAGTCTTAAAAAGTGATACAATCTTTAAAATCGTTATCTCAAAAAGTTTAACATTTGAGAAATCTGTGGTTTTTTTCTCACCTGATTTTATTTTTATGTCAAATGCAGTGTAGTATAGATGATTTATTGAAGAAATAGTTAAGTATATTTAAGTCAAATAAAATGCAATAAAAAGAAATAATATATATATATATATATATATTATTCATATGGCTTTATTGGGAAAAAAAAATAATAATCCATACAAAATGAACAACAGAAGCAGAATAAAAGCAAGAGCCACAGGCAGAAATAATAAAATTCAGGCAGGGACAGTTCGCAGGAGGTTAAGAAGATGAGTCCTGGCTTCCCAGTAGAGTTGACACAAGTCGCCTCTCATTTGGGCATCACGATTTATCCCACTCCAAGCTGATAAGTGCTCTACATTTAGAGTACCCTCACCGCAGATTTGGCACTCTTTTGTGGGTAGGAACCTTATTATTTGAAGATGCTCTGCATGTCAGTCGTGACCAGTCTTAATTCTAAAGAACGTCACTGCTTCCTTTCTTGGTTTTTGACTCATTTTAGTCCACTCTTTCTACATGTTCTCCCATGCTTTTCCTCTAGATTGGTCGGAGATAATATCTCTTTGGAGTTTGAAGACTTTCCCCTGGGCAATTTTTAAAAAAAAGTCTGAATGGGGTCCGGAAATTCCCTTTGTGGAAGTTCAGTACCATGCTTTGCGAGGGCGTCCGCTTTTTCATTTCCCTCGATTTCTACATAGAAGGAATCCACTGGAATACAATGTTTTTGTTCAAGCTGTTGAGGGTTCCAATACTACATAAAAGAAATTATTTAAACGTAATAAAGGAATTATTTTTAAAGTTGTTATTGATTAAAAAAAATAATAACGAAAATCATTAAAGAATATTTTAAATTGAAATTTAACTTTCATTGAGAAAATGTGCATGCACTTGTGTTTAATAAGCAATATTTTTTAAAAGAATCTTATAAAGAAATTAAATTAATGAAATCATCTTTTTCTGTTTTCAGATAATACATTTGATTATAAGAATACTGGCATAAAAAACACTCAGCCTTTCTACCCTCAATTAAAATAGAGGAACGTGTACGTATTAGTGTTGAAAATGTATTATTATATCTATTATTTATTTTATGAATATTATTATTATTGGATTTGGATGGCAACGTTAGTTAAAAAAAAATATGATACTTGGTCTCGTTTAATCGAGAGCTCGTGTGTATTAAAATTTTTAGAATAAGTAATTTACTGTTTTAGAGCAGTAGGTTTTTCCATTGGGAATAAAGTTTTTTTTGTATTTTTTAAATGATTTCTTTTTGTAAATAATATTCAACGTAGCTGTGTTCTTTTTTAATGATATTTGAATTTTTAAGAAGAAACGCAGTACGTGTTATTCAATTGAGTAGCCGTTTTGAAGATAAAAGTGTGAATATTTCATTTACTGGCGTCCGTAGATAACACTAGTTTTTAGAAAGCAGAAGAAAACGGTGATTTTTCTTAAGTAGCTTTATCATTTGTGGCGTCTGAGCGACAGGAAGTAGCAACATGTTTCAAGCAATAAAAGGATTTAAGAAAGATGATTTGATATATGTGGCGTCTGAAATTGGCAAAGAAGTAACAGCCAATGTTACTATTTCAGGTTTAAAAAATATTATATTGAACAGTGAAGAATACAAGAAAGATGCTGAATTTGTTCAAGTACTATTAGGAAATGCTGTTGCCGAGCGAAAATTACAAGAGCAAGAAGAAAAAATGAAACAAGATAATGAATTTAAAAAAATGAAACAAGATAAAGAATTTGAATTTGAAAAAATGAAATTTGAATCTGAAAAAATGAAAGTTGAAGCTGAAAAGGAAATCGAGCTCGCTAGAATTCAAGCTTAAAGTCGAGGTGAATCTGTTCCACTAAATTATGTACCTGATTTAAGCAATTCAAAAAGGAAATTTACGTTGCCAAGATTGGAATTTAGACAATTTGGCGATGACTTAAAAGATTGGCTTCCTTTTTGGAGTCAATTTGAACAGGTGCATAAAGATGAAGATATCGCACCGGAAGATAAATTTCAGTATTTAGTGCAAGCCACGGTTGCTGGTTCCCGTGCAAGTGAAGTAGTTGAAAGTTTTCCGCCAACTGGCGCCAATTATGAAAAAGCGATCGAAAGCCTGAAATCTCGCTTTGGAAGAGAGGACCTCTTAGTCGAAGTATACGTTAGTCAGTTACTAAAATTAATTATTTCTGTTCAAATTAAGGAAATGTTTTCATTAACTTCTCTGTATGACAAACTTGAATTGTATCTACGTGCATTGGAAACATTAGGTGTAACCACGGATAAATGTGCATCTATATTGTATCCCATGGTTGAATCTTGTTTCCCAGCTGATTTTTTAAAGGCTTGGAATCGTAGTAACATTTCTCATTCAAACACTGATGCTAAAGAGAAGTTGAATAATTTAATGGAATTTCTCAAAAAAGAAGTTGAAGGCGAAGAAAGGATATCTTTGGCAGTAGCTGGTTTCGGTTTAGGAAAGAGCCAAGAGAACAAACCTTTAAAAAGGAAGCAATGCAATTTTGAAAATTTGAAAAGTAAAGTACCTACTGCTGCGGGTTTATTAACGGCCACTTCAAATAGAGAGGTGAAGAAATCTTGCGTTTTTTGTGATGGCAAACATTCAAGTTCAGATTGTTTTTCAGCTCAGAAAATGAGTTTAGCAGAAAAACAAAAAATAATTAAAGATAAGCGTTGTTGCTTTGCCTGTTTATCGCCAACTCACACTGTTAAGAAATGCCGAACAGTTCTAAAGTGTGTGATCTGTTCTAAAAAGCATTTTCCTCTAATGTGTGATGTATTTGATTCACAAAAAAGGGCTGTGGAAAAGAAGGAAGAAAAATCTGCAGAAAATGATGTTAGTATGTCCAATTTCAACAAACGAAGTCCAAAGATATTTCTTCAAACCGTGAAAGCCAAATTGGTCTCTGGCAATAAACAGAAAACTGTGAGATTGCTCTTTGATTCTGAATCCCATAAGTCGTATATTCTGGAAAGTGTAGCCAAAGAAATGAATTATATACCTATTCGCCAAGAGAAAATGGTTCATTCCCTTTTTGGCGGCGTTATCACTAACGAGGTCAAGCATAACTGCTATAAAGTGACATTGAAACATTTGAAAGAAAATTTTGGCTGCAATTTCGACGTTTTGAATCAGTCTACAATATGTGAAAATATCAGACCGGTTTTACAAGGCCCTTGGATAAAGGAGTTAGAAGAAAATGAGATTAATTTAACGGACATTGGCGTCAAATGTGAAGCAATTGATATTCTCGTCGGAGCTGACGTTATGGGAAAAATGTTGACTGGAAAAAGAAAGGTCTTATCATCGGGTCTCGTGGCTTTAGAAACATACTTAGGTTGGACCTTAATGGGAAAAGTACCGCCTGGAAAAGCCTCGGAAGAAAACTTGGCGATGTCAGTGTTATCGCTATATGTAAATGAAGCTGAAATCTCAAATCTATGGAAGTTGGATTTAATTGGAATCTATGATCCTATTGAGAAGAAGTCCAAATACGAGACTGATATTCAGACTAAAGAGCATTTTTTAGAAACAGTGGCAATTAACCCCTTCCACTCCAGGGACGTACGTGTGTACGTCCTAGTGTTAATGGCCATTAATACCATGGACGTACGTGCATACGTCCAAAGAAAGTATATGTTACTATTTCAAAATTATAATCTGGTATTTCAGACATTTACACTACAGCTATCCTGGAGCGGAAGGGGTTAATAGAGAGGGCCGCTATGAAGTTTGTTTGCCATGGGCTGATGATAAGTCGCCTTTACCCGACAACTTGAATTTGGCGAAGAAACGGCTCGAATACACAACAGCAAAGCTTATAGCGATGAACATGTATGAAAAATATGAAGATGTTCTTCTGAACTGGATTAATGAAGGCATAATTGAGGAAGTTCCCAAGAATGAAGTAAACTCTCATGGCAATTACTTACCTCATCGTGCTGTAATAAAACCTAGTAGCAGCACTACTCCAATTCGCCCAGTGTTTGATGCTTCAGCTAGATTAGCAAATTATCCTTCTTTAAATCAATGCTTGGAATGTGGTCCTAATCAAATGGAACTTATCCCAGATATTTTACTTCGATTCAGAGAAAAAGAATTTGGCGTTATCGCCGACATTAGGAAAGCTTTTCTGCAAATAAGCATTCGTAAAGACGACAGAGATTTCCTGCGTTTTTTATGGTGGGAAAACTTAGAAGGTAAGAAACTAAAAGTATTTCGCCATACAAGAGTTGTTTTTGGTGTTAAATGCAGTCCTTTCCTTTTGGCTGCGGTAATTGAGTATCATATTCGGCGTTGTAACGGATTTGAAGAATCTTTAAAGAAAAGGCTTTTAGAGAGTTTCTACGTAGATAATGTTGTTACCAGTGTTAATAACAAAGAAGAATTAGATAAGTTTATCGTTAATTCTAAAGCTTTAATGGCCAAAGGTTGTTTTGATCTTAGAGAATGGGAATGGTCTGGCGACTGTAATGAGACTAGTTCTAAGAAAGAGACTCAAGTATTAGGTCTTATTTGGAATAAAGAGCTTGATACATTGAAGATTAACATGAAATGGTTAGACAACATTAACATGGAAAAACTATTAAAAAGAACTATGTTGTCTGTCGTCCACAAAGTTTTTGATCCTTTTGGCTTCACCTCACCAGTCATGCTTTGTCCAAAAATAATGTTACAAAAAGCATGGAAACTAGGAACGAGTTGGGATGAAGAGATAACTGGTGAGCTTCATAAAGAGTTTATGCAGTGGTTTCAAGAACTGAAGTATTTGTCTGATATACAGATAACTAGGTTTATTCGAGTATCTTCCGAAGATTTAAGCAACTGCACTATTCACACATTTGTTGACGGAAGCAAAGATGCCTATGGTGCAGTTCCATTCCTTAGAGTAGAGGATGCTAATCAAGTTAATTTATTTTTGCTTGCAGCAAAGTCTCGAGTGGCTCCGTTAAGAGGTGTAACTATACCTAAAATGGAACTTCTAGCTGCTGTAATTGGAGCGAGACTGACGAATTCGGTTATTGAAGCTCTTGGTTGGAGAAATGTTATGACTCATTACTGGAGTGATTCTACAACGGTTCTTGCATGGATACAACGAGAAGAAAATTGGTCCGTTTTTGTAAGAAATAGAGTGCAGGAGATCAGAAAACCGAGTGATCCTTCATCATGGAGACATATAACGGGGGAGAAGAATGCTGCAGACTTGCCCTCCAGAGGATGCAAAGCAAAGCATCTAGTCTCATCAAAATGGTGGGAGGGTCCACAATGGATGAAAGACGTTTCTGAATTTCGAGCAATGATGGATTTCTCTAATCGCGATTGGAATGAGGAAGAAATTGAAAAGGAAAAACCTAGGAAAACTTGTATACTGACAAATACTGAAGCTATTGTTAATGAAGATTGGTACTATAGATACTTTTCTAGTTATGATAGAATTATTCGTCTTGTTGCATGGATCCTTCGTTTCAAGCACAACTGCAAGAATTTAAATTGGAGGAAGCATGGTGAATTGACAGCCCCAGAAATTCATGAAGCAGAAATGAAGGTTTTACTTCTAATTCAGAATGAGTCTTTTCCTCAAGAAGACGAAAAGAGATTGAAAACTTTGCAAGCGTTTAAAGACGAGCTTGGTGTCATTCGTTTGAAGACCAAAATTATTTATCGAAAGGATAGTGAAGATTTTCTTAAACCTATTGTTCTTCCATCAAAACATGAAGTGGTAAAACGGCTAATTTATAAAGCACATGTTGAGAACTGCTATGCTGGTGTCCAGATACTATTAAATATACTTCGAGAAAAGTATTGGATTCTAAACGGCAGAAAGGCAGTGAAAAATGTTGTAGCCAACTGCACTGCATGCAAAAGATTTCGGTCAAAGAACTTGGAAGTAATCAGTCCTCCACTTCCTGAAAACAGAGTTAACGATGCTGCAGTTTTTCAGATAACTGGTGTTGATATGGCTGGGCCATTATTTCTCAAGGATAACAAGAAAAGCTGGGTTTTAATTTTTACTTGCGCAGTATACAGAGCAGTCCATTTGGAGCTTGTTACTTCTGCTTCAACAGATGCGTTCTTAATGGCTTTTAGAAGATTTACAGCTCGCAGAGGAAGATGCTCTACTGTATACTGTGACAATGGTTCAAATTTTGTAGGAGCAGCCAACTATTTCAAGAAACTAGACTGGGAACGCATACGAAAACATGGAGCTGTCAACTCTATTGATTGGAAGTTCAATCCCCCAACTGCTGCTTGGTGGGGCGGTTGGTGGGAGAGATTAATTCGAATTCTAAAAGATCTCTTGAAAAGAGTATTAGGGCTGGCACGTCTCGATTACGAAGAAATGATGACAGTTTTAGCTGAGTGTGAGAAGGTAGTCAGCCCAAGACCTCTTACTTACATCTGTGAAGAGGAAGCTGTAAAACCAATTTCGCCATCGATGTTCATCCAAGATATGCATGAATGCAGTCTTCCTTATTTGGATGCTGTTGAGCAAAATTTTTTGTGTAAAAGGCTGAAATACAGACAAACCATTCTCAAAGATTTACGAAGCCGTTTTAGATCTGAATATCTTGGTGCTCTTATTCTACGTAAAAGTAAAAGCAAGAAGTCAGACAAACATACCGTTACTGTTGGCGAAATTGTTATGGTGGGAGCCGATAATAAAAAGAGAATCTACTGGCCTTTAGGTCGTATCACTGAGATTATACCAGGTAAAGACGGAGAAGTACGACTTGTTAAAGTGCAAACTTCCCAAAAGGAGCTCTTACGCCCGATTCAAAGAGTTTATCCCCTAGAGATAACATCGTCTGAAGATCTTCCCACACCGATGACTCTCAGTAAAGTTAAAGAATCAGATAACATCTCCAAAGTTTCAGAAAGTACTACTAATAAGCAAATGAAGTTTAGTAGAGTTGGCCGAAGAATTAAGGTGCCGGAAAGACTGAACTTGTAGATTATATTAGATATTGTTGATCATTCTTCTATTTATTTTACTTTTTCATTTTTATATTTTTTAAATGTAATGTTGCCATCTTTGTACCAAAGTTTTTTGACAAATAGTTTTTATGTTTTGATTATTATTTATAATCAAAAGGTGGGAGGATGTTGAAAATGCATTATTATATCTATTATTTATTTTATGAATATTATTATTATTGGATGGCAACGTTAGTTAAAAAAATATGATACTTGGTCACGTTTAATCGAGAGCTCGTGTGTATTAAAATTTTTAGAATAAGTAATTTACTGTTTTAGAGCAGTAGGTTTTTCCATTGGGAATAAAGTTTTTTTTGTATTTTTTAAATGATTTCTTTTTGTAAATAATATTCAACGTAGCTGTGTTCTTTTTTACTGATATTTGAATTTTTAAGAAGAAACGCAGTACGTGTTATTCAATTGAGTAGCCGCTTTGAAGATAAAAGTGTGAATATTTCATTTACTGGCGTCCGTAGATAACACTAGTTTTTAGAAAGCAGAAGAAAACGGTGATTTTTCTTAAGTAGCTTTAACAATTAGCACTCTCATTGTGCATTTCTTTGAAAATTTAAAACTATTACTCTAAAAAAAAATTAGCTTTGAAATCCCAATTTTATGTTACAATAATAGCAATGAAAGAAATTATACATGAATATATTTATACCTTATTTTGGGTGGGTTAACATTTTGGTATTACATCAATATTCTCCAAATACAATAACGCAAATTTTCAAACTTTCTAGAATTTTGTTTTATTTTTTATTTCACGGTTTTCCTGCCTTTTGAAAATATTGTATTGTATGGATAATGCTTGAAATATAATTTAAGGTTATTATCTGTCGTACAAAATAGCAATATTTGTTAAATATTATTTTCAATTGAATTTGGTAAATTTAAAATCTCAATAAAATATCTTTTATTTACAAATATTTTTTGTGCTTTAAGGTGATGTCGGTCATTCAATATATCTCATTTTTCCCAAATTCGTATGTATTTACTGTCATGCCCTACGGTATGTTTGTGAATCTCAACATAATTTAATTGTTGCCAATTTTTTTTCGACATAGATTTTTTTTTTTTTTTTTTTTTTAAGTACATTTATTTAAAATGAGGAAAAGAAATTAGAAACAAAAAAAAAAAAAAACAAATTAGAAATATCAGTCGTATCGTTACAAATAACGACTTTACAAATAACGATAAAAATTTTCCCTTTCATTTGGTACCTTATTTGTACCAAATGAAAGGGAAAATTTTTGTGAATCCGATGGATTAAACAGCTTATCGGTTGGACAATTAGTTTTTTTTAAAATTAATTAAAGTATGAATTTTAGGTGGCAACAGCAGAAGATTGTATGGAAACCGTTGGGAAAAATATAAAAAAAACTGCTTCACATTAAGTCACAAGTTTTTGAAGTAGGATTAAAAATTGCAGTTTTCATTTTTTTTTTAAATTTTCTCTCACGAACACAAAAATATATTATACAGCCTGTACCCCACAAGACCAACTTGCATTTCAAATTTTATCAATTTTTTTGGTTAATAAACAAAAAAGTGTCTTTATTTTATTTTATTATTATTATTATTATTTTTTTATTACATTTTATTCTAAATTTGAAAAGATTTATGTGAAACGATACATTAAGAATTTGGGTTTTAAAAGTTTTTTAAAATAGATTATTGAAAAATATATTGTGTTAAATTTATGAATATTTGCAATACATGCATTGAAAAATACCAACATTAAGTACATTAAAATTTTTTGAAAATTATAAAAGAACAAAACAAAAATAAATAAATGAATCTATAATAATAAATGGAAAGGTTTGTCTGTCTGTCTGTCTGTCTATCTGTCTGTCTGTCTGTCTGTTCTTTTATACGTTCAGCCCCTACTGAACGCAGAAACACAAGAATTGACATACGGATGCTCTGGAGCCTTTCCGATGTTTTCCTCGAAACAGAATTTAAAAATCTTAATTAGTTTCGGAGATATTAATTAAAATGTTGACCCATGTCGATCGAACAATGAACAAAAATCCTTATTGCTTAAAAAGAGGCATTCTATCAGCATTCAGCAGACGATTTTAACGGCTGTCTCGAACGGAAACAAAACAGGTGCAAGTCATTAATGTCACATGATCTTTAACTGGGGTTAAAAATTGCAAATTTCAAAGTGCTTCAAATTTTCTTTTTCGTACACAACACTTAATATACAACCTTTTCAGCACAAAACCAACCCGCAGTTAAAATTTCATCAATTTTCATTAATAAACAATGCAGTTACATTTTAACTGCAAAATAAATTTTATTCTAAAACGTAATCCATCTTTCAATAGACGATAGAAGTTTCCATAGCAACAAAATACATTTGAAGGAACTAAAAAATACTTTTTCTTTTTCTTTTTACTTCCATTACACGACTACCGTGGTATATATAGGCTTTGGGGAAATAAAAAATATTTATTTTTCTTTTTTACTTCCATTAATAAAACTACCGTAGATAATGGAATTAGAGATTTCACGTGATTTACATGTTTAAGAATGTCTTGAGTAGGTTTTCTTTTGTATCTCAGCTAAAATTTCGATATTTCAAATTCCAATTAAATTATTTTTAATACATCATTCGAAAGATATTTTAAAGTTGTTTTAAATTATCGAAAGTTTTCACCAGATTTACGCGTTTTGAGGTGTCCTGAATCAGTTTTCTTTTGTATCTCAGCTACTAATTAAAATAATTTCATAAGTAATGCATCATTAGAAAGCTTTTTTGATTTGTAATCGAACAGTGGAATACAGAAATTTGTACCGCCAGATGGCGCTGTAATATTTTAAAATTTCAAAATTTCAATTTCTAATTATGATTAAATTATTTGTAATACATCATTCGAAAGATATTTTAAAGTTCTTTTAAATTATCGAAAGTTTTCACCAGATTTACACGTTTTGAGGTGTCCTGAATCAGTTTTCTTTTATATCTCAGAAATTAATTAAAAAAATTTCATAAGTAATACATCATTAGAAAGCTTTTTTGATTTGAAATCGAACAGTGGATTACAGAAATTTCTACCGCCAGATGGCGCTGTAATACATACAAATTTCAATATTTCAATTTCTAATTATGATTAAATTATTTTTAATGCATCATTCGAAAGATATTTTAAAGTTCTTTTATATTATCGACAGTTTTCACCAGATTTACACGTTTTGAGGTCTCCTGAATTAGTTTTCTTTTGTATCTCAGCTACTAATTAAAATAATTTCGTAAGTAATACATCATTAGAAAGCTTTTCGAACAGTGGAATACAGAAATTTGTACCGCCAGATGGCGCTGTAATATTTTAAAATTTCAATATTTCAATTTCTAATTATGATTAAATTATTTTTAATACAGCATTCGAAAGATATTTTAAAGTTCTTTTAAATTATCGAAAGTTTTCACCAGATTTACACGTTTTGAGGTGTCCTGAATCAGTTTTCTTTTGTATCTCAGCTACTAATTAAAATAATTTCATAAGTAATACATCATTAGAAAGCTTTTTTGATTTGAAATCGAACAGTGGAATACAGATATTTGTACCGCCAGATGGTGCTGTAATATTTTAAAATTTCAATATTTCAATTTCTAATTATGATTAAATTATTTCTAATACATCATTCGAAAGATATTTTAAAGTTCTTTTACATTATCGAAAGTGGAATTCGAGATTTCACCTGATTTACAATTTAAAGTGTCCTGATCAGGTTTTCTTTTGCATCTCAGCTAATTGAGTAAGACCGTTCAAAATTGGTATATGCAAGTTAATTAGGAGGGGCTGGAACGGTGGGGAAGGAATAGGCGCGCAGCGCGCATGGGTTTGGGACCCGGTGCGAGTTTTTACCCGATGATAAAAGATTTTTTTTTAATTTCATTTTCTTAATAAAATTTGAGTTGAGAAGGAATATGCGTGTACAGCGCGCATGGGTCTGCGCTGCCGAAGGCAGTGGCGTCCCGGTGTGAGTTTTTACCCGATGCTAAATGATATATTTTTTAATTCCTTTTCTTGAGAATGAAAGTTTATGAGTAATAGCATGGAATTTTGAGAAGTCATAAGGATGGTGAAGGAATACGTGCGCGCAGTGCACGGGTCTACGCTGCCGAAGTCAGTGGGGACCCGGTGCAACATTTTTCCTGATCAGATTTTTTTTTCTTTTTTTATCACATGATAAAAATTAATGCAATTTTGAGAATTCATTAATTATTGTGATTCATTTAAAAATAGTGACCAGCGAAGCGGGCGTAGCCTGCTAGTAAATGAATAAAATAAAAATGAAAAATAAAAAATTCAGTTTTATTAAAGTACTAAAATTGTTCCCCTGTAATTATCTTTTTAAAATATTTATTTTTCCCGGATTTTACGTTAGTATAGTTCAATAATTTAGTTTAAAGATATTTGTGCTGTAGTTTGTAGATTGACTGATAAAATAATTTTTACTTTATCACAATCATAAAATAACACAGAAAGGATTGTTTTTCGATCAATTTTTCGAAACTAATTTTTGGGAATATTTACATATTTTGAGGTCCTCTGAGTCCCAAAATGAAGTTTTAAGCAATTAGCGTGTATGCCTGTTATTAACATAACTTAAGAAAAGATGTTTTTAAGAATACCGGACTTAATATATTGACTTTGGTCTATATGAGGATGCTACTTGAAACATTTTGTCGAAGTCGGATAGATACTTTCTGTAAAGAAACATTAAAAAATTGCAATACATTCTATCTTTGGATGAAATTTCTTATAACCACAGATTAATACCTTCAGATGGCACTAAATGAAAGTAAATTAACATGTATTTTTTAAATACATAAAAATACGTGTAGTATAGGAAAGAGTAGAGCCCTCGATTTACGATCGAGGGCTCTAGGAAAGAGTATGGAAGATTTTTACATTTTCTTTCTTTCTACAAGGTTACAAGAAAGAATTTGGATAAATTACAACTGTACTTAAAATCTGAAAAACTTTTCCTTTAAGTTGCGTTATGTATTTTTCGTATTCTGCTAAATTTAAGTACATTAGGTGATATGTGTATAATTTTTACATAATATACACGACTATATATATATCCAAAATTAAGTAAATGAGTCCTTCTTTTCAATGTAATGATGGAAGTGCTTTACTATTAAATTAATATAAGGGAAACTATTTAGAAATGATAATTACTTTGTTATGCCTACATGGAAAACAAAGTACTTTATTGGATTCCAAATTTCAATGCATCATGCTATAATTACGCGTTTTTAGATTCCTTGAATAAGAAAATCAAGTTTCAAGCGGTTGATCTGTGCATATCTCTGTTATCATATTAACTTTAAAAACAGATAGTCTCAAAATAATAATTATATGAAGTGGTCATTTGATACGTGTGACCAAGATTGGTACGTTTCAAAGAGTTGTTATGGAAAATTATAAAAGTTGTGTGAGTTGTACACCAGATTAGTTAAAAGTATGTTTGAATGTTGAAATCTAATACTCAATCTAACCATTCAAATACAGATATATTAAACTAATTATCAATGAACCTTCATTGTAATACTAAAATAAATTTGAATAATATTGTTAAACTTAAATAATGCAATATATAAGGAAAAAAAAAATAATAATAATAATTAGCAGGAATTATTTTAACTACTTTTATTTCAAAATTTTAAATATTACACATTTTATTGAATTAAATGTAAATAGTTTTCGAAAAATATCAACAAATATCATGTCGTTATATATCAATGCATATGAAATCAAATTTTCATATATCGTAGGCAACGAATTAGAAAAAAGCAGGAAGTATTTAATTTTATTTTTTTTTTTTCAAAAATTTAAATATTTCACATTTTATTGAATTAAATGCAAATAGTTTTCGAAAAATATCAACAAATATCATATGTTATACATCAATGCATATGAAAACAAATTTGCATAATTCGTAGGCAACGAATTAGAAAAAAGACTTTTAACTTCCATTACCCTCCATAGTACTTAAAATTATATCTTAATGAAATTAAATAAATAATTTTATTATTATCCGTTTCTAGATAATAAATCTAGTTACAAAATGATGACGTAAGCAATACGCAGTCTAATTATCTTTAATTAAAGTAGAGGAAAGTGCGAACATTAAAGCTTTCATTATGCATTCTTTTGAAGTGTAAATCCATTAGTCTTAAAACAGTCTAACTCTAAAATCTTTATTTAAGTTGTGGTAATAGTTATAAAGGAAGTCATATTTGAATATATTTGAAATGTGTTTACCTTCATTAAACTTTCTAACATGCATTGCATTAGTGCTGTCTTGAAGTATAAGGAAGTAACTGAGTTTTCATTCACGACATTAGTTTTCCTCTATTTAGAATTTCTAGCAACAGAATAACAATTATTTTTGTTTCGTAGAAATCGAGGTTAGTAAAAATTACAGAATATTCTAATAAGTGAGATATTTAATTAGATTTATTTCTCGACCATTTATGCTATTTTATATTTGGGTGAATTAACCATATGAAATTTACAATCGTTCAGATTCAGAATTATCACTCTTTTCTTGAGTTACGAAAAAACAAAGCTCTGTTGTAATCGTGCATAAGTGAATTGTATGCAGATAATATGTTTTGAATATAAGCAATATACACTGCTGGCCGTCGAAAGTGCAACATCCTGAAAGAAACGTCAAAATTAAGTGGAATTTCTCCTATGAATTTCTGGCGATGAGAAATAAATAACATTTCAGCGCAGACGCATATCACAGGCGCCTGTATCGCCACCTGAAAGTGCTATATAAAGGGGAAATAGAAGGGCGTTTTGAATATTTGGAATGGTTACTTTGTGCTTTTTTGTATCAGCAGATTCAGTGTGTTTCGTAGAAGAAAACAAGCATCATTTTTTAGTTCAACCGAAGATAAGTAGTTGCCTATAGGGATTGCAGATTATCCTTCAGAGAAATAAGTGATCGTTTCGGACGTAACCAAGCAACTGTGATGTGTATCTGTAATCGCTGGATGCAGGATGGAATGACGGAACGACGGGTCCCATTGCACCCACCTCACTGCATCGTTACATGCGATGACAAACATATTGTGCGATTGGCAGCGATAGATCGCTCTGTAACATTAAGAACCATATCACAAAAATTCTGTCTGTTGTGCAACAATCGGTGTCCGCGCGTACTATTCGACATCGTTTACAACAGAGTGGAATGTCCACAACGTGTCCATTGCTGCGTATACCGTAGAACAGAAACCACAGACGCTTGCGGCAGCAATGGTGCGATGAACAACGGACATGGAGAGCTGAATGAAACGCATTGTCTTTACTGACGAAATTCACTTCTGTCTGCAACACCGCGATTGTCCGATTAGAATCTGGAGACACCGTGGTTAGAGACGGCTGAACTATTTGTTATCAGTATGACGATTCCTTATTCACCGCCATACTGATCATGCACCCGGCATTATGGTTTAAAGTGGTATTGGATCTCACTCCCGCACGCCCCCTAGTGCACACTGATCAGCCAGCGTTTTATCTCTGAGATGTTGGGACTCATTGTCCTCCCATTCCTTTAAAGTTTGCCAATAGCCACATTCCAACAGGAAAAGGCACGATCACACGTGTCACGCAATATTCAAGACTTCTTTTTGTATTGCAATATTCAAGACTTCTTCATCAGATTGTATTGCTTCTTCGGTCTCTTCATTCTCCAGATATATTGCCTCCTAAACACGTATGGTCGATGATTGCAGTATTACTTGCGCGGGTTGCACCACCCGCCGCTACACCAGGCCAACTTTGTCAATATGTGGAATCATTGTGCACTGCTGCATCCCAACATTACATCCAAAGCATCTTTGATTCAATGCCGAGGCGTTTAGCAGCGGTTAAAGCAAGAAATAACGGCAACACTGAATATTGATTTCATTATCTTCCTCATGTTACAAGGGGATGTACTTTCAATCAATTGATCTTTGTATAATGTGTTATCTCTCGAATAAATTTTGTTGTGATATCTCTGGTCCTTCTTGATATTACATTTTGAGTGGCCAGCAATGCATATGTATTCAAGAGAAGCATTCTTATACTATAAGAATATTTTGTAAGTATATATTTATATGTTCTATAATGCTTGGCATATATACAGAATATTTGTAAGCTTTTGCCGATTTGTTTTAAAACCTTGACCTCAGATTATATTTTTTAAAATAATATTTTCAGTTACGTATAATAAATCCCAAAAGCTCAAAATGAGTCACAATGTCAGAAGTTTCAAGATATTTAAATTTGTAAAATATAAATTGAAATTTTTATACGAATTCTATTTAAAAATAATTCCAATGAGAAGTTGCGCTCATTCTCTAATAAAGTTATGTGCAAAATTTCAGAAATGAAATTAAAAATATTTTTGAGATATGTTTAAACAAATTTGTGATTATAAATTAGTTCCACAAATAAAAATGTGGAAAGAGTTTATTTATTCAACGCATTATTTTCACCCGAAGCACTTATATGACCCTTTTAGCACAAAAAAATTACTTCCTAATTTTGTTTTCAATGAATACTTTATGTCAAGACATTTAAGTGATTTAGAAACACTTATTCGTTTGCCTTAAATTTTCTAAATGTAACTATTAGGCCATCACGAACCTTTAAATTTCTTATACAAAAGCACTCTAAAAATAAAAAAATTCTAAGCATTAAAATTAAATCCCTTAAATTTATTATGATGTTTCAAAAATTTGCACCATTTTTCAATGAAATTTTTCAATTTAAATCAGGTATCTGAGAGCAATGTATAAGAAATAAAAATATTTTCAAACTTAATTCTTATATTGTAAAACCATTACCTTAATTTTTATAAATATCTTTCGTTCAACTGTTTGTTTTTATACTAATTAGTGTGTTTATCTCACCTTCCATTGTTATCAAAGTGTATTAAAACCTAAAATTATTAAATGATATTTAAAAATAAACACTATCGTTTCGAAAAGACATGCCCTTTCTTCTTCAAGAGTAAAAAACACGTGTTACTACCTTGAGGAAAAGCAAGTCTGAAATACAGGAAAAAACCTAAAGGGGAGGAGCAATACAACCAACCAATAGGACAGCTGCATACGACAACCAATAAAAAGGGAACAACAACAACAAAATGGAATCAAAAGAAGCAAATAAATACACACAACACACAAAAAAGAAAGGTATTTTATTTAACCAATTAATTAATTTTTTTATTTTATTACATTTTTATTTTATTTTATTTATTTATTAAAAAGCAACAACAACAAAAAAAAAAATATTTACTATAATTAAACAAGTCTTTCGGAACTAAAGACAGTAATGTGGAATCAGATTTTTCATCAACAAATTTATCACGATCAAGATAGATAGCTAACTCAGAAAAGAGATTGGCATTATTCTTTAAATGAATTATTACGGAAAAATGTAAATTCCATTAGATAAAATTTTTGAGAGTTTATTTAATACAATTAAACAGTAAATTGATTTAGATAGGATTCTCATTCATTTTAATCCTCCACTACCTTTGATTTTAGGCACTGATGCTAACTCTTACGGAATTTCAGTAGTAAGTTTCGTATGCAACGCTACATAGTTCCGAAAATCCCATAGATTTTTTTTTTTTCAGAACTTAGTCTTCCGAGGAAAAGAGGTCTAATCGGATAGATAAAAAAGCTTTGTCCATAATTTTTGGAGTAAAGGAAATTTTTTTAATTTTTACATGGTAGGAAATTTACCCTATACACGGATCCCTTAGTATCCATACTTTTACTAACAAAATATGTTTCGGTACTTTCGGTAGCTAAAACGCAAAGATATGCATTACACGTACAAATGTTTCAATATGATATTAAATACAAAAAAAAAAAAAAAAAAAAAAAAAAAAAAAAACTGCAGAGCACGGAAATGCCGATGCTCTATCACGTTTTCCATTACGTTTAGAAGATTTAGAGCTGCTCTCGTCCGATCCGTCACCACCAGAAATATTGTTACCAACTTTCAAGAGCAACACTGACGAAACACCCGACTTATTTATACATAAAGTCTGTACGTTGCAGTTAAACACAAAAATGTTATGTGCAAGCTCCAAGCGTGATCCACTATTAAGTAAGATGCATCAACATTTAATTTCAGGTATAGAAATGCCCAATATTTTACTCTTTGGCGACAAAGAAATCCTCTCTTTGCAATATAAGTGTATTACAAAAGGAAATCGTGTTCTAACTCCGACAGTTCATAAGCAAAAAGTTGTGCGAGACTTACATTTCGGCTATTTTGGCAAAGTATAATTGAAAACACTGGTGCGTAGTTTTATATTTTGATTAGGTATCGACAAAGGCATTGAGGATTTAACAAATAATTGTGCCTTTTGGATAAAATTGAAACATAATCCTCTGAAAGTAGAAAAACATCGATGGAAATTGCTAACAACGGGAAATGTTTTAATTGTTGAAGATGCCAATATTAAATGACGAGAATTATTCATCGTTCCGAATACAACAACGTAACATACTATAAATCTTTTTCTCTCTTTTTGCTAGACATGGCTAATGTGTGTTCCTTGTATCTGATAGTAGGCCACAATTTTTTTGGAACAGTTCAAAAATTTTCTACAAAGTAAAAGTAGAGAACATTCCTTAAGTAGATCATGTCATCCTGCGACTAATGGTCAGGCCGAATGGTATGTACAAACAATTGTAAAAGGATTAAAATCCCTAAATTCCGAGCCAGAAAATCTACAAATTAAGTTAAATGAATTACTGTTACAGTACCGCTTAATGCTCCATATGACGACGGGAGAAGATCCGGCACCATTATTTCTCAAAAGAAACGTTAGAACGAAGCACGATTTAATCTTATCTATTGTAAAATATTACGTTGAAAAAAGCAGCATAAAAATGCACTAAACACTGAAACTTTAAGAGAATTCGAAGGAAATCAGAAAGTTGTTGCTGTACACAAAATTATACACCAGTATAAAAATGGAAAATAGGTAAAATAACAGCTAGACAGGGCAAATTAATAACAAAACTGAAAGAGGTCCGAATGTGCAAAAAAGGAATCACATGGCAAATAGTCCTTCGAAAGTACAATTGGAAGAATCTAGAAGCCCTATGAAAAGCGAGGAAAGGATGTTCTTCGACACGAATAATTCCACAGTTCCAGAGGACATAAATCCACATCCCCAGTATAATGGTAACTACACCTGGTGAAAATATTTCCATGATACCAGATCCAGGTTCAAGAGACGAGATCTTGGATGACTACAAAGCCTTCTAAAAAATATGTAACAGATCCTATGATCTAAATCCCAACTGTTCTCTGTGTCAACAACTGAAAATAAACATTCATGTTTTAAAAACTCTAATATGTCTTTTTCTCAATAGGTTTTAAGAAGACCTAGATCATCCACCAGACCTAGAAAACCCCCAACCGGTATAGTTCAAGAAGTTAAGTGGGGAAGAGTTGTGGTGTTTCTCCATCAACATATTCTGAGTGTTAGATTTTTAGCTACTGTTACAATGACGTCAGAAAAATACAGCACATGTAAACTGTAACAGCCAATATAAAATCTAATCAGATTTACATTGGTTTACTCTAAAATAGAGTTAGTGTTAAAATTATAATGATCTATGTAATATACATTTTTTCGTCGTAATTGTTTATTTGACATTCATTAAAATATGTGTAAAAATGGAAGAACTGCATCTCGTCATAATTATGTAGTCTATTCAGGACTCTCAACATGGCAAATATTCAGTATATATAAAGCCCTCTCCAACTGTACATATTTGATTCATAGCTTGACCTGAAATTTTCAATCATCGTTGGAAAGTTTTAAATACTTACAATATAACTAAAACTGATAATTTATTTATATTTCATAATGTTCAAGAAAATGTTTATTCCACGTAGTGTACATTCAAGGTTTCTAATCATACCGTATTTTTTTTTTTCAGGGAAAATGTTTGTGTGTTTCAGAGCAGTATACGATAATTTAATTAATTATTACTTTTTTGTGCTTAAAAAATCATAAAAGGAATCTCTCACATATTATAATATATTCGAATTCTTTTGTGATCTCACGTTCTCAAGCTAATGGACTATTTATTTTATTTTTTTTAATACAAAACATATGCTATATTAAAGCTGATAATTATAGGTCTTTTTCACTGTGTTCTGAAATGCTTACGGTAATGCGAACATACGCAGAAGAATCGAACTTACAAGCACGTGTGTTAAAAAGTATAAATGAAATAATATTTTTAATGTTGATTTTTCCTTTTTAAGAGATTACGAGGTTTCGCATTACTTAAAATATTGATTAATATCAAATCTTCTAAATATAAACTATTTCTTATACTGAAGTATGGAGATGAACCTATGTATGTGAAAAGTGCATGAAAGTTTTTTAAATAAGAATTGTGCGAACTTTATTCAAACTAATCAACAACCGAAATAATTGTGTTGTCCTCAAGTCATATGAGATGAAGCATGGAACTTCCACATTGATGAAACAGGTCTACCGAATCGTATTTTTCCATTTTTGTTCTTCACTGCGTTAGGTGTCTCTTATGTGTTTTGATACGCTGAATTCAGAAATGATTATCTTTTCTTCCTATCACGAAATGAATTTGCAAAAGTAAGGATGAATATCGGAGGAATTCTTCAAGAGGTTATAACAAATTCGAAACAACTTATGTCTAAAATACATTAAAATAGGCCATTATTTACACATTATCTTTTAAATGTGTTTCTTTGCATCGAATCTCCCTTTGAAGCTTTTCTCCCGTGCACGGCTTAAAGGCCTTCAATAGGGGGGATTCTTTAAGCTGCATCCAACAAAAATCTGCTTATATGTTAACACACCATTATCCCTTATACCTCCTCTAAATTTCTTTGCTGTCTTGCTGAGGTTTCCTTATAATGCACTCACATCACACATATTTTCTGGGAAATAACTTAGATAGGAGTAAGAAAAATGGAACTTTAAGGTCAAACAATGCTTTTTTTTTTTTTTTTGTCAAACTATACGCGATGTAAAATTTTTAATTGTTTTTTCTTTAATCAGCATTCAAAAAGACCCCAGGAAAACATACCACCCTGAAAAAAAAATTTCATCGTCGACCTGTGTGATCATTTAATTGGTGTAGGTTGAATCGTTCACTCTGGATTATAGTTGAAACTTATTCGAAGTGACTAAAACACCTTTTCCCATGTCATTTAAAATGATTCTTTATGATTTTATGATAAGCAAAAAACTGTCCTCTGACATGTTTTTAAGATTTTTTTTTTAAATCTCTGATGCTTGATTTATTTTTTATGTTGCATGATTATTTGAAAATTATTATTTAAAGTTATATCTTTCATTAAGAAATAATTTTTGTTACTTATATAGCTAAATTAATTTTAGTTAAAAAAAATAATAAATAATAATAAATAATAATAAATAAGTAAATAAATAAATAAATAAATAAATAAATAAAAATTCCTGATAGATTCCTTTAAAAAAAATAATAATAATAAATACACTTTTTTTTAAAAATGTATATACAGTGAAATATGGCATAAAATGTATATATAAATACAATAAAATGATGAAAAACCATGCGATTCGCAATAATAAAAGCATTTCCAAATACAAATTATTATATTCTTTAACCTTCGATGCACTTTTTTTTTTCCTCAACGAAAGCGTAAATCATTATTATTTTTTTAATATGAATTCAGAAATATAAAAATATAGTTTTAAATATATCTATATATAGCATAGATTGTTGTTATGAAGCTCTGCATATTATCTAAAAATTGCATAGATAATTTACTGTCTGTTTAAAACTAGTACAAGAATAAAACTCACAACATAACTAAAATATCACTTTGATCAAATTTTAATTAAATACTGTTATTTACATATATAATGTACCTGTTTTTTTTTCTGTGGTTCTGTAAACTTATCCTGAATGCTAATCACATCATATTTCATAATGCTTTTGTGCATATGACAAAGAAATGATGCTTATGTTGTTAGGAGTTTCGCAATATAAAAATATCCAAAATATTGTTTCAGTAAAATATTTGTCATAAACCGTACTTCATTTGAATCATATTATGACTTCCTGTACACCAACAGACAGCGCTATTTATACCGTTTCCAATTACAAGTATACTACAGGGAACATGAATAACATATAGCAGTTTCAAAACATTCTAAAAATATTTTAGCTTAGAGAGTAGATAATCATACGAAATGAACTCATAAACATTTTATAATTTTGCTGGAAAATATTTAAAAATAAATATTATTCTTAAACTCTTTTTCAAAACTTTTAACTAGATTGTTAGATTTCATAACATTTCAAATATTCATCAACTTTAAATCTTCAAAATGGAAACTATAGCTATTTCTTAAAGTAATGTATGGAGATGAATCCGTGTGTGCTTAGAATGCAAGAAAGCATTATTAATATGGATTGTGCGAACATCATTAAAATGAATCAACCGCCGGAATAATTAAGGAGGCATGAAGACACAAGTAATGAAGCGTGGATCTTCCACCTTGATGATCATTTAATTGGCGACGGGGATGTCTAGGTTACTCTCCATTGTGATGTAAACTTAACTGAAGTGACTGAAACCCCATTTTCTAGGTTGTTTAGATTTATATTACTTAATAAATTACGATTATTTTTCCAAAAGTAAAAAACTGTTTTGAACATTTTTCACGAAACGTTTACTGATTTCTGGCTCTTACAGGTTTTTTTTTTTTTTTTCTTTTTAAAGGAGTATTACATTTTAATCAAAAAATATCTTTCATTTAAAACTACGATTAATCATTTTTCATTTATAGATACGTTCTATAGAGTCTACAAAAGTTATAAATTATTTTAAGTTAACTCAGCACTTTAACAAATATATATGTTGATTTAATTAGAATTATGTATAAAGAAGTTTGATCTGCATAAACAACAGTTTGAATTCAAAACGAAACTGATTTTAGCATGCATAATATTAAGGAAAAGCTAACTCACCTCTCTCCTGCATTTCCTGTGGTCGCTTGAAATACATCTGAGGCCACACAAACAAAAAAGGATGAAATCCGATTGCTTACTATATTTGACTTTAACCAGAGATTTTCTTTCAGAATTTTATGAACAAAAACAGAATCTTTCAAATATTTTAGCACAGGTTTAAAACCATTTCGAATGCATGTAAAGGCATTTTTTTTATGCCTTGAGTGAATTATAAAGATAATAGAGAATACGATTTCTTATTTGAATAATATAACAATTAATGAATAATTTACTGCTAGATTCCAGTATTAATGTTCGAATGTTTTTCACTAAGAATAAAGTACTTCTGTTTTTCATGAATATGTTCCGAAAGAGCCAAAAAACATAATGATAAAAAAAAGAAGAAAAGAATGAAAGTTTGGTTTCTCTCTATCGTCACGTGATTGACTGGCGCCGTCCCCGCTCCCATTGAGTCAACATCATAGACCTTATATACTAGACCACGCTACCAATACGACTGACCATTACAGAGAATGTCTTCAACATGAGGGTGTAATCTGATACCTCCATCCTTTGTTCTGAGTCTCGGAAGTCACGTGATCTTGGCCTAGGGGTGATTCCTCTCTCTCTCTCTCTCTTTTTTCCCGTATGCAAGCATAATCTCATACTTCTCTGACTGAAGTAAGAATTCAAACGCAATTTTTTCGCTTGCAAAATGATTTATCATAATTTTTTTTTCTATGTAATTAATCTATGAAAGTTTAGCTTTCCATCCATGTGTAAATCTAAATGCTAAAATAAAAAGTGCGTGCACAATAAAAATATTAAAAAACACAAAATTCGTTCCTACAGAAAAATAACATAGTGATCATTCTCCACTCTTCCTCTAGACCAACATCACGTGACAATTTTGCTGGGGAAGCTCGTTCATGATGCAGTCAAAAAACGAAGGGGAATGCGTTGTCTAGTATATAAGGTCTATGGTCAACATACTGGGGGGGGGGCGGGGAGGCACCGAAGCTGGAGTCGAAATATTCGGAAGAGGGATCACTTGAGAAACCGGTCGAATAAGAGTTCCAGCAGAAGATGTCTGAAGCTCGATGACTCTGGTGATACCGTCAGCTCCGGGAATCAACTTGATGACGCGTGCGAGATCCCACTGTAGTGGAGGTGAGGCTTTATTTTTCAGAATAACTAGCTGCCCTGGAGAAAAGTTTTGACTGTTGGTGGTTCTTTTGGCTCGCGGAAGCAAGGTTGGCAGGTACTGGGATGTCCACTTCTTCCAGAACGTCTCCTTCATCTGCAATAAGAGCTTATACCTAGAAGACAGACTAAGAGAATTGTTTATTAACGATGGTTCTGTCAATTCTAATAATGCAGATCCAATCAAGAAATGTCCTGGTGTTAAAGCTGCGCAATCATTAGGAGCATTGGACAATGGTGTTAGAGGCCGCGAATTTATAACAGCCTCTATTTGAAATAGAAGGGTGGAAAGTTCCTCAAAAGTTAAAATTGCTCCTTGTGTGATTTTTACCAAATGATGTTTGGCTAATTTTATCGACGCTTCCCAGAGTCCCCCAAAATTTGAAGCATACGGGGGAATAAAGTGCCAGGTTATTTGGTGTTGGGAAGCAAAATTTTGTAATTTTTCTTCTTTGAATAAAGAAAATAGCTGTTTTAGGTAAGAATGGGCTCCGACAAAATTTCTGCCATTGTCCGAAAATATGTCAGAGGGGTATCCACGCCTATCTATGAAGCGTTTCAAGGCTGCGAGAAATGCTTCTGTAGAAAGATCTGACACACATTCCAGATGAACTGCCTTTGTAGCCATGCAGACGAATAGGGCAATATATGATTTAAAAGTAGTCGCTTTTCGTTTATGTCGACATTTTGTCATTACTGGTCCCGCGAAATCGACACCAACTTTCGAAAACGGACGAATGGGTGTGATTCTTTCTGATGGTAGATCCCCCATCTTTTGCATTATTGGCTTAGCTGATAGACGAAAACAGAGTATACATTTTCTTAACACTGCCTTAACCGTGGAGCGGCCGTGGGGAATCCAGAATTTGTTTCTGATGAGTGACAGTACTAAGTTGGGACCAGCATGGGAGCTTAAGTGATGATAATATGTTATTATCAAGGAAGTGACGTGATTTGCTTTCGGCAGTAAAATGGGGTGTTTTTCTTGAAATCGCAGGGACGGGTGGTGCCGCAGGCGTCCTCCAACACGAAGAATGCCCGCTTCATCCAGAAAAGGATCAAGACCCAACAGATTGTGTGAAGGTTTTACAAGTTTTCCTTTCCTTAGTACGTCAATTTAATCACTAAATTCGGCATTTTGAATTATTTTTACAAGATACATTTCCGCTTGATTTAGCTCTATGGCCTTTAAAGGACCACTTTCCTTTGATTTGGTTTTGATATTAGTTATGAATCTTAGCACATATGCTATAATTCTTAAAAGTTTTAGATAGTTCGAATATTTTGTGATATGTGATATGAAAGTGTTATTAGAAAGTGTAGACTTAGAACTTGAAGCTATCGGTTGGTGATGAGTATGTTTCTGAACGGAAACTGAATGTAATGTGCACATTGGTGGTAGCTCAAAACTATGGAGCCATTTTGGCCCTTCCCACCACTCAGTTCTAGCTTTCAACTTAGCTGGGGACAATCCGCGTGTGGCACAATCGGCCGGGTTTTCTTTTCCTGGGATATGTCTCCAGGATTCTAAGTGAGTAAGAGCTCTGATTTTGGTGGCTCTATGGGCCACGAAACTATTTCCTTTTTTTGAAGGGTTATTTATCCAGTTTAATACAATAGAAGAATCAGTGTACCAGTATGTCGAATGAATAAATTTAAGGGATTTTTGAATGTTGCAAATTAACTCAGATACGAGTACAGCCCCACACAATTAATGTTTGGGCAACGTAATTTCCTTTAAGGGTGCGACTCTAGTTTTAGAAGCAAGTAAAAATATCTGGATAGTGTTTGTTATGACCTTTAAATATGCGACTGCAGCATACGCCCTCAGAGAGGCATCACAAAACCCATGCAGTTCAACTGAACAGTCTTTAATATTTGAACCTACATAGCGTGGAATGGACATAGATTGAAACTCATTAATTTCATTATAAAAAGTTTTCCATTCTTGCAAAATATCTGGAGGTATAGGCTCATCCCACGTTGATTGCAACTTCCACAATTTTTGTAGAATGAGTTTTAAGATGATAGTAGATGGCGAAATAATTCCGAGGGGATCATAAATTTGCGCAATTAAGGAGAGCAACTGTCTTTTTGTATTAATTTGTTGATCAGCTAAGGTTCTAACTTGAAGAGTATCTTCACTTAAATCCCAGAACATTCCTAGTACTCTTTGATTTATTTTTTCTTTATCCTCAAAAAAATGAATGACCGAATTAGCCTTCTCTTCCTCTGGAATATCAGAGAGCGCTTCTGGATGGCTACAAGCCCATTTTCTAAGTTTAAACCCTCCAGCATGCATTAGAGCCTGCAGCTCCATTATTCTATCTTTTGCTAATTGAAGGGATTGTGCCCCTGACAATAAGTCGTCGATGTAAAAATTGTCTTTGGCAATTTCTGTTGCTAATGGGAAGTTCTGATTTTCATCCTCACATAATTGCTTAAGCGTGCGTAACTCTAAATAGGGTGCAGAAGCTGTTCCGTAGGTGACAGTATTCAATTCGTAAAAAGATAATTGGTCATTGGGAGATTCTCTCCAAACAATTCTTTGGTAGATTCTATGTTTCCTTTCAATTAAGATTTGCCGATACATTTTAGCTATGTCTGCACTAAACGCTACAGGGTTGGCTCGAAATTTTACTAAATTGTCAAAAATATTTGACTGTAGTTTAGGACCAATATATAAAATGTCATTTAAAGATTTGTTATTTGTTGTTTTAAACGAGGCGTCAAATACTACACGTAATTTTGTTGTTTCAGAGTTTTCATTTACCACCGCATGATGCGGTAAATAATAATGTGGCGTTTCATTAATTCTTTCTGGATTTAATTTTGTCATATGACCCAAAGATATATAATCGTTCATGAAATTCGAATACTCCCTCTTTAATTTTGGGTTCTTTTTAATTTTATTTTCAATGGAAAGAAATCTTGAAATAGCACCTGACTTACTGTCACCTAGTGCCTTATCTGGCTTAAAGGGTAGATGAACTACATATCTTCCCTGACTATTTCTTTAAGATGTTGTCAAATACATATTTTCCACAGGATCATTTTCTATCTTTTTTGATTCTACATTTGGAATTGATTGTGTATCAAAAAATTGTTTTAAAGTGTTGTTGATATCATCATCAACAGTCGTATGACACGTTAAACTGATATTTGTACAGTGAAAGCTATCAACACGACCTGATAGGAGGTAACCCAGCTTTGTGGGGAATGCTGTAGGAGTTCCAGCTGGCCCTTGAATGGGACTGCCATTGCAGATTGATGCGACTATTTCTGCCCAAGAAGAATATCTATTGGACCACTCACATAATAATTGGGATCAGCTAGTTGTAATCCCTGTATATGTGGCCAATCGTGTTGTGGTAGTTGGAAATTAGGGAGAGGTGTGGTAACCCTATCAACTATAAAAGCGCTGACTGAAAATGACTCCGACGAAAAATGCGGAGTGAATTTAAATTCTGTTTCGTTGAGAGCAGTTTCTGCTAAAACGCAATGAATCCCTATTATACTATGCGACGTGCTCCGTAAGGGCAAATTTAGTCGCTTAGCACATTCCTTAGTAATTAATGAATTTTGACTAGCATTATCTATCAAGGCTTTACAATGCATAAATTTAACTTTATTCGATTTAATTTTAAATAGGGCCGTTGATAATAAAACATTACTAGAATAAAACTGAGCACTATTTGAAACTGAGATGTCTGGCGATACATGATTCGCCCTTTCAGAATTTGAATTTCTACCATAAACATGCAGTAACGTATGATGTTTTTCTGCACAATTTTTACAATTAATGTTTATCCTACAATTCTCCAGACTATGATTTTGGCGTAAGCAATTTTGACACAACTTATTTAATTCAACGAATTTCAATCTTTCTTTAACCGGTTTTGAATTAAATGTCGGACATTTAAATAGCGCATGACGCTCATTACAAATAATGCACGTATTTTCCTTTTTCACAATTGTACTCAATACGTTGTTTGATTTCTTCCAATTAGTGAATTTTACGTCTTGTTTACATTTTATCTCTTCAACACCGCGCGCTTCGCGCTCAACGAATTTCCTAAAAAGATCAAGATCAGGCAATTTATCACTATCGAACATTAATTCCCATCTCTGTTTTAACGATTCATCCAACTTCCCCATCATGAATTTTATTATAATTAAGTCGCTTAACGCATTAGAATCTAAACCCAAAGTTTTTGAATTTCTGACGGCTTCATTGCAAGTATCTAATAACTCCAGTAAAGTTTTAGCATTGTTTGCTTTTACAATTTTCATAGAAAATATTTTGTTAATTTGACTCAATGCTAATTGTCTTTTATTTTCATATCTTTCATTTAATATTTCCCAACATTGATCCAAATTTTCCTCTTTTAGAGCGAATCCTCGAATTAATTTAGCTGCGTTTCCGCGCACTGAAGAATGTAAATATTGCAGTTTTTCAATTTTGGATAATTGATTATTCTGTAGAATTCTCGAATTAAAAATTTCTTTAAAAGAAATCCAATTTTCGGTTTCACCAAAAAATCGCGGAAGATCAAATTTGGGTAATTTAATAAGAGACGATTTACCATTTTTCTCATCTTTATTTTCCGCATGAGTATCTGAATCGCACGCGTTTACTTCTGTTTTGTCCTCTAACTCCACCAGTAAATCAAAAACCACTCCCTTATATCTCAAATACATATCCATATAATCCTCATTCTCTTTATCGGATAAATTTTTAAATATTGCCGCGATTTCATGATCATACGATTGAACTTTGGTTTTTAATAATTTAACCTTAGATTGTTCATCTTTACTACACACCTTTACTCTATCTCTAAAACTATCGATTTCCTTACATAAATTTTCAAATAATAAAACTTGCTTAGAAAATTTCGGCATTTTAGAATATATAAGTTTAAATACACACAACTATAGGCCTTCGAATTACAGAACAAACATTCAAGAACAAAAGTAAATCATTTTAAGAATAAATGATTACGAATAAGAATAAGAATATCAAATACATATTAAATATATATAGTTTTATATATATATATATATATATAAATCATCGATAGCCTCATGGCTCTAGTACGGACCAAAAACATGTTGATTTAATTAGAATTATGTATAAAGAAGTTTGATCTGCATAAACAACAGTTTGAATTCAAAACGAAACTGATTTTAGCATGCATAATATTAAGGAAAAGCTAACTCACCTCTCTCCTGCATTTCCTGTGGTCGCTTGAAATACATCTGAGGCCACACAAATAAAAAAGGATGAAATCCGATTGCTTACTATATTTGACTTTAATCAGAGATTTTCTTTATTTTCTTATAGAGATTACAGAATCTTTCAAATATTTTAGCACAGGTTTAAAACCATTTCGAATACATGTAAAGGCATTTTTTTTATGCCTTGAGTGAATTATAAAGATAATAGAGAATACGATTTCTTATTTGAATAATATAACAATTGATGAATAATTTACTGCTAGATTTCAGTATTAATGTTCGAATGTTTTTCACTAAGAATAAAGTACTTCTGTTTTTCATGAATATGTTCCGAAAGAGCCAAAAAACATAATGATAAAAAAATAGAAGAAAATAATGAAAGTTTGGTTTCTCTCTTTCGTCACGTGATTTTCTGTCACTGCTGGACTGGCGCCGTCCCCGCTCCCATTGAGTCAACAATATACATATAAATCCACTTAAAGTTATATTTTTTTAATTTTTATTAGAAAGTGAAATACAAATGCTTCAATGTAAAATAATAATAATACAAATCACTTTAATAACTATATATATATACTAGCAGGCAACGCCCGCTTCGCTGGTCCCTATTTTTAAATGAATCACTCTAATTACTGAATTCTCAAAATTGCATTCATTTTTATCACGTGAAAAAAAAAGAGAAACAAAATCTGATTAGGAAAAATGTCGCACCGGGTTCTCACTGCCTTCGGAAAAAATTCCCAAAATGCTCTAACTCTTATTTCTATTATTTTCCCCCTTTGACCCCCCCCTCCCATCTATCCTAATAATTTTACAAATTCGAAAATATTCGCAATCGATTTGTAGGTATCAAAAACCTCTATGCACCAGTTTTGAACTATCTATCTCTATTTTTATTTTTTTGCCCCTCCATTCCCCCCCCCCCCTTTCGCCCCTCCCAATAATTTTAAAAATTCGAAAATATCCGCAATCGATTTGTAAGTATCGAAAACCTCTATGTACCAATTTTGAATGATCTAACTCTATTTTACTTTTTTTGCCCGTCCCCCCCCCCACCTTCCCGGCCCTCCTAATAACTTTACACTTTCGAAAATATCTCCATTCGACTTGCAGACCTCTAAAGTCTATCTGTACCAATTTTGAACGGCCTAACTGTATTTCTATTTGATTTTGCCCATAGCCTGTGTTTTTGTTTGAGATAAGAAGGATTTTGTGAAATCACGTTTTGCCCCCCCCCCCCTCCCCCCACTTGGGGGGCGAATTTTGTAAAATCGCTTCTTAGTGGATGCCTACGTCGTAGAACGAACATTGTCACAAAATTTCATGCTTATAGGTCAAGAAGTTTGGTCTGGGCGATGATGAATCACCCCCCCCCCCCCCCACACTCACTCAGGAAGTACTCTTTTATATATATAGATATATTTATGTTGAATTTCAAAATTATTTGTTAATAGCTATTATTATTTTATTTTTAAAGTTTTTCTTCATTAATCTATATAATGTCAAGAGCATTATATTGAATTTATGCAACGACCAAAATTTGTTTAATGTTATTAGCTTCTGAAGAGGGAAAAAAATTAAATCAACAGACTTATATATACATATACAATTCTATACAAAATTTATACATACAACTTATATATACGATTTCTTCATTATTGATATTATATTTAACTATTCTTAAAACACTAAAACACATGATAATCAATCAATAAATTAATAACCATATTTCTGTTTAGTATCATTATTCTTCATCTGTTATATGTACAACTAAACTCTTGAGTTATTTTGCTTATTTTAATCCTTGTGACACCAATTGCATCATCCAGTGAGTAATGTTTTTAGGTTGATTTCATTAGAAATCGACTTATTGCAATCACTTCGTTTATCTATATCTATCTATCTATCTATCTATCTATCTATCTATAATGAAAATTTTGTCATCACGATAACTCCCGAAATAATACTCCAAATCAAACCAAATTTCGACAGTGAACTGATCTTATAAATATCTTGGATGAGTTCGTTAACCAAGTTGCTCCGACTTTTTGTTTTCAAGTGGCAGCCACTTGAAAATTTCAAACCGACATTGTAAAAAGCATATTTAAAGCAAGATTTGCTTGAATTTTGTTGTAAATACAGGCAACATAAGGGTCTCAATGAAGTTTATTGATGAAGTTTATCCGCCATTTTTAATAAAGTGGCAGATATTTTAAGTTAAGAGGGACCACTTGAAATCAGGCTACCACTTGAAAATTTAAAATCACTATAACTTCCGAAATAATACTCCAAATCGAACCAAATTTAGACAGTGTCTTAACTTATCGTATAAATATCTCAGATGAGTTTATTAACCAAGTTGCTCCGCCATTTTGTTTTCAAGTGGAGACCACTTGAAAATTTCAAATTGTAAAAAGCGTATTCCGAATTTGTTTGAAATTTGATGTAAATATTGACCACATAAGGGTCTCAATGAAGTTTATTAATGAAATTTATCCGTCATTTTTAATATAGTAGATATCTTAAGTTAAGTGTGGCCACTTGAAATCACGCTACCACTTGAAAATTTAAAATCACAATAACTTCTGAAATAACTCTCCAAATCGAACGACATTTGGACACTGTCTTAACTTATCTTATAAATAACTTAGATGAATTTGTTAACCAAGTTGCTCCGCCATTTTGTTTTCAAGTGGAGACCACTTGGAAATTTCAAATTCAAATTCCAAAAACCGTATTCCGATTTTTTTTTTTTAGTTTTGATGTATACATAGGTTATACAAATGTCTGAAATAGATTTATTAATGAACTTTATTCGCCATTTATAATAAAGTGGCGGATATCTTAAGTTAAGCGGGACCACTTGAAATCAGGCTACCACTTGAAAATTTAAAACCACGATAACTTCCGAAATAATACTCCAAATGAAACCAAATTTAAACAGTGTCTTAACTTATCTTATAAATATCTTAGATGAGTTTGTTAACCAAGTTGCTCCGCCATTTTGCTTTCTAGAGGAGACCACTTGAAAATTTCAAATTTAAATTGTAATAAGCGTATTCCGAAATTGTTTGAATTTTGATGTGAATGTAGTCCACATAAGGATCTCAATGAAGTTTATTACTAAACTATATCCGCCATTTTTAATAAACTGGCAGATATCTTAAATTAAGCGGGACCACTTGAAATCAGGCTACCACTTGAAAATTTAAAACCATGATAACTTCCGAAATAATGCTCCAAATGAAACCAAATTTGAACAGTGTCTTAACTTATCTTATAAATATCTTAGATGAGTTTGTTAACCAAGTTGCTCTGCCATCTTGTTTTCAATTGGAGACCACTTGAAAATTTCAAATTTAAATTGTAAAGAGCGTATTCCGATTTTTTTTTTATTTTTTTAGTTTTGATGTATACATAGATTACACAAATGTCTGAAATAGCTTTATTAATGAACTTTATTCGCAATTTATAATAAAGTGGCGGATATCTTAAGCGGGACCATTTGAAATCAGACTACCACTTGAAAATTTAAAACCATGATAACTTCCGAAATAATACTCCAAATGAAAACAAATTTAAACAGTGTCTTAAATTATCTTATAAATATCTTAGATGAGTTTGTTAACCAAGTTGCTCCGCCATTTTGTTTTCCAGTGGAGACTACTTGAAAATTTCAAATTCAAATTGTAAAAAGCGTATTTCGAAATTGTTTTAATTTTGATGTAAATGCAGTCCACATAAGGATCTCAATGAAGTTTATTATTAAACTATATCCGCCATTTTTAATAAAGTGGCAGATATCTTAAGTTAAGCGGAACCTCTTGAAATCAGGCTACCACTTGAAAATTTAAAATCACGACAACTTCTGAAATAATACTCCAAATCGGACCAAATTTGGACAGTGATATTATCATATAATTATCTTGAATGTTTTCACTTGTCAACTTCTTCTGACATCTTGTTTCTAAGTTCCAGCCACTTGAAATCACACTGCCACTTGAAAATATGCCATCACGGTAACTTTTAAAATACTAATCTGATTCAAATAAAAGTTGGATAATGATTTTATGGTTCAAATATCTGGGATAAGTTTACTTGGTAACTTGCTCCGCAATTTTATTTCCAAGAGGCGGCCACTTGAAAATTTGTCATTATGGTAACTTTAGTAATACAGAATCAATTCGCATCAAATTTGGGTAGTGGATTTATCATTCAAATATCTCAGATAAGTTCGCTGGGCATCTCACTCCGCTTTTTTAGTTCCCCATCATACTATAGGTATGAGGAACTTAGGTAATCGTGAAAATTTTTGACCTCGGTTTTTTGACTTTTTTACACGTTTTCAGGTGTGAGGAATCCGAAAATGACAAAATTTGTATGGTGTCTGTCTGTAGGGTGTCTGTTAGTGTGTCAGTGTGTCAGTCCGTTAGTGTGTCAGTCCGTTAGTGTGTCAGTCCGTTAGTCTGTTAGTCCGTTAGTTTGTTAGACTGTTAACACGATATCTCACGAACAAATGATCGCAGAGAGGTAGATCAGTTTTAAAATATTACTTTTGATACTGGCAAGAACCCTATTCATTTGCAACATTCGAATTAAAAAACTTCGTAAGTTATAAGAAATTTACGATTTTCTTAACATGGGAGAATAGGACAAAATTTCACTTAAACGTGTAACGTTAAATGGAAACTTTATACTATAAAAATATCGGACCAGTTTTAAAATATCAGTTTTGATGCCGGAATGAACATCAGTAATTATAAATATGCTACTTTGAAAATTTCGCAAGTTATTGGAAATTTACGAATTTCTTAACATGGCAGTATAGGACAAAATTTCACATAAACGTTAATTTTGAGAGATATTTTCATCGTAAATATGTCAGACTACTTTTGAAATATTATTTAGGACACTGGCATGAATATTAATGACTATGAATTTTCCAATATAAAAATTTCGTAAGTTATTGGAAAATTACGAATTTCTTAACATGGCAGAATAGAGCAAAATTTCACATAAACGTCAATCATGAGGGATATTTTCATCGTAAAGATGTCAAACCACTTTTTAAATATTATTTTGGATACTGGCATGAATATCATAGACTATGACTTTTCCAATTAAAACAATTCGTAAGTTATTTGGAAATTACGATTTACTTAACATGTCAGAATATGGCAAAATCGAGCATAAACTTCCATTTTGAGGATTATAAATACATTAGACAACTTCAAAATTACATTTATGATATTTGTTTGAACATGATTGAATACAAATATTCTAACAGGAAAATTTCGTAAATTATTCGTAATTTACGATTTTATCAACATAGCGAAATTGTAAATTTTTCATATAAATATGAATTTTGAGGATTATTGCATTGGAAATAGTAGCACGAAAACTAAACAACGGAATTGACCCTGATAAAATAAATTAATAGATTAGAATAAGATAAATATATCGAAGTGAACGGTGGATAGCCTATTAGGCGGGGATTTCATTCTGTCACCGTATCAAGCTTTGGTCAAATTCATTTCTTTTAACATGATTATAATATGTCTCGCACTAGAAATTTATGAGAACATAAATAGGATTTGGAACTGAGAGGAGTCCACCTATGCCAACTAGTTTTACTTTCTTCTATATGTCTTATGTTAAAGTTTTTCACTTTTTTAATTACATATTATAAATGAAATGTTATTAAAAAAAACTTAAATTTTAAAATTTAATAGTTATCTTTTTTTTTTTTTTTTTTTTTTTTTTTAACTGTGTGAATGATAGCAAACTACAAAGAAGAACTAAAAGCATGCTTACATGCTTATTCATGAGCATGGTAGTTAATTGTATTTAAAATCAGGGCTCTTAAAAAAAAACTTCTTTGAAATGCATAATAATAATAATAATAAAGGTAGCCATCAACTTCCAAAACAGTGATAGAAATACGACAAATTTCTTTTAAAATTTGCGAACAAATTTATGAGGCGATTACCCAAAGTAAAGGCAGACTCTATAAATTGTGAAAAGTTTCCACACACGCTCCCATGTAAAAAAGAAGGGGGTGTTGAAAATGGGAACAAACAACTTGCAAGTACTTGAAGATACCGAACAGATAAATGAGAAGTGGTTAAAGTCGCGCGCTCGATTTCTCAGTAGACTGTTTCCAAAAGACGTATAATCCTTCCGGAGTGCAAACTGCAATCAATAAAACTTGACACTCGGTGATTTTTTTTTTTTTTTTTTTTTAAGGAACAGAGATTAACTGACTAATTAACTACGAGAATATATTAAAAAAAAAAGGTAAAATCGTGAAGCAATTGGAAATGAAAACAAAAAAACAAACAAACAAACAAAAAAAAAATCTACAGTTTTCTTACAGTTCCACCCACAATATCTGTTTTTTACTCCTTCAAATTATGGAAAATATTTAAGCAACTAGCGTATGTGCTCAGTGGCTCAGTGGCAAGATACTCGCTTGCTACAGGGACGACCTGGATTCGATTCCCGACAAATCCAAACTGCATTCTTTCCATTCGCAGGGGGAAATGAAACGATATCGTCTAGTGTACACAAATTTTTAAGGAAAAATATACCGTCATATTCTTGAAATTACTCTGAATAATTTCACTCTTAATGAAATTTGAGAAATATCACTCTTTTGACAAGCGAAATTTCACTCTTTAGCGGTTGGCTCCATTTTGGCATGTTCAAAGAGTGATATGTCACTCTTTTAGAGTCAAATATCACTCTTCATATTTTAAAGAGGTGATTCTTCCCGTGGCTGTTGACAACGTATTGTATTCTAAAATGCGAAAATATGAAAAAAAAAAAAAAAAAAAACTTAAATTAAAACTAATTTTAATTTTTCTAAATAAATTCAATGTGCTAAGAAAATCTAGAACTATTTATTTGTGATAAACATGAATATGAAAATCTTTCCATTTAAATATTTAATAAATTTATCCGCAAAGAAAAATTTTGTTATTGAGAGTTTAATTAAATAATTTTTAAATGGGATTTTTACTGCTTATAAGATTTAGAAATTTCAATCTAAACGACAATATCAAAGAAAATTTTATTAATTTTCTTTCAAAATAAAATATTTAAAAATATTCAAAACCTTATTTTATAAAATCGAAATATTAGCAATCCCCAAGGATACCGTTCTCAAGAACCATTTTAAAGAAATGCTAAATAAACAGAATCGTTCGTTTATGAATACATTCGTTGAGTTAAATACTTTTTGAAAATTTACATATTTCAAAAACTATTTAAGCAAATAGGATAAACAAATAAGCTTATAATTCTGTAAAGTGGCTATTAAAGATTTAAAATCAAAAGTGAAATTATGTATCGTAAGCATTTAACCATATTTGACATGTTTTTGGAATGCAAATTGAAATAAAAGCGTAATATATATTAATATATATATATATATCTTCTGCGTAAGTACTTTAACTTGTTTTACTAATCATTGGTACTCAATTTAATTTAATATTGTGACTAATTTTAATCGACATAAATCTCAATTAAAATTTATTTTATGTTGGTATTTTCATCTATCTGCTGAGTGTTACAATGGTACTAAAAAATTTCAAATTATATACATATATATATAATTTTAGAGATTCCATATTTCTCTTTTCCTTGCATCACCAAATTAAGGAAAATAATAAATTGTAAAATTAATATATTCACTGATTTATGCGTTTTATTTAAATGCATAATTTTTTTTAACGTTAAAATATGTTTCAAAATTGGGTTTTATTTATAAAACAGTAGTTTGTGGTTATTTTTACTTCCATTACCCTACTACCGTAGGAAATGGAAGTATTATATTCGGTCCAAAAATTCAATACAGAGTTTTCACCTGATTTACATGTTTTAAGACCTTCTGAGTCCAAAATAGTAGTTTTTGGTAATTGGTCAGTATGCGTGTGTATGTATGTGTGAAATATTCTGGCTATCATATCTCCGAAACAAATAAATATAGAACTACAAAACTTCAGAATTGATACAGGTCTGATGTACAGAGGAATTTTCCAAATTTTGGTGAAAAATTAAAAACCGAAGTCCGTACCTCAAAAACGGTTCTAACGATTTTTTTCAAAGTTGCAATATAAACACTCCATTAGATGTTCTTTCGAATGATATAGTTGGTTATTTCAGGAAAACTGATGGGCGTCCTGTATAAATAGCGCATTTTAAGTAGCACGAGTTAGTGCTAAAGTTAGTTAACCAGCGTCTATCCAGTTAGCATATAAATTGAAATGTCCAGTTAAGGACAAATGTAAGCAGTTGGAACCAGAAACCGATACGCACCGAGCACCTGAAGCGAGGTTTCAAGCAATTTCAAAGATTTTTTTTTTTTTTAATATTTTTTTTTCGTTTATAAATTATTTAAAACGTAGTATTTAACATAAACAATTTTTTTTTCTATTGATCTCTATGGATAACAATTCATTTGATCTCTGCGGATATCAATTCAATATCTCCAATCGGCCACGAAATAAATGAATTTCATAAATGAATTTCCAGGTTGATGAATTAAATTTCTGAATTAAATTTTCGTGGCCGATTGGAGTTGTGCCAAGTTCAAATTTGTCACTTGATATAGCTGCTTCAATGCAGTCTCGGTGACCTTGCCAACGTATATTATGTGAGAAGTGCCGAGCTGGTTGTCAGCCAGGGTAGCTCAATGGTTTTAGCATCCGCGCGTTAGGCGGATAAACCGGGTTCGATTCCGGCTCTGATATATTTCACATAGTTGGTAAAAATGAGCCTTCTACTCTATTCATATTATGTATATATCTATTTCTTTAAAATTTAAATATGTTTTCTTGAAAGTCTCTATTCATATTTATGTACATATTTTCATTATATATTTAGCAGTTCGAAAAGTAATCCTTAGAAAATTTATAGAAAATATAAATGATTTGATTAAGGATTGGTTAACATCTCATTCATACTTACCGATAGTTAAATCATTTCCAATTTCTAATATGTGTACTTCAATTTCCGTTGTCCTGACACAAAAGATATGCTTGCTGTTGCTAGCACAGTTGGGTCGATCTCGCTCGATTTCGCTCACTTTCACTTCCGCTAGGCACTGATGTCAGATGGGAAGCAATGCAACCCCATTGGTCAGCTCTTTAGCAGATGTCTTCCTCTGCAAGTTCTATAATTTTTTTCTCCCGATTTCTCATTGTCTTGTAATGTTTCTGAAGCAAGATGTGTAAAGTTGATTAAAAGTACAGTGTATTCTAAAATCTCAACACTTTCCACACGCATATTGAGGGAATTTACTCACGTTCTTGAGTAACGTAAGTAAAAAATTTTACAGTGTTGGCATAATGTGATGACTGATACTGTCACATACGTATTACAAAATTTTTCTCCGCGTCAAATATCTAAATTCTTTGGCGGTATAGGCCCACTAAATTAAAGACACACATACACACATTGTAAGTAGAAGTGTCTTAAATTCAGATAGAAATGTGTCTGAAATACCAGTTTCGACACAAAAATATCTGAAACATGTAAGGATACAAATTTTCAGACACCGCATACGTCTGGATTTAAGACACATAAATGTCTTTATAAAAATAGACTAAGTTAAGTGTCTAAATAATATTGATATGTCTGAAATTCAGCTACATTACAGTTTTGACACTTGAAAATTAAGATATTTTACAATTCACACCTAGAAATTCCGACATGTTACAGTTCAGACACTTAGAATTTCAAGCACTTGTATTAACTTATCAAATTTTTTACACGGATTCTAAAACATGTATATGGTCTTTAAGTTTCTTTTCAAGTTTCTTTTCATCCGCTTCATTTAATAATATTTTATATATAATAAGTTCTTAAGCTATTTAGACATTTTTAACTTTATGAAATTGAACTTTCAAAGAAAAAGAAATTAAATTTGTAAACGAGCAGTCTTGAACGATTTGTACGCAGCTGCTGCTTAATTTTTAAGTTTGATTAAAAAAATATATATATCCGCATGAGTTCCTACATATCATATTAGTGTAAAACAACAAATTTTCTGGTTTTCATGTAAATAGTTTGTTTTCCTTTAAATATAAGTTTAAGAAAAAAAAGAGAGAGAGAGAAGAAAAAGTAAAAAGAAATCGTTTTTGAAATATACACTGTAAATACAAATGTCTGAAATTCAGACAAAATTGTGTCTGAAACGGGTGTTTAATTTTAAGATGCTAAAAAGTGTCTTAAAAGGCACATCGTTTCACACTCGAAGCGTCTGAAATTCCGCCATCTTTGATCCTGTCTGAAGTGAATATTTTTCATAAATAAATAAATAAAAAGATGCGTTTTATACTGTTTACCTGTGAGAAATAGATTTTAGAATCTCCTAGAGCATACAATATATATATATTAATAATTTTTACAATAATAGTCCCCGTTGCCCCCGAAGGGAATCGAACTGACAACCAATGGATTCAAAGTTGAGTGTCTTCTCAATCAAGCCATCGGTGCTAAGGCTGGATACTGCTTGTATAACGAAATATATTCTAGTATCCGTAAAACAAATTATAGTTTTATGTCTTTGCAATAAAACTGTTCATAAGAAGTAAAGCTTAATACATATTATCTTAAATTTCATGTGTAGAGGTTTAGAGGGTTTTTTTTTTTTTTTTTTTTTTTGTAAAATGCGTAATAAATATGAAAAATGGAATGCCTATGGATTTTAAACGATTACTTATATTACATAAAATAATGTCAAATTTATCTGTTTAAAAAAAATGTTAAAACAGGATATGCATGCTGCTTAAAGTAGATTCCATATGGAAAATTTGTTAAGTAATACAAATGTCTGAATTTCTAAGTGTCTAAAATTTGTAATGTCTGAATTTTTAAGTGCATAAATTGTAAAATGTCTGAAATTTTATGTGTCTGAAAATGTTATATGTCTTAATTTCAGACATATCGACCTTATTCAGACACTTATCTGATCTCATTTACAAAAAATACACTTACGTGTCTTAATTTAAGACAGCACATGCGTCTGAAATTTTGCATGCGTAACTGTTTCAGACATTTATGTGTCTGAACTGACATTTCAGACACACTTCTGTCTGAATTTAAGACGCTTCTATTTACAGTGTAACAGGCTACGCTTTTCACACATTTATCATACATTTTACAAAAAGAAATTACTAAAAATCTACACATAAAATTTAAAATAGAAATGTATATTAAGCTTTAAGTATTTTGTCAGTAATTTTATTAAAAAAAAAAAAAAAAAAAAAAAGAAAAAGAAAGAAAGAAAAAAAAATTAAAAGATAAATTTTCGATTTGTTTGACGGATACTACATATGTATACTACTAACCAAAGACAGCGTAATGTCAATGGTTGTAGCTCAGTCTGTTGGTCGATGGTTTGTGAATCCATAATTCCTCAGTTCGGTCCAGCCTGTCGAAGAGGTTCGCTATCTTGTGAAATTTTCACATTATTACTTTATGTATGCTCTAAAAAAATTTATATCCATTTTTTTAACTGGCAACTAAACTATACGCAGTCTTATTTATTTATTTATTTAATAATTTATTTATGAAAAATGAGGGTTAAAAAGGGCTGCTATAAGTCACTTCAAGTGTCTTAAATCCAACCACATTCATGTCTTAACTTAAGACATCTTACGTGCCTAAAAATTAAGACATTTTTGCGTCTTAATTTAAAACACGTGAATTTCCATTAGCACACACAAAAAAAGACCGCTATCTGTTCTCAGTTTAACAAGAAATGCCATAAGTATATTTATATTAATAAACACAAAACTTTCAATAAATGCCATAAAATGCAAGAACTCGCAACAATTGTTTTGGGTTGAAAAAGGACACGAACCTTCGTCAGGCACGAGTGCACGAGTATAAGAGATGTAGAAATAGGAACGAGTGCAGAAAACAAAGCAGCACTCTCTCCTACTTTGTTCGCCTGACAAAAGGTCGTGTCTATTATCGATCGGAAAAAATTGCTGGGACTTTTATGGTGTTTATTCAAAATTTTGTACTTATTATTTTTAAACGCCAAGTCTATGGTGCTTTATATAATATCTTTGTATAAACCTCAACTACTTTCATCCTTATTTTTCCCAATAACAGAATACCCCAACAAGTATAATTATAACTTAATACACATTTTTACAATAAATTAAATAAAAATTTATATCTGTGTAGTTATTTTTTAAAAATATATTTTTGAATTTCTTCAAATAAATGTTGTTTATTTGTATTTTAATACATTTGGGGACTTATTTGAAATACATGCATCCAAACATCCGTACTGTTAGATTTTAATAATATTATTAACTTGAAAAGAAAATATCTGTATTTATACTAATTTTTTCATTACTTGTTTATAGCATAAATATCTAATTTAAAGATTCTTAAAGGAAAATAAAATGTTATTTTCTGTATTTTTAATAAATTTACGCTTATTTAAAATCTCTTTAGAGAAATAGACACACTTTTAAAAGAATTTATTGCAACACATATTCTTTAATAACAGAAAATTAAACATAAAAGTATGAAAAGGTAAAGATGAGTCATTTGTGCAATTAATATATGAAATATATGTATTTCATCTGAGACTGTTTTTGCCTATTAAATTACTTTTCTTTTTTAATAAACTATCTCGATTGATAATTTAAATATTCAAGTTAAATATATTAACTTGGGAATATGCATGTAACGAAATTTATTAAGTTTCTCCCTAATAGTCCCAAAATTATTCAAATACTTTTAATTGAATATTTTTTCTTCTTTATTTATACACTTGGAATTGACATTATCTTAATTTTCAATATTTAGTTCACAGAGACGAATGGATTAGAATACAGATGGAATTCAAAACTGTAAGATGCTGAAAGTAATATAGATAAAATTTTTTAAGCTCACCTAGGGCTATTACTTCAGTGTGCGATATAAACATTACCACAGATAACATGAAAATTGTTTGTATTGCATACTCACTGAAAAATATGCAGATATACAGGGTGTTTATAAAGTCCCGGGCCCATTTTGATGTTCAATAACTCATAAAATAACAAAGATAGATTAAAATAAATAACATGAATGGTTAGATAGACTCAAAAAGTTTCATGACCCTTGTCAATGAACTTTCACGTGTGCCCCCTTCGTCGCACGGCGAATATCAAGTCGATAGTCAATTTCACGCCAGGTAGCGGCAAGCATGTCGGCATCCACAGAGGCTATTGCGGTTGTAATTCTGACTTTTAGGTCATCAATGTTCGACACCCTCCTCCTGTAAAGATTATCCTTTAGAAATCCCTAAAGGAAAAATTCCAGCGGCGTTATATCAGGTGATCTGGGTGGCCAAGGAATTGGACCTCCTCGCCCAATCCATCTTCCTGGAAAATGGTCATTCAAAGAACTACGAACGATGGTACCCCAATGAGGTGGCGCACCATCTTGTTGCAAAAAGACACGTGGCTGAAGCTCTTCTAGTTGTGGAAATACGAAGTTTTCCAACATGTCTAAGTATGCGACTGATGAGACCGTGTTTTCTGTAAAAAAGAAAAGCCCAATGACTGGGTCACATTAACCTTTGGGGAATCCCTTTGTGCCTCACGGTATTCATGGGGGTTTTCAAAAGAGTCAATAAAAGTTAAAAGAGATAAAAATGCAATTGATAAGCAGACGATATTTAGAAAAGTACAGATATATAGACTGGAAAATGTAATGATCTGAAATTAACCACACGCGCAGACGATATTTACAAAAGTAAAGATATTCAAACCTGAAAAGAAAATATATGAGTTATTCCTTCAATAAATGCTATAAGTTTGTTTATATCTTCATTATTTCATGAGTTATTAAACATCAAAATGCGTCCAGGACTTTATAAACACCCTGTATATTTTTTAATTAAATATCTTAACTGGTATTTATATCCCTGAACAAAGTAATCCATACAAAAATGTTAAATAAATAAAAAATAAATAAATACCATACCCGGACGATAGATAAAAGTAAAAATTTGAACTAATGAGCGTTAACAGTTTATTATTATTTATTTATTTATTCATTTTTATTTTTTCTGAGTCGCCGTATGTGTAGTCTAGTTAATTATTGTTAAAATTCTTAATTTTTTTTTAATCAACTTTTTAATCTTTGTTTGCGATAGTTTATCAGTAATTCCTGATTCGATATATTATATCTTTTCATCGCACAGTTTCTGTTTAATTACATAATTCAATTTCTTTCCTTCGCTTTCTCCCAATATTTATCCTCGTATAAAAGAAAAATTGCCCTTAGTGTAGCACTAGTGTAACGTAAAACCCCCTTCACTCATCCTAAATAATGAGAGAAATATTATTAAAGTTTCATTATGAAATAGAAGTATATCTTACGTACGAATAAATTACGGTTCATTAAAAAAAATGAACAAACGTTCAATAAGAATAACTAAACGCTGAATAAAATAAAAAATTCTCTGATAAAAACGTATGCAATCTATCTATCATCAGCCTTTGTAACGATAATGTTTGATGTGACTTACGTGCTACGAATTTTTTTCCCTATTAAAAAACTAAATATATTTCGTGTTTTAGGCGCACTTAATGAAATTTTCGTTGTTTATCGACCACATAAAAGAAAACAGTATAAAAAGAGATCCATCTATTGCGTTTAACAACAAATATCATAAATATCTGTATAAATATCTCAATCCATTCTAGACTTTTTTAATTTCACAATAACTGAATAACCTAACGGCTAAAATTTGAATATATTTTGGAATTTCACAATGAAATAAATTTATGTTTTTATTTAGAATATTATCTTAAATTGAAAAGCGTTGTTTATTTTAAACATTAATTTGTCGTACTTTTGATAAGTTTTTTTTTTTTTTTTTTTTTTTTTTTTTTTTTTTTTCTAATCATTTTCGGAATATATTTCAAAAACAGGCATTCAAATTCCCGTTAGTTTTAAATAATATTGATATCTTCAAGACAAAATAATTGCATTTTTGCTATTTATTTTTTCATATGTTGCGCATTTCGTTACACGTAAAGTATAAAATTTTAATTAAAAGATTCGGCAAATAAAGAAGCTTTATTCTTCATATTCTTAATAAGTTTGCATTTATAGAAAATGTCTTTGGGAAACAAATGCGTTTGAAAATGAAATTATTTCAAAACAGTTTCTTTAATAAAACAAATGGGGGAAAATAAGTCATAAATTTCTTTGTGTGTAATTAATAGGAGAGAGTGGTGTACCTTGGACGTAAGTGTATCTCGGACCTATTCCATTTCTAGCTCTATTTATTTAGATATATAAACAATATCACATGCAGTTAAAATATTTACTGTTAGGGGTCTCAGTGAAGTAATCTATGTTTGCTTGGAAGCTCAACTTTTCTTGGAAAAGTAAATTCACCTTGCAAAAGTAAATTTTTCTCAGATACTTTTATGTATTTCTATACCCACACATGCATTGTATATTCTGAAATGAGTGTTATGTATCAGGAAGTAGCTGTCTACGTATAACCTCATATGCTTGTAATTAATTTAAGTCCAACTTGAACATCATGATGAGCAATTTCATTTTTAGTAGCAGAGTGGTGTACCTTGGACTAGTTATATTGTGTGGTGAATCATAAATGCAGCTCCAAAAGTTAACAATAAAATCGACCTATCCAAGTACAATCTTGATTATAAATAAGTGTGAGGATTTTTACCAACAATGATAATATGACTTAATGTAGACTATTTTAAGTTGATATTTAATATTTTCCACTTTTTAGACACAAATTAGACTTTATAACAATACGAATGTGACGGATTAAGGATTTTGAAATTAAAAAAAATGTTTATTTGAATTTACATGAGTGTAATTGATTTATAAATAGATTTTATTACTTAAAATTGAGTTTTTCAGTATCTTTTAATAAATAATTCAAGACAAAATTAAGATTGGAAAAGTGAAAATAGGTCTGAGGTACACCATCTTCCCCTACATAAAACATAATTATTTAATCTGAGATGATGTTTCCTCTTATAATTCTTTCTTTTTTAAAAACTCTCTTGCTTCAAGCATTGAAATGAAATATTTTAAGCTGTGAATATATTTAGCAAGATCCATTAAACTTAAATGTAAAATCCTAAAATTATTCAAGCATAATATTGATCGAAGAAGTTTTTTTCTATATTTTCAAACAGTGTTAAGTATACCAATAGCATTTAATCATGAATGCAAAGTAAACTAAGAAGATATGAAAATGACAGATTTCTGTTTTTTTTCAGAATTTACGGCGTAACTTTAATACTATTTCTGTTTGAAAATAAAGTCATTGTTGTTTCTATTATAGTTGAAATACATTATTAAATAACTAAAAAATAACCCTTCATATAAATGTAATTGTTTGAAAACGATATATGTATTAGTTGAATTTTGTGTGACGGAAGGCACAGTGAAACGACCAATTTCAAAATACCTCATACACAGCCATATTTTTGGTCAACTTCCTCCTCCTCCCTCCCTCCCCCATAGACACCAGGTAAATTATTGTCCATTAAAATTATTTTTATTATTTATACATATGTTTTTATTATTTATTTATTTATTATTATTTTTTTCTAGCAACATAGCTTGGTACAGTTCTTCGTTTACTTCGTGTTCTTAGACGAACTAATACAGTAGTTGGCAGCATAGTCAAGCTTTCCTCGGGTAATTTTTCATAACCTAGATCCCTTGCGTACACGATCGGCTTTAGATTCTAAACTAAAGTAAATTAAGTTTATAACATACAGCCCTGGAAAACATCTTAAAGCCAAGCTAAAAACTTAGTTTATTTCACAACCGCTGATATGAGTTTTTTGCAAATTTAAATATGACACAAGAAAAGTCAATTTTAATTAAATCTATAAAAATTTTGCAAAAAATTAAATTATTTCTCATTTTAAAATTTATTTTCTTTTTTCATATATGTAAAAAGCAGATAAATAAATTATTAAGGCTACATAAGATATTATTTAAAAAATAGCTAATAATGTAAAAACTTCGCCTTATTTTCAGTTAATTTAATTATTTTTGAGTTTATAAAATTTAAAAAGTTCTTTAAAGCCTGGGAAACAACTTCATAATATTTACAAATGCATATTGAAATTTTATGCATTTTCAAACACAATATAATGAATGATAGTTTTAAATAAATCTATAAAAATATTTCAAAAATTAAAATTATTTTTTATTTTACAATTCATTTTTTTCTTTAATACACATAGAAAACTGGAAGAAATAATACAATTAAGATAGTATTAAAAGAACAGCTAATAATCCGAAAAATCTGCACTTCTTTTCAAGTAACTGAATCATTCCTGAAGTCATAAATTTAGAAAATATTTTCAAAGTGTCCTTTGGTATGCTTTTCCATCTCTTTTCAATGGCCATTTTATATAAAACACGCTGTCACAAGAGTATACCTATCTTTTCCAACTTTTAATATTTCTATTTTGATTAATTTATTTACATGTTAATTTCAAATAATTAAATATTAGAACGGTTTAAATATATTATCGTCTATAAATTAATGTAAACGCACGTGTCTAGTAAATTTATGAAAACGTAAATACCTTTAAGGATCAGTCCCTGATCGTCGCTATTAATCGATTCGTAGCTATAGTGCAACGATAAAATTCCTTCACTCACAATGTTAATGTAATGTAATGAAGTATAAAAATAATTACAAGATAAAAAAAACATTTTTGTATACCATGTTTTAAAATTTTCTTTTGAATCATATAAACGCAACCAATGGTAGCGGGAACCCGGAACAATTGGCTAAAAGTATTTAAAAAAATCTTTGTTATCGTGTTTTGAGCTATTATAAAAGTTTCAAATGGCTAGCTAGATAGCCGGGAAGTTAGTTAAAAATCGATTACAAGCTTCGCACTGGTAACGCTGCCGAAGGCAGCAGGGACCCAAAACACTCGGTTAAACACATTTAAAAACTGCATTTTCACCGTATTCTGAACTATTCTGAAAGTTTCCAATGTCTAGCTAGTCGGGAAGTTAGTTAAATAAATTTTATGTTGAATGATATAAACGCTGTCGAATGCAGTGGGGACCTGAAACAATTGACTAAAAGTATTAAAAAATGTATTGTTACCATGTTCTGAGCTATCTTGAATGTTTCAAATGCTTAGCTAGTCGGGAAGTTACTTAAAAATCGATTGCAAGCTTTGTACTTGTAACGCTGCCGGAGGCAGTAGAAACCAGAAAAGGTTGGCTAAAAGTATTAAAATATGCATTTTCACTGTGTTTTGAACTATTCTGAAAGTTTCAAATGCCTAGCTATTCGGGAAGGTAGTTAAATAAATTTTCTGTTGAATCATATAAACGCTGCCGAAGGCAGTAGGGGCATGAAACAGTTGACTAATGATATTTCTGAAAGTTTCAAATGTCTAGGTAGTCGGGAAGTTAGTCAAAAATCGATTGCAAGCCTTGTACTGGTAATGCTGCCGAAGGCAGCAGGAACCCAAAACAGTTGGCTAAAAGTATTTAAAAAAAGCATTTTCACCGTGTTCTGAACTATTCTGAATGTTTCAAATGTCTAGCTAGTCGAAAAATTTGTTAAATAAAATGTCTGTTGAATCCTATAAACGCTGCCAAAGGCAGTAGGGACCGGAAACAGTTGACTAAAAGTAGTAAAAAAATATTTTGTCACCGTGTTGTGAGCTAACCTGAAAGTTTCAAATGTCTAGCTAGTCGGGAAGTTAGTTAAAAATCGATTGCAAGATTTGTACTGGACAAATAAACAAACAAACAAGAATCGAAGTTAATAAAAACATGGTAAAATAAATATTAATATTAATTTGCATTATTTTAGATCTTTGTAATATTGATGTTCATTGGGTTTTACGTCGCATTAGACAGACGCCCCTGCTATCATACATGTGCTATCACAATTTTGATTTATGGTATTTCTAGGCGGATCCTATTTTTTCTCTATCAGACACTGCTGGTCGTTTGAGCTGCCGGTTAAGACCGATAATTCCAACCAATCATCACGGTTGTTTACAGTTAGTAGCAGACGAACTGGAAATTCTCGCAACCAAAGCAATGTAATCAATTGGTTTGTTTCATTTTTTAGAAAACAAGGTGAACACTCCACGGAGGGGGATGGCTAATTGTTTTTAAATCCATAGAGATATAAATTTCGGAGCATGGAGGACATTGTGATCCCGACGGATTTTATGTGCACCAGACACTATTAATTTTCATGACAGTTTCGGCAGGTTCGAAAATCATACGCGCAACCTTCCATTGACGAGGTTGTAACTATATTAACCAGGTTTCCGAGACCTTCTTTGCAATATGGAAAAGTTACATAAAATAAATGATGTGGTTGAGCGGATTTTACTTCACTCAAGTGCTACACTATGGGCAATTGACGACAATCTATGACTCCCCACTAAAGGCGTCCAGTAACATACCTATACAATTTTAATTCTCCAACAACGGAATACATAAAATTAATAAAAATATTCGATATAACATAAAAACACGAAGGCTGCGGTTTCTTAGTTAGTAGACTGCCGAGTCATAAATGGATTCAACTGTGAGTTCACTACTCGAAGGAAAATAATTACATATTTAAATGTTAGATACTGCACGTAAAATCTGTCACGGCCGCAATGTCCTCCATACTCCGAAATGAATACTTCTAAAAGTTACAAAAAGGAGGTGGCAATTGTGAGGGCATGAATCTTGAGCATTCCAACAGGTGAAATCCATATCGTCGCAAATTTCTCCTAGTGTAGAACTGTTGCAGCATAAATCCCACTCAAAATTCAACAACACCAACCTTGGTGCGTCGACCCTTGAACTGTCTGAGCCGTCCAAAGGTAGTTGTGCTCACTGATAGACGCTGGTACATACAGAATTTGTCTTTGGTTTCCATTTCCTATATAATCCGAAATTATACGTCAGAGAATTATCGAAAAATTAGAGCTCATTCCCTCCGCAGATGATGAAAATTATAATAGCATGTCTCTATCCCACACCTAATATATAGTGACCAGATCAGAGTATTTTTATAACAGAGAAGCGTTAAAAATTGCTGCAATTTTCCAAATTTGGATGTATTCTTTCATTCTTAATAAATGAGAACTAAAAATAAAATATCCATGATAAATAAGTTACTTTCTACAACTTTTCCAAACTTACAAAAATACCTTCAAAATAAAGTTGTTCCTTGAAAAGTGGAAACATTTGGTCACATTAACCAAACTTTTCAAAGGTAGCATTAAAGTAAAGCACAGGAATTTTTGCTAGTGTTCGGACACTTTTGTTACCGACTGTAAAACTCGCTCACTCACTCAGTCTTTTGCACCACATCTAGGGGTGAATCCAGATCCTCGCCAATTGCTTTATCTGACTAAATGTTCCCATTTTCTTGGGATAGCCTTTATTTTGAAGGCTGTCAAAGAAAGAATTGTAGAAAGTAAATTGTTAATTAATAATATTTTATTTTTATTCCTTATTTATTAGGAATGAAAATATACATCTGTAATTGGATAATTGTTGCAGTTTTTAACGTCTTTTTATTATAAAGGTACTCTAATCTGGCCAGCCTACAATTACTCAGAGTGTAGCTATAGTGTGACAATAAACTCACTCATCTCATCTTATGTTTTATTTTTAAGTTCTTTGGCATTGATTTGTAAACGAAAATTTAACAATTTTTTGGGACTTTTCTGTTACGATTCAGCTGTTAGAAGTTTTATCAATGAATTAAGTGTAAGGTGAACTATTTTCTGTATTTCTTTTCTTTTTTTTTTTCTTTTTTGATAAAATCAGCGATTAGCAGTTGAAAGAGTTCCTTTGTCAGTGTTTATATAGAAGAATTATTCTTAAACACACCTCTGATTTTTTTTTTTTCCATATTTTATAATTACTAACTCAATCCTATCAATAATTATTAAAATTTTAAATAAAAGCTATTTTATTAGTAGTAAATTAATAGTTGCATTGCAAAAATTATTTTTTCTCTGAAACAAAAAGTAAATATTAGTTTGACTATGCTTTGTTTTACTTTGTCAAAAACATTTTTTATACCTTCGATCATTTTTGTAAATACCAATATTTTTGAAAGGAAATGATACTAATTTTGAATGTTTGTTTTAGAGCTTGAAAAACCATTTTCTTTGGGAACAGTTTCTTATACATAACCTTGAGTTATATACTCGAAATTTGCCCAAAAAGTCCTGTAAATCTTAAACATTATTTCGTTAAAGAAAGTATAATGTATTTTTAAAAGTGTAAAGCTTATTTTAAGGAATAATAATAAAACGAATTAGAATTAATGTTAAGAGGTTCTAGAAGGTAAATCGCTTAAGGACATGTCATTGTCATAAACATGCAAAAAACAAATCAGATGGTTTCGAAGCTTTGTATACTGCTTAAAAATCTTTCTTAGAGAAAACAAATCTTTTCTATAAAGTCTTTGCTGAAGTTTAAAGAAATATTCCTCTGAGGAAAACTTCTACATTAGTAATAAAAAAAAGCTCTACTGGATGCAAAAGTTCAAACTTATTCAACAACTTTCACAGAAAAATGTCTATTGGGTTTTAGAACCTATGTTTAAATAATGTTTTCTTTAGCAGTTTCTTAAAATAGTCATATTGTTATTTATTTCGAAAAATCAAAGCTTGTCAAACAAAATATTAACTTTGGAATGTTTACATATGTTTGTTAATTTTTTACATAAAAATCATCAACATACGTACATGACGTAAAATTAAATAATATATGTGCGCATAGTTAAATTAACAAAAATATTTGTAATGCAAATTTTATTCAATTATTAACAGTTAAACTATTCAAATTTGAAAATCTATGATTAGTTATTTGATTCTTGCCCGTCAACGATAAATATTAAATATGCATATTAACAATTTTTTAAAAAAGAAAACAGTTCTGTGACCGACATACAGAAAATAAATCCCGTCTCTAGTAAAATTAGTTCCATGACTTCTTTATAAATTCTTTCTGCTAGCGAGTTATAGAAACTCCTTTTAGAATTCTAGAGCATTTTCCTTTATTATCGGGTCAAATATATTTAAAAATCTCTGCAAATAAATGCGAACACAAAATTCAAGTTTAAGTAACTATAATTTTCTTTATGACAGAATTATAGGATATAAAACGATCTTTTCTCGCAATAAAAATGATTTATAGCATTCCTAGTATTCCTAACATAATTTCACCATCTAGAAAACTATGGACAAGAAATTCTCCATCATTTCGTCTATTCAGTTTATGTTTACCTTCCATCCACAACTTGGAAATGTACATTTCTGGTTTAAGGATCCAGAAACTGCCTGCTTATTCGTTCTAGATAAATGTAGTAGTTTGTTTTCCTGAGTGCAATTACATTATAGTATGAGGTATTACGTTTTTATTGTTATTTGACAAATGAATAGTTTCTCATTTGCCTAGAAATTGCTTTATGAGATGTTGATTACCAACAATTTTTATGAGGTGTTTTAACCTTTTTAAAAGCTTTTTACCCGAAATTGACTCTGTCATCGCGTCTTCGTGTCACACTAATAAACAAGGCGCTTCCATTTTAAATTAATATAAACTGATCTGTTTGTTGCTCCTTCGCATAGTTGGTTAGAGCGTCAAATTAATAACGCGGTGGTCAAGAGTTCGATCCCAGAAAGTCCGGCGTGTTAGTTTTTGGAGATAATTAGTAGAAAAGGTGTCAATTGATAAAAGCAAATTTTTCGTTGGCTACATAGTATCCCAAGAATTTTTGAAGAGTTTCTTTAAGAAGCTTTTTTTTTTATTATTATTATTTAGTAAAGGACACAAAATATTTTAGATATTAAAAAAGTACAAAGTAGAAAGTTTTAAGTAATAAATACATAAATAAATATGTTTTTTAGAAGCTTTTTATTGAAATTGGATTTGTCATCGTGTCTTCTGAAGCGTGTCACACTGAAAAACAAAACACCTCCACTTTAACGTAAAAGTTTGCACCTTTTTTCGTAACTTGATAGCTCAATTGGATAGAAGGTCATGTTGATAACACGATGGATGTAAGTTCGAAGACCGATGTGTTACTTTATTGCATATAATTAATAGGAAAGATGTCAAATGTTAAAATATAGATTCTACGTTGTCTACCCTCTATCCTAAAAAATTTTAATTGATTTTTTTAAGAAGCTTCTTTTAGTTACTAAAACGCACAATAATAAAAATGTAATAAAAACAAATGAAAGTTTTTATTGTGTAGCCATAAAAAAGTATTAAAAAAAATTCTTGCAAGAACATGCTATTAAATAAAAATAAATAAATAAAAAATAGAAGTTTCAACAATAAGAAAACTGTTGAAACACAATAATATAAATATTTAAAGAAAAATATAAATATTTCACTTTGCAATAGATAAAAATTTTTAAATGTTCAAAATTTTTAAAAATGCATTCGAGAATAATTTTCGTTTTGTGCAAGCATTTGTTAGAATATTTTAGCAGGTTCTATGACTTTTCTTTACTGTTCTTTTATTTTTTATTAGAGCGTGTCGTGGGTTCGATTCTCTAAGGGCCGATGTGTGAATTTTTGCAGATAATTAATGGAAAGGTGACAATTAAAAAAAAAAAATCAAGGTCTACGCTGTATCCTAAGAATTTTTTATTCGTTTTTTTAGAAGCTTTTTTTATAACTAAAAATCAGATAGTAAAAATTTAACTAAAAAAAAAATAACAGTAGATGCTTTTTATTGTGGAATACTGAAAAGTATAAAATAAAAATTTATTTTTGCAAAGACATGCTATAAATAAAGGAAAATTTCAACACTAAGAAAATTTAAGAGAAAAATATAAATATTTCACTTTCGAAAGAGATGAAAATTATTAAATATTAAGCTTTAGAGACTTTTGAAAATTATGGTTTAACAAATATTTATGCTGAAACTAATGACTAAGAATATTTGTCTCTATAGCTTTTTAAAATATTTTGAATATTTAAAAATTTTCATGTCTTGCAAAAGCTTGCACCTCTAGCACGTCTTTGTAAGAATAAATTTTTATTAGTGTTTTTCAGGGCTCCACAATAAAAATCTTATAATGTTATTATTATTATTTTTTTTTACTTAATTTTTTATTTGAACATTTTATTCAACAAAATGCATTATTGATCACATTGTTTCCAGTATTCTTTTCTTTTCTTGCTTAATGGATTGAACTGCACTTAGTGGAAGTTTAATCCAGGTTGCACTACGAATTTACTTTAATTTATTTTAGATAATTCTGTGCATGTACATAAGGGCTCTTCACGTTTAAAAATAATAATGAACGAAAACTGTACTGAAAGTGTATATTACTTTATTTTAAAACGATTTTTTTAATGCAAAAGTTGGCACTTTATTATAATTGCCTTCTATAAACGTGGATTAAATTCCAGCTGAGACATGGGCGTTTGTAGTGGTTTAAATCAATTTATGCCGTAGGTCGTGGTGTCGTCAATAAGCCTTAAAATGAAAAATATCATCGTGGAGCGACATCTCAAATCTAAACACTGTAAGTATGAATCCTCTAAAATACATTATCTAACATCATACTAGATAAATGACAAGGAAAATTGTTTAGTATGCCAATGGATATTATGTCTAGCAGTTACCAACAATTGTGGATAATCACAAAAGCAATATGTATATCAAATAAATTCTTGAGCCCAAATTCGAACTTTTACTACATTACATTTCTACAGCTAAGTTTCGATATGATAATGCTCGACCTCATATTTCTAAGAATATTCATTTTTTTTTTTTTTCACACTGTTGAAAATTTTAACAAAGGAATTTCTGCTATTTATTTATTTTAAATCGCATGTAAAATCACAGTTAAAAATAAATGGATACGTTAAGAAATTTACTTCTTATTTATATTTTAATAAAAAAATATTATATTAATCAATTATTGGCAAAATTATACAATTAAATATTAACACATTTTTAAAAGTAAAGAAAAAAAAACTTTTTTTAAAATTTTGATTAAAAAAAAAAAACTTTTTTAAAAATTTTGATAAAAAAAAACATGCAATAAAGTTTAAGGATTTTGATTATTTATTTTTAACTGAAATATTTATTTTTAACAGCGCAAAAATTACATCCCCTTTCATAGCCTGCATATTTATCAGATATGTTATCCATGGACATGTTTAGTTTTTGTCGATTAATATTTTTAATGAGAGGTAGCTGAGTGAATTGAAAAGAAACGTAAAGCGAATTATGGCCCAAAACACTGGCGAAAATTGAACTTGACTCTACTAATAACATACCTGTATAGCTCAAATGGAAAATTAATTCCAACGAATCGCTTATAGGCTCTTTAATTTTTCTCAGAAAAATCTCTCCGTAAAATAATAATAATAATATTAAAAACAATAAAACTTCCCATACGTTTAAAATCCCGATACTTAAATAGATTCTAAGATTCTAAGACGGAAGGAGGCCGCTCACTACTATGCAGCTGTTTTGAGCGTTTTTAACCTTTAGAGAGGGGCTCCAAAGCCACCGTGGAGATTCAAAAGAGCCCGTCTCCAAAGGTTGCCTCCCCCGTTGTTTATTGCATAAGCAAATAACAAAAAAAAAAAAAGGAGAGAGAGAGAGAGAGAAAAATTACAAAGGTTGCCAGAGCAGAGCTCTCCCGCGACAAAAGGCGACAAATTTGCATGAAAGTGACGAGGACCGGAGCCGAGTGGTAGTACTTAAATAGATTAAAATGGAGAATCACTTTGAATAACCATTGTAATAGAACTTTATTTAAATTAGTTTTAATACCAACTATAATACGAAAACCTCACCCAAAGTCATATCACCGACAAAATTCGCTTTCTAAAAACACACCAAAATACCTTGCTTTAATCAACGAAACAATTTAAACTAAACAAACTTTCGTAAATCTTCGCAACTTCTGACGTAATTAGGACGTCTGCCTGAGAGGACTCACAACCTCAAGTACAAATTAAAAATCTGTCTGACACGATGCACTGTCATTGAAAAGAAATTATAGTGGCACAATAGTACCTTTTCCAAATTCGGCTACCCCCCCCCCCCTAATTAATAGTGCATAATACAAGAAAAAAATTATTGAAATCCGTATATTCAATGACAAATTAAAATACATAAATTTTCAGAGTAGAACCAAATTCGTAATATCTAGACCACATGAACCCTTTGACGACTTTAAAATTTTTGTCACTGGATTTTGGCGATGGATATTCTGATATAATTGGTTGTTTTAAAAAAAAAAAGTACCTATTTTTTCTAATGCTTATACTTTTTACTACTGAATTTTTTAGTTAATTTGTAGTAGTATAAAACACTTTGTATGTATTTCTAATGTACAGATATATAATAATTTTACACATTCGAAAATATCTGAAAATAAAAAGAGTGTCTTATTATTATTATTATTTCAATTTTGAAATAGCGCTTACAGTTCTTATGTTTAATTCTTTCTTACCCACTTCTTAAAATAAGGAAAGATAAAATATACTCGATTCCCTAAAAAATTTTCAGGTACTGAATTTTTTCTGGCCATTATTAGACATATGAAACATATCAAAGAAAAATCTAATTCTGTAATGTTAAAAGACTATCAATGCGAATTTAGAATCTGTCGTTTATAAATAAATCTGACAAGAAAATATTTTTTTTTTTCTGTCAAAATATATCCGAAGTATTTTAAAACAGGTTTTTAAATTTATATATATATATATATATATATAAATACACTTTAAAGGCAAAAAAAAAGGCAGTCAACCATACATGAATGACATTATTTTATTATTCACAAGAAAAAAAAAAATATATGTATATAAACAACAAAACAAATTGACAGTAAGAAAGTTAATTTTCTGAAGGAAAAAAAAAAAAAAGATATCTGCAGGCGACAAATTACAATTTTAAATTCATTTTTTCATTGAAAATAAATAAAATAACGCTTTTTATTCTTTTGCAGACGACAAATTTCTTTGTTACCAAAAGCAACATTGACTTTTTCCCCCTCACTATGGTTGACATTTTACATTTCATGGCAATTATGATGTCATAAGACTGAAAGAACAACGATTAATTTTGCCTGTTGACAAATAGAGTACCTTTATTAACCTGACATTTTCGATTAATAACTTAGTTAATTAAGATGATAGAAGTTTCTAACAAACTAAAATGTCTATCTTGGAGTATTCAGCACACTACCTCTCATGATACAGAGGATATTGCCCTTCTCTAGGAAATGCGGTCGTAGACAAGAAAAATTGTCACCAGTGGCAATAACATTTTTTTTTTTTTTTTTTACTATATAGAAATTATTGAATTTATATCTATTCATTCACGTCATGAGTGAATTATTATTACTATTTTTTTTCTGTTCAGAGGAGTACTTTTTGACAATGCATTTGTGACAGTCATGAGTTTATATTATAACATAGCCTGCAAGTACAATAAATAAATAAAGATTTAAAATGTATTCGCCTGTTTCTTCATAAGCAATGCAATTTGTTTTATACACAAGATACACGTTTATCACCTAAGCAACTAGTTGGCATAGGTGGACTCTGCTCAGTTCCCCATCATATTTATGTTTTCATAAACTTCTAGTGGGGGACATATTATAATCATGTTAAAAGAAATGAATTTGACCAAAGCTTGATACAGTGACAGAATGAAATCCCCGCCTAATAGGCTATCCACTGTTCACTTCGATATATTTATCTTATTCTAATCTATTAATTTATTTTATCAGGGTAAATTCTGTTGTTTAGTTTTCATCCTACTATTTCCAATTCAATAATCCTCAAAATTCATATTTATATGAAAAACTTACAATTTCGCTATGTTGATAAAATCATAAATTACTAATAATTTACGAAACTTTCCTATTAGAATATTTGTATTCAATCATGTTCAAACAAATATCATAAATATAATTTTGAAGTTGTCCAATGTATTTATGATCCTCAAAATGGAAGTTTATGCTCAATTTTGCCTTATTCTACCATTTTAAGTAAATCGTAAATTCCAAATAACTTACGAATTTTTTTAATTGGAAAAATCATAGTCTGTGATATTCATGCCAGTATCCAAAATATATTTAAAAAGTGGTTTGACATCTTTACGATAAAAATATCCCTCAAGACTGACGTTTATGTGAAATGTTGTTGTATTCTGCCATGTTAAGAAATTCGTAAATTTCCAATAACTTTTGAAATTTTTATATTCGAAAATTAATAGTCATTAATATTCATGCCAGTGTCCTAAATAATATTTCAAAAGTAGTCTGACATCTTTACGATGAAAATATCTCTCAAAATTGGCGTTTATGTGAAAATTAGCCCTATACTGGCATGTTAAGAAATTCGTAAATTTCCAATAACTTGCGAAATTTTCAAAGTAGCATATTTATAGTTACTGATGTTCATTCCGGCATCAAACCTGATATTTTAAAACTGGTCTGACATTTTTACAGTAAAAAGTTTCCATTTAATGCACGTTTAAGTGAATTTTTGTCCTATTCTACCTTGTTAAGAAAATCGTAAATTTCTCATAACTTACGAAGTTTTTTAATTCGAATGTTGCAAATGAATAGGGTTCTTGCCAGTATCGAAAGTAATATTTTAAAACTGATCTGACCTATCTGCGATTATTTGTTCGTGAGATATCGTGTTAACAGACTAACAAACTAACGGACTAACACACTAACGGACTGACACACTGACACACTGACACACTAACAGACACCCTACAGACAGACACCATACAAATTTTGTCATTTTCGGATTCCTCACACCTGAAAACGTATAAAAAAGTCAAAAAACCGAGGTCGAAATTTTTCACGATTACCTAAGTTCCCCATACCTATAGTATGATGGGGAACTAAAAATTTTTATGAATACTACATTAGGTGTAAGAAAACGAAGAGCGTTAACTTTGTAAGCATAAAATACACTACCTCCCAATAAGTATTTGAACACTTTCAAGTTTAGACGTTTTGTCAAATATATAGAAGCATTAATTAGGAATGACCTTGAAAACTTGAGAGTTTAAGGAACATATTATACCTCATATATTTCAACAAAAGTTTTATCCTGAAGAGGAAAAGGCCAATAAAACATTAAACAAAAATCAAAATGTTTTGGATTACCTTGTAAAAATTAATGCTAGAAATGCATTTTGGTCGCTGCATGAAATCATGATTATTTTTTAATTATCTTTATATATTTTTATGAGGCTACTATATATATTCGTGGAGATATAACAATTTCTTTAAAAATTTGCTCAAAAAAAAAAAAAAGCACTTTTTTAGTTATAACACGTAGAGTATTAGACCCAGTGCAAAGCCGTTTTAGGAAATTTGAAATACTACATTAGGCACAGTATAAAGCAATTAGAATAAAAAAATAAATAAATAAATAAATATTTTGCAAAATATGAGCGCTTTTACTTAATAATTTTTAACTACTTATGCAAAAATGCATTTACATAATTTAATAGCCAAAGGTTTTGAGCTTCTTATATGAAAATCCCAAACAAATATGGTATAAATTCAAACAATTATAAGATAGGATGAAGAGAATTTCAGTTCTCTTCAAAATAAAAGCTAAACTAAAAGGAGTTTTATTCACATTTGTATTTCGATTCAATCAAAGTCCAATGATAATGCAGTGTTGCTGATTGTAAATAAATATTGGAAAAAAAAAAATCTACCATCTTCCCTTTCATTCCCTTTCTACCTTTTTTTATTTTTTATTTTGAGAAGATCTGAATTTCTGTAATAATACGTGCACATAAATAGTAATATATTTCTCAAATAACATTATTATGTGTCAAATTTTCTTAATTTTGTATGCGAAATTTTAAAAACATTAAAGTTATAAACATATATTCAATAAAAAGAATTTCATTAAATAAATAAACAAACAAATAAGGCTTGTGAAATATATGTTTTTGTAGCATTGCAGTATATAATTTTATTGACAAAAATAGAAAAAAAAATAAATGAATTAAATAACAATATTCAATTACAATGTGAAAGAACAAAATATACTGACATTAAAAAATTACAAAGAAAATTAAGATATAGTAAAAGTATTGAAAAATGGGAAAGAAATTTAGAGGGTAGAACGAATAAATTGTCGTATTAGTATTTGCGGCAATAAGATAAAAATAACATTATTTCAACAATTATGAATAAATTTTGAACAATCTAGTAGAAATCCGTTAAAATGAAAAATAAACTATTCACAAATTCATATGAATTTTAAAATATTCATTTTTACATCTTCGAGTTCTTCAAGACAGTATTCATTATTCATATTGAATATTCTCTATTCTGCCATATGATCAATACAGGAGAATCAGAAGAAAAAACGACTACCCTAAATTTGTCTCTGGAGAATATTCTGATGCACATGATTTTTCGAATTGATCCTGCAGTCTGTTTTTAGCGGATATTTCTAAAAATACTCGAGTATTTGTTACAGCAAATTGTCTGAGAATAAGACTTTGAATCACATATCTTTATACGCTTGATTCAGAAGATAAAAGTGTTTTTTATTAAATAATGCGATTTCCATTTTTAAATAAAGCAAATGGAGGAAAAAAAAAAGAAAAAAAAATCAAATATATTAGATATAACAAATAGAAATGTAAAATAGTACTACGTATTGAGCAATATTTATTTAAACTGAAATTATTTTATTTTATTGTATGACATATTACATTTTGCACAATTCCATGCCTTAGATATTGAAATGTACCAGTTATACAAATTGTAAGAAGTATTTAAAAAAAAAAAAAAAACATTTCAAAGCTATAACTTTTCACAAGTAACAGAACCCAGAGAGACAACTCTAAAAACATACAAACAAATATCAGACATTTGCCAAATAACAGGGGAATCTTTATTAATATATTTCTATAAACGTATATAAATATTTAAGGGTAAATTTTCAGTTTTGAATAAAAATATTTGCAAATGGTAAATAATTAAAAAAAAAATTGAATTAAAAAATATATTTTACAGTTTCACTTTACTTGAAATTTTCGTCTATTTCCATTTGTTTTTCTCTCTATCTCAATGCTATATCTATTGGTAGTTTTTAGAGATATTTCAGATCTAAGAGATGAATAGAAATTTTTAGATTATCTGAGAATAGGCTATTTAAAAATAAACTATGTTAAGCAAATGAAGATAAAAGTTATAAATTTAAAAACCACAAAACAACTTTTAAACGTTACTATATAACATATCGCACTTCTTACTGTACAGTAACATCATATTAAAAGCATTAATTTATGATTAATAATGTAATTATATATTATAAACATCGAATGCATTTTGTATTATAATTATGTATTATAAACCGCTAATCGTTATCTTGTACTATGATTCTCATTACTTTTTTAAACGAAATATTATTTGAATTTCAATTTATTTAAATATGTCTGTTACAAAATTGCATATTTAGAAGATGCAATATCTTTTTTAATTCAAAAATACATCTTTAAAAACACACACACAATAAATTAAGATCACAATTAATGAATAGTGAATAAATTATAAATGCAGTAAAATTTATTTTAAACTTTTCTGTTCTAATCAATATCTATATATTTTTAACATTCTCTCAGAAAGTTACATTATGTTATATTACTTAATATTTGTAACAATATTTTTCTTTCAATAAAATATTGTTCAAACTTACTTAAGGCTGTACATCAGTCAGACAGCTCCCTTTCTTCCTTCACATCTCTTCATGGGTTTTTTGTTGCTTCGTTTTATAAGGATATCGCAATCAAAAATGAATTTTTCCGAATTCTATTTTTTGAATATTACTCTTTGAATATGCTGCCTTTTAGCTTAGTTGAGCAATTTTTTTGAAAAAGTGAATTTAAATATTTCATTTCATTAAGTAAATTTACGGGTCTATATTGGGATCTCTAAACGAAATATGTAAGTTTATTTTTTCAAAAGATTGCTCACTAAGCTAAAAGGCGAGATATTCAAAGAGTAATATTCGAAAAACTTCATTTTTGAATTAGATATTCTTATAAAATGAAGCAATGAAAATTCCATTGAATAACATGGTAAGAAAGAAAAAGGGAATCTTACTGATGTACAGCCTTATCTCTGTGAAATGCAGTTTAGAAAGTCATTTTCTACACCACATGGATTTGAGTAGCCGATAATTTTTTATTTATTTATTTTATTTTATTTTTTTTTTTTTGGGGGGGGGGGGTAACAAAAGTGGAATTATCTATTTTCAACTAATTTTGTAGTGCAGAACTAAAAAATAATAGTGAAAAATCTGTAACACGCACAGTTTTTTTGTTATGATTATTTAATCTGTACTGGAAATAATGTACAAAAGTCTTTAAAAGACGTGTATTATTACTATCAATATTATTAATTTAGCACGGAATACTGTTAATATGGAGATAATATACATATTATAGACTAAGTAGAACATAAAAACATGGAAAATACGCTAAATGATTGAATTGTTATTACTTGTTATTTTGAAACCAAAACACAAAAATAGGCTTTTTTACGTCTTGTGTTAAATGTCTACCTTGTGATTTTAATATGAATAGTTCACAAATACAGCAAAACTTACCGGATACGGTTTTACAAGTTCTACACTAACAACTTGCCATTTTCAACATGAAACTTTAACTATAGAACAGCACAATCATACTTAACAAAGAATATCTGTTAATTAGAATACCAGAAAAAAAAAAGATAAGGTACAAATACAGGGTTGCCAAACAGGGGTTGCCAGCAGAGAGGTTGGCCAGGAGGCAGGATTGATAGCACGAAAGCTTACTATGTGTGATACAGTCGGCAGCAAAAGTATTTGAGCACTAGCAATAATCTATGTCTAAAAAAAGTACACTTAATACTGCTTTCTTAAATAAATCCTTGTCGAGTCATATTCTTAGTCAGTCTAAGAATATGATTCGACAAGGATTTATCTTACAAAATAGTATTAAATGTAATTTTTTGATATCGGAATTTTTGGCTAGCGCTCGGATACTTTTGCTGTCGACTGTATTGTGAAGATCATTAAAAAAAAAAAAAAAAAAAAAAAAAAGTGAAATTTGCTATTTTCTGATACTTTAACAAAAAAATTGAACAAAGATGGTTCCCGGGACTCTGAGTTGCCAGGACTCTGGGTTGCCAACAGGAAAGGTTACCAGCTGTGATACTGTGAAAATGATTAGAAAAAACCGTGAAAATTGCCATTTTCTGATACTCTAACAGAAAAAAAATGTGACGTGGTGGGACTTTTTTACTTGCAGATATTTAAATAAAAATTGGAACTAATAATAAAAATAATAATTAGACCGTTGTTACCGAACCACTGTAGACCAGTCTTATTCTTCCAATCAGACAATTACTAGGACATAAAATATAGCAAATATAGTTTTTTTCTTTTTTTTTTTTCTTTTTTTTTTTTTTTTTTTATTATTTAAAACAAAATAAAATACCCATCTCAATAATACACACTGGCATATTTCCAAGTAAATTTAAAATAAAGCTGTTCTTCAAATACAGATTTTATGCGTACTTTTAAAAGATTTATAATACTGTTTTTTATATGAAGAACTAAAAAAATATTTTTCTACCGGCATTTCATTTTTTCCCTAGTGGTATTTCTTTTTTATTGTAATATTTAAGCACTTTTATTTTTAAAATATTTATTATCATATGTAACTTTTTTAAAAAGAAACAAATAAACAATGGTAAAACAGTTGTATAGATAAAGCTAATAAAATCATACTGTGAAAAGTTAATTAAATAAAAATGTCTGTAGTAATGTATTAAAAAATTTGTTATGTTATATTTTTTACACCTTCTAATAATAATTACCAGAATTCTTTGTAATAAATGTTTTAGAATTTTACGCATTGCGTAATTATGGACCTTTAAAAAAAAAAAAAAAAAAAAAAAGAAAAGTTAGCGTCTATGATTAAATATATTTATTCACATATGTTATATTTTTGTGGTTAATGTTTTTGTAATAAACACACACTCACACACATCAAAATATTTTATTTTACTGTTTTAGAATATTAAAAATTTCCCTTTCTGAAATTCAATTTAACAATGTTTTAAATTAAAATTGCTATTTCTTTTAATTTACGGTTCTAATATTGTTACCAAAAAATGTGTGGAACAGCTGAAAAATTGCTTGTTACTAATTCCTTATGAAACACGAATGTATAATATGTATGTTCCTTATGTATAATATGCTTACACATATTATATATATATATATATATATATATATATAAACAACTTTATTATATTCAAAGATTTTTGCTAATTATAAAATACGACTTGTGGTAATATGAAAGAAAGAATTAAGATATTTTATGCACTATAGACTTTTTTACTTAAATTCTTTGCTCAAGCAACGGAATTTTAAAGTGACTGACGTTCTCATAAATTTTATAGATACAAAGAATCAATGACTTAAAGTTTTCCATTAGACTAAATAATAGATAAAACTAATTGCATTTTAAATATTTAAATATCGGATTCACTCTTTATCTCAATAATTACTTTTCTGATTCATAGCAGAACATAATGATTATGAAAATTGAATGTCAACTACTGATTTCATGGGCTTTTAACATAGAATTCTCTGTGAAATAATGTAAAAAAAGAAAATTTTCTGCTTACTTTATTTTCTGCTTACTTTCTCCTTACTGAAAACTTTATTTAAATGTACGCTATTTAAATAAAGTTTTCTCCACTAAAAAAGTAAAATAAAATAACTTAAAATACTTTAAATGATTTTTTTTAATAAAGTTTACTATTGTTAAGATTAATGAGCTAGCGCTATTATATTATTATAATGCATATTTTAAGTCATGTTTACAGAACTTGAAAATTAGTGTAAAATTAGTACTTTAAATTCATTTTAAGGATACAGTTATGCTTCTTGAGTATATTTTGATAAGTAAATGATGTGAGATTATTTTTTAAATTAGTATTTATAGAACAAGCAGATTAGTGTAAAGCTAATATAATTAAATTCATTCAATAATACAGTTCTGTTTGTTTTGTATATTTTGATAAGTAATTGATATGAACTTCTAATGTACAGGATGTTTGCTATCAACTTTTATTTTATGGAAATGTATTTTAGATATATTAAAATAATTATGAAGATTCGTAAAAAATAGAACAAAATTTTGCAAATTCCATCAAAATTTTAAGATGTTTCAATTTAAATATAACACTATTTCAATTTTTATATGGACTCTATACAGAAAAATTATATGTGAATAAAAGTTTTCCATAATACAATTTGGTAGTGTACAAAACAGCAGTATTGTCTCATAAAAAACCTTAAAGTCACGTTCAAAGAAAGTTATTGGCGTATACGTATTAATGTAAATTTAAAATTTAAATATGTTAAATAGTGTTTTCTTATTTTTTTTTTTTGTAATATTATAATAACTTAATTGATATTTTTAAGTTAAACCTCTGTGTCGATGCTGATCAAAATATTAGTCGGAAAGTTATTTTGAAACCATCATTTGACTGATCGCCAAAAAATATGTTCAAAGGTCATTTAGGTACTATGTAGATTTTTCAAATTAAATTGTCGATTAGTAAGTCTTCACGGTAAATCTCCATTTAGGGTCGAATTTTGACCACAAATTTTATAAATTCAATAAACCGTTGAGTTACTTTTCCTTTTCGAAATGTTACACTTTATTAGATTCAAAAATTTATGCTTTCTTTAATTTTTATCACGAATCGTATTTTGTTAATTATAAAATATGATTCATGATAAAAGTGAAAGAAAAAATCAATTCCAATTATTATATGCATTACAGATTCCGTTTACTTAAATTCTTTGCTCAAGCGACGAAATTTTAAAGTGATTGACGTTCTCATAAAGTTTAGACATGCAATGAACCAATGACTTCAAATTTTCCCTTAGAATAAATAATAGATAACACTAACTGCCTTTAAAATATCGGATTCACTCTCTATCTGAATAATTACTTTTCTTTTTGAGAGCAATTATGAGACTTGAAAGTCAGCTATTTATTCCATGGGCTATTGACAAAAAAAACCAAAGAACTTATGAAAAAATGTAAAAAAAAAAAAAAAAAAAAAAAAAAAAATGATTTTTAACGCTATTTAAATAAAAATTTCTCAACTGGAAAGATAAAATAAAATAAAAAAAAAACCTAAATTGCTTTATATAATTTTTTAAGTCTAATGAACTATCGCTAATTTTTTGTAGCATATTTTTTATCATATTTATAGAACATGCAATATAGTGTAAAACTAATATAGTTAAATTCATTTAATAATACAGTTCTGCTTGTTGAATATATTTTGACAAGTAAATGATGTGAACTTTTAATGCACAGGATATTTTACATCTCCTTCAAATTTACAGAAATGTATTTTAGATATATTTAACTAATTAAGAAGATTCGTAAAAAAAAGTGGGGTACAGGATTGTACAGATTCCATCAAAATAGTCAAGGTATTCAATTTACAAAATAATATCTAAATTTTTGTACAGATTTTATACAGAAAAAAATATATGTGAATAAATGATTTCCATAACCTAATTTGTAGTGTACAAAACTTCAATATTGTCTCTTAAATGCCTTAAATCTGTGTTTAAAGAATGTTGTTGAAGTATACGTAATAATGTTATGTTAAAATTTAACCCTGTTAAATAATTTATTTTTTCCCTTTGTAACCTGTGCATTGCAACAGAAATGCATTCTATCTGTATCCATTAAAATCATCGTTTTCCTGTCTTGGCATACCTCTGAGAATTTTTATGATACAATACTGGAATCGTGTATGTCACAAAATTTAGGTATGGTGTACTTACGAGTCTCTACGGAGCATTTATGGGTGCCGGGAATAAGCAGATTGTTTTAGTAATTCCAAGTCCTCCAGTCCACTTTACGTGCTTTTTATTGAGTTTTTCATCACGATTTTTCTTGTACCATCAGACTATTGTCAACACATTTTTCCCTTTTTTTTTTTTTTTTTTTTTTTTTTTTGTTGTTGTTGTTGTTGTTGTTGTTTATTCCTAATTTAAAATGAAATGGAACATATTAATAATATTTATTAAATAAACTAGTTGGCATAGGTGGACTCTGCTCAGTTCCCCATCATATTTATGTTCTCAGAAATTTCTAGTGTGACACAAATTATAATCATGTTAAAAAAAATGAATTTGACCAAAGCTTGATACAGTGACAGAATGAAATCCCCGCCTAATAGGCTATCCACCGTTCACTTCGATATATTTATCTTATTCTAATCTATTAATTTATTTTATCGGGGTCAATTCCGTTGTTTAGTTTTCATGCTACTATTTCCAATGCAATAATCCTCAAAATTCATATTTATATGAAAAATTTACAATTTCGCTATGTTGATAAAATCGTAAATTTCGAATAATTTACGAAATTTTCCTAGTAGAATATTTGTATTCAAACATGTTCAAACAAATATCATAAACGTAATTTTGAAGTTTTCTATGTCTAATGTATTTAGGATCCTCAAAATGGAAGTTTATGCTCAAGTTTGCCTTATTCTCACATGTTAAGTAAATCGTAAATTCCAAATAACTTACGAATTTTTTAAATTGGAAAAATCATAGTCTATGATATTCATGCCAGTATCCTAAATAATATTTCGAAAGTGGTCTGACATCTTTACGATGAAAATATCCCTCAAGATTGACGTTTATGTGAAATTTTCTCTATTTTGCCATGTTAAGAAATTCGTAAATTTCCAATAACTTACGAAATCTTTATATTGGAAAATTCATAGTCATTAATATTCATGCCAGTGTCCTAAGTAATGTTTCAAAAGAAGTCTGACATCTTTACGATGAAAATATCTCTCAAAATTGACGTTTATGTGATATTTTGCCGTATACTGCAATGTTAAGAAATTCGTAAATTTCCAATAACTTGCGAAATTTTCAATGTAGCCTATTTATAGTTACTGATGTTCATTCCGGCATCGAAACGGATATTTTAAAACTGGTCTGATATTTTTACAGTAAAAAGTTTCTGTTTAATGCACGTTTAAGTGAATTTTTGTCCTATTCTCCCATGTTAAGAAAATCGTAAATTTCTCAAAACTTACGATGTTTTTAAATTCGAATGTTGTAAATGAATAGGGTTCTTGCCAGTGTCGAAAGTAATATTTTAAAACTGATCTGACCTCTCTGCGACAATTTGTTCTTGAGATATCGTGTTCACAGACTAACAAACTAACGGACTGACCCACTAACAGACTAATAGACTAACAGACACCCTACAGACAGACACCATACAAATTTTGTCATTTTCGGATACCTAACACCTGAAAACGTGTAGAAAAGTCAAAAAACCGAGGTCGAAAATTTTCACGATTACCTAAGTTCCCCATACCTATAGTATGATGGGGAACTAATTATTTTATTTTTTCAGGTTGGTGTTTCAATATATCAGGATGGATTGTTTCTAAATTGCCTTTCTTTCATTTCGGGGGGATTTTTTCTCGCGGGTTTAGGTTTAGGTTTTATTACTTTTTAGGTTCATGGTGTGTTTTTGTTTTTCTGGAGGGTTTTCTGTTTTTGTCTTTCTGGAAAATAATTAGTCTTTGTTTCATTTGATTCATTTAGGGGTTCTTTTCTATTGTGGTTCGTAATCAATCAATAAAATTCATGGTTTCATTGTTCGTTATTTGCTATGGGGTTTTGCTTTTTTTTTTTTTTTTTTTTTTTTTTCATCCAAGTGTCTCCTAATCTGGTCTTGGCAGGCTGGGAGTGTTGCAGGCGTAAAACTAGTTTAACTCCACTGGCAAGTCACAAGTGTTGCCGCCTGCCTCCTTCCTTCCTTTCATGGGTTTCTTGGGTTGTTTATTTCCCTGGATTTCGATTTAGTTTGAGTTTTTCTGTTGGGATTTGGTTGAGTTGTTTTGCTGTATCGTTTGTTTTGCGAAATGTTAAAATTTAAATTTGGTTTCTTTAAATATGTGTATTTCATCCCCTGAAGAATTTTTTTATCACCTTTCTGAGCTGCTCCTACATAGAGAAATTGTTCACTCTTAATGGTCTTTGTGGTTTGTGTGATCTTGTGTCTGTTGCTTGGCTTCTATTGCGCTTAATGGGTCATTATTGTACACTACAGAGTTCTCTCTTTTCACCTTGAAATATTGTCCTACAGTCAAACTTCTATTCATCAGAGTCTAATTACACGGTCCTATTTCAATTTATAACAGGTATTGTTGTACAGTGGATTGGCGACAGTGCTATTATTGAACTTGATAACTGAATCAATTTGGGAAATCTTGTTGCTTTGTTTGGCGTGTGTATGTCTCTTTGGTGAATTGTTTGACTAACTATTCTTCGTTCTCATTTCTTGCTTCTACTATGAAAAGGATTATATATGTATATATATATATATATAGACAGATGGATAAGTAGGTGGATAGATATACATATAGATATATAGCATATATAGATAAATCTATCTTTATATGAATATATTGAATAGATAGATTCTGATAATAAATACCAACGATAGTATAATACAAGAAAACAGATAATGAAATATCGCCATAATCCGCAAGAACGATAAATAAATAAGTAAATAAAATACATTAAAAACAGTCAGAAATAGTTTTAATATAGAAAAGAAAAAATGTAATTCTCTCTTAAATATTATCCGCAAAAACTCGTAAATCACATAATAATTAATTTTAAAATGGAGTTAGTTTAAAAATAGAAAAATAGAACAAAAAAATATATGCAGATTTTAATAGTAATAATACTTTATTATCATGATCAAATACGATGAAGAAAAGACTTGAATTAATTAAAAAGCCACTAACAGATAGAAACAAAGCAATATTCTAAAATAGAGGGTTACTACAAAAAAAATCTGGAGTGACTCCACTCGACTTTCCGAACATTGAGTAATTAACAGTTTTGTAGATAAAGTAAAGAAAGAGGAGTTGTTAAACAAACAAAAGAGAGAAAACCATAATAGAGTGTTTGAGTATTTTTCTCCATCTATTACACGATGTTTTATTTAACGCTACTGAACTTTGAGCCCATAGATCATAATGATAAAGAATTTTTCGTTGTGTCCCTGTAGAAACCTATAAATGCTAGATTCACCAAAATGCTTATAGTTAGTGCAACAGTGATTTATAATACTCATATAAATTTTCAGCTCAATTCAATAAGGCGTTTCGTACTTTTAAAAATTTAGTCCCATAGGCCATAATGATAAAGAATTTTTCTTTGTGTCCCTGTAAAAAACTGTAAGTGCTAGATTCACCAAAATCTATACAGTTAGTTCAACTGTGATCTATAACATGTGTACAAATTTTTTGCTCAGATTAATAAGGCGTTTAGACGCTATCACACTTTTAAAAATTTGGCCCCATAGGCATAATGATAAAGAATTTTTCTTTGTGTCCCTGTAAAAAAACTATAAGTGCTAGATTCTCCAAAATCTATACAGATTGAGTATTTGTGACCTATAATATGTGTATAAATTTTTTGCTCAATTGAATAAGGCGTTTAGATGCTATCGCACTTTTAAGATTTTGCTCCCATAGGCCATAATGATAAAGAATTTTTCTTTGTGTCCCTGTAAAAAAACTATAAGTGCTAGATTCACCAAAATCTATAGGGTTCGTACTATGGTGACTTACAATATGCGTACCAACTTTCAGGTTAATCGAACAAAGCGTTTAGACGCTAGCGTGTTCACTCACAGACATACAGACATACATACACACATACACACATACACACACATACATACATCATCGTAAAAATAGTGAAAACGGACTCAGGGTACCTCAAAACGTATAGAAACATCAAAATCTCGAATTCGGATTTTTGACATGATTACAATACTTTCCTCACTATAGTGTTCGGAAAGTAAAAAAAACTGGACAGAGAGACCAATTAGCATCACAGTATAATAAAGAATGAAATATAATGGAATGAAAAGCTATTAAATTAATTCATTTAATAAGATTAAAAATTTATTCAAATTTATATACATTTAAAAATAAATATAATTACTGCAAATAAAAAAAAAAAAAAAAAAAATTCATCATTTTCTCAATATCAGGAAAAACAAGAGGTCAACAACGAAAACGGTATTTTTTAATTCTGCCTTAAAATGAATTCTGTCACTTTTACACAACCTGCAATGCAAAAGGATCTGTTCAATATTTCTAACGGCATCGAAGAAAACACGAGATCAACTCAACATTGGAGAATTAAAACGAAAAGGTAAATAATGAAGTTATCATGTCTATTTAAATTCTGGGTTATTTTGCAGTCATTTGCGAATGTTTAAAACCAGTAGCCGGTTTTCAGTATTTTAACACATTGCATCATTTGTGCAGATTATTGCATCATCTCATGTGCTGATTGCATCACACGAATTCTACTGCTAAATATAAAGGTGCCCGGCACGTTTATCGCCAGTTGTTTATTGGAATATGTCGTAGACAGTTCTGCTGTGTAATTGTTGTAATAGGTAAAAAACCTTCACTTACTGTTACAAAAAGGTCAGAAATATTGACTCTGGATAACACTGAATTTTCTGAACGCCAAATAAGTTCAGGGGTAAATGTTAGCAAGACAACTGTGCATCAAGCTATTAGTAAATTTAAAATTTCGGGAAAATTTGTGGACCTTAAGAGTTGTTTCTTTTTCATACTTAGAGTAAGTCGAGGTTTTCTTGCAGGTTTATAGGATGATAAATCAAAATCTTTGGCGAAACGTCTTGAAACAGTACTCAAAACTGACGTTGGTGCCTTTTGCAGCCAGATAATGTCTAATCGTATTGCAGGAGGTTCTTGGATTTCGTACGACCATCCTTATCACATGATCAACGCATGCACTCATTTTTTTAGGACGACCGCTTCTCTTAAGGTCAACAAATTTTCCCGAAATTTTAAATTTACTAATAGCTTGATGCACAACTATCTTGCTCACATTTACCCTCTAACTTATTTGGTATTCAGAAAATCCAATTTTATGCAGGGTCAATATTTCTGACCTGTTTGTAATAGGAAGTGAATTTTTTTTTTACTCTTTATAATAATTACACAGCAGCACTGTCTACGACAAAATCCAATAAATAACTGGCAATAAACGTGCCAATTAGAATTCGTCTGAGGCAATCAGCACATGGGAGGACGCAATTATCTGCGCAAATGATGCAATGTGTTAAAATACTGAAAGTCGGTTACAGGTTTTTAAACTTTTGTAAATGACTGTAAAAACTCACCTTTTAAACATGTAGTACAATTTAACATTTTTTTAAGTACATAGCGCAAAGGAAACTTATTTTAATTGATTTTCGCTTATGTTTTTATAATGCATTTGAATATGTTTGTGTAGCCTTTATAAACGAATGATTAATTATCATCTTACCATATTCTATAAGAAGTAGGTCTTTATGCATCTTAATAATATATGTTAATTTCGTTATGTTTTGTGTTGTACAAAAATATTAAAACATGCTGTACAGAATTATCTCCATAGGGAGTAACGCATTCGAATTCTTTTGTGAATTCCTGTATAAAAATTAGATCTGCTCTTTGTAATCTATTCAAGTGTAAATATGTTATAGTAAATATAAACATAAATACATCTGTTTGAAGTTATTCTAAAAATATTTACATAAATGTATAAAGTAGCTCATGTAAATCGACAGACGAAGAGATAAACGAATAACATTTATAAATACTTTTTGACTTAGTTGGAAAGTTTTAAAAATATAGATATTCAAAAAATAACCGAAATACCTTAAATTATTATTTGAAAATTAAATAGTTTTAGAAAATTATATATATTCGTATCCTAAGAAATACAAATGAGGGAAGGCAGTTTATATTTGAAGGAAAACATTTCAGAGAAAATGTTATAAACGTGCTCTTAATTTAATATAGATACGTCTTTCTGAATATTTTTTAAAAAGTGAAAAACGAAGTAAAACATTAATATTCATGAGACTATCATAATTTAATTTAGGGAGAAATGCTGCATTTCATCATAAAAAAAAAAAAAAGAACATGCTTCATTTAAATGCATATATAAGTTTTCTTAAAAAATAAACTGCGTGATAATATTTAGAATAGGTATAACAAATGTTAAAATATAAAGATATCTTTCTTGTATCATTAAATAATGAAAGCATAGAACAAGCATATAATTTAAAATAAGATTAAAAGAATAAAGAAAACCAGTAAAAAATAATAATAATAATAATAATGATATTTACAATGGGTAACATTACCTTTCATACAGTTAAAATAGTTATAAAAAGGTTTTTTAGAGCATATATATTGGACACAAATCATGTCACATTTAAAAAAGATATCAGAATATCTCACACCTATATGGAAACGTATCATTTTATATTATTTTATTATTTATTTATTTATTATTTGATTACTTAAATTTTTAAACTGTTTATGAAATGAATCAAGCCAAAGTAGATAAGATAACGAATTAAAAGTTCGTAAAACATAAAATAAAAACTGTTGACGTTCTAATCATAAATATAGAGCAGGTAGAATAATGAAAAATGGAAAATTACATTATTAACATTTATATTAACGTTATTAACACTTTATGACAATTTAACTGTTGAATGACAATAGTTCGAAATAGTCGAAATTATACATGAAAGATTACTTATTCATTTAAGTTAATTGCTTTTTGTTAAATAGTTTTAAAATAAATTACATATATATATATATATCCTTTAGAAGAGTCCTAATTTAAATTACTTTCTAAAATAAGTTTCCTTCATTTTCAATTAGTTAATTAAATCTGCGCATTACGATAAGGTCAGAATTTTCACATAACATTGCAACAGAGTTATTTTAACTCGTTTGCAATTAGTTGAGTCATTTTGCAATTTTATAAATAGAAGTCAAAATCTTTTTTGAATGTAATTACTTTGAAACATTAATAAATGTCATGACTGTAAACTGTTATCGTATGTGTTGAATACAATTCGTTATACTTCTGTTGATTAAAATGCTTCATGAATACATTTAAAACATTTCAGCATTAACATTTAGATTAAGGATTAGATAAAAAATAGATATATAAATAAATAAATAAATAAATAAATAAAAACGAGAAACGTTATAATAGATATATATATATATATATATATATATATATATATATATATATATATACATATTATATAACACATTCCCACATACACTTTTGATTCAAAATATATCCATAATTGAAATTTTCTCCATCGAAAGTCGAAATCATTTTTTTTATTTGTTATCAATCTTTTACTGAGTCTAAATATAAATGCTGAAATATTTTTATTATATTCATGAAGCAATATAATGATTAAAAACATAATGAAATGCTTACAAAACAAGCGACAAGATGTTATTGTCATTTCGCCGACGTTTCTGTCTAATTACATTCAAAAGAGATTTTTAATCTCTACACATGAAATTGCAAAATTACTCAACTAATTGCAAAAGAGTTAAAATATCGCTTTTGAAAAGTTACGTGACTATTGAGCCCTTATCGTAATGAGCCAATATATAGCACACTGAGGAAATTTACTTTAGAAAGCAATTTAAATTTGGACTTATGTAAATGAAAACTAATTTGTTTTAAAGCTATTTAGAAATTACCAATTAACTTAAACGATTTAAAGTAATATTGGATATGCAATTTTAAATATTTGAATATTTTATCTTTGAACCGGTAAGTAGTCTTGAAGTGTTAATTTTTTTTTCTTTTTTGTAATTATCTGTCGATTTACCGTTTATGTTTAAGACGACAACAGTTTGAAATGTAAATTTTACATAAAATAAATTTACCATATTAAGTTTTGTGAACATTTGATTTGTTTTGTTATTTAGTAAGTCTTGATTCTTCCTGAGCAGTATGGTTATTTATGGATGCAATAAATAAGTAAATAATTATTAAATTGAAGAAAAATAATACTTTTTCTTACATGCATGAAATATTTTCTTATCTATTAAATGCGACATGATTTCAGCAGTCGAGTAAAATTAGACACTAAAATTAAAAGTCGGGTTGTGATTTTGGTTATTTTGTACGTCGTTAGGACCAACTGGAGCAAATTGAACCTAAAATTTCATTTTCTAAATCCTGTGCTCACTGTATACTTTGTAAAAATCTGCAAAATATTCTGACTTTTTTCAAGCATTACCTTATATTAGGTGACCGGAAAGTAAAGTTGTTTTTGCGTACGTCGATATTCGATTGTCATTCATATAAGATCATTGTGTGCTTGAACTCGTGCCAAAAACATTTCAAGGTTAGAGTGACTTGTTTACTAATAAATGAATAAAGCTCTTTTTTTTTTTTTTTTTTTTTTTCAAATTTATAGAGAAATGGCCAGCCCAATAATGGAATTGGGCGTTGTAAGTTTAATAATATCCAGAGTTGTAAGTTTTTTGAATTTTGAAAGTGTACTAACGCAACAATTGCTGTAAAAATTATTTGCGTTGTTTATCCAAAAGCATTTAATATTAGCAAATAATAAATGTGGTGTTTTAATTCAAATTCGTTAATTTTGATCTTTCTTACGATGAGGAAAACAAGCACCTTTAGATAATGACATGTTAACGGCGAAAGTGAAAGCAAATCCATGTCAAACAATCGAGAAACCGTCAAACACTCTTTAGCAATCTTGGTCTACCCTCCAAGAACATTTACAGCAGATTGGTAAAGTATGCAGAGCACATGTTTGGATCTTGCATAAACTGTCTAAAGGAAAAAAGTTAATCAAACAAGCACATGCAAATTAATGCTCCAGTGGCACGATACAGAACCGTTTTCTGATTACTTGAACACTGGAGATTGCATATGGGTACTTTTTGATAATCAAAAATGCAAATGGCAGTAGCTCTCTTCGAATGTATCACCACAAAGTACAGCTAAGCCAGATTTAGATCACAAACATGTGCTTCATTGTTTTGTGGATTACTCACGGAGAAGGTTATTTTGAAGTGCTAAAACCCGGGAATATTACGATTTTTCAAAGAATATAGTATAGGAAATATATATAACCACAAAACTATGAGTTGCCTAAAACACAGTTGAAAAAAAGCACGTACAGCTTATTGTAATACTATATTCAGCGTAAAATTACTGTAATTTTATGATCGACAGGACGTATCAAATAAAATATGGAAAATAACGTGACTATAGATACTATGTATAATGTGTATGTGTTGTGCATATGTAATAGCGAATTAAATGTAAATGTGTTACTTTCTGTTTAAAAATTTTAATCCAATAAACACCCAAACTGAAGTCAACGGGTAAGGCGTTGTTGCAGGTAATAGAGAGACGGGCTCGAGATTATGTGGATGAGGAAGACCAGTGGGGACCCTAAGCAAGGTTAAGCAATTTCAGTGCCAATATTGTCTTTTTAATTATTTATATATCTTTTTTTTTGTGAAGCGGTATTAAAAAAAATAGTGAATTCTTTATTTTTTTTTAATTCATTTAAAGTAGTAATCAGCGAAGTGAAGCCTGTTAGTGTATTTCAAATAACATACAAAACTTTATTTTTTATAGTAGTTTTCTTTTTTCTTCTAGAAATTAATTATAATTTAAATAAATTTCCGGTTTGTTGCTATATATTTTAGTATTCAAGAATTAAAGAAATATTCTAAAAACATCAACACCTGGAAAGCATTTTCTGAATATTCTCGCGCAGATTACTTGTAAAACATTGTTATATATGCATTCTAAATTAGGTGAGTTGTTCTTGTAAATGACTACAGCATTTTCCCGTAAATTAAGTTAAGTTGTTTTGATGAATACTAATGTTTTGCTATGTTTTCATATTTAAAAAAAATAATTTAGGAACACATACATAATAAAGCGCAGTTTTATAATATTTTCTATAAATTGTTTTTATTATATATGTAACTTTCTTTTTGCAGTTTTAAAGAATAAATAAGAAGTATAATTCCATGTAACAAATCTGAAAAAAAAAATCTATTTAAAATTTTTAGTAATATTTAAATCGATGAATATTCTTAAAATATTTTGAAACTAATATATTTCATTTGAATTCTTTATCTTATATAGCTAAAATTATTTAGAAAGATTTTTTTTTTCTTCTATTTAAGATTTAGTTTAAGCTTTTTTTTCTTCTTTTCTTAGAGATTTACTTACTTACATATACTAATATAATTAAGTAAAACTTAAGTAACATATTCATTATATTAAACATATACATTTACTTCTATATGTTTAACGTTCCAGTGAACTATGTTTAATTAAAATTTTATATCGTTTTCTTGCGAAAACACATTTATTGAGTGTAATGTTTTATTAAAAAAATATATTTCAACATTTCAACATTACCGCAAAATAGCTGTTCTAAAAATATTTGTTTCAGAATTTGATAATATTGTCCAAAATAACTACAATTTAAAAAATCATTTATGCTTCGATTTCTTGAAAAAAAGAACCTATGTTTAAGAATAAAAAACTTCATTTAAAACAACTTGAGTTATTTTTATTTTACTTTTTTTTAAAGACGACACTTTTTTAAAATCGTTTATGAAAATGAAATGTTGACTTATTCGATATTTTTTAATTAATTCTTTGTTTAACATCCATTAAAAATAATGAGTTTAACTTGTAATTTTTATAATAAATGTTAACTTTTGTTTGCAAACTAGGGAAGTAATTAGTGAGATAATGACTGAATCGATGTTTTAGAACATTTAAAATGCAATTACATTTATTCGTTGTTTAAAGGAACTCGATCATTTAAATTGGAAAACTGTAAGTCAATAATTCATTGTATCTATAAACTTTATAAGGATGTCGAATACTTCAAGATTTCTTCACTCGAGTGAAGAGATTATGTAATGGAAAATATCTATAGTGCGTAAAGTGTGCTATAAAAGATTATATATAGATTTTACCATTAATAATATACTATATTTCACATAAGCTGGACGTTAAAGATATGTTTTTACACATATTCTCATTTAATGCTTTTCATAAATTAAATAAATAATTACATTAAATAAGTAAATAAATGGAATACTTAAAGTTAAAAAATAATTGGTATTGTTATATTTTGGAAACGTTCCTGAGATTTTTCTACACGAAAAGTTCATCATTTCAATATTGCGTGGGATTTAATAACATTGCACTTAAGTTGCCATGTTAGCTTTTGGCAACGGTATTCGACTCGAGGTAGTTCGATACAACACTATTTTGAAATTGTGTAGGATGCATACTTGATTTTAGATATTTACTAATTTTTTATGATATATTCTATGGTTACAGATATATTCAAAGAGCATTATTAGTTAAAATAGAACAATTAACTGACCAAAAATTTAAAGGAATAAAACATTTCAGAGTGTAAAAATAATAAAAATTAAATAATTTTAAACGAATTCTTTAAATATATTCTAAAAAATTACATAGTAAATTAAATTTGTATATAAACTCCTTACATAGTTCTTCCTTTTTATATTTATTCCTTTTTTCATTTTCTAAAAACATTTCCGACGTTAAGCTAATCCCCCATCACGTAGTACTAATGCTGCTTAAAACACACTCAGCCAGTAACCTCAAACGGCCTTAAGTTAAATCTTAAAAATCCTTTTTATTAAGATAACGTCGCATCATTCTTTGCCTTAACCTCTGCTGAATTGAATGCTGAATCTTTTTCATATCGTATGCTCTTAAAAAATGGCAAAGTTTGACTCTATTCAAACTATAACTCATCTCAACTATAACTCATCATTTGAAAGAAGCTCGGCCAAACTGGAAAATTCGGCTATTACATTACGTTTCCCTCTCATGTGCTCGTTAATTTGGTGTTATAGCTAGAATATTTATTTTCCTCTCCTCTTTCTCAAATGAAGAAAATTTTATAGAAACGAAACTATCAGTAACTGTTTACTTATTTTAATCTGTCTATAAACGTCTCTTCTGTTAATTAAATGATGCACAATCTGTTCACCCTCCCCTCCCGCCCCCCCTTTTTTTTTCTACAGGTGCTATTACTTTTCTTGAAATTATTTGTATTGGCATTTCTAATTGACCTTTTCTTGCGCTGTTAATAAATGGCAAGGTTTTGAATTAATTTAAAATATAACTCATCATATTTTAATTGAGCTCAAACAAACTAGACAATTCCGAATTACCCTCATGCTATTATATTTTCTTCTTGTTTCACCTACTTTGGTTCTCTACTTAGATTATCCGTTCTTGCCTCCTTTTTCATGATTGCAAGGAATTTTCTAGGAACATAGCTATCATGAACCACCTAGTTCTTTTACTTTATCTTAAAAGTGTTAACAATTGATTAAATTCGTACGTATAAACACCGTTTTTCTTTGCCTTAGAGATGCCATTATTTTTATGGATTTTTATTGTGTTAAACTGATAAATTACCATTTCTTACGCTCGTAAAAAATGTCGAAGTTTTAAATTTTTCAAAAATATAAATCATCTCATTTTAATTGAACTTGATTAAATTGGATTATTCCGAATATTCGCCATTGTTTATTGTGTAGTACTACTGCGATGTAAAATCAATTTAGTTGAATCGTCTTTATGCCATTATATTTACTTCCCCTGTCTTCATTCCGTTTTTTCTCTACTCAGAAAATTCTTTCTATATCCTTTGTTCATGAATGAGGAGAAATTTTTTGGGACAAATTATTATTAACCATGTAGCTGATGTCCTTGAAAATCATTTCTGCTCATTAAATTCATACATGCATTTGTATCTTCTTTTTTCTCCATTATTTTTCTTGGATTCTCTTGCATTAAAATTCTGAAACATCCATTTCTTACGCTCTTTAAAAATGACATCCTAGCTTTATTCAAACTATAACTTCTCTCATTAGAACTATGCTGAACAATTCCTCACTGTCGCCATGCTATTATAATATCTCATCTTATCTTCATCAATTTAGTTGTCTCTCTCTCTCTATATAAATTCATGAACCCGAAGGAAACTATTATTATTAAGCATAATCCATTACATAGTTTTAAAACAATGTTTAAAAATTGAATTCGTACACAACCAAAATTTTAGATCCAGATGAGTATAATAAACCGAAAATGTAAAAAGGTTTAGTATAGGAAAAAAAAATTCCACAGAATTTGCTATAAAAATGTTTGGGACAACAAATTATGAAATTGAAATATAGTATTGAGATCTTTAAAAAATATCATTTTAAAAAAGAGCAAAATAATAGAAACTGGGATATTTCCGTGTCTGACACTACGTGACTGAAAACACAAAATATAGGATTATATTCATTTAATAGATAATAAGTAAAAAAAAAAAAAAAAAAAAAAATGTGGATTTACTTCACCTTCACACTGACCTGTCTATAACTCTCTAGAAATCAGGAAAACTTTTATGTGATATAGATTCTTTTGGTCATGATACGCCACCGCGCCTTTAGAATGTAGAAAACAAGGGAAAAAAAGCTAAAAACCCATAGAAACACGGGAAAAAAGAGTCAAATTCCATAGAAAAAAGCATGGAACGAAAAAAAAAAAAAAAAACTCACAATGTGAAGTGTGGAAAAAAATAAAAAATAATAAAAAAAGGCTAACACCAGAAGGAATAAAGGAACAAAATTCACTAGAAAAATACATCGGACCGAGCTGGAGGATGGCATTGGGCATTAATCGTCGAGGCTTAATACGTCTCGCCTAGTAATTATAGTAATATTTTATTTTATTAATATATATATATACTACATGAGATAATTTTTTTGTATTCCGAAAATATAAAGGAATGTCTCCGATTGTGGAGAGGGTTTTTATTTTGTCTTATATCTTTTGATAGAATAGGTATTATGCAAACATATGAATACCAGTGAAAAGCTAGAGTCCTTAGCTAACGTTTGATGAAGTAACTCCATTGATATTGTCAACCAGAAAAAATATTATTACCAATTTTATGAAGTGGTCATTTTTGAACAAAAAATTGTGTACCTGGTTGTGGGCGCACTTGAAAAATCCGCTAAAAATGAGAAAAGAAAAAGAAAAACACCATAAATACAGAAAATAACAATTTTTTTTATTTTGTATGGATTCAGTGGCGAAATTAGCAACAGAAAATGGCATTTTTCCAATTTTTTTTTGTCTTCTTCTTCGTCCTCCAAATTAGAGATGCAATTGTTGAAAGTAAAATAATTTTTGTGCATATTGGCATGCTTCAAATGCCCCAGACGATCACACTCGTTGCATTTGATTGAGTTGGCTTTTTTGTCTTACTTTTTCCAGTTTTCTTCTGGGTGGATAGAGATGCTGCTAGAAGATTCATATTCTCAAGCAGTAAATTTTATGGGTTTCTTATACACTAAGCAATTTTAAATGGCTTTAACCAGCCTATGAAAATCCATTTCTTTTGAACCGGTTGACGTTTCCGGTGTCAATAGGGCTAAAAATGCCTAAAAAAGCATAAAACACTAATAAAATATGTTATGTTGACATAAAATGACATATTTTCGAATTTGCTAGTCAAACACACGCTTTAAATGAAAACAAAAAAGGGCGCCGACAATCAAGAAAATAGCAGAAAAAATTTTTCGATCAACATTTTGTCCGTATTCGATATTGCATCACAAAATATAATGAATATACCGCCTTAATATACATTAAACTCACATTTTTTAATTATTTCACTTGGATGTATCGTACACTGAAAGTATGCATAAATTACTTTTGTGTTGCTTCTTTTTTCATTTAATTCTTTTTTAATATTATTTTTTTTAGATGATTGTACTTACAAAACAAATGCGTCTGTTCACTTTGGTGTTAGAAAAAAAAAACTGTGCACTGTAAAAATACAAATTTGGCAGTACTAAAATTCAACATTTTTTCTTTCTGTTAATAAATATGGTGGGTTGCCTACAACAGGAGACATTACCCTACTATGTGAGAAAAGAATTATGATTATTAAAAAATTCTGCTTATGAGATTTTGGTGTATCTATATAATTGGGGGTAGCCTGATTTCGTTTTTGCTATATTTATGGTAATGTATTTATATATGTATGTGTATTAGTGAACAAAAGAGTGTCTAAATACTCCCATCTGATCGTGCTGAAATTTAGTAAATATGTAATATTTTATCGTTGACAAACATCTACATTGCTGTTCATGAATTCAAAATTTTTGAAGTTAATTACAGTAATGTTAAATTTCTTAAAAAAGAGAAATACGTTGTATGTTGCAATGTTTTTCTTAAAGTATGATCAAAGTATTGTAAAATGATCTTAAGATGCAAAGTAAAGTATTGCAAAATGATCTATGTATTACTTATAATTCTTTTATATGGCATCACGAAATCAGTTACACAGGTTACGTCTTGCAGTTGTAAATTATTTGAAATGCAATAAATTATTTAAAGGAAAAGGAAAATGGTATGTATTTTAATGTATTGCAAAACATTGGCCGTTAGAGCTGGAAAATGCATACTTACTGTTTACAACTTGTTCCCATGAACAAACGTTTCTTTTAATTATATGAATAGTTAAATTAATAAATATACACTAAATATATTTTTAAATAGCTTTAAATAAATAATACAAAACATTTTTTTATGTTTGTTACAGTAAATTAAAGCCAGTAATATATGTGAATAAATAAATTTAATAAATATATTTTTAAACAAACATATTTTGACAGTATGATTTAATTAGCGTTATCTATACAGATAATTTTTAATTATTTATTAATTTCTTTTACAGCTTAAAACCACATTTCACAGAAAATTGTATAACACACACACAGTAAACAAAGAAACGGCACAAGTAAAACATATATGAAATACCCATAGGAAAATAGTTGCCGTTCTTCGTATAAATCACACAATCAATACAATACATGATCCATAAATATATAAAGTATATATAAATATATAACGTATGATCCATAAATATATAATATATAAAGTATCCATAAAATTTCTATTTGAAAATAGTATTGCAATAAATATGCCAGTGTGAGTTATTTAGACGAGTACTTCAGTTAATTTACATATTTTATGTTCGTCCTATATTTTTTATTTTAGTGTATGTCTGATTAAAATAATAATTAATGCCATTTTGAATATTAATTTCAAAGCTGAATTATACACAGTGAAGTACGGCAGAACAATATTTTACTGAAAATATAGGTGTCGTTACACTAACTGTATATTATAATATAACGCACATTGAGAGAAACGTACAAGACTTTTACTTTTTTTTTTTTTTTTTTTTTTTAATCTCTACTTTTCTACCGTTAAATAAACGTATCAGGCCTTACAGTAAAAATACAGTAAATTCTTTTCAGTTTCTTCATAAAACAAAATCGGGCAAATTGCTAAAAATATTATTTTGTACAAATATTATATAATTGTTTTTCCTCAAAAAATCGCTTTTGTTTTACAAATGAATTGAAAAATTGCGCATTATAAAGGAAATTTAGTTTTTTTCCCCCTTCCATCTAAAAATAGAAAAAAAAAATTACTGATTTTTCATATCTTTATATTTATACAATTAAACATATACTACAATTTTTAAGAACGCAAGTCAACTTCTTTCAGATGAAAGAGACAAAATTAAAACGTTTACTAGTACGAAGTTCCCACCAGTTTTCGAGAGTGTCTGTTATAGAATATTTTAGAAGGGAAGAACCGCGTACGATTTCCTGTGGCGTCCGTCGAAGAAGCTGTTCACTAACGGCATTCCACCTACGTACCGGTGACCAGTGTAGTCAATCTCAGTCTTAGTTCGTTTAACAATAATTTTCTGATCAATTTATAACTGTTTTTGATAAAAAAAAAAAAAAAAGGCAATGTTTTGTTATTTTAATTGCTTATCCCTTGAAAATTAATATATTGTACTTTTAAGAAATATGTAGTGGTTATAATTTTTTGTTATATATGTATATATATATATATGGCAAATTATACTATTTCTTTCAAACAGCGTCGTTACCAATTTTTATCTATCACCTTGAATGAACGTGCAAAACCTTTTGTTTTTACGTAAATAAACAAAACTTAAAGTTTATCATTGTGTCTGTCAGTATTTTTTGCCCCATTATAAGTTTTTACTAAATATTCATACACTTATTAATCAGGACGAAAACTAGCTAACACCGTATTTTTTAGTTCAATTGGATAATGAGTTCTAAACGTATTAATTAAAAACCCCATTTTAACTTTAAAATTATTGGAAAGAAAGGGAAAAATGATGGGGAAATTCAGTAAATACATAAATGCATTTTTTTAATAATTAAAATAAAATTGAGAAAAAGCATGCTAAAGAAATGGAGCAGCTCCAGTATAGAACCCCTTGGCGAAATTTGAAATTTGGCACTGAAGTAGCTTGGATGTTTCTCGTCAAGATCTTTACTGACGTAATTACTATAGTAATTTTAATTCATCGCCAAAATGACAACAAATATTTAAAAACTGCTAAGAGGCTCCTACGCTAAAGCTGTATAAAAGAATATTTAAAAAAAAAAAACGAATATAGTAACCGCTGCTAGAGAATGAAGTACAGTTGCTGCATGTCTTTGTATGGACAAATAGATTAAAATATGTGCTGTCGTACTGAATTAAATTCTGTTTTGTGAAGGATTTTATACCTATTAGTTAAAAAACAAAAATAGGCTGAGATTTCTTTTTTTTCTTTTTAATACATTAACGAAATTTTTTTACGTAAAAAAAAAAAAAAAAAAAAAAAAATGGACGTGTATTTTTTTTTTTTAATAATTAAAATAAAATTGAGAAAAAGCATGCTAAAGAAATGGAGCAGCTCCAGTATAGAACCCCTTGGCGAAATTTGAAATTTGGCACTGAAGTAGCTTGGATGTTTCTAGTCAAGATCTTTACTGACGTAATTACTATAGTAATTTTAATTCATCGCCAAAATGACAACAAATATTTAAAAACTGCTAAGAGGCTCCTACGCTAAAGCTGTATAAAAGAAAATTAAAAAAAAAAAAACGAATATAGTAACCGCTGCTAGAGAATGAAGTACAGTTGCTGCATGTCTTTGTATGGACAAATAGATTAAAATATGTACTGTCGTACTGAATTAAATTCTGTTTTGTGAAGGATTTTATACCTATTAGTTAAAAAACAAAAATAGGCTGAGATTTCTTTTTTTTCTTTTTTTTCTTTTTTCTTTTTTTAATATTAATAACAATGAAATATTGTAACAGATTTTTTTTTCTTAATCTTATTATCTGGAAATATGTGTAAATGCTATCTGCAAAAATGTTGGTCAAACATTTTGGTGGAACACAAAACGATGTTAGTAATGGATTTTAATATAGGTTTTAATTCAGAAGATTTGTCAGACTTTTTTCAAGTATTATCAAATACGAACCATTTCTTACAAAATAATCCGATTCAATGTGCAACAAGAAACCATGCAACATCTTACACAACATTTTAATAAAAATTTGCAAACGGGGGTTTGTTACGAGTGTGTGCAGTTATCACATGCTTTTAAAAGTAAAAAGTAAAAACTGATTTACATAAATAAATAAATAAACTGCCTTTTTCGTGCCAAATTATGTATATTTAAGACAGAATGCTAATTTATCTTTTACTTTATTATAAATTACTTTCATTTTCTTTGTCGAAAAATAAACATCATATTATTTAAAGAAAGATGATTTTTCTTTAAAACTGACGAAAGAAAAATATAGATGATTTAGAAAGAGCATTAGAAAATCTTATTCACAAGAAATTTGCTATAACAAATACCCAAGTACTTTTAGAAATATCCTCTAAAAATATACAGCAGGATTATTTCCAAAAATCGTGTGCATCAGAATTCACCAGAGGGACATTTAGGGTAGTTCTTTCTTCTTTTTATTCCATTGTATTGATCTCACAGAAAAAGAGAGAATGTTCAAAATGAATAATGATTATTATTCGGAAGAATTCTAACTTGAAAGTATCTGTCAAAATTTATATAAATTTAGAAAAGGTCTGTTTATATTTTATTTTAAACGAATTCTTTAGAAGTCTGTTAGAAACGGTTAAATTTTTAAAAATGTTGAATTACATAAAATGAGCAACTTAAATTCTATGTAAATACATATTTTATTAATTAAAAACATGCGTTAAATTTATACAACAGGTAAGAACCTGCGAGCCTAAATTCAGTGATTGATATACATATCCTTTAAAACTCTCGTGCTCATTGATGCATTTACGTTATTTTTTTATTTTTGCGTAATTTTACTTGTATCAGTTTTTATTTTTTTTAATGTTTTAATTGAGCCTTTTTTTTATACTATTTTATGCTTTTCATAAATGAAATCTTATGCCGGGATGGTGTATAAATTAGTATATTTTAAGCATTATTATTATTTTTTAAATATAAGTTAATGGGCTCAACCCACTGCTCACTCTGCATGCCAAATTCTGTGTGGGACTGTACCTGACTCATTGCCGCTTTATCTTTCTTTGATTGGGGTATTAAAAATGTAAATCATAAGACAGACGCAGAACAATATAACAGATATCCCTATAATTGATACATTTTTTAAAAAGAATAATTACTTTTCTATCGCCTGTTTAAGTAAAATAATAAGTCAAATACTTGTCTTAACATTAGAATACTTAATAGCAATTTAATACTATTTTTTGGCTTACGTATACACTTAGTAATGTAATATAGAACTTTTTAACGACATACTAATATAAGTAAAGTATAATTAATTAATTAATTAATTAATTAATGTTGGTGAAAACAAAACTGAATAATTTCAGCTGGTGACCTCAAGACATGTGCACTGAAAAAAATTTATGATATAACCCAGTGGTTCCCCAAGAGTTTGCTTGGGATAATTGGTTCGCTCTAAATGATGTTTAGGTGTACCTTGAGTCCAAGAGAAATATGTGTCCATATATAAAGACAAACATAAGTAACCAATTAAACATACCATTACGAATGTACGTTCTTTTTGTCAACGAATCATTATCATATCAGTTTACAGCAAATATTCCTGAAAAAAGCAGCCGTTCATTTTTGTTATGTATATTACTTATTTTAAAATTTTTGGAACTGAATGTTAAGTGTAAGCTATTTTTTTTTTTTAGATAAATGCACCCAAATAATATACATAGAATTCTCAAAAAGAAGCACTTTATAAAACAATTCTGTTCTGGATGTGAACATAAGTTAGGTGTGAACAAGAAGGAAATCATAGCCTATTCGAATATACATTAAAAGTTATTTTTACATTAAAATTCTGGGACTTGGAATTTTCTGCCCTCACCAAAATTAAGTGCAAAATAGAGAATATTTTCTCTGTATTGGCATACTGATGATAAAGGAGAGTTTGTTTTTCAAATAATTAATTATTTTAACATAATTTTCACAAATTTATATCTGGTCCACTTAGATTTATCTATAAGATTTTAAATGTACCCCAATTGAAAACAATTTTACAATCACTGATCTATCATCATTCAATGCGCTAACTGACATCCAACCTCTTAATTCGGCAAAGTAAAAGAGCGTATTTTATACAAGAAAATTGTTTTTTTTTTTTTTTAAACATTTTTAAATGTACGTTCACGAAAATTTTTGGTAGAGTTGTAATTGTTATCGTTACTAAAAAATTTATAAAAGTAAATTTTCAAATTTTATGCGCATAATAAAAGTTGAATCAAGATTTAAAAAAAGAAAAAAAAATTCTGTAGGTGCCTAATTTTGGAGGAAATTTCTTGAAACTTTGCATAACACACTAAATAACGACAAAAAACACTGCTCTAAAAAAAAAAAAAAAAAAAAATCGTGTCTGATACTATTTCTTCTGATTCTTATGTAATATGAATTCCTGAATCCAAACATGAACCCCCATTTTTTCCAATCACCCACCGTTTCCTTAGGACAACCGCGAACTATTTTTATCACTCTTCAATCTTTTTATGGCTATTGATTTGATTTGGATTGTGGAAAAGGATTGTATTAACTATTAAATTTAAAAAATAAAAATAAAATGTGTAATAAATAACAATAGATTAATATAACAAATTTAATTTATAATAAATACTCTCATTTGGTGCTTGATATTTTCTTATTATCTGAAATAGCAGTTTCTCATATCATGTATTCTGCAGACATGCTTGCATTCCACTTCCCTGAAAATCTACTCTCTCTAACTAAGTGACATCTTGATGGAACCTTCTCCAGTATTCATCCGAATCTGCTCCTAAATTTTTAAGGGAAAAGTTTAGGTGTGAGTTAAGGAAACTTTTGAGCACTTTAAATGACATATTGTAGTGCATGCTCTTGTGCTGTACGCTGACAGCAATTCCGCAACATAAGTGACATAATCATCATTTTTTGTTACGCAAAAAGTTCACACACACGTTTCTCAATACAAGCAATTCTTTTTTTAGTTTGGGCTTTTAAATAAACGTCGAATCAATAAAAAATTATCTAATGTGAAGGCACTCGAAAAATCCATCCTTGATTTTAGCGTCACCAAGTCGAGGAAATTTAGTTTTCAAAAAGTACAAACAATCAGCTGTCTTACGCATTGCTTTCACTAACAGTTTGATCAATCCGAGTTTTATATGCAAAGACGGCAAGTAAATGTTTTTCAGAGGATTGTGAGCGACATTTTTCTTACCGTGAGTAAAAGTTTCTCGGCGAGGGTCTTCTGTACAATATAACGCTTGCCGTCGCATTTTGTGAAGCCTATTTGTAGGCTCGTGATTACAGCAAAAACTTTCAAGACCACAAATTTTCCAATTATAATCAAGAATTCGTTTAGTGTCTTTGTATGTCTCTTTCATGTTCCCATACTATGCAGCCGGGACTGATGGTAAATAATTCCCATTGGACAACAGGACAAGTTTCACGCTTGTCTTTGAAGAGTCTATAAACATCTTCATTTGGGTGTGTCGCATGGCATCTTCATTTCTACTATCAATTTATTTGAATTAGGACAGAACAATAACATTTCCATTTACGAAAAAAAATAGTTTCAAGGCTGACTGTCAAATCTTACAAGAAGATGTTTTTACGTTATTTTATAAAATATATCACTAGTGAAGTTGAGATACAATAAGTTAATAATTGCTTTTAGATAACTTCTAATCCTGGACGAGTTCATTCAATTCTGACTGTGTAACTAGATAAAGCTGTCGGTGAACTAAATCAGATGTATATTCTTCATCATCATAGGGGGACATTTATCCAGGTTGGAGCACGAAGACTTCCAAATCGATTTCTGTCTGTAGAGTATAGGTTTTGTGAGCCACTGGGATTGGAAAGGATTAGTTGTGAGGAGCTGGTATTATAGCTTAAGGGATATTAAGATTCTGAATTTTGTACTGAATTTTCTAAAGAATTCGACGATGGAAATCATGAAAAAAAAAAAGCAATCTGTGAGATGACAGCGAAGTTCGCACCAAACCATTGGCACAACAAAAGACATCGATTTACAAGTAGTTTTTAGCGATTTGGTCAGCTACTGTAATAAGTAGCACAGCAAAAATTTGGGTACTAATCATTGTCCTGATTGCCAACATAGTATAAATGATAAGCAGTTTTCAAAAGTGGAGAAATAAATTTTCTTTGCGCTTATAAAGTCAATTCATTCAAACATAGCAGAAGCTATTGGGATGATTTTAACACTGGCAGATATAATAAAATTAAACAGTGAATCGATGCTCGGTATTAATAACAACTTACACTCACGTACTATAATTCACTCAAAAAAAAAAAAAAAAAAAAAAAACGCAGAAAAATAAAATGGATTGTTTAACAAAATTTAAACAACATGTAAACACAGAATCACTGCCTCTGTGAACACCACAAAGTTGACTCACCGTTCTCGAAATATATACTGAGGGTAGATAACGACACACGACTACAGTGATATGAGCAATGATCTTTAACACGTGTCAAAGCAGGAGATTTACTGCGCAAAACACGAAGTTTGAGAGTTATTCAGAGCGGATTTTGCACAATGATATTATGAAACTTTAATCTGAAGGCTTCTGGACCTGTTACCACAAATCCACTTCAAAGCAAAATTGTAGTTATGCTTTTTTTATTGTTTGGGATGTTTGGAAGACAAAAAGGGAGGCGAGATGGAAGCTTGAATATGCAGAAGATAAGTAAAATTGTGAAAAAAAAAAAAAAAAAAAAAACAGAAAAGCTGTTCAATTTTATTTATTTATTATTATTATTATTATTATTTAGAAGGCTAACCCTCCCCTTGCTGCATAAGTTAATGTTTTAGTTCTTTTCACATCTGAATATCCTCAGAAGATCATTAACTATCAAAATAACCCCTTCCCCACTAAATAAAATTCATGGCCACAAAATTACTAAACAGTGATAAAAATAGGTAGGGGGGGGGGTCTCGCGAGAAAACGATATGTGATGGAGCAAAATGGCGGTCATCTTCAGATTTAGAAGGTCATTTTACATAAAAATTGCAGGAATGATTTCGCGGCCTATTTTCCTGTAGAGCCGTGAAAGGAGTAAAAAACTTGGAATTCATTATTATTTTTTTTTCTCTTAATTTACAAAATGGTTAATTTAAGATAGGCGAAAGTTTCTAGGTCTAGTTAAAAAATTACAAATACATAAATAATTAAACACATTTAAAAAAATATATATATATATATATATATATATATACATACCCCTATAAGTTTATTTCGTGATTCAGTACGCCCATATAGATCGAAAAATCGAGGATTTTAAACACAGAAATAAAGAAATGGATTTCACATTTACATACATGTACTGCAAGATGGTTAAAAAATACTTCCAAATAAATGATTAAAAAAGACAAAATATCGATTCTTTTTTGATATTTTTAAAAAATAGTAATGAATCCTGAAAGAAATGAAAAGTTTTAATGTTCGATTCTCTTAATAATTTTGAGCCTCTCCAATGATTTTTGGATTTCTACGCCCCTGTTATGTCTGTTATCAGCGTTAATTTAAAAAGAAATAATTCCAGGCAACTCAAATGTTGTATTTGGAAGTTCATATGTGGTTGATGCTTAAATAGTTTGATAAGTTTCAAGAGATGTTGCGGGTGCAAAATGTCTAAATAATTTTGAATAAACTTTTAAATTTAATAACAGTCTTGAACTTTATATAAATGTAGGTACTATAGTCCAACGGCGGTTATAGGGGGCAATAGCCCCCCCTCCCACATCACTATTTCTCAAACAAAACTGTTCCCAAACCTTTTTCGAATTATTTTTAGCGTGAGTTTGTATACAGCACTTGTTATTTTACCCACAACTTACAATCTGTCTTTATAGAACTGAAATGCAAGACAAGCGAAAGCCGTATGGATGCCACACAAATTAATGTTATTTTTTAATTTTCAAAAAACTCGTCTTTTGAAAGCAATACAAAATTTATAGGCAATAAAAAAGAGACATGAGTAAATTTAGTGTGAAAAAATAAATTATTAATATAAAATTTATAATATCTTATTTCTATTCAAAAATAAATGTATAAATAAAAATGAGAAAGAGACAAAATGTTAAGAACAAAAATTGAGATTATGAATAGTTATAAGTGGGAATGAACATTATAAATTTTAATTTGTTTATATTGCTGTATTAGAGCTGTGAATATATGCATGTATACGCATTGAGATATAAAAATAATAATTAAAATTTCTGAAAAATAACTTAATTAATAAAAAAAAAGTTATTTTTTATTTCAAAATTTTTTTTTCTCGCTAATTATTTTTTAATCTCCCTCCTCTGCTAAGACTTTAGATTTATACAGTTTAATAATACAGGGTGATCAGGAAATTAGTATACATTTGAAAATTTAATTATTCACGGAATAATGTAGGTAGCGAGATAAAAATTGACATACATTCTTGGAATGACATGGGGTTTTACTGCAACTTAAAAAAAAAAAAAAAAAAAAAAAAAAAAGTTCAAGAAATGGTCAACAGATGGCGCGATACAGCAAAACGTCAGTAACGCTGCATGAGAATCGTGTATAGAAGGAGCTGTAATGAGACAGGGAATCAGATGCACCAGCAATCGCAGCATGTTAATGTCACCAGAAAGGCACTGTTAGAGAAGCTGTACTATCAGAATGTGGAATCTGCTACTGCAGCTTTACGATCCTATCACCATAGGAAGAGTATTTGAACTAGTAAAGTTCCTATGTCAGTTTCATCTGTGAAGATAATGATTTCGAAGTTCGAAGCCATGGGTTGTTTAGACGATTGACCCGTAGTGGCCGACCGAGCCCAAGTGCTAATACTACTCAGACAGTTCAGGAAAAAATGGAGATTGTAGCAGGTTCGTCTACGCAAGGGGAAGTAAGCGCTCGTGAATTCGCCTGTTACACTGTCATTTCATACATTACTGTTTAGGTAGCACTAATGCGTACTCTCCGATGTTAGCCGCACAAAATCCAGCGCCATCATGAACTGTTACCCGGAGATTTTGTAAAGCGGAGAACATTTGTGGTGTGGGCGTTTCAGAAGATAGCGGAAGATGACGATTGGTTGTCTAACATACTGTGGATTGACAAAGCCCATTTTACACTCCGAAGGTCTGTCAACTCCCACAACTGCAGAATTTGGGCTGCCGAAAATTGTAGAAGTGTCGTGAAAACTCCACTGCACAACGAGAAAGTCCCGGTGTCGTGTGGATTTACCACATCTATCGTTATCGGTCTCCTTTTCTTCGAAGAAATGCGTGATTCTCGTTTTGTAATTGTTAACGTGACGGGTGAGAGGTACGCCGATATGTTACAGAATCGCATCATCCCTGGCCTGGCTGATAAACACACCTGCTTGAACGTAAGAATTTTATGCAGGATGGCATTCCACCCCATATTGCTAGACGTGTGAAAAATATCTTCGCACGTCGTTTGGCGATGATCGCTTGCTGAGCCGCCGCTTTCGTCATGCTTGTCCTCCCAGGTCCCCAGATTTCACTTCTTGGTGTTATTGGCTCTGGGGTAAGCTGACCAAATGTCTCCATTTTCTGGGGACAAAAGGGAGCATCTGGGGACTTCCCTTATTTTTAAGGCATTTTTCTCAGTTAAAAAAATTGTAGAATGCAAGTTATTAATCAATAGTACAGTCGTCAACAAAAATCTCCGAACGCTAGGAAAAATTCCTATATAAAAAAAGTACACTTAATATAGTTTTGTTAAATAAATCCTTGTCGAATTCTGTTCTTAATAGTCAGTCTAAAAACAAGATTCGACAAGGATTTATTTAACAAAACGGTATTAACCCTGCGTTAGGCGCGCGGAAATTTGTTACGCGTTTAGTCGCGCGTGTGACATATGTCATCCATTTTCAATATACTATACTTTTCTACTTTTTAAAAAACTTTAAATTAAAATAGCTTTCTAAAACAACAAAATACACACTCAAAATTTATATTTAAACGTTACAAAAATTTTAGAGTAATATAATTATGAAAAGTAAAAAAAATACATAAAAGACATAAATTTCAAAACAATTTACACACACTTCGTTCAAATGTTCACCATATGTCCAATTAAAATATTTTGAACACTATTTTTGTATCGTTTTGTCTCTTTGCCTTGCACATTCATAACATCGACCACGATTTCCCTGAGGGTTTGATCATTCTGGTTTTTGAGGCACCTTTTAAAGAAGAACATTTGCCCGACTCTTTAGCTCTCGCGGAAGACAAATGTTTGCTGATCGGCATTCAATTTGTGGTTTAATAAGTTCCCATCAAGCTGTTTCTAAAACGTCTATTCTAGAAACTTTCTTATTTATGTTTTTGCTTTTAAAGATCACTAATGCATTGATTGCACTATCATTCAAAAGATTATAAAAAAGAACCATTGGCGATCGTCGTGTATTCCTTGAGACATCATTTATTCTACACAGCTTATCCAAAGTATCGACACCACTTTTTGTCATATTGTAAAAAGTGATAATCTCTGGTTTTCTTTCATCTCCTGTAGTCTCATCAATTGCATCTGAAAGATGCATAATTGACAGAAGTTGGATAACATTGTTTTTTTTTAGTGCAGTATGAAACTAGTGTAGCATCTTCGATTTACTCAGAAAAAAAAAGTAAAAAAGTAAGTGGAATAAATGCTCTTTTCAGTAAATAAATAAATAAAAAAAAGATAAAGAATGAAAAAGAAAGAAAAAAAAGAAAAGGAAAGAAAAAAAGAAAGAAAAATTAAAATGTCATTTTTTGCGTAAATTGTATATTTCAATGTGTTATGAGAGCATAAACAAATATGCAAACGTATGAACTATTTACCAATTCTTTAATTACATGTATTTCTTTTTAGGATAAATTAACAGATTAAAACCAAAAAGTATCACAAAAGAATGAGAAATAACAAATAAAAAAACACCTACCTTTCAGTTTTAGTTTCGTGTTTAGTAGCGCGGATGAGAGGTGTCAACTAGAACACTTTGATTGCTTTGTTTTCGCATGCAACAGAATACTTACCTTAAGTAATGGTATAATAAGAATTATGAAGGTTTTAATGAAAAGTACTGCAACCGCCATCTATTACAGAGAAAGGGAATAAAAGATACACACATTCGAAATGTCATGGGTGACGTATGTCACCCCCCGCGCCTAACGCAGGGTTAAGTGTAATTTTTTTTATAGGAATTTTTGATAGTGTTCGGAGACTTTTGTTACCGACTGTACTTTATTTTTAGTCCTTATTTATTAGGAATGAAAATATACATCCGTAATTGGATAATTGTAGCAATTTTTAATGCTTTTCTATTATAAAGGTACTTTGATCTGGTCAGCCTACTCTAGGTCGCAAGTCTACCGCTATCGAAAGTCATCAATAGGGATAGGGATGCTAAAAGACAACATCTGACCTCAATGTCTCACCATAACTACAGATATGCTGTAATGTATTGTTTACAACATTATCCCTTGACTACAGCTATTGTCGAGAAATGGCGGTCGACATTTTGAGCATTTGTTCTGAAGAACGTCGTCTTTGTTTATTATTATGCTAATTATAACTTTTATTGTCACATGAAGTGCCATCTGTCGACCATTTTTTGAACTTTTTTTGTGGTTACAATAAAACCCCATGTCATTCCAAGCTTGTGTGTCAATTTCTACCGCTCTACCTATATTATTTCGTGAATTATTTTTTTAATTGTATACCCATTTTCTGATCACCCTGTATATCCTACATATATTTAGATATTACTTTGTAAATTCATCGATGAGTTAATTTTCAAAAAGTATTTTTTCAAATTCAAGCATAAATACTACATTTAAATATATGTATATAACATCAGCCTATCCATTAAGGAATACTCAAATCTGTTTACAATATATTGCTAAACTAAGTAGAATCTAGAGAAAATAATAAACATTGATTACTTGGGAACATTTTTAAATTTTTCAAAAATTTAAATTTTCAGTTTTCTTAAACTGTACTTATATCGTTTTCTTGTGAGTCAGTTATGGTAATCTCAAAACCCACCATCTGAAAAGGGAATAGCCAACAACCCTTTTTGTCCTGAGCACCTGAAATGGGACAATTTTCCATTACCGAATGAAACGAGGGTGCTTCAAACGGTATTAAACCAAAAAACAGTGTTTAGGAGAAAAATTTACAAGTTGCCAAATAGAATTCCTTTATGAAGGCGACGTTTTAAATTGATAATTTTGTTAATTAAAATATGCATACACTTTTAGAGGTCATTAAAAAAAAAAAAAAAAAACCTTACTCTTTTTTTTTTTTTTTTTAAGTTTTATTCTTTTGAATTTCTTACTTTGTATTAAAAATTATTATGATATATAAACAATCTCGATACAAATTTTTTAATAAAAAAATGAGTAAAATATCTATGATTTGTCTAGAAAGTGGCAGTTACTCAAAACGTAAAATAATAAAAAAAATATTATATTTTAAAAAATAATAATAATAGTGATGGTGAAAATTATAAGGACAAGGCAAAAATCTCCAAATGTTAGTTACAGTTTATCGGAAAAATGTGCAAATTTTACAGCTGAAAGCAAATGATAAATGATGCATTTTTTATTAGTTTTTATTGAAATACATGGGAAATTCATATTCATAAAATTTACTTTGGGTTTTGACGGCCATGTAATATGGACAACATTGATAACTAAATTGTGTGCTCTAAAAGTAAAATTGCATGTTTTTTCTTATGTATACTGCACTCCTAAATGCTAAAAATGCTTAGTAAGCGAATGGGAGCGTAGTGTTCTAATTTTGTTGGCATGCCACAAGGTACTAAACTTTCTGAGTTTGAGGAAGGGAAATTGGTTGCTTCTAGAAATACATTATTTACTGCACGTCAAATTTTGATAAAGAGTAATATATCGAGAACGACCATTTACAATTTTCTTAAAAATCCCGACAAATATGAATAGCAATGACATACATGTAGGCAAACGTCTGCTTCTGTGCGAGAAAAAAAATTATAAATGGCTTCAAAAAACAAACATCGACGGAAATTAAACGGAATTAATCTTATGAGGCAGAGCTCGATGTGTTCGACGTGCTGTGCTGAAGGTTAAAATGGTTCGTTACGGAAAACCTATGTCACCACCGCCTCTTTCATAACAGTTTATAAAAGACTGAGGGGGAATTTTCAAAAACATGCATTAATATGGGAAAAAACTGGGATGATATTAGCTTTTCCGATGAGAAAAAGTTTAATTTGGATGTACCAGATGATTTTTGCTACTTCCGGTATTATTTAATGGAAGAAAAATGAATTTAACCAAAGCGAGCGTTTGGAGGGGGCTCCGTAATTGTCTGGGGAGTTTTCGCAACTGACGGAACTAATGCAATGTAAGTTTGTGCAGGGAAAAATGAATTATGAGTGTTACGCTGATATATTTGGAGATAAGATTTTACCGGAAGTACCATTAATTACGAGTAGAGATAATTTGTTCCAGCAGGACAATGCCTTAGTACACAGATTATCTCTCAGATTTCAAAATCATAATTTAATGTTAATTTCGTGAAACTACTTGATCAGCAGGCCAAAAGCCCCGATCTAAATCTGATAGAAAATCTGTGGGAGTATTCTGACACAGAAAGTATACAAAAATGGTATTCAATATCAAATCAGTCACGAACACATGTCCCCCATCAAAAATGACTGGATAAAAATTTCCAAGAATCTTCTAAAGGAGCTGTGAAACGCCATGACGACAAGACAGTTAAAAATGTTTGATAAGAATGACAGAAATGATTGATAAGAATTAGCGTATTTCAGGTCAAGACTTTCATTATCCTTGTAATTTTGTCCAGTTTTAAAAATAACATTTTTCGTTAATTACAGCAAAACATTTATGTTTTCATATACGAATATTTTGTATTCTACAATGATATCTAGTATAAAAAAAGGATTTTATGTATGCATTTCACTTTATTTACTTCCAAAATAAACTTTTTCTGTGCAACTTTCAGCTGTCCTTATAATTCTGACCACCACTGTAGAAAGCATTTTACTCAGATAAGTACATTTTAGGAATTGCATAAACTATAAATTTTTATATGATTGTTTAGGAGTTATGTGCTATTAAACTATTTGTATTTAAAAAACTACTGAAATTTTGACACATTTCTAAATTCTTAACCTCAGAAAATGAACAAATTCTTGCAATTATTTTAGATATCAGAAAAAAATAAAGTAAAAATCTTAAAAATTATTAAACATGAACCTTTATAAAATGATAAAGCATTTTATTGCATTTAAAATTTCATTCGTAAACAACTTCTTGATATTTACATTTCATAACATTCAAAAGTATTTATTATAATAATATATAGTATATCCAATAAATATTTACCTTTTATTGTGTGCTGCTATTATATAAAATGCCGCTATCTTTCTAATTTCGGTCTATAAATATTTATATTTCGCATCTTTACTTCAAAATATTCCGTTAATTATTTATTCATGAAATATTTTTGCTAATCAAGCAATAGAACAGCTTTCCATCTTCAAATAAACATTTCTAAAAGAACATTATCACTTCAAATAAAGTATGCAAATACATCGAACACTTTTCATCGATTTAATTAATTACTGACTTAATGAATGTTTCAAAGCAGTTATTTGTAAACAACACTCCTATAGATTTTCATTTATTTATTTAATTAACAGCAATATTTTTCTCTTTTACTTTGCCATCCAAAATTAGAAAAACTGTTCGGTTGCTATGGTAAGTTTGTTTTAATTTTCATACGAAGAAAGATTTATTTTCCGTTTGATTTATTATTATTACAAATTTGTTTTATTGAATATTAAGGAAAGCAAATTATGTATACAAATTTGTTTTCTAAGTATGCGAATATGAGTAAATTTTTACGAATTATTGAATCTTAATGGGGTACATCACAGATCATCAAGATTATACAGATCTCATTTTATACTATAGGTAAATATTTTTTTAGAACTATACATCGATTAAATATTATTTTTGAATCCTGTTTTCACATTCTCAAAATGTTCACAACTGTTAAGTTAGTACTCGATTTCCAAAAAAAATTTTTTGAATTTTTTTGAATTAAAAATTTAAATTTAAATTTGTGAAAAATTGACTAAGTGCATTTGTTTATGTTTTATCTTTAAAATGAAATATTAAAATTCAAATATTTTAATTTTTAGAACACGGGTATTAATTTAACATTTGCAAATTTTCTGAATAAGAAAATGGAATTTAAAAATATACCAATTAGGTAATGAGTAATTCTATAAACAAATTTCACCTTAGATTTACTTGGAATTTGTAAACCAGAGATGGGAAAATCACAAGAGGGAGTGAGCAACTTTACTGACGCTACAATTTCTTTCTACATTTCTTTTTATTGTGGTAAAATTTAATAACTTTCCGTGATTCTTGTTTGTCGTGTTATAGTGAGTAGGCCAAAATTTCCTAAACTATTTATATTTTATTAAAAAGAAAAAGAAAAAGAATAACGGAAGTGCAGTTTGTACAACAATGCTTTTCACGGTAAAACGTTTTGTTTAAGCAAACAAAGAGTTCTAGATTTGATTTAGCTGCATTTTACGGCAAGATTGGGTAACTTTTGTAATCATACTTTGAGCAACATCATTTGGTAAATATATTCACGAGTGAAAATACTACCGTAATATGTGAAAAAACACTACAGATGCTTGATGAAAAAAAAAAAAAAAAATCTCATAAATTAAAATTTTTATTTTTTTATTTTTTTATTTTTCTTTTAACAGTTTCTCAAAACTAATTTCTGCCTCAAAACCTTCAATGATGCTGCAGTGAGGTCGCCTCAAACCTTTCATAGGAGGCGCTTTCAGTTTTAAGACTCCTACAATGTTTGAGTGACAGGTATGAGTTCCTGGATTTTAATTTAAGTCGCGTTTTTAGGTTCAGTTATTTGGAATTTTCTCTGATTTTATCTGAGGCGCGTGTCAGAATGGGACTATTCGGCTCGGCCGTTTCAGCGCGAAACCCATTTCGGCCCGGCCGTTCTCACGCAGCGTTTTCTTCACGAAATGACCGCGACTTTCGGCGTAGCCTTTCCGGTAAAAATTTATTTGATGATAGATATTCTTCATGTCATTAAATTTTCGTCAAACCTTCGTTAAACAATGTTATTTATGATTTCGCATATTTTTATTAATTTGAACAAAAAGTTATTTTAAACAAAATTATTTATTTATTGAACAAAAAATTATTTTAAATTATTTACTGAAGTTATTAATGATGATGAATACAATTTCGCGTAATTTAAAAGAGCTAATGATAAGATGAGAAAGTGTTTTTTATTTATATATTTATTTATTTTTTATTATTAAAACTTATTCAACTTAGTATTATTAAAATAATTATTCCGCTTATCATTAGATGGCAACACATACTCAGCAATTCTAAATATTTTAGTCTGTTTGATGATGGAGGTTCTTTGGGAAATAAAATAAACAATGTAATTTCAGATTTTTTTTTTCTTCTTAAAGTGGTAGGTACTAGGTTATTCATTACTGATATACACATTTTTTAAAAATATGGCTCGCCAGATTGGAAAGAAAACCTATACAAAAGAAATATGCATTAAAAAAAAATCATACAATTGAGTTATTTTTATGCATTTTGTAATCTCACAAAGACATTCAAAACGTGTTTGTTTTTGTTTAGGAGGTGATTTTGAATTTTGTCACAATTTTTAACAGTAATAAAAGAAAAAAAGTATGCAATAGTTCGGGTGCTATAATAATTTATATTAGTAACAAGAAGTATTAATTGGTTAATTTATTTAATAACTTATCAGTCAATTATAGTAGTTGTATGCTTGTTGTAAAAAAAAAAAAAAATCTCAATTTAATAGATGATTTTTTTTTTTTTTTTTTTTTAATGAGAAATTTTTTTTATCTTATTTTATCAACGAAAGAAAAGTTGACCTTGTTTTTAGTGAGGTGCATGTGTCGCTTAAATATGATTCCTCAAGAAGAAAGCGACTACATTTCTTTTGAAAAAGCTTTCGAGGTTTTCTCAATTTATGTTATTACCAAACTACTTTTTATTGAAGCCATATTTTCGTGTTTCATTTTATAGTGTGAAACAGTATATATTGCAAGTATTTTAAAACATTAGTTTATCAACCTTTTAGCCGTTCTTTTTAATAACTAATAAAAACAAAATTAAGTGAAGTAGGAATTAAAAAGTAATTAAGTTAAATAATATAATATAATAATAAATTAAATATATAAAATTAAAGTAAGTACTATTAATAATCTTAAAAATTAAATCAATTTAAGATACCTAGTTATTTTGTTTGGCTTGTGTATGTTTCTTTGGTGAATTATTTGACTGACTATTCTTCGTTCTCATTCTTTTCTTTTACTATAAAAGGATTATATATATATAAACTTCATGGCTATTCAGTAATCTTATTCTCCATAAATATATATATATATATATATATATATATATATATATATTATTATTATTATTATTATTATTATTTATTTATTTATTTTGAAAGATTGTCACATTAGCTACTGAGTGACGGAAATTTTTTTGTAACGGTTAAAGGGTTAAACTGATCATGTAATTTAAAATTTGTAATTTTCATGCTGTCAGCATTTCTTTCTTTCTTTCTATTTTTTTTTTTTTTTTTTTTTTTTTTTTTCAAAATATTGTTCTTAGAAATGGTTAAAAGAATGGAAATTTCATAGTAAATAATATTGGGAAAATGAGAAATAAAATTTAAAAATATGTCCCGAAAGTTTTTGGGATTAAAAAAAAAAAAAAAAAAAAAAAAAATTAATTAGGAATTTTATTTTCTCTGAAGGTGGTAAAAACCATGGGAAAAACATGTTTTGGCCAAAATGGCAAAAAACATTGCACAATCAATACCATTTCAAACCTGCTTTATTTATTTATTTATTTTATAACTTACTTAAAACTCGCATTGCATCTCTAAATCTCTGAAACTTATTACACATAGCGGAGTAGTTTCATACAATTTATTAATTTTTAATATCCTTTTTTTCCCTCAGCTTACTGTTTACTTTATTTATTGTAACTTACTTAGTTACTCCTCACAGTTAAAATGTAGACTTAGATTCATTAATCACTAAATCAGTAAAAATTAACTGCACAAAAAGAAAAATAAGCAATTTACTTTTAGGAGCGCCAGATGAAAATAGCCTGTTTTTTTAAATATCCACCAGTTATACAATAATAATAATAATAATAATAATAATAATAATAATAATAATGATAAAATTAAAAAATAAGTTTTTATAAAGTTTTCTTTATCTTAAAGCAATTACTTCTATTCTTCTTCTCCTTATTTTTTTCTTTTTTTACACAAAATTTAATTATTAAAGATTTCTATTTATTTTTCTTTACAGTTTACATATTAAAATTTCTTATATAATAAATAAAAATGAGATAAAATAAAGTCAATTCAATTAAATAAAGTCAATAAGGATTAACTTGCAGGTTTATTTTATTCCATATAATAATAAACAGTTATAAAATTCTTGAATATTTTCGGCTATTTATTATTTTTACCTGAAAAAAAAGAAAGAAATAATAATAATATTTCTTACACTCAAGAAGTTCGGAATGTAAGCATCTGGCGCCGAATCGGCCGGCGCCAAATCGGCAAGCGCCGAAACGACCACGCCGAATCATAACAAACCGTTTCCCATATATACGAGCACTTCTCTCTCACTCTCATTTCTCTATGTACTGAAGACGGTAAGCTAAATGTTACCGAAAGATCTGTCTGCTTTTCAGTTATTTTCTTTGCGTTCGTAATGTTGAAGCTTTTCTTAGTTTTAACGCTATTACACTTTTGATCCTCCATTGTAGGTAAACACTCCTACTTTAACACACTCCTACTTCAACTGCAGTGCCTATCATATACAGTGTGGCAAGCGCTTATGATCGAATGCTTAAAATACTGATAAAAAAAATAAGCTTCCCGGATGCTACTGCAATCTAATTTTTTGCTCAAATCAAAGAGTTGATTGGATTTTCCCAGTTTCATCTTCTCAGTCACCTGATCTAAACACATAATTAACCAATAGGGAACCAATAAACTTGATCTCACTAACCTCTGGTGATAGGCTTAATTTTTAAGGCACTGGCTTGCTGGTCGCTTTCCACACTTTGTATTCTAGACGCTGTAGCTCACCAACATGCACGTGACGTCGATAACTGGATGTTGTAGAAGAGATAAACGACGATCAAATATTACCACACCTTTAGTCTCTTTACAGAGAAAATGCAGCACTTCTTGAGATGTAGTGTTTAATGGGGAACCGAACTTAACAAAGTGGAGAGAGTTAAAGCATGCTTGGTAATCTGCATCTGTGTATTCATGAACGCAATCTTACATTTAAAAACTCCCAATTTTTTAGATCTATCGACAACATTATCTTTATTTCTAATGAAAGTGATAATGATGATGACAATATATGATGATGATGAAAATGGTAATGATGTTAACTCACTAATTTAAAACCAACAAAAATTGTCTGCTAAATAACTCCCCCACTAAAAATAATCCGAAGATATTCTTGAGAAAATAGCATTTTCTTAAGACTTTCTTCAAATATATTAAAATATTTTGAAGATTTATCATTTTCTATAAAATATCTTCAGAAATTTTGAAGACAATATAAAGAAATTTTGTAAACTTTCTTAAGAATGGACCAAATAACTTAAGATAATCTGCAGATTTTCTCTAAAATTACCTACAGAATATCTTGAGATTATTTTTAGTGGGGTCTGTAAATGTCCTTGTGTTGAAAATTAGATTAAATATAATAAAATTTTACTGATATTTATTATAAAATAATGATTTTTGTTATCCTTAACACATTTACTTATCTTAAATCATACCTATAGATTCCTTTTTTCAGGAACATTATTCTTATTTATTTAGTAATTTCCTTTTGATTAAAATTATTCAGCAATTTTTATTGAAAAAACACGATTTTTTCCCGTATTTATTTCCAATAAATTTCGTTTCAAAATTATTGTAAGTGATAAATTTTAACAGTGAAAAAAAAAAAAAAAAAAAAAAACACATGAATAGAAAAAATTGTGAACTACAGAGGCTGTTCGCACATTTTTTAGACGATTTTGATGGAGTGTACTGAAGCAATTTCACTCATATTTCGAGTTTTATTTGTTCAGTTTGATAGCCCTTGTTCTTAACTATCATTCTACACCGTAATTTCTATGATAATAATGCTTTTTATAATATACGAAGAGGTATATTTTTCTACTGCTCTTGAACGGCTTTCCAGAGTCCACAAAGCGTTGTAGGTCGGTGTTTGGATAATGTTGATTTTAAGAGTCGAAAAACACAAAAATCCAACAGTGATACATCAGAAGATTTAGCAGGAATGTCAGTGAAGGGTATGGTTTTAATTCCCGTTTTTTGTTCCATTTTTTTCTAGAAAAGCAATTGCGGATTGTGATGTGTAGCTGCTTGTTTTGTCTTGATATAGTTCAACGGATTGATAGCATTGTGGATAAAGATCTGGATTTTCATTTTTAAAAATTGGAATTAAAATATGTTCTTGAGAGTATTTAGAGTTGATTTTGACATTTTTGTCACATTTTTTTTGCTTTTATCTTGCGCTTGTATGAAAAACCAGTGGCAATCATAAATTCTTTAGAAAAACTCTCTTTTGATGCTTTGAGCCACGTAGCAATTTTTTTTCTCCCCTTTTGTGATAATAAATTGACCTTTTTTTATTGCAACCACTTAAATAGACCCAAGATTCATCTGTTGTTGCAATATTTTTCCATTTTTCTCCTGATAAATGCTTTTCATAAAGATTTCACTAAAAACTATCTCTGGAAAGAGCGGAAACCTATCCTTCCATTCACTGCCATTTTAAAAGCACATTTTTGCATCTAAACAAAAATTCGAAACATCAGAAGATAAATAAAACTTCCAAAAATATAACTGTTGTGAAAATAAAATTCTCCATGCAAACGATTTTTTCTTACTGCGAAATAAAATCGTCTAAAAATGTGCGAACAGCCTCTGTATAACATTTTAAGCTGAAGATAAACATCAACGTACATCTCTGAAAGTAATATTAATAAAACAGTTTTTCCACAGCTTTTAAACCAATTGTTGACTTAATTAGAATACAATATCAAAGTAAACAACGGCTTTATTTGAAAAGAAAAAAAAAAAAAAAAAAAAAAAAAACTGGCATAAGATAAACAACTGTCTTCAGAAAAAAATATATTTTTCAGAACAGCATAAACAATAAAGAAAAGCAATTGCTGCCTGAAATATGTACATAAGCAGTTAGCCAAGGTTAAAAAAAAAAAAAAAAAAAAAAAAATAGACAATAAAATATTTGAAATCTAAACAATTTATAGTAAAAAAAAAAAAAAAAAAAGAAAAAAAATCAACGATTTTTTTTTTCTATTTTGTTTAATGCCTAAAGATTTGTTTATTTGTTTATGGACATTATATTCTCAATATGACGTTTGAGACTTTACAAAACAAACTGCAACTGAGTCATTAACTTTTATAGTTATAGTTAACTTTCATAGTTAACGTTTATACTGAGTTATAAACTTTTGTTTCACACAGTGATTTGTTAAAAATATTTAAAAAAGAAAAAAAAAAGAAATATAAAGGTTCTATATCAACAACTACTGTTGCATCTGTTCATTGTATTGATTTATAAACATAAATTTTAAATAAATAATAATTTTCTTTCACATTTCGTATAGAGTACTGCTATTTAGAATAATACTAGCAATAATAAAATTAAGCTGAAAAAAATTAGCTGAGGTAAAAAAAAAAAAAAAAAAAAAAAAATCTGCATTCCACTTTTCAGAGATTTACCAGGTGTTTCAAGAAATTAAAAACTGTTATTTTGGACCTTTAACATTTATTTCCAAGTTTATACGTCTGTACAAGCTACAGCAACGTATCTAGATTCTTTTCTGTGTCCCTTAGAAAAATATCTATAAAAGATAGCGTGTAATTTCTACTAAAGATTATGTGGTACCAAAATTTTAAAACATCATTCTCTTAAATATTCGAATATTCTTTACCATAGGATGTTTTGTGTAAATTAATTCCTCTTTTCCTGGAATAAAATAAATGCTAAGAACACTTTCACATAGCGAAAAAAATATACATATCAAAGTTATTTAACGTATATCAGTTTTGTGAAGTTTTCAATAATTTTAGCCAATGATCTCTAATGTACAACAATTCTTTGTGATATTGAAAATATTTTTTAAACCTGATACACGTGGTAATCTATACATTTTTTATGATTGTGATTACTAAAATGCTTACCAAATATCATTTTTGTGTTTACTTACTCATGCATGTATAAACCGGTTTACGGAAATTTCGCCCCCAGCATCTCGCCCCCGGCATTTCGCCCCCAGCATTTCGCCCCCGGGAAATCTCGCACCCCGGAAATTTCGCCCCCGGAAATTTCACCCCCGGAAATTTCGCCCCCGAACTGTGGATTTCGCAAATTTCGCCCCTAGCGTTTCGCCCCCGAGTTGTGGAAAATATATATGTATGACAAATAAAAATATAATTATACATGTAGTAATTCTCGATATATTTCAATTTAATTCACTCCATTTTTCCTTTAAATTTCAATATAAAATATATGAATTAAAATAAGGTTTTCGAATCAAAAATTGTTCGATTAATTTTTTATCGCTGTCAATTGAAAGAAAGTTTAAGTGTGTAGTAATACTATTTATTTATTTATTAAATTTTTATAGCACACATGATAGTTTTATTAATTTATCAAATATTATTTTACTTTGTTTTATTTATTAATCAATTTTATCATTATTTTTAAATAAGGAAGATTAGAGAAGCAAGAAATTTTCATTACAGAGGCAAGATTTTTTTTTTTTTTTTTTTTTTTTTCACATTTGACATTGTGAGATTTTTTGTTTTCATCCAATGCTTTTTTCTATTGAATTTTGACTCTTTTTTTTCCCCTCTTTCTATGAATTTTCAGCCTTTATCCCTCGTTTTCTACATTCTAAGGTGCGGTCCGAAAATTCAATATCGAGTTTTCACCTGATTTTATGGCTTCCTGAGTCCAAAAAATAGTTTATTTCTGACAGTTGGTCAGTGTGTGTGTGTGTGTTTGTATGTTTATGTATGTATGTGTATGTATGTGCGGAATATTCTGGGTATCATATCTCCGAAGCTAACAAAAATAGAACTACGAAACTTCAGAACTGAGACAGGTCTGGTATGCAGATAATTTTTTCAAATTTTCGGGAAAATTGAAAAACCGGAAATGGGACAGCGGAAAATGAAAGTCTCGCATATCTCAATAACGGTTCAACGTAGAACGTTGCAAATTGGTGTAAGGATTTCTTATAACATCTAGTTGTGCGCCTCTTTTTTTGAACTTTATATAATGTTCCGTTTTGGAGATATTTATGAGAATTATATTAATATTGACCAAGAATACGAAGGTTTTGGCCATTAAATATGGCCTACCATCATAGAGATTTCAAAAGAAGCTAATGATAGAGCTAGTAATGATATTATTATGAGGGTTGAAGACATTTTTTAGTGTAAAAAGTGATTTGTAAAGACATAAGCAGATTCTTGTCGACAAATGCACGTTATTTAATGAATATTCAGCCCATAGACAGAGCTCGTAATTTTATTGTTGCGAAAGTTGTCGGCATTTTAGCGTTTCGAATTTGATTCTTTAAGACTGAAATATGTTCTAGTCGACGAATGGATTTTATTTATAAATATTCAGCCCATAGATAAAGCCTGCAATGATATTGATAAAAGACAAATTGTTTACGAATTACGAAACAAACGAAAACATACTTAGTAAGCGAGCATTATTTATTTTGGCTTAATGCAATTTAATTAATTATATACTCCATTACTAATAAATAGTGTAAAATAATAAGTGTAAATCCATAATTAAACTTTCTGTGCTCTATTTGAGTTAACAGTTACTGTTGAAAATGTACTATATTTGCAAACAACCTCAGTTTCGATTCTCAGTTCTTAAACCCTTTGAGGAGAAGAGTTGGTTGGTTGGTTGTGTTTTTACGTCGCACCAATGGGCAATTGGCGACGGTCTGGGTCTCGCCCCTAAAGGTTGTCCGAAACATGACATAACATCTTTGACCTCCACGGATTGGATTGGGAAGCAGAGTAATTTTACTTATTGACAGTTAAAAACGACCAGAATTTATGAACGATGTTAGAAGAGAAATAGTAAATCTTTTAGCGGTGAATGATTATATTCAATATTCATTCACGCATATTTTTATCGCCATGCTGTTTGTGAACCCTTGTTATGATTCAAATCAAAACATATATCAATATTGTATAAACTTCATATTTTTATACAACAAATTATTGCAAGATAAAAAGAATGAACTTTTTATAAAACATGTTTTTAAAATTTCTGTTAAATCATATAAACGCTACCGAAGGCAGCGGGAAACCGAAATATTTGTCTAAAAGTAACGAAAAATTCATTGCCACCGTGTTCTGAGCTATTCTGAAACACTCAAATGTCTAGCTAGTCGGGAAGTAACATGGTTGTTGAATCATGTAAACGCTGCTGAAGGTAGCGGAAGCTCGAAAAGATTGGTTAAAAGTATTAAAAAACTCATAGTCATTGTATTATGAGCTTTTATAAAAGTTTCGAATTTCTAGCTAGTCGGAAAATTATACGATTGTTGGTTCATATAAATGCTACCGAAGACAGCGGGGACCCGCAACAATTGGCTAAAAGTATTAAAAAAAACATTGTTATTGTCGTTTGAGTTATTATAAAAGTTTCAAATGTCTAGCTAGTCGGTAAGTTAGTTAAATAAATTTTCTGTTGAATGATATAAACGCTGCCGAAGGAAGTAGGGACCGGAAACAGTTGGCTAAAAGTATTTAAAAAATGCATTGCCACCATGTTTTGAACTATTCTGAAAGTTTCAAATGTCTAGCTAGGCGGTAAGTTAATTAAATAAAGTTTTGTTGAATCATATAAACGCTGATAAAGGCAGCAGGGACCCGAAACAGTTTGCTAAAAATATTTAAAAAATGCATTATCACTGTGTTCTGAGCTTTTCTGAAAGTTTCAAATGTCTACCTAGTCGGTAAATTAGTTCAAAGTCGATTCCAAGGTTTGTACTGGTAACGCTACCGAAGGCAGCAGGGATACGGAACAGTTGGCTAAAAGTATTTAAAAAATACTTTGTCACCGTCTTCTGAACGATTTTGAAAGTTTCAAATTTCTAGCTGGTCGGGAAGTTAGTTAAATTTTCTGTTGAATCACATAAAAGCTGCCGAAGGCAGCAGGGACATGAAACATTTATCTAAAAGTAGAAACAAAATTCATTGTCACCGTGTTCTGAACTATTCTGAAAGTTCCAAATGTCTAGCTAGTCGGGAAGTTTTTTTTTTTTTTTTTTTTTTTTTTGAATCATAAACGCTGCCTAAGGCAGCAGGGACCCGAAACAGTTAGCTAAAAGTATTTAAAAAAATGCATTGCCACCGTGTTCTGAGCTTTTCTGAAAGTTTCAAATGTCTAACTAGTCTGGAAGTTAGTTAAAAATCGATTGCAAGAATTGTACTGGACACACAAACAAACAAAGAAGATTCGAAGTATTGGGTTGTTCGATAAATAATGTCGTTTTTTTTTCATGTTTTTCAAAGTGAATTTATTTATATTAACAACAAACATTAATTAATGATATGTAGATCATTTTGTTAGATGACCTTTGTCCATCTTTCGGTAAGTTGAAAAATTCCGCGTTCGAAGAAGCCTTGGTTTTTAGAAGCGTAGGTTTTAAAAAACGACATTATTTATCGAACAACCCAATTAATAAAAACATGTTAATATTTTGGGAAATACCGCACGTATGTTCATATTTTTATTTGAAATTACATTTACATTTTTCATCACTCGGGGGCGAAATTTCCGGGGGCAAAATGTCCCGGGGCGAAATTTCCGGGGGGCGAAATTTCCCGGGGGCGAAATGCTGGGGGCGAAATGCCGGGGGCGAGATGCTGGGGGCGAAAATTCCGGATCCCGTATAAACCGTATGTTTGTAAAAGGGTTCTGGGCAACGAAGGGCTCATCCAATTTGAATGAAATTAAATGTACAAATGATCTCTGTTAATACAAAAAAAAAAAAAAAAAAAAGCAAGAAAAGCAAGATTTAAAATTCAATATGCGTTACAACAAGTGTTACTTTACGATGTGGCATGAAGTCAAACAGATTTTGATGTGCTCCTGATAAAAGCATTTTCCAGATGTCTTGTAAGGAAGCCCTAAGTTAATTTGAAGTAGATCACTAGCGAAGTGACGACAACAAAATCCTAACAATGTGAAAATGATGACATATCCGACAAATAAACAAGCTGAGGAAGAAGCTATAAGACTTCGGCTAAAAAGAAATGTTAACAATCTAGCAATATGTGGGCGGATATTCACCGTTTGAAATATAACTCCAGAAATGCCTTGAAGAGAGGGAATGACTGCAGGTTCCAGAACTTCACTGACGTACAGGTTATTGTTAAAATTACCCATAAATTATAGAAGTTGATCGTCCATTATACATAATGGCACCCAAAGGCACACAACTGAGATTTCGTAAAATATCACGTTAAACTGAGTTTTTACCGTTATAGTATAGTCGGTAACAAAATTCTTCAAACACTAGCAAAAATTCCTAAGTAAAAAAAGTACACTTAATACAGTTTTGTTAAATAAATCCTTGTCGAATCCTGTTCTTAGTCAGTCTAAAAACAGGATTCGACAAGGATTTATTTAACAAAACTGTATTAAGTGTACTTTTTTTTACATAGGATGTTTTGCTAGTGTTTGGAGACTTTTGTTACCGACTGTATCTAATATGGATGTGGACATTGAAAAGTGGAAAGGGCAAATTAAAGCGGAATTATTCCGAAATAATATATAATTAAAAAAATTTTTAAAACACCAAATTTTATTTCAAAATATACTAAAATTAACATATCAGCGGATCGGATAACGTACAGTCGGTAACAAAAGTCTACGAACACTAGAAAAATTCCTATGTAAAAGAAGTACACTTAATACAGTTTTGTTAAATAAATCCTTGTCGAATCCTGTTCTTAGTCAGTCTAAAAACAGGATTCGACAAGGATTTATTTAACAAAACTGTATTAAGTGTACTTTTTTTATATAGAAATTTTTGCTAGAGTTCGGAGACTTTTGTTACCGACTGTACATTTATGGAAAAATTCAGCTTAATTGAATCATGGGAAGCGGTTTAAAATTTTAAAAGAAATTTTGAACAGATGTAAAGGGCTCAAAATCTCCGAACTCTCTCCCCAATACCATCTCTGCGTACAAAAGTATTTTCGTTGTACTTGTACTTGCACATGTATGCAAAATTTCAGCTCAGTCAGACAGTGGGAAGCGAGTTAAAATTCGAAACAAGTTTAAATAGATTTGTCGGCGCAAGGCTCCCAGATCTACATCCTTAAATTTTTCAGTTTTTAGGCATTTATGTTTATCGGAGTTATACATGTATGCAATATTTCAGCTTAATAGAACGATAAGAAGCGTGAAAAAATTCGAAAAAAAATTGTGCTAGAGTTAGGGGCACACTTGATCCCATAATCTGTGGAATCCACTATTAGAACATGTATTGTAATCTGAATTATATATGTTGAAAGGTAAGAGGTTGAGTCAATAGCAGGTCACCGCAGGTAAGCGGTATGGAGAATAAAATCGTAGTGTAGCGCCGGAGTTGAGACAAAAGGATGTAGCCACTTGTGAAGGAATGTTGATCGAAGATTGAAAACACGTGGTCTAGTACCAGCACAGACTGGCGTAATAGAATAGAGTCGGGATGCGTTTACGCCGGCATAGAGCCACTAAAAGGAAAGTAAAACTTGCACAGTTTGCGTAAGGTGTACGGATATTATCGGTTATTAAAGTTAGGGGAATTGAAGTGATGAAGGTTATCGGTTTTCAAGGTAGATAAGTCAGTGAAGTGTGGTAGGGTGTTGTGCTGTGTGGTGGCGTGGATACTACGGGATAATCTGTTATGATGGTGGAGTAGATATTAAGAGATAGTGATTTAGATCTGCTTAGTGATATATTTCTTTGGGAGTCAACGAGTTTTTCTTGAGAGCAACCGCAAGCTTTTCACCTGACCTTGTCAATCACTAGTGGTGAGCTAAAACTTTATATTTCTTTAATTCATTTATCTGATTATTCTCTGAGCTTCTAGACGGGTATATTTCCCTAATACTTTCGAGTTAAAAAAAACTATTTTTATTTACATTTATTTAAGTGTCTCATCAACTTATTTCTTAAATTAAGTTTAAGATGGGGTCTGCTGCAACTGATGCCATGGCGTAGACCTCACACTGGCCCCCAAGCTTACTCGATCCCCCCCCCCCTTCCGCTTGGGTTTATTTCACTGGCTCAGGAAATGTTAATCAACTTTTTGATGATTTAGAAGAATATTTTAATTTATCTAAAGTTCAGGATGCTAACAAATATAATCTCTTAAAGTAAAAGGGGGATGCTAAACTATGGTTTGATAATTACGCTGCAATTTCTTTTGGTCAAAATCCCACATATGCTTCTCAAAATAAAAATAACTTTGCTTCTTGTGTGTCACGTAGAACTGTAACAGGAACTTTACTCGTGGAGAATGTCGCTCTACGACAAACCCACCACTTTTCTGTTACATAAGCTAGATCTCATCAAACAATTAGACTTTGTCTTTTGCAGCAGTGATGAATATCATCGACCCTCTTTTCACCATCCCCATTCAAGATTATTTAGACGTAAGACCTGTTACATCTTATGACGGCCTTTTTCAAACCTTGTCTAAGTACCAAGAGAGGCATACTACAAAATCTGAAAATAACTTTAATCGTCGGTGGGAAAATGTACTAGCAGAAAATAACCTTTCCAGGCATGAATCTAAACCCATAGCAATATTTTTGCAAGAACTGAAGAAAGAACTTGAACAAATAGCTCAAAAAGCACATCTCAAAACACAAAATAATTGGAAACCGATAGCCTTTGCAAGTCGGGGACTTACATTAAGCCAACAAAAATGGTCGACTGTAGAGAAAGAAGCATGGGCCATCTTATTTGGACTCAACGAGTTTGATAAATGAATCATAGCCAGCAAAGGGGAAAGATGATAATCACTCAAATTCCTATTACTAGCCACACCGAGTAGTGCCAGGTTAACTGATGGGTTTTATCTTTACAAAATTGGAGACTCACTATTACTTACTGTAAAGGGGCTCAGAATTTTGTAGCTGATAGTTTATCTCGAATAAAAATAGAGAAAGAAATTCAACCAAAAGATCAAAGATAAAATAACAGAACTATTGGACATTACTCAAGCAGAACTAAAATTTATGAATATCATGAACTATGAACATAGTATTATTCACATGGTTGTTATGTATATTTTATACAACTTAATGTTTTGAAATGTTGGCAAAATTTTGTTATGGAAAAAGTGTTTTTTTAAAAAGCATCAGGTTACTCGACTTTAGTGGAATATTTCTTTATGCTATTTCTTAGTTGAATGGAATAATATAAAGAGAAAAAAAAATATATTTTGGCGGGGACAGGTCACGTGCGTGAGGAAAATACATAGCCAAGAGAGTCCGCGGAATACTTTCTTAGCGAAAATAGCTGAACACCTAAATTAGAATTATCATAGAGAGTAAATAAAAAGAAGAGATTAAAATCATAGAAAAAAAAAGATATATAATAAAAATTTAAATTATACCATGATTTATTAAAATTGATATAATACTGAATTCAGAAAATGAAAACCACGCGCACGTGCAGGAAAAAAAATAATAAGAAAAAGGACAATGTCATAGGAACTTTTTTTTTTAGTTGTTATGAGTAGGATATTAGGAGGAATAGACTAATAACGGAAAGGCTTAATATTTTTCCTGGAGCTTTTAAAAAAAAGAACGTCTGGACTTATGTGGGTGTTAGAAGAATAAATTACAGATAGATACTTCGGTCTATGTCATTTCAATTAAAGTAAAGTACGCAATATTGATTAAGTTATTTGCAAATAAACCGAAGTGTGCGACAATAACATATTATTATACCTTACTAAATTGCTTAAATACATATTTATTACGTGATATAGTGTATAAAAAACATATGTGAAAGATTTATAGAAAAATATTTACTAGGTGATACTAGTGGAAATTTTGGCCACTACAAGTGCATTCAAGGTACATTTAATGTAGTGTAATGTGTATTGTACCATAAGAAATACTCTAACAATACATACACGTGTCATTGCACATTCATCTGCTTGTTTCAGCTGCTTCTATTTTTTCTGTAGAAATATAAATATATCTCTCTTTTATGAAACATATAAAGATACTTTATATTGGATTTCTTACATTATAATTAAAATCAACCTTTTTCGTCAGGTGTTATCTCAGAGTGATATATATTCGATGTTATATAAGATATACTCTTTTTGTGGGAAATTTTTTATAAATTATGTGAGCCCGTGGACAATCGTTTTTCATTTAAAATTTATTTCATAAGTACACGTTAATGAAGCCACATTTTATGCTACAAAGCACATGCTTATTATCTCTGTATTCAGAAATGTTCCAATTATAAACAAAAATTTGCAAATTATAAAGAAACATTAATGAATTATTTCTTTCAATTCACTCAAATAAATTAATTGATTTATTATTAATTCAATTTTAAGGAAATCTTTAATCTAAATGGGAACAGTAAAAATTTTTAATGGAATTACGAACCATTATAATTTTTATCCACAAATTAAAATATAACTTAATATTTCAAAATCAGCGACAACTGTTTATTGTCTTTTCACTAGTGTTTCGAATTAATTGTATTGAAAAAGGATTTCTAACATCTATTTAAAAAATTATAAAATGACTCAACTAATTGTAAAAGAAATAAAATAAATCTGTTGTAATGTTTTGTGAAAATCCAACCCTTATCGTAATGAGCAAAGCTATTTAACACACTGCGGATGAAGAAGGAAATTTATTTTCAAAAGCAATTTAAATTAGGACAATTCTTAAGGAGAACTAATTTATTTTAAAGCTGTTCAGCAAAATTTAATTAAGTTAAGCAATTTAAAGTAATATTGCATACACAACTCCAAATATTTTTACCATTTTTCTCTTAAATATTAAATGGTCATTAAGAATTCTATACTTTTTTATTTGAAATTGCTTTAACGATTCTTTATTTATGTTAAACTCTCTAAGTACGAAATTAAAATTATAATTACGATAAATTTACTCATTTTAAGGAATCGTATGTTTTATAAATTTTTACTTCACATTTATTACATACTTTGGAATGATTCCTTTTGATATAATAAATAAATAATTTTATTCAAAATTTTGCGAAAATAAAAGGAACATTTAAACAGCAATTATGAAATTTTCATTAAAAGGTTTCAAACATTCAACCAGTAGGTCCTGTTTTACTGAAACCCGTGAAACAGAAAAAAAAAAAAGAATGTGGACACGATTTTCAAATACAAGATCTTCAACAATCTTGCACCGTTCTTCAAAATAAATTTACTAGAGCTTGAACGAAAGATTTAAAAAAACATTTGAAATTTGATTTTTTTTTACAAAACGGTTACATTTCAGGGTCCCTTTAAACCGCGTGTAACCTGTAAAATTAATTTTAGACGAAAAGAAGAAGAATATCTCGTTCAAGCACTAGTCAGTTCTTTTTAGAAAAAAAAATGCGCAAAATTTCAATGCGATCGGTGCATTAGTTTTTGAGAAATCGTGTCCCCCGCTTCTCTGAGGGATCTATGGAAACCAGGTCCCACCAGTCTAATTTTCTAAATTTTGTATAAATGCTGCTCTTTTAGATGCTCAAAGTTTAAAAAAAAAAAAATCTATTTATTGAAAAAATAGAGAAAAATGTTTTTTTTTTTTTTTTTAGCCTTTGAAACACACCTAATCCCTTAAAATTTTTAAATTTACAAATAAGAAATTTTAAAATCAGCAAAATATAATAAAATAATCTAAATTTATACAATGAGTCTCAAAGCTAATTATTTTGTTTAGCATAATATTTGGACTCTCTGGGAATCTCCCATCCACATTATGTAAAAATAAATAAATAAATGTTATGATATTCATGAAATACCTCGCAATCACCTCTAATAAACGGTTCTTCATTCGTCGCTTATCCGTCGGTCGTTAAGCCCACGAAAGTTGATAATATTAATTTAAAATATCAACAATGCTTCAGTTGAATTTAAATGATCCATATAGTAGAAATGAGTAACAACAGTTCTCATGCAAGAAAATAAACATTTTTACGAACATACACATTATAATATACTAAATAACCATTTTATTTTTATAACTTCGGCACATTAAAAAAATACACGCAAACACACATTCATTGTATATGTGTATTTACAGATTTTTATAAGAATCTTCTAAAAGTCCCGCATCCTCCTCCTAACTCGAAAATGAGTCGAAATTTAAAAAAAATGGCGAAACACGTATTTAATGAATTCAAGAAGGACCTCTTTTCCTGAAGAAAGTTTGGGCCCGAGGGGGCCAGGGAGGCCGCTAAAGAGGGCAAAATTAAAATTTTAAATGGGACGTTATGTCTTGTAATACATTCCTGGAAACATCTCTTCAAGACAATGAATTAGATATAAATAGTTTAGCCCTACGATGATTATTAAAGGAGATACATGAGTTTTTATACTTTTGAAATGCGGATATTATATTTATGTATCCCCTTTTAATAATCACTGCAGGACAAAACTGTTTATACTCAATTCATTGTCTTGAAGAGACGTTTCCCGGGATGTATCACAAGACTTATCTTCCTACTAGAAATTTTAAAGTTGCATTCGATAGCGGTAACTCCCTTGCCCGGGCCAAACATTTTTGGGCAAAGTATGTCCTGCAGTGATTATTAAAGGGGATACATAAGTATAAATTCCACATTTCAAAAGTCTGAAAACTCATGCATCTCCTTTAATAATCATCGTAGAGCGAAACTGTTTATATTAAATTCATTGTCTTGAAGAGTCGTTTCTAGGGATGCATCACAAGACATATTTTCCAATTTGAAATTTTAAAGTTGCCCTCCCTAGCGGTCCCCCCTAGCCCCCCCCCCTCTGGCCCAAGTTTATTTCACCAAAAGAGGTCCTTCTCTAATTCATTAAATATGTGTTTCGCCATTTTTCGAAATTCCGACTCATCTTCGAGTTAGGAGGGGGGGGGGGGATTTTTGGAACACCCTTAATATAGATATATATTACCCACGCGCACAAATTTTAATACAGTATAAGACCAAAAATCCGGAAGGTCCCAAAATCTGGAACTTTTTGAAATTCCAATCATTCCCGCAGTGAACACGCTGAGGAAAAAAATGGTAGAAAAAAAAAATAAATAAACTATGTTTCCAGCAAATTACGGTAACTTAATTCAATCTTAACGAGGTTTTTTTTCTCTCTCTCCATTAAATGATAATTTCTAACCATTTTCCACTTCTTTCTAAAGCAATGGTCAGACGATCAGCCTATTTTTTTTTTCATTCTCTACATATATCTTCAAAAGTTTTGTTTATCGTACCGTTGAGTAAAGAGATAACAGAATTGTGCGTCTATCTTTGTAATTATAAGTACTTGAGCTTTATCTTTTTATTTTTATTTAAGGAATAATTTAATAGGATTAAATAAATGAAGCTTTGGTCTTTCGGGTCTATCAGGTGGACTACATTATAGTCTGTTTAGAAATGCGGTATTTTCACTATAGTGGAAATCCTGTTCCTAATTTATTTTATTTCTCTCATTTAGCCACCATAGTTTTATAATAATTAAAGTTTTAATTATCGCTCACACGGTATAAAAGTATATTGAAATATGTCAGTAATTATTTCTTTGGTGCTTAATTATAAGGGTTGGACTAAAATTTTAAAAATGTCCGGTAAACCTATATATTTTTTAAAGTTTCTAAAATCCGGAATGGCGTAGGTCCCGCGGTTTCTGGATTTTCTGTCCCATACTGTATTATTATACAAACGCATTTTTTGCTTTAAATATATTCGTAATTATATATTCTTGCATGCAAGTTAGAAATTAATCTTTTTCCAATTTATTTTTATGTGGGGGAAATAAAATTCCCTATTATTAATATTTTTCCTTTTTTTTAAATATTGTAAGTATAAATCATTTTCTTTTATACGTGTACTTTATTATGTAGTATTATGTGTATTATCCTTCCAAAAATTACAACTCAATTTGTGCTCCAGTATTATCTAGAAACTATTTTAACACGTTGAGTGTCATGTCAGTGATCGGTGGCTGACACCGAACATTCCGTTTAGGCCGTGTCAACAACCAGAGGCTGACAGTGTAAAATATGATATAAAGGCACGTCAACCACTGGTGGCTGACAGTGTAAAATATGATATGAAACTAAAAAAGCTAAATTGTTAAATTTACTTAATTTTTATTTAATACATGATATTATTAAGACATTTTAATGGATTTTACCGAAACACAGTAAACATGACGCGTTTCTAATCAGCGCGCGTGGCCTGATGGGGATTTCCTAAAGCCTTGGTTTTTAATAACACAAAACGCGGACGTCAACGTATTCGGCGTCGAGATTTTAACTTGCGCATGCGTCACGATGGTCTGTTCCGCGGTTTCAACGCCAGCGCTGATATCAAGGAGACACTGATTGGAGCGTCGCGGCGTCGGAAACGTTAACGTTGCTTCTTGTGTTCTTAAAAACCAGGGCTTTAATAATTCGCGTGACGCTCAACGCGTTAAGGTGTTATATTAGTTTTGAAGGTTAAAAAAAAAACATATATTCTCTCTCTCACTTTTATTTCTCAATACAATAAAGAAAAAAAAATATCGAAAATTTTGAGTATATAAAAGCAACATTTATACAAAGTTTCATGAAATTTTCATTAACATTTTGGAAAATTCAGCCGGTGGCTCTTGTTTCCGTACACTCTAGAAAAATGGAGGACACGATTTCTTAAAAAACATAGACCTATTATACGAGTTTACGAAGCAATGGCAAAAAGCTCATGTGACTGTTGATCTACAGGAAGTCAGTATCTTAACTTATCTTATAAATATCTTAGATGAATTTGTTAACCAAGTTGCTCCGCCATTTTGTTTTCAAGTGGAGACCACTTGAAATTTGCAAATTTAAATTATTAAAAGCATATTCCGAATTTGTTTGAATTTTGATGTAAATGTAGACCAAATAAGGATCTCAATGAAGTTTATTAATGAACTATATCCGCAATTTTTAATAAAGTGGCAGATATCTTAAGTTAAACGGGGCCACTTGAAATCGGACTACCACTTGAAAATTTAAAATCACAATAACTTCTGAAATAATACTCCAAATCGAACCAAATTTTGACAGTGTCTTAACTTATTTTATAAATATCTTAGATGAGTTTGTCAACCAAGTTGCTCCGCCATTTTGTTTTCAAGTGGAGACCACTTGAAAATTCCAAATTCAAATTGTAAAAAGAGTATTCAGAATTTGTTTGAATTCTGATGTGTACATAGATTATATAAGTGTGTGAATGAACTTTATCCGACATTTTTAATAAAGTGTCGGATATCTTAAGTTAAGCGGGGCCACTTGAAATCAGGCTACCGCTTGAAAATTTTAAATCATAATAACTTCTGAGATAAAACTCGAAATCAAACCAAATTTGGACAGTGTGTTAACTTATCTTATAAATATCTTGGATGAGTTTCTTAAGTTGCTCCACCATTTTATTTTCAAGTGGAGACCACTTGAAAATTTCAAATTCAAATTGTAAAAAGCGTATTACGAATTTATTTGAATTTTGATGTACACATAGACCATATAAGTGTCTCCCTCATTTTATTAATAAACTTTATTTGCCATTTTTAACAAAGTGTGGATGTTATAAACTAAGCGAGACAACTTGAAATTAGGCTACCATTTGAATATTTATAAACAGGCCTACCTTTTTAACTCCAATTCAATTCGAACCAAAGTTGAATAGTAATCTTTTCATGTAATTATCTTTGATAAGTTCACTTGGCAACTTGTTCTAACTTCTTGTTTCCAAGTTGCGGCCACTTGGAATCCTGCTGCCACTTGAAAATGTGCTATTAAGATAACATTTAAAATATTAAATTTATTCAGACAAAAGTTAGATTGTGAATTTATGGTTAAAATATCTTTGCGCTTGGTAACTTGATCCGCAATTTTATTTCCAAGTGGCAGCCACTTGAAAATTTGTCATTATGATAACTTTTGTAATACTAAATCAATTCGCATCAATTTTGGGTTGTGGATTTACAATTCATATATCACACATAACTTCGCTGGGCATCTCATTCTGCTTTGTATTTCCAAGTGGTGGCCACTTGAAATCACGATACCACTTGAAAATTTCTTATCAAGATAATTTTTGAAGCACTGATTTAATTTAAACTAAAGTTGGACATTGAACTTATCATACAGATATCTTGTATGGTTTCGCTGGACAAGTTGCTTCGCCAATTTGTTTCCAAGTTGCAGTCAATTAGACTGTCTCTTGAAAATTTCTCGTAACAATAACTTTTGAAACACTGCAGTGATTGGAATCAAAGTTTGACAGTGAACTTATGCTTTAAATATCTTGGACGAGTTTGCCTTGCAACTTGCTCCATTATATTGTTTCCAAGTGGCAGCCACTTAAAAATTTGTTATCACGGAAACTTTTGAAATAATTAAGAAATTCAAACCAAAGTTGAAAAATGGATTTATCATTCAAATATCACGAAGTCCAATAATAATATGTTGATGTTTCGAAACAAAATTCCGCCATTTTGTTTTAAAATGGCGGCTACTTGGTAAGGAGAAAGAAATCAACCTACCCTTCCGAATGAACCGGAAGGACTTGTTTATTAAGCAGACGATATTTTTTCTTTTTCTTTAAAAGTTCTTTTTAAAATTTTTATTTCACTTTAAAAGTTAGATTATTTTGGAATATAAAAATAATTTTATAGCAAGAAATGGTAATTAGGTGTACTTTAAAAGCCCTAGAAGTTATGTAAAACAGGGATTTTATTTCACAGGTAAGAATCTTTTTAATATTTTATAATTTCGTTCTTTATAGTAATTATTTTTATAAAATATTTATAATTGCTATACTTAATTCTCTAAATTGAATTAGCTTAAATATATTAATATTTTATATGAGTTTAAATATATCCATGATTATTTATGAGAGTTAAAGCGAGTATAGACAAATCGAAGTTATAAATACTTTTGAACTTTGTTGGAAAGTGTTAATAATAAGGTAAAATTAAATTTCCGCAGCTGTTTCGTTTTACACAATTTTTTCTTGCTGTACCTTTTAATAATATTAATAATAATAATATTTATATTCAGAACAAAAAAAATGCCAATAACGCGATTAATGCCAAAAAATGTAACCTTTTTCAACAGTAACGTGGTTTCATCTTTGCGCCTTTTCTTATATGTCCTTAATAATGGAATGCTCCGTCCACTCTTATAATAGGTCTATGTTAAAAGCTAATGCACCGATCTTTCTGAAATTTTGCTGACTTCCTCAAAATAGAATTGACTAGTAGACTAAGTCCGAAAGTAAGAAATCCACCTGTATAAGTTGCAAGAAGGATTTCATGTAACAAGTGGGGAAAAATCATTTTTAGGGTATTTCGACCCCGCTGAATAAGAATGAATCTACCGGATGCCAAAGCGAAATTTGGACCGGAAGTCCGGTATCAAAGATTGCGGCCAAAAATGTGTTGCCCTATATCTACCTTATCCGTTGTTTTAAAATAATGATTTTAACGTTTACTTAGGGCCCTTCTCGGAGGCCAAACACATTGCAATGCTCAAAATATTCTAACCTTAAGCTTGGAGTGGATAGGTTCCAAGATTGTGTCCAAGATGGCCGCCGTTGTGTTTACGTGCGTTCCGTCAATCTTATTGTATTTGGAATATAAAATCTGTCAAATACAGGGTTTTTAGTGGTTGAACGTGTATCATGTTGTGAGGATTGATGTTAAGTGAATAGTAGATCGCCGCAGGTAATCGGTGGAAAAGCGAATCGTAGCACAGCACCAGTTTCAGAATAATGTCTGGATCCAGCGCTCCCATGGACGTAATACTTGAGAGTTAGGATGTAACGCCAAAAGTCGACGGCGCGTTAATTTGGGTTGGAGTGCTGTTACGCAAGCGTAGGTTTGCTAAGTGGTGAATAAAATTCACGCAGGTTGTGTGGAGTAAGAAATATGAAAGGTTTTTGGAGATTTTTGAAAAGTGAAGCGGTGGGAGGTGGTTGGTTTTGGTGTGAATAAATAGCAGAGTGTTTTACTAGCAGAGGGTTGTTTGTTGCTGTGTTAGATGGAGGAGCAAGATTGGAGATAGTTCTATGGATAGTTTTTGAGGGAGAGTATCGTACTTTTAGAAGTTGATGTTTAGTTGAGTTTCGTGCGAATTTAAGATGTGAGGGGATCGTAATCATCTCTTCATAGTGCAAATCTAGTAGCGACGAGTCATCCTTGTGAGAGCAGCCACATGTTCTGTATCTTAGAAATTCTCAAGGGTGAGAGCCAATCCTTATATTCTTTTGATTTATTTAGTTGATCTTTATTCGAGTTTCTCATTGGTACTACTCTTAAATTACAAGTTCTAATAAAATCTGATTTTAATTTACATTTATGTCTCGTGCGCTTCTATTACCTATTTCGTTATCTAACTAGTTAAGTTAAGATTGAGGAATGGAGACCACAAATTCCTCACAATGTAAACTATTGTGTGTGTGTTACATGTTTTTGAGTAATGTTTTACACCTTACGAAAAACAATTTGGTAACAAAATTGTGTTTCTGAAGGTAGTCACTCTAAGTATTTTTAGTCATTTTTACAATATACCACCGTTTTTTGCAAATATGGCGTCAACGGTTGCTCAGTATATAAGGATCGAACGTCTAACCACAACGTATATATAACCTACCAGAATAGAAAATGTTCGAAGGACAAATTATCAGATCTGACGAATTAGGGCAACCCACCGTTCAGTTTGATATATTTACATTTACCTTATCGTAATTGTCAGTTTGTTTTCTTAGGACCAGTTCCGTAGTTTAGTTTTCATGCATTTTCATACTATTTTCAATCCCCAAAATGCAATTTTATATGAAAGATTCCGCTGTATACTGCTATATTGATAATAGCTTAAATTTGAATTAACTTGCGAAATTTTTAAATTAGAAAATATTTAGTGACAGATATTCAAGCTAAAAGCATATATAACATTATAAAAGTAGTTTAACAACTTTATGATTAAAACATCTTTCAAAATAGACGTTTAGATGAAATTTTGTCTTATTTTGCCAAGTTAAGAAAATCCTAAATTTCCAATAACTGATGATATTTCTAAATTATAAAATTCGTAGTCAAAGATGTTCATAACCTTATTTTTAATGATATTTAAAAAGTAGTTTGACATCTTTACGACGAAAATAGCACATTAAAAATGGACTTTTATGCGAAAATTTTTCCTATTCTGTGATGTTAAGAAATTCTTTAAATTCAAATAACTTATGAAAAATTTAAACTTGAATTTTCATAGTTAATTACGTTCCTTCCAATATCCTAACTGATTTTTGAAAGCTGGTTTGACATCTTTGCTGTAAAAGTAGTCCTTTTAATACACGTTTAAGCAAAAATTTGTCCTATTCTCCCATGTTATGAAAATCGCAAATTTCGAATAACTTACGAAGTTTTTAAGTTAGAATGTTGCAAATCAAAAGAGTTCTTACCAGTGTCATAAATAATATTTTAATACCGGTCTAACCGCTCGGCGATCATTTTCTCTTGAGAAAATGATCGCCGTACACAGACTAACAGACTAACCAACTAACACACTAATACACTAACAAACTAAAATGCACTCTAAAGACGGACACTATATGTATATTTTTTCTTTTACTCCCACTTTAAAACGTGTATAAAACTGATTTTTGGTCGCCATCTTGGATACTGGACTTCGGATCAAAATTTCGCTTTGTCAACAGGCAGATTCGTATTTAATGGGGTTGAATTACCCTAGAAACATTGTTTTCTCAATTGTTACATGAAGTGCTTTTTCCATTGTTCTTTTCTGTAAACGTGCCTAGTCTATAGTGTATGAACAAGGCATTTAAGAAAAATATTGAAATTCGAAATTTTTGCACAGTTAAATGCAAAAACAGTACATATTTTGGTACATTTTACCATATGCATAGGATTGTAAAATTAATTGTTTTCTTAAAAAAAGAAAAATACTTTATTCGAGCACTAGTCAATTCTATGTTGAAGAAGTGTGCAAAATTTCAATAAGGTTGTTCCATTAGTTTTTGAGAAATCATATCCACCGTTTTTCTGTCCACCGGTCTCTTAAAACCAAGACCCACCGGCTAAATCTTTCAAATTTTTTAATGAAAATTTAATGTCATATTGTTTAAATTTTTATCTTTTATAAGCTCAAAATTTTAAATACAACTTTTCATTATTATATTAAAAAAAATAGTAAAAATATACTTTTTTTTGTAGACTTTAAAATTAATTTAACCTCTTAAATGAATAGATGCATTTGCTACGATCTTCCCTAAGAATTCTGCCGAAAGACCACTTTCTGCGATACAGTGATATACTTTATCGTATCGCAGCAAACCACAAATTCTTAGTGAACTCGAGCATGAGATCCATCGACGTTATATTAGAGTAGACCCCGAACTAGTAACCTTTTTGTATTCGAATATCACATCCCCACCATACCACCAATTCATTCGTCAAACCAACTTTTCTACTGTCAAACTGACATTCCACTTCCAAGGTAAGTTTCCTTCACCTTTGTTATCGCTGTTTTATATTTTGAATAGGTGAAAATTAAATAGCACAACCTACACTAGCTGAAATGGAAAGCAAGTAATCTAATCCTTGTTACTGTTTAAAAGCTGTTCTGTTTGCCTTTTTTTTTTTTTTTTTTTTTTTTTTTTGAGTTTTGGTGGTAAGGGGATCAAATCATTTAAAACATACAACATCCCAAGAGCCAGTTACAAAGAAAGCGATTACCGCTAAAAGAAGGCGTAAAAACCGCAATGATGTTGGGGCAATTTTTCTCCATAGCCAATAAAGGGAGTCCGTACTCTATCATGAAATCCGTGAGGTCATAACAGGTGTTCCTTCTGGGTTCTTTATAAATCGTAACAAACATACCTGTTCGTTTAAAACCGCGTCTCGTGAATACTGGAGTGCACATCGAGCTGTAACTTTTGAAATTGTAATGGTATATAATAAACTTCATGTGTGAGAAAATTTCAGTTTATACCTACGATATTTTAGGAGGGGATGAATAATATAAATAAGACAGGGATTCACTCTTCGCCCACCACAATCTGTATTCTAAATGTTAGTACTAGAAGTTTTTTAAGGTATTCCTAAAGCGTTAAACAGATTAAAAACGTAACAAAATTCTTCTAAGATAAGCTGTCATTTCACTATTGTTTCTAATTAATTACATTCAAATGGCATTTTTAACATCTACATATAAAATTTCAAAATGACTCAACTAATTGTAAACGAGTTAAAATAACTTCGATATAAAGCTGTTTGGAAATTTAGCCTTTAACGTAAAGAGTAAAGCAAGTTAAAACACTGCGGATAGAGAAAAAAAAATATTTCAGAAAGCAATTTATATTAGCACTTTTCTAAAGGAAAAATAATTTGTTTTAAAGCTATTCAACAAAATCCAATTAACTTTAAGCGCTTCAAAATAATATTAGATATTAAATATCTGAATCTTTATCTTTGAACCGTTAAGTGATCCTAAAATGTTAATACGATTTTTAATTGTTCTATTGATTATTCACCTATGTGAAGACGGATAACAATTTAACGTGTAAATTTTACATATAGGTAAATTTATCTTTCTGAGATTTGGAAAATTTCTTAACTATATTGGATAGATTTATTTCGGGAAAACTTTAGATATTTAAGAAATCAATGAATAAATAAATATTAAATTAAAGCCAAATCATACTTTAATTATAGGCGAGAAATATTCTGATATCTATTTTAAATATGACATGACATGTATCCGATACAAATTCACTAAAATAAAATTTTTATAAATATTAAAATGCACGAAAGAAAATAGTATGTATGATAAGTTTTATGAAAATTTGGTTGTGCACTGATTTTGTTTTTAAAATTTCTAAAAGGTTATTATAATTTAAATTGTACGTTTTGTTGTATGTATTTCATTAAATATGCAATAAAAATTCTATAAATAACAACACCTGGTATAGTTTTTCTAAATATTATCTTACAGTTTACATTTTAAGAAGCCTTATACGTATGCATTCAAAATAAGGTACTACATTCTTTTTCTTAAAAAGGAATGAAGCATTTCTCCCTAAATTAACCCTTTGCACTAAGAGATGACCTTTGGCGTAGCAAAACTAATTTTTCCTAAAGCTCTTAAGTCACTTCTAGCATGACATTTTACACAGTTAATAAATAAATAAATAAATAAATAAATAAGTAGTAAGAAAAGGTATTATTAAAAAATAAATAAATAAATAAATAAATAAATATTTGATATTATGCCTATGCACATAAAATTCATTACTTGCGATAAGAAGCCATTGTTACATGCAGAAGATTGTTTTAAAAAGTACCATATTTTAATAAAATATGCGTAACAATAAACTAAATGTAGGTAGTCTAATATCAATATCAGATATTTATGAACAACCGTTTGGTTACTAAAACATTAAAATTTAAATGACTTTTATTACTTCATACGAAAATCATAGTAAAATATGGAAAGTTTTATAGATTGAAATCTATAAAATGAAGAATAACTTCGAATAATAGAAATGTATATATATATATATATATATATTAAACAAAGTATATTAAATCAAAATAGGCTTTATATATACAGGGAGGCCATAATTAAACTTATCCTATTTAGAGCACTCTTCAGCTGTAACTAAAAAGCGAATTGAGTCGAAAATTTGTATACAGACTTTTCAAGGGATGCGTCAAAGGTTCTGAAAATAATAATAATAATAATAATAAGATTAAAAAAAAAAAATTTGCTCTGAGGGGACATACGCCAAAATATAAACAAGCATTACAGCCAAAATTCTTGAAAAGTTATGTAATAAATAACTATTTTAACATTTTCAAACCATACGACATTTAAAACTATTATTCTTACATTTTGCAAAGTTGTTTGTTGCAAAATTTTACAGATGACAGAGTGATTACACATTTATTTAAAACTCGTTGTCCCTTGATCCTAATCTGTGGGATTTTTGGTTAATAGACCATTGAAAGAGTTTGGTTCTTAAAATATATGTTGTAACTTTGGATGACTTGAAGTACCCTATAACATTATATGTGCGGAGAATTACTGGCGACCAGCTGCTTTCAGCTGTTCAGCACACTCTTCATAGGCTACAGATTTTACAACTTAATTACTGGGCTCACATTGAAGAGTATGATCTCAATCGATAAACAGTCTGTAACTTGTAACACATAACAATTAAATCTCTAATAAATGAAGTTGTTTGTATTAAAATTTGTGGTTTATTTGTATTTTGACGTATGTCTGCTCAGAGCGGGAATTTTTAAAACTTTATTTATTTATTTATTTATTTATTGCAGAATCTTTGAGCGCATCTTCTCAAATGTCTATATACAAATTTTCGGCTCAATTAGCATTTTAGTTAGAGCTACAGGGCAATAGGCCAAGTTTGATTATGGCCATCCTGTATATATATAAATATATAATATATATATATATATATATTATATTATATATATAATAAATATATTATATATATATATATATATATATATATATATATACTAATTTTCTCGTAAGTTTTTCTTTAGTTATTTTTGTTACATATTTTCAACTTTTACAGGACTGAAAACATATATTATAATTATATATATATATATATATATATATATATATATAAATCCTTTTCTAAAGATCAACGATCTTCATATAAAACAATCTAAATTATCTTACTTTATTTTTAATGGACAAATACTTAAATAGTTTATGAAATCGAAAATTTCTCTTTTAGGTTAAGTGCACCAGTGATTGACACTTTTAGAGCGATCTCTGATGTTTTTAATGTTCTAGTCATCAGAAAATATTTTTAGAAATCTTAAGTTAATGCATATGGCGTGAAAGACATTTAGAATCACATATATGTTAAAATACACTGATGGAAAAAAATCCCAACACCAGGAAGGAGCTGTGCAAGATAAACGAAATTTGGTAGGCGTGTTTATACATCTGAAAGATGACGTCGATTCAAATTTCGAGCTACGCGCATAAGTGTGGCTCTAGTAGCGACACTATGAACATGCAAATGAGGTTTGCTTTAAATACGCGCTGTAAGGTTCGTGATCGTTATTTACAGTTGAGATTTGACGTAGTGGGTTAATGTTAGTCAAGGATGCCTCTAAGAAGACGAAGAAGCCATTATCAACAGCTCACTGAGTTTGAACGAGGTCGTGCAGTAGGGCTACGAGAAGGTGGGTTTTCTTTCCGCGATATTGCAGAAAGACTTGGCAGGAATGTATCCACTCTGTGCATGAGTGTCGGCAGCAGTGGCCAAGGGAAGGTACTGCCTCAAGAAGACCGGGTTCCGGGCGGCCACGTGGCACTACTGAGAGGGAAGACCGCCGTGTTCGGCGTATGGCTGTGGCTAATCATACTGAGTAGCTGAAATTCGAGCTGCAGTTGGCACTACAGTGACACAACGAACTGTTACAAATTGGTTACTTCAAGGACAGCTCCGAGCCAGACGCCCTGTAGCGTGCATTCCACTGACTCCAAAATACTGCCGTTTGCGACGTGAGTGGTGTCAAGCTAGAGCTCATTGGAGGACGGAGTGGAGATCTGATGTGTTCTCTGATGAAAGCCGGTTCTGCCTTGGTCGCAGTGATAGCCGTATGTTGGTTAGAAGGAGGCCAGGTGAACGCCTGCTAGCGACCTGTCTGCGGCCTAGACACACAGGGCCTACTCCTGAAGTTAAGGTTTGGGGAGCAATTTCGTATGACAGCAGGAGCACTCTCGTGGTTATCCCACGCACCCTGACTGCAAATTTGTACGTCAGTCTAGTGATACAACCTGTTGTGCTGCCATTCATGAACAGCATTCAAGGTTTGTTTTCCAACAGGATAACGCTCGCCCTCATACCGCTGTTGTAACCCAACATGCTCTACAGAGTGTCGACATGTTGCCTTGGCCTGCTAGATCACCAGATCTTTCTCCAATCGAGCACATATGGGACATCATTGGACGACAACTCCAGAGTCATCCACAACCAGCATTACCCGTCCTTGCATTGACCGCCCAAGTGCAACAGGCATGGAACTCCATCCCACAAACTGATATCCGACACCTGTACGACACAATGCATGTACGTTTGCATGCTTGCATTCAAAATTCTGGCGGTTACACCGGTTACTAATGTACCAACATTTCCCATTTGAAATGGCTCTTCTCGCCAATGGCTCTACCTGTGATCTTGAAACTTTAATCAATTAAATATGTTACCTAGACAAATGTATTGCTGAAATTTCATTACTGTACAATAATTTTTTCTTGGTGTTGGGATTTTTTTTTCCATCAGTGTATATACATTTGATAACAATATTTTTTTTCGAATTTTTATTTCTCACCCATTCAATGTTCCAGTAATTGCCACTGTCAGTTTTTCCTTTTATTAGTAATTGGTACCCTATGTTCCAGTGTTTGACACTGCTAGTTATTCATTTTACCAGTTATTAGCATCCTGTGCTCCAGTGTTTGACATAAAATGTTATAATTCTTATATGTAAAATATGTGATTTTATTATTTTTCTTATTTATTAATTATTTCGGGATAGATGCCAATTACGGGAGCATGCCAATCACTGAATCACCCACCCTATATATATTTTTAGTGAATTCTTTTCTAAAAATCTGCAGATCCAATGGCTGACTTATAATTTTTATAATTGTTCCGTTTTACCGGCAATGAGTAAAATGATTTTGAGATAGTGAATGCAGTATTTTAATATTTAAAATGTAATTAGTTTTATCTATTCTTGAATCCAAAGGAATTCGATTTTCGAATTTGGAAAATGTTAAGTCAGTGATTATTTGTATCTATAAGCTTTAAAAGAATGTCAAACTCTGTTGCATGCGTGAAGAAATTTAAGTAAAAGAAATCATAGATAATGTATAAAATAAATTAAGCTAGATTTATATTTAAATCTACCTGAAAGTGTGTTTTGTAATTAGCATAAAACTTTGAGTCCAATAGTATTTGATATATCGAAATGGGAACTAACTTCATGATTATTATGAAATCGTCAGGTACTTTAAGACTTCGCCACTTGAACAAAGTATTTACATAAGCGGAAATATATATAGCGCATAAGGTTGATTGATTTTCTAAATTTAATGTAATCCGACCAAGCAGAAAAATTCTACATTGTTATGAGATCAGAATATTACGAAATCATAAGGTATTTTAAGACTTCGAAACTTTAACAAATTGTTTACAAAAGCGGAAATATATACAGCGCGTAAAGTTAATTGATTATCTCAATTGAATACAATCCGACCAGGCTGAAAAATTCTACATTGTTACAATGCCATTTTACCTTCATCAATTTGGTTCTCTTTCAATTTAGTTGCATTCTCTACCAATTCTGTCCTCATTTTTATTTCTTTCCTGTTGTTTCAGGTAAGGCCAGAAAAAACTAATTCATTTGAATTAGTTGTAAAGTATCTCATCGGTGATTTAAATTCTTGTGGTGTATCAGCTTACCTTTTTTATTGATCCATAGGTGTGAATATTTTTCTTGATATCTCTTGGATCTAAATACAGATTCATTTACTTTTTACTCTGTCATAACAGGCAGAAATTCTTATTTCATTCAATTTATGACTCATTTCATTCGAATAGAGTTGAATCAAGTCGGACAATTTCGCATTGTCTTCATGACGTTATATTCCTTCTTCGTATTTTTAAAAGATTGTTTCTCTCCCAGAAAGCTGTTTCATGAACGCACAAGGAAATCTTGTTCTGTAGTATTACCTAATGCATATATATAGAAAGAGAGATAGATAGATAGATAAATGGATATGTATATACGACGTAAAAAAAAAAATAATAACTAGTGGATCTGCAGATCAGGAGCCTCAACGTCCTATTTGCATCAGACATTTTTCAATAGGTCATTTTTATTTATTCCTTATTATATAATAGTATATATTGATTCGATCGACTTATTACCATAATCAGATACATTCCTGAGGGGGGCGGCAGCCCCCCTCAACCCCCCTCTGTATCTCTCTTTGTATACCTATTTGTATATCATATAAAGTGTTATGGAATTGTAAATAATTGCATTTATTTTTGTATAATTTTTTTCAGAGGCTTAATAAGTCGATAAAATGCTAATTTTGTGCATTTCTAATCGGTTTAGCGTTAAAATAGCCTATTTTTCCTTTAAAAACCCATTGAAAAGCTCCAATAAGGGAAGAAAAGGATTTGGCGCCAAATTTGGCGACTGTTTCCCTTCTTGGCGATTTTTTTTTTTGACGACCTTGGCGAGAAAATTCTTATTACGGATATACCAAATATGGAAGCTCTAATCTCATTGGCTGATGAGATACGAGAATTTTCCAGAACAGTCTGTGTTCGATAGAATAGTATAAAAGGAGCATTTTTTTAGCCAAGGCGGCCAATCTCAGATCTGTGTCAGTTTCGTCAAATACTTGCTTTATGTGTTATTGATAAACAGTTTGTACTGTTGTTTTGCTGTTAACGGCTGTTGTTTAAGCTATGTTTACTGGTTGAATTGAAGCTGATACTTGGTTTATAGACCTGTATTTTTCTGGAATTTTCTATGAATAATTCACTGAATTTTTGTAAGTTTCGCCTTTCATTCTCGGACAACTTACGAACCCTCAAGTACGCAACAATATGTATTCTTAATAAACGACGGTATTGTATTATTTCCCTGAAATTCATAAATACCAAATTTTATACAACAAAAAAAAAAGCATATCGAAAATATTTTGCATAACCTTTAAACTAATTATCATTTCTATGCCCACAATTTTCAACAGGAAAACATGCTTTTAAAATTCTAATAAAATTTTATTATATTTGATGGGGTGTAACCATGTTAAAATACACTTTTAAGAAATACCGACTATAGACCGTAATAGTACGAAATTCCTTTATGTATGCCGGAAAAGTAGCCACAGTCATTATAAACGCTAATAATAAGAATAAACCTAATTAATTATAACTCATTAATTTTTCGAACTAATTTGACATCATTTGGATGATTACAGTACGTACTCTGAATTATTTTGTGTGGTCCCATAAATTATTTAGTCTATACATAACCTTTTTTAAGAGTAAACATGATTTTAAGCAACTTTATAATGTATGTTAACTTTATTAAGTTCAATTCAGCATAAACGCATTAAAGTGCGCGCTTAAATTAAAAATTTGTCCATAGGGTCTAATGTTACGAAATGTCTTTCGTGTGTCTTTGTAAACGAACCATAAACATTGTATACACCAGTAAAAACTATTCAGCTTATTTTGCGTTTAAAATTAATAATTGTTCCAAATTTAACATCGTTTGGATGACTAAGTGACATTGTCAGAACACTTTTGTAAGGTCCTGTACATTAATTAGAAAGCTTAAGAGCACATATTTTCTTCAAACAACATAAGATTAAGCATCTTACTCACGTGCTCTAATTTCATTTTCTTCATTGCAAAGTAATAACATTAAAATGCGTTTAAACGAAATTCACCCCCATACGCCTTAATGTTAAGAATTTTTGCGTGTCCCTCTACACAGTTTATAAAAAATATATCAATAAAAATTATACAGCTACTTATATGCAAAGCTGGAACGTGTGCGCCAATTTGCAAGTCAATCGAAGGATTTTTTCGGTCGCTATTGCGGTACATACAAATTCTTCCCATAGGCCGTAAGGATAAGAAAAATTTTGGCGTGTCCCTGTACACGAACGACAAATGGAATACACACCTAACACTATACAGCTAATTCCGTTGGGCTCATGAATATGTGTACCAACTGGCAAGTCAATAGCGTTATTTTTGGGACCGCTATCGCGGTACATACAAATTCTTCCCATAGGCCGTAATGATAAGAAAAACTTTGGCGTGTCCCTGTGTACGAAGTAGAAATGGAATACATACCAAAAACTATACAGCTGATTTTGTGGGACACATGAACATGTGTACCAAATTGCAAGTCAATAGCGTGATTTTTGTGGCCGCTATCGCGATACATACAAATTCCTCCCATTGGCCGTAATGATAAGAAAAACTTTGGCGTGTCCCTGTATACGAAGTAGAAATGGAATACATACCAAAACCTATACAGCTGATTTCGTGGGGCTTATGAACATGTGTACCAAATTGCAAGTCAATAGCGTGATTTTTGTGGCCGCTATCGCGATACATACAAATTCCTCCCATTGGCCGTAATGATAAGAAAAATTTTGGCGTGTCCCTGTATACGAAGTAAAAATGGAACACATACCAAAAACTATACAGCTGATTTCGTGGGGCTCATGAACATGTGTACCAAATTTCAAGTCAATAGCGCCATTTTTGCGGCCGCTATCGCGCGACAAACAGACAGACAGACACAGCCCAAAACCGTTTTGAGTCTCAACAGAGGGCCTCCACTGACGTTTCGGCAATAAATGCAGGCAAAAATGTTTCAATTGAAGCATGACAGAAGGTTTTAATTAATCCAAATTGCTTTGAGGCCATTGATAGGAGAGCCTCTCATTGCAAGATGGAAACAGTAAGATGTGCCCACCCTTCATCGTGGGGCTCCCCTGACGATGGACTCAATGCTTTGGAGGTTAATAAATATTTACTTCCTGGTTTTATTTTTAAGTTTTCTGCCAGCATTCATTTTCAAAATTTTTACATTATAATTATGTTTACACATCGTCTATTTGCTTAATTTTCCTATGTACTGAATGTGCAAATTTGTTGTCTTAATTTTGATTATTTTAATTTTATTTATTATTATTTTTTTAAAATCTTTTACAATACTTTATCTTGTAATTATGTATATATAAATTTCATTATACAAAATATAAAGAAATATTGTAAATACATTTTGCGAAACGGATTTTGTGTCTCACACAGCTCAAAATGAATGGTGTTAGAGAGTTACAAAATCTTGTTTGTGACTGTTATGACGTCTGATTATATCTTATTAATTAAATTAAGATATCATTCATTTTTTCTCGTCATACGTCCTTCTAAATCTTAAATATTTCTGATTTTATAAAACTTATTGTGTCATGTACGCGTATGTATGTACAATTTTACAAAAATTGACTACTTTTCACGCAGAAAGTAATTTGTAAAAAAATAAAATGGTTCTAGTCGAAGAAGGCAATTTATTTAACGAATATTTTTGAAACATTCAATAAAAAATATTTATATCATAAGGTAGGAAAAAGTGTTACATTCACTTTAGAAGAGGAATTTCCTTATTCAAAGAAAATGATGAAATGCTTAACGCTAAGTGTTTCAGAGACGACTGTTTAGCTTGATGTCTGAACACAAACCAAACTGTTCGAGAATCTCGTTAGTGATTTATTGAACTTCGAGGAAGATCTGCATTAGAAGCAAATGGATCATACCAAAAAATTTCAGTACTCGACTTCTGTTGAAGTTAGAGCTTCCAAACTTTAGTAATCTTAAACTATCATTTTTTGATAAATTTAGTCGCGAAGTCGCCAAATCATCCATTTCGCCCCAATTCGCTAATTTCTAGCTCAATCATGTAAATGAAAAACTAGCCATTTGTATCCACCTTAATTATAAATCTATTTTTATTTATTTATTTATTTATTTTTATTTATTTATTTATTTATTTATATTTTTTTTGCGCAACTTTGATGTTGTTGCAAAGGATAAAACTCCTTTTATTTGTTAGAAGTTTGCTTGGAGTTAAAATACATTTAAAGGCACAAAATACATAATAGCAATTAATTTTTTTCATCGGAGAATTTTAGCATTTAATTTTATTTATTGGCGCTGAACTTGACAGAAATAATATTTCAGGGTTGCCAGAATGATAAGCACTTCTCAATTTGAAAATACTTTCTGTTACCCATAAGGTAGAGAAAGTATTGTTTTTGGGTCAAATTTTCGAATGCGAGATTTTGTTATATTTACACGTTTTGAGGTCCCCTGAATACGAAAATCATGTTTTTAACAAATGGTCTGTGTGTGTCTGTGTGTCTGTCTGTTATCAGCATATCTCAAAAACAAATTATGGCAGAAAGTTCAAACTTGGTATTCTAAATGTGTATCATATAGGGATGCTACAGTAAGCTTTTCGTTAAGATCAAGCAAATGGTTCATGTACAGGGACAATCAAGAGAATTCTAATACATTACGTCTATGGGAGAAATTGCAGGTAAGTAGAGTTTAACATCTATAGACTGCACTAATCAAAATGAAACGAATATATATATTTTGTAATAGAGATAGTCAACAGGGAAAAAAAACTGTGTATGTAGGAGCCTCCCCCCCCTTGGGGGGGAAGTCCCCCCTCGAGGGGAATACATTTTCATGATGGGTATTTTTCAAAAGAGCTCGCCAATACCTTTAAAACGAATGGTTGAAGCATCGATCTGCGATAATTTAAAAGAAAGTTATCGATTTTTTTTTTTACTTTTAACGAAAAAAAAATTTAGAAAAAAAATCGTTTTTTTATTTTTTTTTTTTATTTTTTTTTTTATTCAGAATAAAATGGACTTTTTTTGGATATTTGGTGTTATACTACTTCTCTAATATGGAAATCGTCAGCATTATCATAAAAGGTAATTTTTTTAAATAATAATTTTAATAAATGATTTTTTAATAACCGAAGTAAATTCTATATAAATGTAGGTGCATTAATGAAACGGGGGGTTGAGAGGGGCGGTAGCCCCCCTCACACAGAACTTATTATCATAAAAAACTCTTCAGAAGCCTAATATGAATTGTTTAACATAGGTTTACATAACAGTACTCGTTATCTTACCTTTTAATCTGCAATCTGTATTTATAGTATTAAATTTCAGGGTAAGAGAAAGTACTGTGAGTGACACACCAGATTACTTATAATGTACTGCTTCTCTCCAATAATTTTCGCCCAAAAGTATAAAAAGAAACCTTCTGTAATCGAAGGAACTTCTTTTCACTCTAAGCTGTTTGCTTTTAAATAAAAGATTCTGCATCCAGTTGTTGATTTCTGTTCCTGAACGATCTTTATTTTTTCCCTGCGATGTATATAGTTCTATTATCTTGAATTTGTGGAGAGAGTAATAGTTTTATTGTTTTGTATCGGAATATTCGTCGAATAAGGTGCATTCGTTGACTGGAAATGCCTGTTTAATTACAACCCAGTTACAATACACGTTTTCTCAATAATATGCATTATTAAATGAATGTTTAAGGAAGTCATGTGGTATTTACATCAGATTTTTTACCTTCTCTTACCCATAAGGTAGAAAAGTATTGTTTTTGGGTCAAATTTTCAAAATTGAAATTTTGTTTTAATTACATGTTTTGAGGTCCCATGTATCCAAAAATCATGCTTTAATGATTGGTTTCTGTGTGCGTGTGTGTGTTTGTCTGTGTGTGTGTCTGTCTCTTATCAGCATATCTCAAAAAACAAATTATAGCAGAAAATCCAAATTTAGTATTCTATATGTGTATGACATAGAAATGCTACACTAAACTTTTCGTTGAAATAAAGAAAATGATTCGTATACATGGACACTGTGTTTACATGATTCTTAAATATGATAACATATAAAATTCTAAAACAAGTATTACAGTAACTCTATGTTTATTATATGAAGTCAAACAAGAAAAATATAAAATATACTAATAAACTAAATTAAATATAAACACTACATATTTCTCTAAACGTACTACAAAACTAAGTTGCCTAAAATTCTAAAACACTCGATACAAAAAATTGCATGATTATTATATTAAGAAAAGTAGAAAATACAACATATATGAATAATGAACTTAAATATATGCAAACTACATATTTTCCCAAACATTCTGCAAAACAGGAAAGCGCAAAAACAATTATTACAAAGACTTTTGAAGAAGTTTATTATAACAAGATAAACGCCACAAAAAATGTAGCATTTATGAATAAATAAATTTAATAAAATACTTAAATACCTTACTTAATTTAATAAAATACTAAATTTGTCACTTGATAAAGCTGCGTTTGCAGACTCGGTGACTTGGCCAACGAATATTATGTGAGAAATGCCTAGCTGGTTGTCAGCCAGGGTAGCTCAGTGGTAGAGCATCCATGCGTTAAGCGGAGGTGCCCGGGTTCGATTCCCGGCTCTGGTATTTTTCACATAGTTGGTAAATAAAAATATATCAACCTTTACACTCCAATTTACTTTAAATACTTAATTTTAAACAATCATCTTTCTACTGTATGATTTTAGTAGTTTATCTATACAACAACTTTATATTTTTTATAAATTTCTTTTCGAATATTTATGTCTTAAAAATCAACTTTAAAAGATAATAACTATACACAAAAGAGTACAACAAATAAAGTAGTGACGCTAGAAAAATAAATATGACATGCCGGTAGGAAAAGTCTTTCGGTTCTTCATATAAAAGACAGTAATATAAATCATTTTAAAGTACGCGTAAAATTTCTATTTGAAAAATAGCATAATTGTAAATTTGCTTGGAAATATGCCAGCGTGTGTTATTGAGATAAGCATTTCACTTTATCTTATTTATTTATTTTTTAAATGCATCATATATTTCATATCTTACTGTTTTTCTGATTGAAATAATAAATCATGTGGTTTTGAAAATATCTCTCAAAAGGGAAATCCAGAAAGTTAAGCATGTTTGAACTCTATTTTACTGAAAGAAATTTTTCTTTATAAAAATTATTGGTATATAATGTAACTTTCAACTAGAATGTATTGGCATGAATTTGTAAAAAATAGTAGTTATATTTATGTAAATTACTTCAAAGAAACTTAATCAGGTTATAATGTGTTAATTTTTATGCCATCTTAGTTTGTTTTTGCGTTAAAATAGCTCAAGACCTTAATAAAACTTCACCAAGGCGGTTAATGGGTTTGGCGCCAAATTTAGGACTTTTCCCTCCTTGACGATTTTTTAGGCGACCTTAGCGAGAAAATCATTATTATCGATGTAGTAAATACCTAAGCTCTATTTTCTATGAGTTACCGGAAAATTCTGGATTAATAAAAGTTTATATAAATGATTTGAATTTCGGCCGTCCACCAGTTTTATGCCAATCGCCTTACTGGAAGGTGCTTCTAACTGAGCCTCGTTGAATGCAGCCTATTACTATTAATGCTATGTTACAGTTTGTACCGTGAATTTCATGTCGTCAGCTGTTAATTAAGCTGTGTTTTCTGGTGAAACTGGAGTAGATACTTGGTTTTTCAGACCTGTATTCTTCTGGAATTTTCTACAAGTAAACTTTTAAGCCTCTATAAGATTCTCATTTCATTCTCAAACAACTCATGAACCGTGACTTCGCGACAGTATTGAAGTTATAGATATTGATTTTAACAGGAAAATTCAAAATGTATTTTATTGCATTTATAACTATATCATTATGCTTTAATTTTGATCTTAATTTACATATAGAGTGTTTTTTTTTTTTTTTTTTTTTTTTTTCAAAGTAATATTTCTTAAGTTTAGTCGAGCATGACCTTCTAATTATACAGTTTTATAATACCGTTATTTAAAAAAAATTAAGCTCCTTTCTTCATTTTATTAGATGTAAAAATCATGGTACGAGAAAGCAATTAGGGGTTTATAATACATTATTTAAATGACTTTGATATAATGTTACTGTCTAATAATTTGTGCAAAATAGTATGCAGTAACATTAAAAAGTTATGTAGTTGCTTAGAAGTTTGTAATTTTTTGAATTGATTTGCTTAAAATTTCCTTATCAATAATTTATTGTAGTCGTTTGAAGAAAAATCAGTTGCAGAAAACATCTACGTTATTTTTAAAACTGGAAATATAGCTCAAATTTACTATTGTATATACATACATATGTAAAATAGTAAGATTGAGAGAGCGACATACAAAAACAGATGAAATGTTCAAAAAAAAAAGAGCCAAAATATTTCTTTTTTCCAACATTAAAAACTTTGCTTTAAATACATTTACGTGTAGTAAAATATATCAAAATCGATTTGATTGTACCTACTTTTACTTGTCTGTTTGTACGCGTTTGTGGTTATCTGTGTGGGTGCTGTAACACATGACAAATTATGGGTTGATAAAAATATCTGTTGATTAGTTTTTATCGTATTTATTGTTTTATAATATGCTTCTTTTACTACTCATGATTTCTTTAACTAGTATATCCCAGTATCTAATTAAGACATGAAATTGTAGAAAAATTAATATGTAACATATTTTTCTTCTCTGTTTTATTACTATTTTTTCACACAATAAGCGATGCTCATATACATTTTTATATGCTGTATCTGATACGTTTGATAATTGTTTCGTTATTTTTATTTAAAAATAGGAATCACGTTATTTATAGAAAGAAATTTTTATTTTCTGACTGAAAGGGGGAAAATTATAGAATTCGTAGACTAGCATTATAAAATCTTACTCAAAGAAATTTGCTATAATAAGTACTCAAATACTTTTAGAAATATTATAAAAAGCACCACAGAACGGGCGTTTAAAAGTAATAGGAATTCCATTCAGATAAATTTCAGTGTAAAGTTCGTGTTTTATATCGAGTATGTGAAATATACCAGAGCCGGCAATCGAGCCTGGGACTGCGCTTAACACGCGGATTCTTTGATTGTAGCACTCGATCCTACTTTTTCGTCTGACAACGGGTCATGTCGTCGTTCGGCCCAAAACAATTGTTGCAAATTCTAGCATTTTATGATGATTATTCAAAATTTTGTACTTATTACTTTTAGAAATTCTCACTTAAAAGAGACTGCAGCATTTTATCGAAAAATCTCTTATCAAAATTCTTTTATTTAAATAAAAGAATACACTAACATATACGAAATACCAAACAAGGAAATAGCTCTTCTCTAGTCGACTTCGTCTATGCCAACGCAAACGCTAACCCTATATGGGATAAAGCCAAAATTATTACAGCACCATCTAGTATCCAAGAACTTTACATTTCCGAAGCTATTAATATAATTAAATGCAAAAATACAATAAATTCCAAAGTTGCTGCAATTTTGCCAATAATTTGATACAATATTATAAAATAGCTAATAGTTTATTTCTGCTAATTCATGATTTTCATTCTGATGGTTTTTCTCGTACAATAGCCTCGTGTGATATTTCAATAGTTCCAGCTTCTCTTATTTTTCTTAGCTCCTTGATCCAACCTTTACCGGACTTCAAATTGACTTTGTTTATATTCACGTTATTAAAAGACGTAACTGTTGACTGTGAAAAGAAAAATATATTTAAAAACTGCTCATTATAAAAATCCCTGATGATGCTTTACTATTAAAGCGAAAAGCTTCGGATAATTTTTTTTAACATCTTTTAAATAAAATTGTATTTTACGTGTGTTTAAAGTGTTTTTAATATAATTGTAACTTAAATTTCCCCAAAATGGAAAATATTTTATAACGAGAGCAATCAATATTATGAAACAATATTTCATACAATTTATATTACGAAAATATGCATCTGGCAAGTACATTTTCTTGTTACATTTTTGATTGCAAATACAAAAATAACCAAGGACGACAGACATCAAATCTATGCTCCAATGACTCTTAGCATTGCAGAAAACATTTTTTTTTTCTTTTTAAAGTCATCTGAAACGTACAGTTGAATAACTATTGTGAGCTTCTTTCTTCATAATTAGAAAATACTTCATAAGGTGTCATAATAAAAATAAAATATTGAAAGATCAAATGATGTAATTCGCACAATTGGAAAGGGAATAAAAATCTAATCTATGCAAATCTTTTTACTTACTTACTTACTTTTTTTTTTTCTTTCTTTTTTGATAATACTTTGAATGTAAAACATTTTTTACAGCATCATTTCGATATGTAATTTTAATATAATTAAATATAGTTCTCCTATAAAAAAAATAATTTATTGACAAAAATAAACAACGTATTTGCTATTTTTCTCAATTTTTTCTATACTACCAAATGAAATTGTATAGTGTAAAATATAATTCTTTTACAATGCTTCTCAAGAGAAATCTTTCTTTCTTTTACATGCAAAGCTTACAGAAAAGATTAAGCCCTACATTGCATCTTAAGTTTATAGAGAAGAAACTGTGTCGATTTTCTTACGTCTAATGGAGTTTTCATAAAAGTGTTGTCTTAGCTGATAAAAGTTTATCTTTTATATAAAATACGTTGCATTCGCTATGAATGAATAGATGAATACTTTTTATGTATTTTATAAAAATCTTTTTTTTTTTTTTTTTTTTTTTTTTTTTTACTTAATAAAATTTTTACATGCAAGTTACACAATATTATTAGCAAGTGATTGTCAAAAGTGTAACACCATAAAATACTTACCTGCATCAAAAGGAATTTATTCCTGTCATGATCTGAATTTATATAAATGATGGTGTTTGGTGTTTGGGAATAAGACCGATTGACTGTACTAGTGTTCTATACCTGAGGGGAAGTAACTTCAATGGAGGACTTTCTAAGGGGTCCTAGCTCGTATTTACGCAAGTTTTGGAGAAAACTAAGGAAAACGCCCAACGGCTAGGTCGACGTGAACGACCTGGGATCAAACCCGGCACCTCGTGTCTACCAGCTGTAAGCGAATAACTGCTCGGCCGCTGGTGGGCTCATATAAAAAAAATATTAAATTATGAAAACACAAAATATAATGCATAAATTGGTAGGGGGAATTGGAATAAATATAAACATGAGGTAAGTGTAACGTAACGGCAAGATAAATTTGGAACTGATAGTCATCATATCTGTTTGCTTGACCCTTTCTTTGTCCTATTTGGACTTACGAAACGAAATCAAATATGAAACAGTCATAGTTTTGAAATTTTGAAAAAAATTATTACATTTATCGACGACAGAGTGCTGATGGGAAATTTGGAATTTTACCATTGTTCTACATATGAAGTAAACTCTTAAATTTTTGGTAAGCAAATTAAGTTTTTATCATAGATTTTGTACGTAACTTCAAATTTGTTCTATTTTTTAAATGTTCTGCTTGCCACCCATAGTGGCACTCACTTCAAAAATTTTGCATGTTAGGCAAAAGTATCTTTTCGTAGTGTTCCAAACACATTGTAAATAATGGAATTCGAGCCTTACTTATCTTTGTTGTGAGACAGAAGTATCATCAAAAGACATTGTAACAATTCTTACTGATTTTAATTAAGACGTAAAAGGAGACCTTAACTTTGGATTTTGACTTCTAAAGTATTCAATAGAGGCAAAGTAATTGGTGCAAATTAAATAACTTTTTTCCTAATAGAAAACGATTTCGAACATTTAATGATTAATCGTTTGAAAGAACTGATTTTTTTTTCTTTCTTTTTTTTAATTGACTCTTGATTATACCATATGACTTTTAGTGATTGACGCTGTGATTTAGTACCTTTTTTTCTGTCAACCTTTCTTCGAGTGATGGGAGGAAAATGCAATCGAAATTTTTGTTTTACATTTTTTAATAGTTCTGTGTTAGTTTAGTATCTGTTTTAGTGTAATGTGTTTTCTACGTAATAAACTTCTCGTGCTGTAAAATAAAAGTGAAAAAAAAAAGAAAAGAACGATTGGTTAATAACACAAATTATTAGGTTTTTGTAGGCTGTTCCTGCTGAATAGCTGCAACTTTATCTGGATCCGGTTCCTTTGGAATGAAGAGATCAGATAGGCCTGATTTCATTTAATTGAATGACCAGTTTGAGAATTATTTTAATGCTTAAATATTTAGGTATGTCGTAAATTTTTTGTAGTTATCTTTTTAGAAAAGAAGAGATGACAGCAGACATCTTATAATAATATTGTCTGTTTTTTATTTCCTTATATTTACTAAATTTAATATTTTTCGTTTCAAATGTCAGAATTGTACTTGTACAGAACGTAATTCCCTAAAACTTTCTTTTTCAAAGAAACATTTAACTTTTAACACTCATACATTTACCCCAAGTTAAAAATCATACCATAATTAAGAAAACCTTTCTTGATTTAGTATAACAATCCGCAGAGGTCTAATAACCAAAAGCGCAATATAGGTACTATAATGTTTAATTTTCCGTTGCACATACAATGCATTTTTTATACATTTTTTAAATGTTTGTAGAGTTGTATCGAAAAGTTCGTCACTCTGTAACGAGTTGAGATATTTTGAAAATTCAAAAAGTTTCGAATTCATTAAAGTTTTCACTATCTAGAAATTTGGAGGAAAATTTTATGTTTCTAAATTAATAATAATAATAATAATAATGAATTACGCAAGATACTAAAATACACCTGACAATATGTATTTAGTATGGATCTTGAATGCCGAAATTTCTAAAATTTTTACAGTACTTTCCAAACCTAAATATTTAAATTAATTAAGATAACTGTATCTGTAGTAACACTTTCAGAACATTTTAGTTCCCCATTTAACATTTTAGTTTCAGAACATTTTAGTTCCCCACTTAACATTTTAGTTTCAGAACATTTTAGTCCCCCACTTAGGTAATCGTGACAATTTTCGACCTCGGTTTTTTTTTTCACTTTTTTACAAGTTTTCAGGTGTGAGGAATCCGAGAATATCAAAATGGGTATGGTGTCCATCTGTAGTGTGCCTGTTAGTTTTTTGTCCGTCAGTGTGTTAGTTTGTTAGTCTGTGTATACGATATATCACGAACAAATAAGAACATATAGGTCGGAGCAGTTTTAACATATTATTTATGACATTGGCTAGAACCCCATTTATTTGCAACATTCTAATTAAAAAACTTCAGACGTTATTCAAAATTTAATATTTTCTTACCATGGGACTTAAACGTGCATAAAAAGAAATATTTTCATCGTGAAGATGTAAGAACAGCTCTTAAATAACAGTTTGGATGCCTAAATGAACATCATTAACTATAAACATGCTGCTTTTAAAATTTCGCAAGTTATTGGAAATTTAAAAATTTCTTAACATGGCAGAATACGGCAAAAGTTTGAATGGAAGTCGGTTTTAAGGGATAGTTTCATCATAAAGATGTCAGATTACTTTTAAAATATCATTTAAGATACTGGAAAGAACACTATTTATTTACAACCTTCTATTTTAAAAACTTCTTGTTGGTTATTCGAAATTTACGATTTTCTTAACATGGGAGTAAAGGTCAAAATTTCACTTAAGCGTGCAATAAATGGAATATTTATACAAAAAATTAAGTTGTGTCATTTTTATTGCCGAGATGCGATACGTCAATTTTGCATTGATAGTTTTTAATAATAATTAAAATGTGTGGAAACAAATATGTGGTGGGGAACTGCGCAGAGTCCACCTATCCAACTAGTTTTAACTAAATTTGTGTACTGTTCTTAAATTTAGATGTTGTTATTGTAATCAATGCTAGATACTTAAATTAAATTTATCTGTGCTTGACTGTTTTGCAAAAAGTCATGTACAAAATATTTTTATAATCAATTTCTTTTTTCCTGGAAAATTAAAATGCGCCAGTAGTGAACGCCTTTGCATTTTTACAGAAAAAGCAAAATAAAAGCGACTGAAATGAAAACTTATCTACAATTTTTTTTCTTATTGAATTAATTGAATAAATAAAAAATAATTACCTCAAAATAAAACCTTAAATTTAAACAACGTGCAAAAATTTACGGAGTAAAAAACATTTAAGATACTTCAATTGCAGCTGTATGAATAGTGGACAATTGAATCACAATTTCTGACTATTTTGTTTGTACTGTCCTTAATTTTTAAAACTGAGATAAAAACATGTATTCAATAACTAAATTAACTTGTTCTTTATATGACTTTACTGAAAAAAGTCCTAATTGAAACATTTTTATAAGAAAAATATTTTTCTCGGAAAGTTTAAAATGCGCCAATAGTGACACACACAAACACAGAAGCGGATACATTTGTTTTTCGGTAATGGGCATTTGAAATTTTGAAGGAAAAAAAGCTAAAAACTAAAACTAAAAAAAAAAAAAAAATCAATTATTTAGAGATATATGTGTAATTATCAAAATATATTTTCTTTAACATTAATGTGTTAATGGAATAATATATATATATATATATATGTATGTATATACTTCTAGAAAAAACTGCAAAAAAATGTCTCTGAAAAATTTAACGTTTTCATTTAAAGTTAAAATTTAACGATACATTTAAAATGCAATGTTTCAAGAAATTGTTTTAATTAAATTGGTTCTTAATTATCAAATAGACTTTTAATCACACCTGCTTGGGATAAATATTTAATAGTAGGGACTAACTACTTGCGTCCGTTTTCGTATACAGTCGGTAACAAAAGTATACGAACATTAGCAAAAATTCCTATATAGAAAAAGTAGAGTTAATACTGTTTTGTTAAATGAATCCTTGTCGAATCAAGTTCTTAGACTGACTAAGAACAAGATTCGACAAGGATTTGTTTAACAAAACAGTATTAACTCTACTTTTTTACTTTTTCTTACCCATATGGAAGAGAAAGTATTGTTTTTGGGTCAAATTTTCGAACGCGAGTTTTTGTTATATTTACATGTTCTGAGGTCCCCTGAATACAAATATCATATTTTTATGGTCTGTGTGTCTGTGTGTGTGTCTGTGTGTGTGTCTGTGTGTATGCCTGTGTGTATGCCTGTGTGTGTGTCTGTGTGTGTGTCTGTCTGTTATCAGCATATCTCAAAAACAAATTATAGCAGAAAGTTCAAACGGTATTCTAAATGCATATCATATAGGGATGCTACAGTAAGCTTTTCGTTAAGATCAAGCAAATGGTTCCTGTACAGGGACAATCAAGAGAATTTCAATACAATATCTCTAAGGGGGAAATTGCAGGTAAGTAGCGTTTGACGTCTATAGACTTCACTAAACCAAATGAAACGAATATATATTTTTGTAATAGAGATAGTCAACTGGGAAAAAAAAAATTGTGTGTATGTAAGAGCCTCGCCTCCCCCTCGAGGAGAGTAAATTTTCATGATGGGTATCTTTCAAAAGAGCTCGCCAATACCTTTAAAACGAATGGTTGAACCATTGATCTGCGTTAATTTTAAAAACAAAGTTATCGATTATTTTTACTTTTAACGAAAAAAAAAAATCGTATATATATATATATTTTTTTTAATATTGAGAATAAAATGGACTTTTTTTTGGATATTTGGTGTTATACTACTTCTCTAATATAGAAATCTTCTGCATTATCATAAAATATAATTTTTTTAAATAATAATTTTAACACACTGATGGGAAAAAAAAAATCCCAACACCAAGAAAAAATTATTGTACAGTAATGAAATTTCAGCAATACATTTGTCTAGGTAACATATTTAATTGATTAAAGTTTCAAGATCACAGGTAGAGCCATTGGCGAGAAGAGCCATTTCAAATGTCAAATGTTGGTACATTAGTAACCGGTGTAACCGCCAGAATTTTGAATGCAAGCCTGCAAACGTGCATGCATTGTGTCGGATATCAGTTTGTGGATGGAGTTCCATGCCTGTTGCACTTGGGCGGTCAATGCAGGGACGGTTAATGCTGGTTGTGGATGACGCTGGAGTTGTCGTCCAATGGTGTCCCATACGTGCTCGATTGGAGAAAGATCTGGTGATCTAGCAGGCCAAGGCAACATGTCAACACTCTGTAGAGCATGTTGGGTTACAACAGCGGTATGAGGGCGAGCGTTATCCTGTTGGAAAACACCCCCTTGAATGCTGTTCATGAATGGCAGCACAACAGGTTGTATCACTAGACTGACGTACAAATTTGCAGTCAGGGTGCGTGGTATAACCACGAGAGAGCTCCTGCTGTCATACGAAATTGCTCCCCAAACCATAGCTCCAGGAGTAGGCCCTGTGTGTCTAGGCCGCAGAGAGGTCGCTAGCAGGCGTTCACCTGACCTCCTTCTAACAAACACACGGTTATCACTGCGACCAAGGCAGAAGCGGCTTTCATCAGAAAAAACAACAGATCTCCACTCCGTCTTCCAATGAGCTCTAGCTTGACACCACTCACGTCGCAAACGGCAGTGGTTTGGAGTCAGTGGAATGCACGCTACAGGGCGTCTGGCTCGGAGCTGTCCTTGAAGTAACCGATTTGTAACAGTTCGTTGTGTCACTGTGGTGCCAACTGCAGCTCGAATTTCAGCTGTAGACGCAGTACGATTAGCCACAGCCATACGCCGAACACGGCGGTCTTCCCTCTCAGTAGTGCCACGTGGTCGCCCGGAACCCGGTCTTCTTGAGGCAGTACCTTCCCTTGACCACTGCTGCCAACACTCATGCACAGTGGATACATTCCTGCCAAGTCTTTCTGCAATATCGGGGAAAGAAAAACCACCTTCTCGTAGCACTGCTACACGACCTCGTTCAAACTCAGTGAGCTGTTGATAATGGCTTCTTCGTCTTCTTAGAGGCATCCTTGACTAACATTAACCCACTACGCCAAATCTCAACTGTAAATAACGATCACGAACCTTACAGCGCTTATTTAAAGCAAACCTCATTTGCATGTTCATAGTGTCGCTAAAGCACCACACTTATGCGCGTAGCTCGAAATTTGAATCGACGTCATCTTTCAGATGTATAAACGCGCCTACCAAATTTCGTTTATCTAGCACAACTCCTTCCTGGTGTTGGGATTTTTTTTCCATCAGTGTAAATTATTTTTTAAAAACAGAATTATTTTTTAATAACTGAATTAAATTCTATATAAATGTAGGTACATTAATGAAACGGGGGGTTGAGGGGGGCGGCAGCCCCCCTCACACAGAACGAATTATCATATAAAACTCTCCCGAAGCCTAATTTGAATTGTTTAACATAGGTTTACATAACATCGTTATCTTACTCCTTAATCTCCAACCTGTATTTATAGTATGAAATTTCAGGGTATGAGAAAGTCGTGTGAGTGACACACCAGATTATTTACATAGGAATTTTTGCTAGTGTTCGGATACTTTTGTTACCAACTGTATTTCCATGCTAACACTGAAATTTTTTGTGCTCCACCAACTTTCAAAAATTACTAACAAACTGAACAATTTTTAATTTTTTTTTTCTTGATTTTAATCCTTTTACAACAACTTTTTGTTTCTTCTTGTTTTGGCTGTCTTTATTTCTATTTTTGTAAATTTTTGTTCCACTGCACTTTTTTTATATTTAGAATAGGCAATATTTCATTGTTATTTTTTATATTTCTGTAAGATTTTCGAAGCGATAATCCTTCACACAATATATATATGTATTATTCCTTTCTTTCTTTTTTTTCTTTTTGTGTGTGTGTAATCATGTCCAGTTTGTTACTTCATCACATGAATTAGAATGTCCTGTAACTGCCTCTTCAGATTGCAGTAGTGGAATATGTGCATGAAATACCCTCCTATGAGGGTCTTTCTAAGAGGTCCTAGAATTTATTTACATGAGTATCGGAGTAAAATACGAAAAAATCCAAACAGCTAGGATAACGTGCGCGACCTCGAAATGAAAATGCACCTTCCGTCATCCAACTTTGACAGCAGAAACTCTCGGCTTCTGATAAGGACTGCATAGTCAAAGTTTCTGCTTTACTATTTTTAGTATCATGAAAATTAACTATCTAATAGCGAATCGCGATTAACTTGTTAAAAAAGTTTGAAAGTAGATAACTAGGAAAACCAAAAGCAGACAAGGTTGTCCCATATTGTGTCATGAGAATGTATCATAGTACGAATATTTGTCACTCCTAAAGCTGATATACTTTATTGTAAAATTAATAGTTTAATAACACACACACACACACACAAAAAGAAAAAGGTTAAAAATACGCATTTCCAAAGAAAAGATAATTTGGCTTACCTTATTTAAAACAAAAATAATAGAAGAAGAAAGAAAAGAAGTCGAAAAGAAGTAGATAACGAAATAAATAATGAAAATTCGAACTGATTCCGTCAAATTGATCGCATTCTAGAACTGATATCTTGAACACTGCATAGATCAAACTAGTATGTCGTGGCCACCACATTACTTTCTTTTATACTTTCTTTTACAGATTTACACAGTAAAAATAATTTAGTAAAGTTATTATTTAAAAAAAAATTTCCATGATAATGCAGACGATTTCCACATTCGAGAAGTAGTATAACACTAAATATCCAAAAAAAGTCAAAATTATTCTCAATATTAATTTTTTTTTTTGAATGAAAAAAATCGATAACTTTATTTTAAATTATCGCAGATCAATGGTTCAACCATTCCGTTTTAAAGGTATTGGCGAGATCGTTTGAAAGATACCCATCATGAAAATTTACTTCCCTCGAGGGAGGACTCTCCCCCCAGGGGGATAAGAGGCTCCTGCACACACATTTTTTTTTTCCGGTTGACTATCTCTATTTCAAATAATTCTTTAAAATTTCATAATGATTATTAAAAAATAATTCTTTTTATGCACATTTATACAAAATTTTGTCCTGTACCAAAATGGGGCCGCGGTAGCCCAGTCGGTAGAGCACCGGCCTCGTAATTGGAAGATTGCGAGTTCCGTACTTGAGCCGGCCAAAGACCGTCGTGTACACTAATGGTGGCTGGTGCACGTAAAATCTGTTATGGCCGCAATGTCCTCCATGTTCCCATTAAAAATTATATCTCTGGGGGTCACCGAAGCGGGAGAGCTATCCCTTCTGTGGAGGATCAAAATTGTGATGGCATGTCTCCAGTACACATCTAGGGTGAGTCCCAGACCGTCGCCAATAGCTCATCTGCGCAGCACTAGTGCGACGTAAAACCCAACCATGCATTCATTCATCCTATACCACCATGTTATAAATTTAGATAAAACAGGATGGCAACGCAAGCTGTCGGACAATTTTTACCAAAAGTTGACAGGCATTAATTTATGTCTATGTGTAACAACATGCCAATTTGTATGAAATTCTGTGCAGTAGTACCTGAGATATAGTTGCCACAAACTTTTGTCGCACACACAGACAGACAGACATTTTCCAAAAATGGTCAAATCGTGTTCTACATCTCTCAAAACGTGTAAATCCATCAAAAATCCGAGGTCGGAAATTTTTAAGAATCCAATACTTTCTTCTATTGTACATAGAAGAAAGTAAAAGGTGATTAAAGGTGATTGTACAATGCGAATCAACTTAGAATGTGTTGAGTATACCTGTACGACATAGACAGTTTATATTTTGAGTTTAAAAATGTTCACTGTTGGTGTAGTGTCTCCATTGGTACGAAGTTACACATATAACACTAAAATATCGTTGAAATAACTATTCTTTATCATGAATATGATTAACATCGTGTAATTATTTAGATTAAGTTTTTATAAATAATAATAAATAATTAAATATTCCTAACTAAATATTTCATACATCATTTTATTTTTGAGAAATAGAAAATAAAAAGGAAACCTTACGATACTATTGAAGAGCGCATTATTTAAATATAGATTTAAGAAACCAATAGACATTTCTCTGTAAAACTTTTAAACATATTTAAGCTTTTACATAGAAGAGCAGCTATTTTTATTTTTATTGTAGCAGAGTTTTTTTAGAAAACGTTTTCTTTAAACTTCAGCAAAGACTTTACAGAAAGGATTTATTTACTGCACGAAGAACAGTTTTTTCAGCGACAGGCAAATCTTTGAAATTACTTGATTTGTTTTTACATGCTTATCACAATGACATGTCCTTAAGCGTTACACATTCTAAAACTTCTAACTTCGATTTTAATTCATTTTATTTAATATTCCTGAGAAGAAGCTTTATATTTTTCTGAAATACAATGTATTTTCTATTGATAAATACTGTTAAAGATTTACTGAATTCTTTACATTATTTTTTAAGTATGTAGCTTAAGGCTATCTATAGAAAGATGTTTAAAAAAATTATTTTGTTAGACTCTACATAAAACTCTATAAAATGATAAGTGTTGTCTTCTTTAAAAAAATTTGGTATTTATAGATATAATTGAAGGTATGAGAAAATGTTTTTGGTAAGCAAAGAACAGACAAACGAAAATGCATGATTTAAACATTTATACCTTTTCTCTTAAGAAAATAGCTTTTTTTTTTTTTTTTTTTTTTTTTTTTTTTTAATCTATACCTTTACATGCTGATATACAAACGGCTTATTTAATGTTTTAATATTTTTAAAACAAAAAAGTTACTAATTACAATATATGAAAAAATAAATAAATAAATAAATTGATACTTTCAATATGACGAACTTTCAAAAATCCGTAACAATTCTTGAAATTTTTTTATTAGGATTTAGCCCCTAACTGGTTTTATCAAAATTTTATATTTAGACAGAGTTTAGTAATTAAAAAGGGGCAAAGACCTTTCTCTATAAAGAATGTTTTTTTCACGCCTGCTTTAATTTTTATTGGAGATAATTATTACTTAATTACTTAGTAATTATTAGTTAATTACTTATTTTTAATAATAGGTAAATGCATAGTCTCTAGCACTGCTCAAATATGGATACACTTAATATTGTTCCTCAGATTTATCTATGGATAAGTGTTTTTCACCATTTAGAATAACAGCGTAGTTAAAATTATCTACTATTTAAAACCAATCGTTTTCTTTAATTATTGAAAACACATTCATAAAAACGAGAATTTTATATTCTTAAAATTAGTTTGTGTATTTGAAAAATATTCATTTAAGTATATAATTTTTCAAAAAGATAAGGGCACCAGAAGGAATTGAACTGAAAATATGAAACTTGAATGTGTGTGAACGTGTTTCGGCAAAATATGTCAATGTCCAATTATATTGTTAAAGGGCATTGCTTGACCAAGCATTAATGGAACTCGCGCATCAACTGCGATGAAGTTATAATTTAAAATAACCTATACTGTCAGTGATGGATTTTTCAAACAAATTGATAGAATATGGCGGATACAAAATATGCAGATATACACGATGGCGTCGTTACAAGCATTTGCCAACGTTGAAAGGATTCACATCACTGACTTCAGGGCCCAAATTCCAGCCAAACACTTACGGCTCGCACCTACGTTTTACCGCAAAATCGCGGACGAAAACGAATGTTCCTAGTCAAGTAAAATAAGCAAAACCTTTTCTCGCAGATGCGATTGTCACGTGGCTCAATCTACGGCCAGTAGAAAGCTATCGTAATACTCTTGTAAGAGCAATGGCGGCAGTGATTGGCATAATTGATTAAAAAGTAACTAAATTACAATTTAATTATAATTATTTTACTGTCAATCGATAAACATGTAATTGATTACAAATAAATTGAATGTGTAATTCAATTTATTGAATAAGTAATTAGATATATTTGTAATCAATTAATTGTTAAACCATTGACAGTAAAATGATTGTAATTTAATTGTAGTTAATTGTAATTCAATTACTTTTTAATCAACACTGAATGGTGGCCATTAACAACGTGCAAAGTGCTTGGTAAATTATGTACTCTATAATATTTCTATGAGTAGTATTGTTTGAAAATAAGTAATACTATTATTAAAACATTCGATATTTCTTCCGATTAAAAAATAAAATAAAAGAGGATACATGTAAAGCGAGAAATATACTTTTTCGCTTGAAAAGATAGATACGTGCATGGTCATGAAACGTAGTTAAAATACAGGCATGTGAAATATTTTCAGTATATTTTTGTATCTTGTGTTTTATTGTTATGGTGTTTGCATAACATATTTTCATGATAAGACAAATTTCAAAGCGTTACATTCATGTATTTCACAGTAATGACTCTTATTACTAATTAAAGAAATAGCTGTTTACTTCAAATTTACATCTGTTATTTAAAATTATCTTTTATTTGTTTATTTTTCTATTTGTTTATTTATTTTTTGTATTAATTTAGTTTTGTTCCCTCGACAATTCACGGAATATTTATATAATCATCTCCATATAGATGAATATTTCAAGCATAAGTTAAGCTAAGACATTTCATCAGACCTATTCTGATTTTTTTTTAAACTTAGTTATAAAACTTTTTACGTCTTTTTCATTTTCTTCTTTGTGCGTGAACAATTTTACTTTATACTAAGAAATAATTTAAATTAATGTATTATAATTATTTACATTTATTATTAATTCTTATTTTATATTATTCTGAGGTAGCAAGCAAAATGTTAATAATAATAATAATAATAATAATTATAAAAGTTTTCGCATATATATATATATATATATATTTAAATGCTTTAAATGCCTGCATTTGAAAACTATAATTAACTTCCTAAAGCAATAGAATCATTAATATGCTTTTATACATTAATCACAAGCTAACGAATTTTTTTTTTCTTATGTCTTGGTACCAGTTAAAAATATAATATAAAAAAAAATTAAAAAATCATTCACTTATTGGTTTTTATTAATATTATCAGAATATGAACTACCGATAAAATTTTGGAGTAATGGTAAAATAAATTACAATTTTAAAATAATGAATTGATGTTAATAAAATTTGTCTTATCTTGAAAATTACTTTGCAAACTGTAAACATAATAAATGCTGAAAACATTTTACTATACAGCTTTAATAATATTTTACATTCAAAATCTTTTTTTTTTTCCCCAGATTAAAGGTTTGCAAAAAATATTAATTTAATTTTTAAAATATTCAACACAAAAACATATTAAATAAATATCGATGTTTCTTATAAATAATAACTAATAAAATGAAAAGTACACAAATTTTAGAAATACTACTTTTCTGCTTAAAAATTTGTTTATTTCTTTTCTTTTCTTTTCTTCTCTTTTCTTTTCTTTTCTTCTCTTCTCTTTTCTTTCTTTCTTTTTTTTTTTTTTTTTTTCGTAGAACATAATTAAAGAACATATTCACAAATTGAAAAATTATAAATAATTTTACAACACGGTGAATATGATTTAATTATATTGAAAATAAATTTCTGAACTGAATCTGCAAATTTCGCTTTAATTAAAAACTAAGCATTAGATATTTATGTAATTTGGAAAAGAATGGGGGAGGGGGTGTCTATTTTTAATTTACGAAAATAAAATAAAAAACAGCATTTCATCTGAAAATATAATAAGTTTATAGTATTAACTTATGTTATAAATATACTATATCATCATATGCCATAAAATTATAGAAATCGTACATACAAATGGATTTTTAATGTTTATGCTTTTTTATATCTCCCCCTACCCCCCCCCCCCCATTTTTTATGTAATAAAATGAAGGATTATAGAAACCATACACACAGGTGGGTATTTAAGGATTATTCTTTTTCTACTTTTTTTCCCTGTTTATATAAAGAAAATAATAAAACATATTGCTATTATTATTATTTAATTGCTGTTCCTATTATAATTTTTACGGGGATTAGTTAAGGTTTCCATGCTTATCTAATGTACATATCGTTAATGAATGAAACCAAAATAAGTTACGAAAAAAAAAAAAAAAAAAAAATAGAAGCATAATCCGTATGATCGGCCCTTTAAAACTGTACACAGATTCTCATTGGTTAAAAACGAACAATATCTGAATGAAATTCGAATATTTTCTTCGAATTTTCCCTTTCTTACCTTCTTGATGTCAGCAGTTGCGGAAATCAGCTCTGTTTGGCTTGAATCACTAACATCAGTGCTTCACCCTTTTTCTCGCAATCCCTCCCACTTTGCTGGTTTTCGTAACGTTGTGGTGTTTGACAAGAATTCACCCCAGAGATGTCCGTTGGACAAACAATTAAATCAACCGCCAAGTTTGGCAAAACGAGATGGTACTTCCCCGTTGTTAGAAACAGGACCTCAGAGAAAGTACAATGAAACATTTCAGTGGTTTTAGATGACAAAGACCACTAACGTACAAGAGAATTCCAAAATCAAGAGATCAGACTTGTCAACAGTGATTCTGCCAAAAATTCGATACTACTTAAATCATAAGTATCTAATAAAGTCAAGTGATACCATTTCTCGTTTGCTCAGATCGAAATCGAGGATCGACATTCATTATAGAAATAGACCCTAACACTTCGTTCTTTTTCTTTCTTCAGTATTGTATGTAATTATGCCACAAACGATCAAACTGGATAGCACAGGTTAATTTTAGAAAACTTCATGAATGTTATCTTTTTGCTAATGACCGCAGCATACTTATGGGGAGACGAATCCATCATTCACTACACATAGAAATACATAGAAATAGAGCACTTATATGTGGTCTAAGTGTATAACGATTATTCTTGTTGGATAACTGGCCATCATAATTCATACTACGATTTACTTTCAGCTCTAGCAGGTATGTGAAAGCCATTTCGCAGATGTTGGTATTCTTATGATATTTGCTGAACCAAGTTCTGTTTTCGATCAGGACAACACTTGGCCGCACTTGACTCGATCTTTGTGTCAAAACTGTAGTTGAGGTGTGATCTCTGACAGAAGATTGTAATTTAATATCCTGAAGTGAATTTGAATGCATACCTTTTCGCCAGATCATCTACCTTGGAATATGTTTAAAATATTTGTATAGAGAGACTCTATCTGTCTCATAGAACTTCGAACTGATTAGTTGTTGCATTCGTGACAGTATCGATCACAGTAGGACATCGATGAATTCTTTAATTTTAAACCTTAGTATTTATTTGTTTATATTTTAAATTAGTTGTGTTCACTTATAAATTTATTATTCTTAATCAAATTAACTGCAGTTGAATGCGCCCGTATTGAAGAAAATCAATGTATGCATTGTTGTTCGTTTCGAAGGTAATTATTAACATACATATAGAATATATTAAAATATTAACATAGTTGTATTTAATACGGTCTCAAAAATTATAGTTTATACTGTTGTGAGAAATATGAAACGAAGATTAGACTTTAAAGAAATATGTAAAATATTGCCCCTGGGAAGAATTCAGTACTAAAGTAAAAAGATATTACTTGCAAAAGAGATATTGAAAGAGCATTCACAAATATGCATTTACTGTAAAACTGTAGGGATTGCTATATTTTTAAATTCACATTGTAGAAAAATATAGGTGGGAAAATAACAGTGTAATAGTAAAATTTTGAAATAGATAAAATGTAAGTATATTTTAAAGGAATATTTTCATTTTACAAAAATTACATTTTTCTGTACTTCTATGAAATATGAAATATATATATATATATATATAAGTTGGTTTCAAAATTTATAATAAGTTTAAATAATATAAATCAAATATTGATTTAGTTACATAAGGTGTCCATACATTATACACTGTTAGAAAAAAAGATAGAATGAATGTGAAAAAAAGCTTCGGGAAGATGATTTGGTTACATGCAAATGTCAAAAATAGTATTATTTTGAAATGATATAGTATGTTTAATATGTCATGCGGTCTTCTCAAACAGCTAAGAATGCTACGCATCTGTTTTCCATGGATGTGATGAGGTCATCGATACAAATTTTAGAAATATTGTTCCAATCCTGAAAATTTAGAGACTTAAAGTCCCATATAGTAAAAGTGGATTTCATCTAGCGGCAATACATAGTTCCATACGCTGTATTTCTTCAAGTTCAAATATTATCTCTATAAAAATCCCTGCTTGCTGCCTGGTATTATTGCATATTAAAAGAACAAAGATAACCAATAAATGAAGTGTAAGGTACGATATTAATTGGCAGTATCTCTACATACCAATAATCTGTTTAATTGTCATTCCCTCTGATATACACACACATACGTTCATCTAAGGTGATTCCTGTCTATACATTCAACCTACCCTGTTTGTATTGGGATCTTTCACGAATGAAAGAGTATTTTTGAGAAACTATTAGATTACTCCTCCATATCGGAATATTTCGGGTGTCACATTTCAGACTAAGTATTAACTTGTGAATAAAAAATCTTCACACCGATCACTTTGCCTTCAAACTCAATTTTAAGTATCTCACGTTCCTCGGATCGCACGATTTCTTAAGGTCATCATATATATGACATTGTGTTTTGTACATAAATTATTAACTGAGGCAGTGAAAAAAAAAAAAATCCTCCGAAAATAATATTTCTGCACTTATCAATTTTTTGATGTCAGGAATGTTGCTTTCAGCATAAAGTTTCTTTTTTTTATGCACTTTAAATTATGGGTGCTTTATTTTACGTTATTTATCTGTGTAAGTGATTGCGTTATTTCGTCAAAATCATGTTTACCTTTAAATTTTTGAACAGCATACACAGGGTGGGCAAAAAAGTCCGTAAAAACTTCTAAAACCCTAAATTCATAAAACCCGAAAAAATAACCGAAATAAAAATTGTCTCAGATTTAGCATCGGTAAGTCCCGGGATTTTTTTTTAAGATAAGAAAAAAAAAAAAAAAACAGCGGATAGGTGGCATTTCGTACATAAGTGAAAGAAAAGACACTTAAATAACTAAAATAATGTTACCAAATCATTTATTATAGCAATTCACTTGTCCACTATCACAGGTGATAACACATTGCAGGCGTGTCACAAATCCAACAACGGCAGAGTGCAGCATGTCCGGCTGTATATATGACAGCTCTTGGCGGATTGCATCTTTGAATTCCGACAGATTCGATGGACGGGATCCTTATTCACGTACATGGGATGCAACGGAGAACTGCTTCTGAATTGAGAGCGTGTTTATAATTCCCATTTGCATATTTCCAACTAAGTCGTTCGTACCTATAAATTTTCTATATGTAGTGACACTAAATTAATAGTTTAAGAGAAAAAAAACTCGGTAGAAAAAGAAAATATTACTAACTTTAACATATGAAAAATTGTACATGCTTACGTAAATAAATCTTTTTGTGCGATGAAAAAAAAAAAAAAAAAAAAACTAGTTTACAGATTTAAGCAAAAATTTCAAATTATATCAGGACCTATTTATTTTTAAGTATGCTGCACTAAAAAAATACAAGAGTAATGTCACTTCAAATTCAGTAGTGAAACCTTCACGCGCCACTAATGTTTGTGTAAATGGTCTTCATTTCATGTCAACACCAAATAAGAAACTCAAAATACATTTCAGAATGTGTAGATTTTACTTTACTTGAGTGAAATTCTAAAACAGCAGTTTCGTTTCTATATCGAAAATTATTGAAATTATTACGGTAAATGCAAGTTCATTTTTTAATTTCTTTCTTCGAACAATGTTGATAAGCGTTTAAGAAATAGATTTATTAACTTATCTGTCTGCCTGCGCTCTCATTTTAACAAATACTTTTTGAAATCTTAAATTGATAAAGGCTATTAAGTTTCATTACAGTATGTTTGCTGTTGAGAATTAGAAAAAAAAAATAGTATTAATGAATTTTTACAAAAATACACATCGCCGACTTTTGATGCATCAGGAACGGCAAGAATTAGTTCTTAAACACACGTTTTAATTTCTTTATATAGCACAAAAGATGACAGATTTAACATGTATAATGTGATGCAGAGTAGTATTTACTGTAGAATAGAATATGTACTAAGAATTGATGACCATAAAAAATAATCGGGTATTTTATGAAAAATAAGTTAAAATTCTTTTTAAGTAATTCATGAATAAATTGTGTAAAAAATCATGAATTCATGAATAAATATTTCTAAGTTAAAATTGTTAAATTTGTGTTTATCTCTCTCTCTCTCTCTCTCTTCCTCTCCCTTTCTCTCTATATATATACACATACATATATATATTTATAGAGATAGAGGGAGAGAAATTAATATATCTACAAACATATAAAACATTTTCAATAATAACACATATCCATATATATATGAAGAAACTGTCCCTCCCTTCAATTCCCCATCGAATATTTATGTGATTTATCTTAATATATGAAATTAGTATTACTGGATACATCCAGTAGTTGCCACGCAGTTTTTATAACGTACTATATGGAAATATTTTCTTGTAGCATAGTAAATTAAATACTAATTAAGCATATTACATTCTACTAAATAAATTACATAATATTGCCATACATAGACTGTAATATAATAAAATGTGTATACTTTTAAATGAAACACAATTACTATATGCAAAAAATATATACAGCTAAGTTTATTGACAAATTTCAAGGAATTCAGGTTTTTTCTGAAACCATTACCGTGGTGCATACACGCACAAACTGACACCAAATTATTTTTAATTTCAACATTAAACTTACTTTCATGTCTCAGCAAAACGTATTTCTGCTATTTAAGTAAAATTTTAGCAATCTTTATCAGAAAACATTACTTTTCTCCCAAGTTGCCGCTTTGACTGCAGCACTCGTGCTTATTTTATTCGCCTGATGAAGGGTCGTGTGTTTTTTCGACCCGAAACAATTGTTGCGAGTTTATTGCATTTTATGGTGTTTATTCAAAGTTTGTAAGTAATATCTCTTAGTGTATATTGTAAAAATTTGGTGTTAGTTTGAATCAAAACTTGGTACTGTAGTATCTGGAACCACCCGATGGTTTAATGTTTTACACTAAAAAAAAAAAAAAAAAAAAAATCAAAAGTTGACGGAGACGAGGATCAAACTGAAGACTTTCTTGTCTGAAATCAAACACTGTGTCATGCTTTCTTGCCCGCTATTTCTGTGTATGTGTTTCTTTATTTTTTGTAATAGGGGCTAAACTTTCAAGGGTCTTATCTTGGCCCATGGGTGAGTTGCTGCACAAAATTTGCCCTTTTCTCTATGTTTTCGACCACGATCTTTAATTTAAACTTGGTTTAGTTTGATAGGAAATTTACTAATTCATACTTCCTTTGTGAGTGGATGTATGGTAGCTCCAAGTCTTTGTTCAGCTTAATTCAATCGCACGAAATAGAAAACTTAAAAGTGATTTTGAACCATAATGTGGTGCTGCTAAAACTTTATAGTGGTTCAAGTTTGAACTTAAATTTTTAACAGTGCATGAATAATAAAGTCTATGATACTGAAAGGTTAAAATACATTATTAATGGAAATGAATAAATAAAATCATGTTAAATGTTTATTTTTCAAGATACGGAATACGCGCCAGTTGGAAATTCAGTTGCATTATTATAAGTATCATTTTTCTGAGTCTAACCGGTTAACTAAATTATTCTTTGGTAACATAGTAGTAAAAATGTATTAATACGTTGCATTTTGGATGAGTATACAAAATTTATTATCGCATAAAAACAATTACTTCAGAGGCTATCTATTAAGTATGCGTATTAATTTATTTATGATTATGAAGACCGACTTAAAAATCTCTGGCATACAATAATTAAATTCATATTACATAGGCTATTAGTGGTGGAAGTTATTACTGTAAATTAAATTAAAATTAACAATGGCGTCTTATAAAGACAATGCAATTATTGAGAAGCTCAATGCTTCTAATTATGCTACCTGGTCTTTTAAGCTAGAAATGTTATTGATAAAAGAAGATCTTTTTGACGCCATAACTGAAACTCCACCAGAGCCTATCACTTCAGATTGGTCCAAAAAAGACAAAAAAGCCAAAGCCATGATAAACCTGTTCATTAGTGATGATCAGATAGTACATGTAAAGGGTTTGTCCACGTCAAAAGAGACATGGGTTAAACTAAAAAATTTACACGAACGTACAAACCTTTCAAGCAAGTTATACTTACTAAAAAATTTGTATAGCTGCAAATTAGCCGAAGGAGGCAACATGATTAAACACATCACAAACATTTTAGAAATCAAAGAAAAACTTACTGCCATTGGCGAAAATATCAATGATTCTCATCTATCAGCTCTTTTACTGTGTTCGCTACCTCCGTCATATGATCCTCTTATTACTGCTTTAGAAGCAAAATCTGAAGAGGATCTTACACCTAGTTATATCCAAAGTAAGCTGATGGATGAATATAACAGAAGATCTTCTAATAACAAAGCGTTGCAAGTTGATGATAATGCCGTAGCTTATCAAATTAAAAGACACAAACAAAACTTTCCGAAAAAACAAGTGAATAAATTCTGCACATACTGCAAGATGAAAAATCATAATACCAACCACTGTTGGTACAGAAAAGACAAAAACAAAAAACAAAACTATTCATCAAGTGGCTATAACAATAAAAATAAAAACTTTAATTTATCTTTATGTTTTGAAAATAGTGAACCAAAAATGAAACATGACAGGGATGAATCAAATGCATCCGACGATGAAACTCATACAAGAAATAAATTAAAAAATTTAGCATTCATCGCCTGTAAAGAAAACAAAAACAATTGGATCGTAGATAGCGGCTCCTCCTCGCATATCACAAATAACAAAAATTTATTTAGTGAAATAAAAAATCATGACAATTCAAATGTTGTCATAGCAAACGGAAATATTTTAACATCACAGGGCTCAGGTGATGTAGTTATTACTACCGAAACATCTGAGGGGGAAATAAACAAAATAAAGTTACTCGACGTACTTTTTGTACCAGACCTCGAAACAAATTTAATTTCTGTTAGTAAAGCCACCAAAAATGGCTGCACGTTAATTTTCAAAAATGATAAATGTATACTACAAAAATTCGGAAAAACCTTCCTTGAGGGGGAACTAAAGGGTAACTTATATGAAGTAAAACAACCCCAAAACAGTTCAAATGAACATATTAATTTAACTCACGAATGTAACAATAAGAATTGTATCACGCTTTGGCACAAGCGGCTCGGTCATAGAAATTATGCTGACATAAAACACATTATGGATAAGGAACTAGCAGTGGGAATTAATATAAATTTCTGCAAACATGACAAAACATGCGAAACATGCATTAAAGAAAAACTGACAGATTTACCATATCCACAGCAATCTAAATACAGGACTAATAGAGTACTTGAATTAATACATACAGACATCTGTGGGCCATTTCAAACACCCACCATAGGGGGGAAAACATATTTTTTAACGTTCATCGATGATTACACCAGATTCTGCATGATTTATCTCTTGAAACATAGAAGCGAGGTATTAACCATGCTCAAACAATATATAGCGTTAGTCAAAAATAAGTTTGGAAAATTACCTGAAAGAGTCAGATCTGATAACGGGAGAGAATATGTGGGAAGTGAAATAGAAAATTACCTAAATCAAATGGGAATTAAACACGAACTTACAGTTCCTTATTGCCCAGCACAAAACGGAGTGGCTGAAAGGAAAAACAGAACACTGGTAGAAATGGTGAGAAGTATGCTATCAGAAGCAAATCTAGATAAGCAATTTTGGGGGGAAGCTGTCAACACAGCAAACTATATTATTAATAGACTCCCCACAAAAGGAAATAATAAAAGTCCCTACGAATTATGGAATGGAATTAAACCTAATTTATCTCATTTGAGAGTATTCGGGTGTAAAGCTTTTGCGTACATAAATAAACAAATAAGAAGAAAATTAGACAATAAAGCGCAAGAGGGAATCTTCGTAGGTTATGACTATAGATCAAAGGGATACAGGATTTACACGGGAGGAAAAGGTATTATTATCGCAAGAACGGTTAAATTTATAGAAAATCAAAACTCTAAACTCTCATCACAAGAAAAACCAGAAAATGATATTAGTCAAAAGGAAACTGTAAATGTAGAACTTAATGACACACCTGAAAATAACACCGAACAAACACTTGAAATAAACAATGAACCTAGAAGATCCTCGAGATCTAATATCGGTGTACCTCCAGATCGACTAATTTACATGGTAAAACATGATCCAATACATGAACCGCAAAGTTGGGCGGAAGTTCAAAATCTCACAAATCCCGTTGAGAAAAATAATTGGATAAAAGCAGCAGAGGATGAAATATCATCGTTAAAAGAACACAACACGTGGACATTAGTAGATCCACCACAAGGAAAGAAAATTATCGGTTCAAAGTGGACCTTTAAAACAAAATATGATGACTCCGGGAAAATACAAAAATTTAAAGCACGACTGGTAGCTCAGGGATTTCTCCAAAAATTTGGGGAAGATTATGATGAAACATTTGCACCGGTGGTGTCCTATACTACAATACGTTCTTTCCTAAACTCTGCAGCTTACCACAAATTAAATGTAAGACACATAGACATTAAAACAGCATTCCTACACGGTGACTTAAACGAAGAACTGTATATGCAACAACCCGACGGTTTTGTTAATCCAGGGGAAGAAAATAAAGTGTGTAGGTTGAACAAATCAATTTATGGGCTTAAACAAGCTGCTAGAGCTTGGTACTTAAAAATTGGGAGTTTCCTAAAAACCTTAAATTATGTCGAGAGCAAAGCTGATTCATGCCTCTATGTAAACAATACGTCAGACAACATTTCATTTATTATAGTATATGTCGATGACATATTAATTGCCGGAAATAACGGGCAAATTAATGAAATAATAAGGAAATTAAGCAAAGAATTCGAAGTTAAGGATTTAGGAGAGGTTAGTTTCTATTTGGGCATGAAAATAACTAGAAATGATAGAGGGGATTTCGAAATAAATCAAAAACTGAAAATCGAAGAGTTAGTACGTAAATTAAATTTAGAAATCTCTAAACCAACATATACACCAATGGAAACAAATTACTTAAAATTTGATGATAATGATAACCCATTAGAAAACAACACTAAATACCGACAAACAATAGGAAGTTTGCTATATTTGGCTACAGTTAGCCGTCCTGACATATTAGCTGCCGTAAACATATTAAGTAGGAGAAATGAAAGTCCAAGAAAAAAGGACTGGGAAACAGTAAAAAGAGTTGTCAGGTATTTAAATACCACAAAAAATCTAAATTTCGTTATCAGTGCCAATGAAAAACCTAAACTGGTAGTTTACGCAGATGCGGACTGGGGAGGAGACAAGTCCAACAGAAAATCAACATCAGGCAGTGTTTTCATGATAGGAGATAATCCTATTCAATGGATTACAAAACGGCAAAATTGTGTCGCTCTTTCGTCGGCTGAGGCCGAATTTATTTCTGCCACGACTGCTGCGAAAGAAATCATGTGGATACTAAAATTATTAAAAGACTTGCACTTGCCTCAAGAGTTACCTATCAAAGTTTTTCAAGACAATATTTCGTGTATAAAACTGATAGACATCGGTTTTACTGGAAAACTGAAACATGTTGACTTGCAATTCAACTACTTAAAGGATCTAAAAGAAAAAGGTGTGATAGAACCCGAATATTGTCCAAGTGACAAAATGACTGGTGATATCTTCACCAAGGCACTTCCAAGACAGATTCACGAAAAACACCGAGAGAAATTGAAATTGATTAGTGGAACTTAAAAGATTTATGGAGCTGAAGGGGGAATTAATAGATGTATTATCATCTCCATAAACTTTTCATTTATTTACTGTCATTTATTTCAGAACTATAAACAAAGTAATATCAACTATAATTAAATTTGACCTTGAACACCGCGAGTGAAAGATTTATAGACTCATAATGACTTTTACTTTTCTCTAAATAAACATTTTCAAACCATTATTTATTTTACAGAACTATTAATTTCAAACTTTATGGAAAATCATGTTATTCTAAATTACTGTTTTATTTCTTTCAACGATGTAGTTTAATGATTGTATAAACAAAATAAGATATTAATTTTTTCCTTTCAAATGTCATAATATAATATAATATAACAATTTATGATCCATAATGATATACTTAAAAATTGTAATTTAAATTCTTCGAGCAGTCTGTAACTTTTCCTAAACCAGGAAGGATGCATAAAAATGCACTCCTAAAATATACAATAATAAAGCTAATTACAACACAGAAATATTTTCAGATTCATTTATACAAATTCAAATAATTATCTTTTTACATTATTAGTTGTAATATATGCTTATTAGTGAATGCTTAACAACTATGAAGAAAGCCTTTTTTGGATTACAATATGCCTGGAGAAAGAAGCTCCTACTGCACTACTGAATACAAGGTAAGTGAAGAACTTATCATTTTTCTTTAAAGTCTTACCTTTGTTGTGATTCAATAATAATTTACTCAACAATTTACTTAAAAGATTTAATATGAAAAACATATTTTGAAAGCCTAATATTGCATATATTCACAGTCAAGTAAAAAAAGATAATTACAGAATCTATGCAATATTTTTAATATCTTTCCACGAATAATGATAAATTAATTACCAGCGCATCTTGAATAAAGATACAAATAAATGTAATAAAATACGGATGAACAACGTCCTGTTTGATATTAAGATGGATTGATTTAGGAGCTGCATTTTATTATTTTATTAATTATGCAATTTTTTGTGCAATAACTTGCACCAATATACTTGTATTGAAAGGTGATAATATGACGAATAAAAACTTTTACGCAATCACCATAACTTTCAAAATAACAGAACAACTGTTTCCTGTTGAAATAATTAAGCACATTTCTTTATCAAGCAAATAAGTAGACTTGAGTTCAGGATGTTGTTAATTTCATACTACACTGATGTTTATATATTTTTGCCTGATGATTGAAAATTTGATGACATGTATAGTAAAATGTATATTTCTGATTATGATGCTAAAAAATTACATAAAAAATACATTATAAAAAGTAATAAATAAAAACTTTATATGTAAATACTATCAATTAAAAAATCCCGCCACTTTTTTTTTCAGGGCGAAATGATAGCACGATCCTTTGGTATCGCATAAGTAAAGATGAATGCAGATTTGCCTCCTTTTTGCTGCATTCGTGCCTACTGGTTCTCTGACGAAAGAGTGTGACGAAGAGTTTATATTTATTACTTTTCAATACAAGTCCCATTTTTATTGCTAATATAAACAGAGTTTTAAAATGTTAAATTTGTGTAACTAAATAGATTATATAAACATCTAGTGAACTGAAATACTAAGACATAGAAAATGGTAGAAAAGATAGTACAGGCGTTATCCCAACAATAGCTACCGTGTTTAATAGACTTGGTTTAGTTTGGTTTCTGGGTTAAGGCTGACTAACTAAGCAACGAATCCAGGCTTGGAAACAGGACTCTATGCAGTCTGCAAAGGGTCCGCTATCCCACTTGTTTCAGGAAAAAAAAAACGCGGGACAATTCGAGCAGTTAGGACAACGAAGGTGATCCTGGTAATAATATTAAAAGAAGTATTATAATATTTCAATTTAAAAATATAGAAGGTGTATAAAAAATAACCATTCGCACTCCTAGCAAAGGAAATGAGCGCAACGGGAACATTTTGAATTTGCATAACTATTGTTGTTGTTGCTGTTGTTGTTGTTTCTGATCTCCAACTTATCCTGACGGAGTCAGCCCAGATACAATAACAGTTGACACTCATAAAATCAATGACAAAAATGGGAGAAGAAAAACTTTCCTCCCAAAGAAGACACAAACAGTCCAAAATATGATCCGCAGAAGCCTGTTTTGGTGGTCATCAGCGGAAATGTCCATGCTTTGGCACTTGACATTCTTTGATAAAGAATGCTAAACCCCTATTACCGTTGGTAGATCAATCTTTACTATAGACATTATATCCTCTATATTTCAGACATTATTCGTCTTTAATTTCGTTTCCTATATTGCTATCACCTGAACGTTATTTATTTCAGCCATTTTTAGAATTTGGTCAAATATGACTCCAGTGGCCAATGTAGTTAAGCCATTGATGTTGCTTTGCAGTATTTTTAGTGTCTTTGAGATGTATGGAGACTGTGGCTTATTTATCAAACGCGGCCCTCTGCCTAAACCTCGAGCGCGTCCCTGAATAGTCTGCGCGATTAACGTTGCAGCATCGAAATCATATGTCAACTGGATCATAAGGAGAGAATGTGCATATTCTAGTCCGAAAACAAGACCAGGAGGTAGAAGACTGTCTTAGAACCTTCGCCTGCAGATTTCAACTGGACAAATGGAAAGTTTTTCACAACTAGGGTAACCCAACCAGGAGCGAACTTCCGTTGTACTTCGCCCATTCCGCCCAGGAATAACCACCCGCCGCGGTGAGGCAATCCACTGGACTTGAGAAGGGAATTCGCGATTCGCGTAACTGGCTGGGGTGGTTAAAGTAACAAGCGAATGTTTAATTGTATAACGTTAATAATAACCAAAAAAAAAATAAAAAAATAAAAAAATAAGTTAAAATAAAGATTTAGGCGGAAAGTCCCTTTAAAATTTGAAGTTTATGAAAGTGCTTAATGTACATGATGTTTCTATAAAAAAAAAATAATAATAATAATAAAGAAAGAAAAAAGAAAAAAAGAAAAAAAGAAAAGAAACATTAATCATAAAATAAATAGATTTTTCCTTATTGTAAGAAGATCCTGTAGTTGCTTCATTTTGTAAATTGTTTTTTACTTGAAAAAGTATATTCCCCCGACTCCTCCTTATTTTAATGTGTTTCAACGCATAAAAATCATTAAGCTTCCAAAAATAAAAATTTTCATAAAAAAAAATATTAAAAAACGATTTTTCATTAAAAAAAAAAAAAAAAATCTGAAACATCACAGCAAAAAAACTTTAATTCACTTCAATTAATTTTAAAGAATAATAGAGAGTAAACGAGCATCCTCGTCACCAATTAAATTATTGTTAGGGTGGAAGTTTTACGCTTTATAACATATATGTCTTCATTCCTCCTTAATTATTTCGGTGGTTGATTCATTTTAATGATGTTCGCCCAATCCATATTAATAACAGTTTCTAACACTTTCTATACACAGGATTCATTTACATATTTAAATTTAAGAAATAACTGTCGCGTATGCACTTTTAGAAAATTTAATGTTAATCCTTATTTTAAGTGTTATGAAACCTAATAATCCGATTGAGAAGTTAAAATGTTGTTGTAAAATTTCATTTTGTCTGACAATCCACACTTTTATTTCCAAAATATTTATAAAATGCCTTGAAACTGAAAAATGTTATTCAGGTTTTCTACAGCATCTTTCCTGTCGATCATGGTGCATATAGCATTAATGGTTTGCATATATTGACATAAAAAAAGATTCGGTCTTTGAGGGGTATTTCTATAAAACATACTTTAATATCTGTATACAAGAGAGAACATAACTAATTTAACTTACTTTAGCACAAAAACATTTTCCTTACAGGACCACAGAAAACGATATAGATACATTAAGGAATAAAAGTAGAAATTGCACAAAGTGAATTTTAAGTTATGTTATAAGTTTATTTTACAATACTGTTATGATTAATTCTTTGTTTCCGTTTTTAAATCACTTAAATTAAATTTAATTTTTGAACTACAATGTTTTGAAAATTCATTTGATCGTATAGTGTTTTATTTATCATTTTTTTACTAGTAGTACAAAACGCCCATACAAAACCCACTAGATAACCCGGAATAATTAACTTAGCATTAAACCCAGTAACAATAAAAATCCCAGAATTTACTATAACACCTCTTAAGGTTCAAAAAAAAAAAAAAAAAAAAAAAATACATAAATAAATAAAACATAAATAAATAAAACATGTGGTGAATATACGAAACAACAAAAGACCCAAATCCTGACCCAAAAGAAATTAAATAAAGATTTAAACTTTTTACGCTACAAAGTATTACTTCTAAAATCATTATACCTAAAATTAATATCTAATTAAATAAAAACATTGTATAATCTGGAATTAATTCACAGGACAAACAATTCATTTTCTTGCCTTAAAATATAAATTTACTTTTCCAATTCAATTTCAAAGTAATTTATTAGAGTAACCAAACTGACTTTTTAATTTTTATCTCAAAACCAACGTATTACAGATTATACTGTAAGTATATTTACCACATAAACAAAAGGTAATAAAAATAAAATATAAGGAATAACATTCTACAGGTTAATTAACTCTAAAATTTTTGGCCCTTACTAAGATCTAATGAGTACCATAAATTAATAACCCATTTCGAAGAATTTTATACTCATTTCTTTTAGTCATAAACAAACTTTAAACCACCTTCTTGATTAAAATATATAGCTCAGAAATTTTAAGGAATAAAAGGGAGAAAAGTCTAAATGAGAACAAAAACACAAATGCAATTTAAACTTTAAAATTGAGTAATTTATTTAAGGAAATATTGGATATTTAGCATTTTTTCTTTTTTCAAAAAAAAAAAAAAAAAAAAAAAAAAACATAGCTCACATACAACTTTGACAGAAAACTAAAAATCTAGATTATGCTCGACACATTGTTAAGACAATAATTTCATTACATATTATTAAATTGACATGACATATTTTTTTGGTAGCTCACATAAAACAGAAATGGGAAAACCACAAAATTAACTTTTGTTTAAACTCCTTAATTGAGAAGGCTTTCCATTAGTTTAAATTTACAGAACAATAAACAAGATAATTTACCTTATATATTTTTTGTTGCATAATAATCACAAAAAGAATCCACCATTACCCGTGCATAAATAGATGGTAGGTATCGCCAGGAGGGGTCACACCGTTTTTGATGTCAGGTCATAACGCTTCCCTGGTGACGAGGAACAAAAGTCGTAGGTAGCACTCGGAGAATGGCTTGACTAACACAGCTATTGCTTCCATTTTTCAATTATTTTTTCGCCTCTCACTATCGGAAGAAAACAAGCAGGACGACGCTCCCCATATTCTAAATTCACGCTTCGAAGGAAACTTCCTTCTTAATAGCGGTCATATCTCCACTTTGGGGATTCTTTCTCGAAGTCTCCTCTTTCCTTAGCCACTTTCATCCCGGATTCAACTACGTCGGAGGTAACAGGACAATCAAGTCTAGCAAGCGATGAGGGGGATACAAAAGACAGGCAGACCCCGAAACGAGATGGAGAGTCAGTGTAATGGTCGAAGAAAGGCGTATCTGAGAGAGAACTCAAGTCGTATCTGAGAGAGGGCCAAAGGCCCCTCTCCCTTAATTAAAACACAGAACAAAAACAGTTCTTAATACCTCTCGAAAAACCAATCCTCCCTCAGTACCCCGCCGCACGATTAAACTACGCAATCACTTGAACAAAACGTAACCAAAACATGATTCGTTGCCATTCGCCTCAGCCAAAAAAAGAGAGTCTGATTCGCTACAACTAACCGAAACTAACACCCTGGTTACTCCTACTTAAAAATTATTACGCCGTCATTTAAAAATGTCCTAAACCAAAATTCTCATGCCCACGGTCAGCTTAACCTTGCAAGCCTCACCTTCACCCCCCCCCCTCCCCGGGTAAAGACAGATATTTTAATCTCCAAGAGATTTCTCTATTTCCCTCTCCACTGCAACCGTGAAACAAAAAAAAACAGCTGAGAGGAACACCTGCTGACCTTCGGGCCAGCCACGCCCCACGCTGCTCTGACACATCACAACCATCGAACTGTCAAATACGGAAGGAAAGTAACATTCTTCTCCATTTAGGAACAAGAAACCCAGATATTCTCTCACGGCTGTAAGGGACGAGAGAGAGAAAAAAAGGCACCTTTTATGAAAGTGGATGCACAGGGCAGTGCTTTTTCTAGTCAGCTTAAAGATATCACAAAAGAATATACAAAGGGGCTCTCGACAAAAATACTTTTCAAGAAACGAGTATTTTCTCTATAACGTGCAATACACGAGATTACAAGTCGCCTTGAAACCAAAAAATGTAGCTAAGAAAACCTATCTTTTTTTTTTTTTCTTTTACAGAATAGAAATTTTAATTATGAAATATTAAAAATGAACAAACAATTATGAAGCATCATAACAATACTGAATTTTGATAAATTAAAATGTGTCTTTTAGAATATTTCTTGCTATAGAAATAAAATATATTTACATATATTTTGCTTTTATTATGAAGGTAAAATGCATTATAATTTTTACTAAAGTAATGAAAAAATACAATGGAAAGAATTTTATAATGCTTATAAACCGCATGGTTTTTCTTCCTTGTTTTAATATGTAAAAATTTTTACTTCAAAAAAGAAAAAAAAAATTAACATCAAAAAGATTTTTTGAAATTTAAAATCATTTAGTATGGATAAAATAAGCCATTTTTTGCTTATTTAAATACAATTCTACATTACATAATCACTAAGCCTTAGAAATTAGAAAAGATTTACTTAGAAAGTAGCTACAAAACTGCTACAAAATTTTCACCTCTGAGAAAAATTATAAATTATTACATGGAACAAATTTAAAACCATCTAGGAAAAATATTTCAATCACTTCAATTAAGTATAATAATCGAACACTTATAATAATGGTATTGTAAAAACAAGGCAAACAACAACGTCTAGAACTCCAAATAGAAATAATAGGAAAACAGATAGATGTTTTGGTAGTATTCAGTGTATCGTCTTCACTGCTTATCTATTATTTCTATTTGGCGTTCAAGACGTTGTTGTTTGCCTTGTTTTTACTTCAATTTAGTATAAAGTACAATCCAGAGACATGTTCTTTACCAGTGGCACGATCATCAAGAAGAAAGTTTCACGTGTTACTTCTTGTGTCTCCATGCATCCTTAATTATTTTGAATGTTGATTCATTTAAAAATGTTCAGTCAGTTCACATTAATTATGCTTATTTTCACATTACAAAAAACACGAATGCATCTTCATTCCTTAATCTAGTGAATAGCTGTCGTTTCTGTTTAGAAGATTTAAAGTTAACCAATATTTTAAAGATTACGAAACATAATTGCCTATGCGAAAATTTTACTTAAGAGTATTATTATTTTTTATATTTAACAATAAATTAGAAAAATTTTCTTGAATTCGATTCACTTTACCTTAAAACTTTTTGATTGCTTTGAAACTAATATATGTTAATCAGATTCAATATAACAGGTTTTGTATTAAAAATGTTATAAATAGACTAACTGGTTTCAGATAAAAATTTCACAAAAGGATTCGGTATAGTCTGTGAGAGGTAATTTTTTCAAAGGTAGCTTCGTATTTTTCTACGAAACAAAGCCTGTTGAAATTAGATTGTAATACTTTGAGGCACAGAAGGATTCCTCCTCCCATAAAATAAAAATAAAAATAAAAATAAATAATTTTATTAATATTTAGAGTAAAATCACTTTAAAATCAGGTTTATTAAAAATATATTTTATTTTAAAACATTTAAAATCTCTATACATTCAAAGGTTTTAGTTTTGAAAACCAAAACATCTTCAGGAATTTAATACATACAGTTGGCAGCAAGAGTATCCGAGCACTACCAAAAATTCCTATATAAAAAAAAAGTACACTTAATACTGTTTTGTTAAATAAATCCTTGTCGAATCATGTTTTTAGACTGATTTAGAACAGGATTCGACAAGGTTTTATTTAACAAAACTGTATTAAGTGTGAATGGGATGAAATTTTATAAATACCTTAAAACATATACACTTTCACAGAAATTTTAGTTTGAAAAAAAATAAAAAAAAGTATGAGCGGAATATATACCGTATTTCCGCATGTATAACGTGCACCCTGTATTTTACAAGAAAAAAAATCAAGATTTTTTTAAAAAATCTCTTATATAACGAGCACTGCTGGGCAAAAGCAGCCGTTTGTTAAAAATGAAATAATAAAATTACAAAAGGGCATTATTCAAAAAAAATAATAATAAAAGGCCACAAAAGCTGTTTTACTGCCTCTTAAAAGCTTCAGACAGAATTACAACGCCTATTTATGAGCAGTACTTGGAAAACTCAAAAAAAGATCACACGCACTAAGCCCCTCAGACGACCGCCAAATAAGCCCCTGATAAGTCTTAAGAAATGCACTTAAGAAATCTAGAAGCAAGCAGATTGGTTCAAACCGGGTCCAATGAGAAGAAGACCCAATAAAGAAATTACAAGTGAAACTCAAACACCCAATAAAAAAATACAAGAAGAAAACCTCCTCAAAAAATTATAATGAGAGACCTGAAGGAAAATGTTAAAAAATTAAAAAAAAAAAGAGAGTTCTGTCGATTGTAGTCTTGCTGACCACATGTGAGAGCCCTTTGCTGCCTCATCGCCATGACTCATGCCATCTACGTTAAGAAGTTGCTTGCCTTTGGCCAAGATAATATATATATATATAAAACGTAGTAGATATATTAAGTAAAATTGTGGATTAAGTGTAGATGCATGCTCAAGGAAGTGTTCCCTGTGATTATCCATTTTATGCCCTGGATGCGCCCTAGCATCTGGTGATCTGATAAGAAAACATTTTATTCATTGGGCAGTAATTTTTTTTAAACTGTACAAAACCCATGTCAAGCATATACCTGTTTTTAAGTACTCATCTTTATTCCTTTTCGATGTAATTAATATAATACTGTTTAAAAAAGGAGATCATTGTGACCCCTTATATGTTGTATTTTAAAATCATGAAAATCATCATTTTAATTAATATTCAAAAATGGAAATTTAATAAAGAAATTAATTAAAATTATATGAGTCTTGAATTATTTGATAAGAGTAAATTTACTTATTAATAACCATATTCCTTTTCAGATTAATGTTTACATTCTTAATTAGGTTAATTTTAGGGCATTTCACAGTGCATGCCCGAATATCGAATTGATATTCAAAATGTATTACCATTAAGATGTCACCTTAGAGCCACGGAAGTAAGATAGTTTGATTTTGCTTGTTTCCTCCCAACAAGCACAATAAATTTGACATGCAGGTGATTTTTCAGTTTGTGAACCAACTGAAGTGGGGACCAAATTAATCATTCCAGATGCTTGATGTTTCAATTTCACTATTCGAACGATACTTTTCAGTTCTATTCTATAATACTTAATCCTAAGAACTAAAGATACCTAACACAATTTTTCAAGTATATTATAAGGCTACGAAAACAAAAGGAATATCGCAAAGCGGCGCTCTCTAAAATATAAAGAGTGAGATCACATTCCAAAAGAATGGCATATCACTCTTTGAATATGCCAAAATGGAGCCCTCCCCTATAGAGCGAAAAGTCTCTTTTTAAAAAAGTGAGATTTCTCACTCTTTATTAAGAGTGAGATTATTTAAAGAATATGAAAATTTAAAGAATATGACTGTTTATTTTTCCTTAAAAAAATTGTGTACACTAGAAATTATCTTTTCATTTCCCCTTGTGAATCAACTCCAGTTCAACGGTGGAAAGAATGCAGTTTGGATCTGTCGGGAATCGAACCCAGGCCATCCCCGTACCAAGCGAGTGTCTTACCGCTAAACTACTGAGCACATACACTAGCTCCTTAATTTACATTATTAAATCATTCTTATACGTGATCGATAATATTTTTACATTTTTACTTCATTTATCAACAATATAAAATTACAGAATTCTAACGGATATTTTAAAATTAAAATTATTTTGAAATTGGTAAAATTAGAATTATTTTAAAAGCAAAATGTGCACTTGAAAACTAATTTCCCAAGACAAGCAGTCATTTAAAGTAGCTTATGAGGGAAATGAGTTACTCAAGTGTATATGTTTAAAAAAACTAAAATAAAAAATAAATAAATAAACAAATATTCGCATACAAATCTACAGAGTTTCCTGAAAAACTCGTCTGGTCAGGAGTATAAAACTTGGTGTTGATTTTAAATATTAGTATAATATTATAGCCAAATTTTTGAATATTTCACATAGCTGTCAATGCATATAGTAAATATATGAATTGTTGTAGATTTTAAGGTTTTGTGCATGAAATATTTGCACTGATATTTTCTCTTATACTTTATATATTTCTGAATAAAACTATTTACTTTCTAATACGAATTTCGGTATGTTTTTTTTATGATTTTCGATTCTTCACTAATAATATTATTTCGATTTTGTCAATCGTATAGATTTTTTTTCCCCAACCAAATTTCTTTTTAACATATTTTTCTTTTTTTATTCATCAAAAATCTTCTATAAGTTTTGTTAAAGAGATGCATGAGATCGTCCAGAAATTGTCGTTCATATTTCATTCACAATATGATTAATAGATGGCGCCAGCAATTTTTCACTCAACAAAAGTGTGATCTTGCAATGGATGATGACCTATTCTTTGTGACAAAGTGCCTATACGTCACTCTTTCATAAAAAGTGAAAATTTTCTCATTTTCAAGAGCGATTATATAGTTTTCTCATCTTAATTGGTGTCAAAATATGGATAATTTTTTAAGAAGAGAAATTGTCACTCCAGAAATTTTAGAGGTGAAATTCTATTGGTGTTTAATTTTCATGTGGTTTTTCCAACATATTAAACTCCATTGGGGTTTGATATGTCGGAAGCCCCAACCGTTCATCCCGTTGGAAAAAGAAGTGTTAAACTACGAACGACAGGAGCAGACAAGCAACGATGCACCGTTATGCTGGCCGTTATGGTTGATGGCCTCAAGTTGACACCATATGCGATTTTTAAATGGGAAACTATCCCTAAAGAATCTTTTCCAGTAGGAATAATTATAAGAGCACAGAAAAAGGGATGGATGACTGTGAAGCTCATGATAAATTGGATTAACGTTGTATGGGAACATCGGCCAGGTGCTTTTCATCAGCCATCGTTGTTGGTCCTGGACAGTTACCATGGACACATGATGCTTGAAATAAAAGCGAAAATTCGTCACTCAAGTGATTTGGGGGTGACACCTCGTGGGATGACGAAAGTGCTGCAGACATTAGATGTCGTAATCTATCAACTACTTAAAGCTGCATTTCGTCCTGCATACAGTTGGTGGATGAAAATTACAGATAACATATTCATTCCAAGCATGGAAATGATGCGTTCGTCCCTTTCAACAGTATGTCAGTGGATATGTCAAACTTAGAATTCCATCTTAGCTGATATGATAATAAAGAGTTTCAAAGTAACTGGAATTTCTAATCAGATGGTGGGAACGGAGGACAATATGATTTACGAGGGCATTGATTGTGCCAGAGGAAAGAAAGACTATGACGATAACAGTAGTACTGGCAATGAGAATTACTAATAAATGTCAATAAATAGTGTTACTAGATTTTTTGAAAAAAAAAAAAAAGCAGCAAGGAGTTAAATAACGATGCAATACTTTTATTAGGTAAGATTTCTTTTTAATTTTATTTGCTCCTTTGAATACATGTCTTGATTCACACTTATGTCGAGTCAATATATGCAGCAGTAAAAAAATAATTATTCCGTGTATAACGCGCACCAGGAGATTTGTCTTTTTTTTTTTTTTTTTTTTTTTTTTTTTTAAGTGCGCGTTGTACACGCGTAAATACGGTATACAAATTAAAACAAAATTTAGATACTATGTACAGTAAAAAAAAAAAAACAGCTAATTAGCTAAAAAATATCCATATGCTAAGCGAAAACACATTGACATTTATATATATTTATAACAGAGTAATACAAAGAATATTTCTACGCAACATATTTTTTCTGTAGTGCGTATCGTAAACATTCTGCCATTAAACAGAGTTTTCCAGTTCAGCCAGCTAGCCGTAGAAGCGAAATTTGTTCTGCTACTTAGTACTTCTCAGTCAAGTTTTGACACCAACTTTCTGTGTGGAAAATAGAAACCACCAGATGAAATTTGTAGCAATGTTTACAGTTTTTTTCATCTGATTACAGAATGAAATTTGCTTTCACCGATTGAGAAATAATTTTAAACTAAGTTTCTCTAATTTTTGAAAATATAACTTTTATGTAGGATATTTTTATTTGTACAAAAATTTGTAATTTATAGGAATATATATATATATAAGTATTAAGAGCGTAAAACTAAAAAAATATTTAAAGTTCTGATTATAGAATAATAGTATGGGATTTCAGAGTTTGGCTATCTAAAGACTAATGGCGTTCATTTTCGAAGCAATTTGTATAGAAAATGTTAATGTCTCTAATATTATCTACTGTAAATAAGGGTAATTAGATTATAAATTAATTACATCAACATTTTGCAATAAAATACATTATCTTAAAAAAAATGTCAGTGAAAATTTAATCCATTTGATCGTATCAAGAGTAAATTTTAAATTATATTGCTTATTAAAGCAAAACATTCTTTAATATAAAAAACAAAATTTCTATTTAATTTGTTTTGTTAAAGATTTAGGGCGTTTCTTTTAAAAAGAAATTAACTTTAAGAATAATCTTTAAAATGTACAACATGATATATTAAAAAGTAAAAAAAAAAAATAAATAAACAAATAAAAAAAGGGATATTGGAAATAAAAAGTTTGGAAATTTTCTCATAGACATCTATAAATAGAAAAAACTTATGAAAATACAGTTTAAAATAATCAATCCGTACAAACATTAAGATAGATTAAAATGTGACTTTATATAATGCTTTTACTACAACTGAACAAAGATTTCAAAATCAGCACATTTTAATTATAATGACTTTCCTTTTCGGAGAAATGTAAAACAAAATTGTTGATTTACACAATCTTTTCTACTTTAATTAAGGATAATTAAACTGAATAAACCTTACGTCAGCATCTTCCAACTAACTGCAATATCTGGAAACTAATAATGATAAAATAATGAGTTTGATTTCGTTAAAAGATATTTTAAAATAATATTTTATGTTAAAGCAAAACAAGTTTTATTTATAAAAAGCAATTTATTAGTTTTACTATTATCTATCTGTTTCCATGCAAAATTTTATGCAGTAGTTTTAGATAACTTTTCAAAAGCAAAGGATAATTATAAAGTTATTGGTTTACTGTTTATTCGAACTTTGCACAGACCTTGAATAACACTTATATCAACATTTTATTGCTATTACATACATGGGAAGATGTTTATATATGAGTTACAAAAATTATAAAAATAATCAATTTTTGAAATTTTTTGACATTTTGGCGTAAAATAGACCCTTAAGATAAATTTCAAATTTCTGAAACTTGGTATTTTTCGTATTCAATCTAAAAGAAAAATTTCGGTCTCTATTACATTTAGAGATTCAAAATAATTTACCGTAATTTCGCGTATATAACCCGCGGCGGTAAGTATCCCGCAGCATAAAAAATCCATTAAAAAATATTTATAACCGGAAGATACCCCGCACTTCTAAAATCACATGGTCGGCAATCGCTATTTGTAATCTCAATACTAATTGCTATTATATTAATAATAAGTAGGAAAAGATACAAATAACAAACAAATATAAAACTAAATATGAATAATAAACAAATAAATTTACTTACCTATAATGAAAAAGCAAATAATCATAACATGGTATTAATCTTTCTCTATATATAAATTACTATGAACTGGAGTAAATTCTAATGATTAACACCTTTATTCAATTTATAAGAAAATAATAATAAATGCATTAATAATAAATGCATTTGCAAAATTCCTTCAAATCCATCGAAATCGGATTCCTCCGTATCAAAATTAAAATGTTCCAATATTGTTTGGGACAGTTCGTTTTCATCATCCGTATTATCCTCCTCAACAAGTTCCTTTTCACTGTCCTCAATTTCATCGTTATTATGCGTTAATAATCGAGACTTCCGAAATAAAAGTGAGATTGGTGTTGATTTTCTCGTTGTTCGCGATAGATACCCCGCACCTGATGATAGCCGCAGGACATACAATGTCAGTTTCTTTATAGATTACCCGCGGGTTATATACACGAAATAACGGTAATTAAAGTTTATTCTTCTGAATAAAGCCATTCACACCTCATTTCTTCTTTCAATGGTATCATTCATACTGTTAATTGATGCAAGTCAAATACTTCTTAATTTATTAACATTTCGTACGAGCATACGCTTTCCTTTCATTATTTTACACTTAGTACACTTTAATTATGACTGTTTCGGAACCTTTTAATGAGACAAGAATGTGACTTCATTACTTCCTCTCATTTTCAGTTTACAATTATTTCATACTTTAAGCTAATATTGCATATAATAAAGAATAAACCTGAATAAATTCAGTATTCTAATATAGTAATTCAAAATTGAATATGATTAAACGTTGCAATAGGCAACTTCCTTGCAATAATTTTCTGCATTTATTTAACAGAGAAATCTAAAAATTAAAATAATAAAAAATCTCATAATATAAAACAAGCACTTTCAAAAAATACAAGTATATATTTAATGCTGGTAAGATCTACAAACTAAAGAGGCCCAACGATCTGTTTGCATTAATATTTACTAAGTATTTATTTATCATTTTAATTTATTTCTTCTTTATCCTGATATAGGACTCATTCATTTAATAAAGTTCATTTTTTCTGAAAGAGTTTTATTTAATATTGCGATATATGTCTGTATGAGGCTCGTTTAATAATGAGTTATATTTCGGTATAAGGCTCGTTTAATAGTGAGATATATTTCTGAATGAGGCTCCTTAAATAATGCGATATATTTCTATATATATGTTTTGTTGACTAAAGAAGTATACTTCTGCATAAGATTCGTTTAACAATGAATAATATTTCTGTAAAAGGCTTGTTTGTTAATGCGATATATTTCTGTATGAGGCTTAATTATTAATAAGTTATATTTGAGACTCTTTTAATGATGAAATATGTTTCTGTTTGGGTCTCGTTTAATAATATATGTCTTTCTGTATGAGACTCGTTTAATAATGAATTATATTTCAGTATGAGACTCCTTTATTAATGGGATATGTTTCTGTTTGAGTCTCGTTTAATAATGATATAACTTTCTGTATGATTTTGAATGAGGATATCATCTGCTCAACCTTTTGTTAAAAAATTCGATTTGTGTATGAAATTACATTACAGAAAATAGCTATTCAATAATTACATAACGTATATGTATATATAATATATATATATATGTATGTATTTTAACCCTGTAAAATGATAGATTATTCTGTGCTCACCCCTTTCTAAAGAAACCATGTTGCAACCACACACAGAAAAATTATGGAAGATATGTATCGAGTCAATATATCCCAGTTCTTCATTAGGGAAAAACTAAAGAAAAATGTAAAATTAAAGCATCTGCCTACATTTCCTTGCTTTATGAAAAGTCAAGCTTAATCCAAAACAACTGTTGTGTGCTTTTACAGTTTATGGTTTTATGTTTCAGTGTTTTTATTCATCTTCATTTGATACTAGTTTTAAGTTCATTTACTATTACATATAAAAATGTTTTATTTTGCATTGTATGGATATATCAGCTATACTAGTATTATTAGTGTACATTTTCCTTTATCAAACTGTAATTTAACCAGTGTTCAAGGTATGTTTGCATTTTCTGCTGTAAGTAGAGAACTTGCTGGGTTATGGTGTAACATGTTTGCTGATAAAATATCAACAGTGTATTCAGTACACAAGGAATACATCTTTCACAAAAATAAAATAAATCCCCCCTCAAGAAAAAAAAACTAGTATGTTGTGGCCACCACGAGACTTTCTTCTAAATTTTCCTATACAAATTCACTCAGTAACAATAATAATAATAATAAAAAAACAATCAGTAACAATATAAAAAATAAATAAATAAATAAATAAAGATTTTTCTTTCTAAGGTTTTTTTTTTTTTTTTTTTTTTTTTTGTAAAAATTAATACATATTCAATCACTAACAATATTTAAAAAAAAAAAAATGCGAATATTTTTTTTTCTAAGTTTTTTTTTTTTTTTTGGTTAAAAGTAAAAAAAAATCGATAACTTTGTTTTAAATTATCACAGATTTATAGTTCAACCATTCGTTTTAAAGGTATTGACGAGATCTTTCGAATGATACCCATCTTAAAAATTTACCCCCCACGGGGGGGTGGGGGGAAGCGATGCCCCCCCCCCATGCAAATTTTTTTTTCCTAGTTACGTACTACTATTATCAATAATTCATATTAATTTTACAATCACAAGTGTAAAATAACTCTTATTACGCACATTTATACGAATTTTTGTCCTATTCTGCCATGTTAAAAATTTAGATAAAATGCTATCACAGCGCCTCCTGTTGAGCTATTGATCCCCAAATATAATCAGCACCAGTTTATGCCGGGGACCATCTAAATACCAAGTTTGGTAAAATTTCGTTAAAAAAAAAAAAAAAAAAAAAAAAACATACGATTTTTTTTCTAAGTTTTTTTTTTTGTTAAAAGTAAAAAAAATCGATAACTTTGTTTTAAATTATCACAGATTTATGGTTCAACCATTCGTTTTAAAGGTATTGACGAGAGATTTCGAATGATACCCATCTTCAAAATTTAACCCCCCCCGGGGCACAATTTTTTTTCCTAGTTAACTACTACTATTATCAATAATTCATATTAATTTTACAATCACAAGTTTAAAATAACTCTCATTATGCCCATTTATACAGAATTTTGTCCTATGCTGCCATGTTAAAAATTTTCATAAAATGCGATCACAGCGCCACCTGTTGAGCTATTGATCCCCAAATCTAATGGGCACCAGTTCATGTCAGGGTGCAACTAAATACCAAGTTTGGTTAAATTTCATTCATTGGTTCGTGAGATACAGCGTCCACAAAAAAAATGATACAGACACACAGACAGACAGACAGACGCACAGACATTTTCTAAAAACTATCAATTCGTGTTCAGGACATCCCAAAACGTGTAGATCCGTCAAAAAACGGAGGTCGAAAATTTTCGCGAATCCAATACTTTCTCTATATTACATATAGAAGAAAGTAAAAATAATAATAATTTGTCTTACGTATTTGTATCCCAATAAAGTAAAAAGAAACATCATGTGATGCGTAAAGTTAATCTAAAGTTATAAATGTAAATTGCATACTGATGCAATTTTGGTATGAAGAGCTGTTTAATCTGTAGAAAAAAACAACAGAATTATCAGAAAATTTTAAACACAATGTTTCGTCTGAATCCGACGAACCTTCTGTAGAAGATATTTTATAAGTCATTGAACAAGATGTAAACATAATAGTAATGACGACTTAATATCCTTTTGGATTAAAAAATTAAGTTAAGAAATCCTGGAAAAACTGTTTTGACATAGCTTCTTCTTGAGAGTGTTTTGTCTGGAACAAAATACAACAGAATCTTGTTTTCTAGTAAACTGCTCGAATTATTTTGGTAAAAAAAAATTACTTAGGAGTTTGAAATGATAATTCGATTTGAATATTTCTTATCTCTTGAAAAAAAAAGCTCCCACTGGTAACCCGCACTTTGTTCGAGGACAAAAAAAAAAAAAAAAAAAAAAAAAAAAGAAAGAAAGAAAGAAAAAAAGAGATGTATTTCTGAAAATTAATCTCTGTATTTGCATTACGAATAACTTTTTAAGGAGACCAAGTGAACTCTATTAATTAAGTTTAAACAGTATAAAATAAACTAGTATCGTCCACTGGTCGATTATCGACCACTTTCGATATACCACTCATTCACTCAAATTTCTACGATTCTAATGGCTATTTTCTCTTAGAAAAAAATCTGTACTCGAGAGTATAGTGATGCTACATATATACAAATTACTGTGTCTACGGTTTTATTTGAGTTTTAAGAAATTGACACATTTAACAACTTCCTACTTTAGGTATTTTTTAATATAGAAGAATATATGTATAAAATGGAAAAAATGCGTAAAAAATAAAAATATTTTTAAATACCTTCTTGACATCGTAAGAAATACTTTTTTGTATACCGTATGGCTTATCATATCTTTCGAATGATACTGCTTTCAACTCTCTACTCCCAATTAATATGTTAAAAAGGTACCACAAATTTCATGCTTGCCTATTAATATAAATTAGCAGATAATCAACAGAACAGAAATGTAACTTGGATTAAATTTACAAACTTAAAAATTTCATCACACCGCCAAAACCACAATGTTAACGCTGATCATAAAAAACGGCAGTTTTTTGAGTGACGAAGCAAAGCTCAAACAAAGCTTAGCAGCGACACTCTATTATACAGCTAATTTAACATCAAAAGAATTTGGAAACGCCGACATTTAATGTCTCAGTAAATTGGAGATATTCATGATGCTATCCTGAAAGTTTCACACTTCAACATTGTATATATTTTGAGATCTGGAGTTGCAATTTAAGACTTCAAAGGAAAAATGTGTTTTGTGTGAGTTTTTTTTCTCGAAAACGGCTCGAAGAAATTTTATGAAATTAATATATGATATTAATTTATTTTTTCTGAGACGCATGACGTTCTCCGTTTTTCCCAGAAAACTCTTGTTTCTTAGATAATTTAGCTTAAAAATCGAACTATTTTTCCTTCGCCATATGCATGGATTTGAACCGCAGATTCTCAGAATTCAGAACAGGCGTCATTCGGTTTTCTGAGGCTGTGGTTGGTTGGTCCAATCTGAATGCAGTCAATAAAATATTTAGATTGTTTTTATTAAAGGCAAAAAGGAAACTTCATTGTTTGTTTTAAATACTTATTATATATATACTAAATTAAATTTTACTTAAGTATTTTTTTCTTTTTTGTTATGAAGGAAATTATTAGATTTTAAAATTTCACATTTCGCCAAAATACTATTTAGATAATATTTCAAATAAGGAAATATTTTGTAATTATATGTATTCTATTTAATAATTACTCATAATAAATTTATAATTTTTTAAGAGAAAATATTTCACATTTTTTTCCGATTAATTTTTTCCGACGTAAAACCCAACTAATCAATCAACCGATTAATTTTTTTCATCCTTCATGTATTCATTCGCCGCCTCTGATTGGTGATTCATTCCTGCGCTTCTCTGACTGGCTGAGACTGTTGTGGTTTTATTGTGTTCTCTTCCGTCCGGAAATTCCAAATTTTTTAATATTATGATGTTTTACCACGGATTAGGATTACCACGGATTCTTTTAATATCCATGTGTTTTACATATTCGCTTTAATTTTACATTATTAGGCACATATTAAGCAAGTATTAAAATTTTGTTAATGTAATAAAATAACTACTGGTATCTGCATATTATACAATATTTATTATTAAAGATACGATGCTTGTATATTATTCAAGATATATTACTCAAGTCATGGATTAATGGTAAGTTTTTTTTTTTTTTTTTTCAAATATAAATTCTACTATGAAGTAAAAAAAAAAAACTGTTTTGATTAGTATTTTGACATTTGTAGTAATCAAAGCTTTATTTATTTATTTATTTATTGACTATAACATGTAAATATTAGAAATGAAAAACTTTATAAAATTTTATCTATTTAATCGGCAAAAATATTTGAGGAATAAAAAAAAAAATATATGTAAAATTAATACAAATCAGTCAATTTCCTGTAATTCACAAAGAAATTGTTAATTAGAGGTCTTTGTTTACATTTTTCTTTGACAAAGTCTGCTATTGTTATTAATTCATAAACAGACATTAAACTAGTTTCAGTATTAAAAATTAAACTAATAAATCATATATGAAGGTAAATATATTAAGCATACACATAGGTAATATTATAGCAATAAAATATAAACACACATATTTATGATACAAATTAAATTATTTTTTAAGTGTAGAAGTAAATATTCATCATTAATTATATTTTATTTTCTTGAACATTAAACTTGATTAGTAATAATGGTTTGTTCTAAATTTTCATACGCTTTCCTTGTGTTCTTTGGTGCTAGTCTGTATGAATTGCAGGATACTTATACAAGAATCTCACAATTTCCCCCCTCCCCCCAAATGTGTTTGAAAGCAAGGATTAAGCTAAAAATTTGATTAAAAAAGTGAAAGTGAGAAATGTTGCCAAATTTTTTTTTTTTTTTTTTTTTTTTTTTTTTTTTTTTATCTCAGCTTAAAATTTCTTTCTTTACATTAAAAAATTAACTGCGAGTGAAAGGGTGTGATGACTGTAAAGTTTTGGCTAACACATTTGTACACATGAAGGCAGATTTTTATTTAAAATTTTTTTTGCAAAATTTTTATTTAAAAAACTACGGGGCTCTGCCCCCTGCATGCTCCGCTGACCAACCCCTGAGGAAGGCTTCGCGTCCCCACGACTCACTTCACCTATTAAACCCCTATGGCGCTTTGCCCGTCTATTCGCTTCTTTACCTTTCACTGGATAGAAAAATCAATACTGCATAAAAAAAAAAAAAAAAAAAAAAAAAAAATGGAAATACCCATATTTAATGTCAAATTGAAATACATAATATTTAATACCATTTTTTTAATGAAATAATATGCTAAAAATCAGTAATTTTTTTTTCAGAAAAGAAAGAAATTCGTAATATCTAGACCATTTTGTGTTACAGACATAGTATATGAACCCCTTGGCGACAATTAAGTTTTTGTCACTATTTGGCGATGGATGTTTTCGTAGATGAAATTTTGGCAAAAGCAGAATTTAGTTTAGTATGGAGGACTATCAGTTATTTATTTTTTTTTTTTTCAAATTATAACATCGCTTTCAAATTATTCAATTATATTTTCGGTTTCGATGTATGTCCAACCATCGTAAAACTGGCGACAACATTTTATCCGTAGATTGAGACAAATAGTCCTTCACACTTAAAAAAAAAAACATTTTAATTGAATTAGACTAATCTTTTCAAAAAATTGGAATCTAATTTTTATAATGCCCGTACTTTTTACTGTTGAGTTTTTTTAGTTAATTTATGACAGTATATAATCGGTACTTTTCCATTTTGCCGGCGAGGCGATAAATTTGACAAGAATGATATAACCGACGGCAATCCTTAAGCACCTAAGAAAGAATAATTGTTTCAAAACACTTCAGGAACAACTATATAGTATCTCCCCACAACTGGATTTGGCGATTATGGCTAAATCATAAATCACAAATCTAAAATAAGCAGCATGCAGACTGCCATATTATATTGCAAAGAATCCAGAACGACATCGTTATCGTTAAAAGCGGCCCCAAAGAAAAATCGCCAAATCCAGTTGTGGGGAGATATGAGATACTATACTTATACCACACGTCGAATAATAATAAGAAAAAAATTAAAGAAACATGACCGTTTACTTATTTTATTTTATATTTTTAAGAATTAAATTTTCTGAAGTTTTGTTTAAAGCTAGCTTTTAAAAGTGTTGTCCCATAAAAAATATAACATTTACTTTGTCAAATCCTTAATAACGTGTATATAAATAAACTTTAAATTTGAGAGAGAAAAAAAAAAATCTAAGTTGCAAATTTACTTTTAATCCATGAGATTTGCACCGGCGAAATGAAAAGTACCTTCTCTCCTATTTACTTCATACATTAATGAAGAATAAAATCTGCTCGATTCATTAAAAGAATTTTAGGTGATGAATTTTTTTCTTGTTATAATTAGAAATATGATATGTATCATGGAAATGTCTAATTCTGCAATGTTAAAAAATTATCAGTGTTAAATAAGATTTTTTCATTTATAATTCAGTTTGAATTTAAATCTAAATATTTTTGTATGCCAAAATATATCCGAAGTATTTTAAAATATGTTTTTAAATGAAAGAGACAAAGGAGATTCTTTGGAAAAAGATGCACTTAGAAATATTTTTCTTAATAGCAGCATTAATATTCATTTTATTATTTTTTATACCATGGATCACATTTTAATTTTCCCGTGGAAAATGATGTCATGACAGAAGAACGTCGTCATAAGAGAAACTTTTTCTACGGTGGCAAATAGAGTACCTTTATAAACTCGACGTTTTCAGTTAATAACTTCGTTAATTAAGGTGATACAGATTTCTAATTACCTGAAATGCCTTCCTTGAAGCATACGGAAGACATTGATACCTCTCACGATGCAGAGCACTTTGCCGCCCGCGAGGAGATGCTGTCGCAGACAAAAAAAATTGACGCCAGCGACAGTTACTTTTTTTTAATATATAAAGAAAACTAGATTTCTTTTGCTGCTTAAAAAGACAGGCTAAAATTAACTAGGAGCTCACTAGTAGAAATAGCGCAGCATGGAAGCACTGCAGATTGTTTTAGGCTTTGTGAGAAAATTCATATTATGGAGCTGTAAGGTACTTTTTGGATTGCCATTACCAGTTTATTAGTTTAATCACAATTAACTGCGTACTGTTATTTTGCTGCTAATCGATAAAATGTGCATTTTTTTTTCAAAGTTATTTCTCAAAATCTGTGATAATTTTGTGGCCTGTTATTGAAATACAGAATTATTTGTCACTAACTGAGAAATATTATGTTAACCAAAATGTGCAATAATTTTGTAACCTGTTATTGAAATGCATAATCATTTTGCCGCTAAGAGTCTAAATGTCAGTTTAATAATGCAAAATTGTGGAAATTTTCTGGTAAATTCCGGGTTCCGCTTGGCGGTGTTTTGGCGACCTTTGTTAGCGCGATCCATGCCAAGTTGTTCACGTGATCTAAAAGTAAGCTGTTGACAATCGTAAATGCATTTTTCTACTGGAAAAAAAAAAATAATACTTTCTAATAGCTTCGTGTTTAATAAATTGCTATAAAAATATTTGTACATATACACATAAATTCTTTAAAAAAGCTTATAATATGACTGATTTAAATTTCTGAAATTATCATTATAGCTGTTCAAAGAATAATCTATAACTTGAAAGACATTTATTTTTTTAACTTCAGTTTTGAATATAGCATCATGCATTGATATTTTGTGATTGTTACTTTAACAAAGCTGTGTTAATAATTTTTGATTAATAACAAAAAATTCAATTATCTTTGAAGCTGGAAAATGGACTTTAATTTAGCTTTTTCCTCACTTTCAAGTATATATTGAACATAAACATGTTAGTAGATAGCTTTAAATAAATTGATTAAAAATGTTAGTTAAACTTAAAATTATAATCTGGAAGAATATCATTTTTTAAAATCCCTAGTTTTATATGAAGCAGTATGCATTGGTTTGAATTATCTCAAATTTTAGCCTTAAATTGAAGGGTTTTTATTTATTTAGCATTATGTATAGTATTGTATTTTTATGATTATTACTTTAACAAGCTCGTGTTAGGTACTGGATAATGTTAATACTAGCTATTATTTATTTGAAAAGAAACTTATATCTTGCTTTTAATTGTTTTCCTTTAAATAAATTGCTTTAAAATGTTAGTTTGTATATATATACTTTAAGAATAATAATAGAATTCTCTGTAAATATTTTTGGTATGTGTTCGAACAAACTTATATAATCTGAAAGAATTTCATTTTTTAAATCTGCAATTTTATATGAAGTAATATGAATTTTGGTTTGAATTATCTCAAATTGTATCCTGAAATCAGCAGATTGTTTATTTATTTAGTATTGTGCATTGGTATTCATTGTGATTATTACTTTAATTAGGTTAAGTATTGGATAATATTAATATTTTTTTTTTTTTTTTTTTTTTTTTTTTTTTTTTTTAAATAAAGAAGTTTGTATTTTGCTTTAAATAAATTGATTTAAAATGTTAGTTTGTATATATATACTTTTAAAATAATTCTAGAATTCTCTGTAAATATTTTTGATATGTGTTCGAAGAAATTTATAATCTGAAAAAATTTCATTTTTTAAAACCCCTAGTTTTATATGAAGCACTATGGATTTGTTTGAATTACCTCAAATTTTATCCTGAAATCAACAGATTGTTATTTATTTAGTATTGTGCATTGGTATTTATTGCGATTATTACTTTAAGGTTAAATATAGGATAATGTTAGTACTAGTCTTTTTTTTTTTTTTTTTTTTTTTTTTTTTTTTAAAAGAAGTTTGTAATTTGCTTTAAATAAATTGCTTTAGAATGTTAGTTTGTACATACAGTAGCCGCCGCTTTATAAAATCATGTTTGTTTTCATCAAAATGATTTTATTAAGCGGCTGATTTTTATATCCGGCAAACATGCCTGAACTCAATAAAAGGGTATTCATTACCTAAATATGGAAACAGATTCTTCTTCGCCCTTCCATCTGTCAACTAGCCATCCGTAGAAATGGAGTGTTTGCTACTTATGATTCATTTAAAATTTTCGGCTTTTAAGAACAAAATTATATGAAAGATAGAAATTTTCTTTGACCTGGCATTCTTGTACCTATCTAAAACTGCTGCGTTGATCTGCTCTCCTTATTAATATTTGCTTGTGATTCACTCTTCGGTTTTGGTAAAATTTAGGCACTAATATCTTTTATTATTATGTTTACATGAAGCAAACTGAGAAATTTCAAGCTTCGATGTCGCCTGTACATTTGAAGAAAACCATCATACTTACCAAAATTTTACGTTTTACCTTCAAAATAAAAACTACCCACTTGCATATCTTTTGCAGCTAAGTTGCTTCAAAATAAGAACTAGAAACTCTATTTGAATATTTTAAGACAGAAAAATACTCATTGGCCAATCATGTGAAGAATTCATTGCTTGAAGTCATAACTACAACACACGCCGGGGCGTGTTTTTCTTTCTTTTCCCTTTCTGTTCTTCTTCTTCTTCTTCTTTTTTTTTTTTTTTTTTTTTTTTTGAGGCGTAAAATTTTTGACAAAGAATGATAATGTGATGGCTTGCTATGTTTTGCTTCTTTTTTTCTTTTCAAAAATCTGGTGAGAAAATATAATTTGTTGTTTAGCTTACAAACAGGGCCATTTTTACTGTTGAAGAGATTTTCTTTTGAGTTTATTAACCTATTAAGTGGCGGTTTGTATTGATTTGATTCTGGATCCAGCAATGTAATCAGATTAGACGGCTGATTATTACTAATAAAGTTTAATGTTCAAAAAAATAAGAGATAATCAATGATGAATATTCACTTCTACACTTAAAAAATATTTTAATTTGTATTATAAATATGTGTGTTTATATTTTATTGCTGTATATTACTTATGTGTATGCTTAATATATTTACCTTCATGTATGATTTATTAGTTTAATTTTTAATATTGAAACCAGTTTTATTGTCTGTTTATGAATTAATAACAATAGCAGACTTTGTCAAAGAAAAAATGTAAACAAAGACCTCTAATTAACAATTTCTTTGTGAATTACAGGGAATTGACTGATTTGTATTAATTTTACATATATATATATATATATTTTATTCCTCAAATATTTTTGCCGATTAAATAGATAAAGTTTTACAAAGTTTTTCATTTCTAATATTTACATGTTATAGTAATGTATGAATTAATAATAATAGCCGACTTGGTCAAAGAAAAATGTAAACAAAGACCTCTAATTTACAAATTCTTAGGTATAATTCATACAACCTTTGGACAAAATCTTTGTAAATTAGAGGGAATTGACTGATTTGTATTGGTTTTACATTTTTTTTTTTTTTTTTTTAATTCCTAAGATATTTTTGTTGATTACATAGATAAAATTTTATAAAGTTTATTTCATTTCAAATATTTACATGTTATAGTAAAAAAAAAATATATATATATATATAAATAAATTAAATAAATAAATAAAGCTTTGATTACTACAAATTTAATGGTACTGAAACAAAATTCATGTGAAAATAATAAACAAAACAGTTTTTTTTACTTTATAGTAGAATTTATATTTGAAAATAAGTAAAGAAAAAATTTAATAAAATGAGAAAAATATACCATTAATTCATGACTTGATTACTATATATCTTATATGTTGAGTATTAATTATATATTTTGCATATCTTTAATCATAAATATTGTATGATTTATGCAGATACCGGTAGTTATTTCATTACATTAAAAAAATTTTAATACTTGTCTAATGTGTTGATTGTCTGTGAGTATTAAGAACTGCATTTTGAATTGTACTAAATTCATTAAATGATATTTTGCTTGGGTTTTGATAAACAAAATAAGGTTTTTCAATGCAGTCCATAGCATTTTTAAAGCAGGGTTTGAATTTAGTGTTAGACATATTTTGCGACCATGAAATCACATTCAGGGGTCATCTTTGACACGTAACTTTTGAACAGATTTAAAAAATCAATTTTGTCATTATAAAACTTTTCTTTATCATTTACAAACTGGTAGTTTATCATCTTAAAAAAATTCTTACATTATCAGTTTCAACACATGTACATAAGCTTTAAAAAAAAAGAACAGCAAGTACAAAAATACATATAAGGGCTGCTTGCAGAAAATTACGCCAACTTCATAAAAAATTTCAAGTATTTTTTTTTTTTTTTTTTTTTTTTTTTTTTTTTTTTACTTTTTTACTTTTTTACTTATTGTTATTACTTATTTTGTATACAATCAGAAATTTGCTATCAGGATAATTTCTGAAATATTGAATTAATTTAAACCAAATTTTTTTATATGAAACTTGAAAATATAAATAAACAAAATATGAATAACTTAAAGTTTTAAACCTTATTTGAAAGCTTTATCATAACAAGAGACGGCAATGCAGCCACTTTCACTGGGGGACATCCCGCTTCTTCAGCAAACTTCACAGTGGTCTGTGATGCTAGTAAGGGAAGTATGAATCAGTAAAATTGCTATTGAAACCAAACCAAGCTTAAATTAGAGAGCATGGTCAAAAACATAGGGTAGAATACAAATTTGCTGCAACAACACCCGTGGAGCAAGATGTGACCCCTAATAGTTTTAGTTATTTCTATAAAAACCAATGAAACAGGCATTGTAGTAAGGATTGGAGGTGGGGGTGTGCAGTGGTAGCATGCTTGGCTTGTGATACAGAGGTTCTGCGATCAGGTTAACACAAGAGTGTTTTGCATTTTAATTTTTTTATTTAAATAAAAATTTTTAACGTTTTTAATTAAATTATTAATTTAAGAGAACATTTATTATATATTAAGAATTTTTTTTTTTTTTTTTGAGTATTCTAATTAATAAAGTATTGACCATGAATTAAAGAAATATAAATTTTTATTTATTTATAAAAAAGAAAATCATGTTTAAAGATACGAATATAGATTCTAATTTATAACTCAATTATATTTAAAAGTAGAAAAATCATGAAACGATGAGTATTTTTCACAATGAAAGCAAGAAATATAAGAAGATTGATCACAATTATTTGAATTACAATTTTGTTCATCGCGAAAATTTTGTTAAATGTTTGGCTTTTCGTCAAGATGAATAGATTTGTAAAATTCATATTTACCCAGATTTTGAATTTTTCGAGATGTAAACTAATTATAAATTAGTGAAATCCTTTTGAGAATATTTGTCATTGTGTTCAAGTTTATTGGCAATTCTTCCGACACCAGCAAATTTGACAGTTGTTTAATGAAATATTTGAAATAAAAGTTAAACGTGACATTCAATAATTAAGCAATTGCTGTTGTTTACTCAGGATTTTTCAGGCAAAATATTGCATGAATAATAATACAATTGAGAGCAGATGATTAATTCTTGCTATTAATGACGTCGATAAAAAATAATAATTAAAATTTTACATAGAACACTAGCACAAATCATTAACAAAATTTTATCTTAATGTAATATAAAAGTATTTCCCGTTAAATTATTAATTTCTTTTAATTTAATAAATGAATTTTGGTTAAAAATTATTAAATTGTCTGCATTGAAAAAAAGTTTTTTTAATATAATTAATATTTTCTCCTAAAATAATAATTTAATTTAATTAAACATTTAAAAAAATAAATATTTCGGTTGAAATAAAAATAAAAATACAAAACATCCTTATGGGGACTCGATCTCAGGACCTCTGTATCACAAGTCGAGCACGCTACCACTGCACCACCCATTCTTACTACGATGTGTGTTTTGTTGGTTTTATAGAAATAATTAAAACTATCAGGAGGTTATATCTCGCCCCCATGGGTGTTGTTGCAGCAAATTTGTACTCTACCCAATGTTTTCGACCATGGTTTTTAATTTAAGCTTGGTTTGGTTTCAATAGCAATTTTACTGATTCATACTTCCCTTGTAAGTGATGTTTTCCCTTTCTCTTTGACCTTTCTTCCAGAAGGTTGTGCTACAATCTGTCTAAGCCAGCATTTGATTCTTGGCCATTACATGAATTATGAATACATTATGTCGACATATGAACCACATAAAATACGAAAAAATCACCACCAAGTTAATCAAAACCAGCCAAAGCAATAGCATAAATATCTAAACATATGAACAACATAAAATATGAGACAATCACCACAGCATCAACCAAAACCCACCTGAATAGTAATATAAATATCAAAACATATGAACAACATAAAATACAGAAAAATCACCACCAATGCATTGAATATCAAATTCAATGAGAATCGCAAATTATAATAACCCCAATTACGCTTTCTTTTTCAAAACAATTGAAATAGTAATAGTAGTAATTCATGTAATGACTAGAAATCGAAGACTGGCTTAGACTGATTGCAGCGCCACATTCTGAAAGAAAGATCAAAGAGAAAGGGAAAACATCACTTATCATCATCGACCATTGTGGAGATTTCTGAAGAAGCGGGGGGATCCCTCAGTGAAAGTGGCTTTATCGTCGTCTCCATTATGATGAAGTTTTCAAGTAAGATTTAAAACTTTAATTAATTTAAATTTCTTTAAATTATAAATAGTTTAAATGGGTATTTTCTGGTAGTTCTCATTTTGCTTGAAGATGTAACAGGGTTGGCCAATTTTTGCCGAAGTGGAAAAAACCGCCCCGGCAAAAATAGTTTTTGCCACAATTTTTGCCAGTGGCAAAAATTACCAGTATTTAAAACCGGGGTTTAAGGATTTTAATTACACGATGGATTTTAATGTTTAAATCATAATTTTAACAAATTAAAACCAGAGATTTACTTACACTCTTGATAAACTGATTCTTATGTAAATCATTAAAATAATGCATTCTAAAATTTCTTTAAAATGAAATTTTTAACATCAACAATTAACATAATTTTTTTCATTTTTAAAAATATTTAAATTACCTTTTAATAAAAAAGCACCACAAAACTGGCGTTGTAAAAAATATTACTTACAAACTTTGAGTAAACACCATAAAATGCAATAAACTCGCAACAATTGTTTCGGGTCGAAAAACACACGACCCTTCATCAGGCGAATAAAGTATGCACGAGTGCTGCAGTCCCAAAACAATTGTTGCGAGTTTATTGCATTTTATGGTGTTTACTCAAAGTTTGTAAGTAATATTTAAATTACCTATCTATAAAATATTCTTCAATAATTAATCACTAGAATATTCGTGTTTTTCAATATATTACATATTTTTATTTACAGTGGGGAAAAGTCAAATATTGAATCAATTATTGACTCAGCTGTTCTAAAATTTGACAGTCAGTCACTGATCATGCGTTTTTTGGAATTGAAATGTAAATTTCAAGTAAACTCTCTCTCTGAATATGTCTTACTTAAGATTTTTTTACAAAATAAAAATATAATTTTGTAGTTTTATTTCTATGGTTATGTTCAAGGACTGAGAAAGTTTCAATATCTTAGGAGTCAGAAATAGCAAATTATTTCTATGACAATACTCACAGCAAAACTTAATATTTCATAATTGTATAATTAATGCAGGTCATTCACATATTATTTTACATTTAATAAATGAACTATTCAGTTAAAAATGTGAACTAAGAAAATTTTTAAGTAAATAACTATTTTTTATTTATAAAAAGAAACTATTGGGGAAAAAAAAATCCACAGAAATAAATATTATTTTTACCTTTAATATAATCATCAAATATATTGAGAGTGTTTAAGTTTTGGCTGTAAAATACTATTTGTCTATTAATTTTTCAGGAAAGAATTCCTTTAAAGAGAATCCATTTGATAAATATCATACTATTTAAACTTTCTCACTGTAAATTCGAACATAGTTTGCTTTAGATAGTGTTTATGATATTGGATCTTGTTTAACACAAAGATGTTGACATGGAAAGTATCAGTATAGTAGTAAGAAGATTTATCAAATATGGGAATTTATCTTTCATGGAAAAACATCTCTCAAAAACAGAAATAATTGTTACATTTTTTAGAAAGCATTAAACTCAGACTATTCATTCAATACATCAGCAATGTCATCTTTTATACCAAGACAAGAAGATGGGAGGAAAAACAAAAATATACATAAAAAATATTGTAAATGCATGAACTTTTTTTTGTCAGTCTGCCGTAACTGGTGACCAATGGATATTTATAGTCACCCTGGTACCCGGAATTTGCCGGACACTGGTTATATATTATTATTATTAATTAATTAATTAAAATTACTTTTTAAATTAAAAAATCTTCAAACATTTTTGTCATTGATGTGCCAAAGTGTAAACGGTGAAAATTGAAAGGGATTGTGTTGTTCTAATTTTATTTTTCCTAATTTTTTCCATTTTTGCCAATTTTTTCCATTTTTGCCGCTTTTTGTCTGGTTTTTTCCACTTTTTGCCGCTGTCCTGGCAAAAATGCGCATTTTTGCCGGCAAAAACCCAACCCTGAGATGTAATGCATGGTGTGGAGAGACGCCTCAAAGACTAATTACAGAAGTTTGTGAAACTATGTGATCGTGAACTATTTTTACCTCCATGGTCAATGTTTATTTGACCTAACAACAAATCTCTCTGGTTTCCTCTTGAGAACTTATGTAAAAATTATCTCATGCTTTCTAGCATTTAAAATTATTTTATTGTTTTCTATTCCCTCTTACTTGTTATGTAACTAAATTATTAGTAACGTGTATAAAGTTAAATCAAAAACCTTCTGGTGTCTGAATCATATAAAAATCTTCACCTAACACCTAGCATTTCACACATGGTATTTGACTTATTTTAAAAATCAGTTGACCAGCAGATAATTAAAAATTTTCTTTATTTTTTAAGTATAAGCGTATTCGTTTTTTAACTTTTGTGTATAAAAAAATCTTAAGCTTTATCCTGTTATGATTCCAATAAATAATTAAAAATATATACAATGCCTGAGTAAATCATTTTGGCAAGTACAAAAAAAATAGTTAGGTACTATTGACACCCGACTTATACTTTCCAATTTCTAACCCGGCTTTAAAGGAGAGTAGAATAATGTCTTCACATTCTACATCATCGTTGAAATTAACATCAGACAATTTGTTTTCAATTAGTTAATAGGTAGTGAATAATTCCAAAGTCATTATTTCAGTATTAAAGTTCACATACTCATCAAAATTTATATTTAAAATACTAAAACAAGGTCCAGTCAAGAAATTTTATGAATTTTAGAAAAGTGGAAAAGATTATAACTTATATTGTGTGGTGTATTAATGAGGAAATTTTTCATTAAAAGGAATAGGAATGAATCAAAACTTCAGTAAAAGGACATATAAATGTAAAAGACATATAAACTGCGTTTTACTGTGTATATATAATGGAAACTTGTCATTGCAATAACTTCGAAATAATACTTCAAATTGGACAACAAGCTAATTTTCAAATATCTTAGAGGAGTTTGTTATATGTTGCTCCAGCCTTTTGTTTTCAAGTGGCAGCCACTTAAAAATTTCAAATCTACAGTACATTGTAAAAAGCATATTTCACTTGAATTTTGGTGCATACATAGACCCTATAAGAGCCTCAGCCAAGTTCATTAATGAACTTTATCTGCCATTTTGTTAAAAATGGCAGATATCTTGAATTAAGCACAACTACTAGAAATCAGGCTAATACTTAAAAATTTATCGGCAGAATAACTTTTGAAATACTGAATCATTTCGAATCAAAGTTATACAGTGAAATTATACAAATATCTTGGTTGAGTTCGCTGGGCAACTTGTTCTGACATTTTGTTTCTAAGTTGCATCCACTTGAAATCAGGCTGCCGCTTAAAAATGTGCTATCACAATAGCTTTTGAAATAGTAAACTGATTTAAATCAGAGTTGGATAGTGAATATCTTAAATAACTACGCTGAGCAACTTGCTCCACCATTTTGTTTTCAAGTGGCAACCACTTGAAAATGTGTTATCTATTACATACAATAACTTTTGTAATATTGTGTCAACTTGAATCAAATTTGCACAGTGAATTTATCATTCAAAAATCTTAGATAAATTCACTGACATCTCACTCCGTCCTTTTGTTTGTAAATGGTGGCCACTTGGAATTACGGTGCAACTTGAAAATTTATCATGATAACTTTTAAAATACTGAATTAATTCATATGAAAGTTAGACAGAGAACTTATCATAGAAATATCTTTGAGTTTGCTGGGCTACCATTTTGTTTCCAAGTGGCGGTTACTTGAAAATTTATCATCATGATAACTTTTGAAATACTTAATTCAAACTAAAGTTGGACAGTGAACTTACCATTCAAATGTCCTAAATTATTTTTCTGGGCAAGTTGCGGCCACTTGAATGCTTCCAGTTTTAGAAATTTATCACAATAACTTTTGTAATACTGAATTTATTCAAACCAAAGTTGGACAATGGGCTTATCTTACAAATATCTTAGGTTAGTTAGTTTACTCAGCAACTTGCTGTGCCTTTTTGTTTCCAAGTGGTAGCCACTTGAATATTTTGTCACCACCATAACTTTTGAAATACTGAATTAATTCAAACTAAATTTGTAGTGTGGACTTATCTCAGAAATACGTTTGATATGTTTATTTGCTAACTTGATCTGCCATCTTGTTTCGAGTGCCAGCCATTTGAAATATTCAAATTCTCATTAAAAAGGTATTTATGATCCAATTTACTTAAAACTCCATATATAATTAGCCCTCATTAATATTTCCATTAAGTCCATTAATTAATTGTTAGTCCATTTTTAAATAAAATGGCAGCTACATGATAAGAAAAAAAAAATCTACTCTTTCTATGAGCTGGAAGGACTTAATCAGTTGATCAATAACCCCTAAAAAGTAATGATATCAGAACAAAAACCCTTAACGGTTAAAAGTTTGTGACGCAGCACTTTATTTCGATATGAATTGGAAATATGGGTCTTAAAAATAATGATATCAAAGTTTGAGTGACGCCTTGCTATTAATTGAAATATACATAGATGTTTCTTATTTCATAATTTGCTTTTTTCTTCTATTTATATTTACATCACAGTACATTCATAATATTTTCAACTTCAACGTGAAAAAATATATAGAATTTACTCACTGATGCTTTTTCATTTGCATCTCGTGAATTCAAAATATGAGTTTTAAAAGAAATGATATAATTTCAGTGACGCCCGAGTGTTACTTTAAAAAGATTTCTTTTTAGATTTCATAACAATCACTTTTGTTTTGTTGAATAAAGTGTATTTACATATTGAAATAATGATTTTAATTTTTAAATATACTGTCAAATAATCAAACTTTCACTCAATGTACATTATAAATTGAAGTTATCTAATTCAATAAATTGATTTGTCTATTCCGTCACGCTATCCAAAACTGCAAGTAAAATTTCTGCAAATGTTTTCTTTTTGCATCACACAATCACTTTGTATCGTAGTATTAACAGTGAAAATGTGTGCAAAGTAACATTTACATAAATTTTACTTACAGTTTTGGATAGCGTGACGCAATAGACATATCAATTTATTGAACTAGATAACTTCAATTTATAATGTACATTGAGTCAAAGTTTGATTATTTGACAGTATATTTAAAAATTAAAATCATTATTTCAATATGTAAATACACTTTATTCAACAAAACAAAAGTGATTGTTATGAAATCTAAAAAGAAATCTTTTTAAAGTAACACTCAGGCGTCACTGAAATTATATCATTTCTTTTAAAACTCATATTTTGAATTCACGAGATGCAAATGAAAAAGCATCAGTGAGTAAATTCTATATATTTTTTCACGTTGAAGTTGAAAATATTATGAATGTACTGTGATGTAAATATAAATAGAAGAAAAAAGCAAATTATGAAATAAGAAAAACCTATGTATATTTCAATTAATAGCAAGGCGTCACTCAAAATTTGATATTATTTTTAAGACCCATATTTCCATTTCATATCGAAATAAAGTGCTGCGTCACAAACTTTTAACCCGTTAAGGGTTTTTGTTCTGATATTATATACACTACTTCTCATATTTATAAGGACACTTTATGTTTGAAATAACTAATGTAAAAATAATTGTGAACAAGATTATACTAAGTGAACATAATATATCTAGTATTCTACAAACCAAAATTGCTATAATTTTTTTAATATGAAACACAATTAATAAAATATAATGCAAAATATTTTTTTCTCCACGTTTTTAGATGTTCATAATTATAGGGACAATCAAGATTTGTTCGTTGTACTTAACTTACTAGCGGAAAAAATACAGTTGACACGCGAATTTGTTAACTAGTGGGCTAGATTAATTCATATATAAGCCTTCAATCTTTCTTGGACGGACATTACTGATAATTCCTCGAAAAAAAGAGCGTTCATGTAGTATGATAAATGTGTTTTTTAAGTGGAAGTATAATTACAGTCCACCGAATTTCTAATGAAATTCGATGATCTAAAATTGCTGAAGGAAATTTGATCAAACGTTGAACTGCTGGTTCGATAGGAGAGAGATCTGATGCAAAATCAGATTTGTTTTACAGAGATCGAAGACTCATAATTCCTCTTACTGTTCTACTCATAACGACTGCAGCTGAATTTGCTCGTAATTTTTAACGAAAGATTGGGGTCCACATTTATGCATGTTTAAAATAAATAAAAATATGTTAAAATGAATAAAAAAAAACTGTAATAATCAATAAGCATTTAATGGGGGAAAGAACGTCTGTGTTAAAGTTAAATAAAGACAATATTAAATGGTAAAATGTTGCATTTTTGGATGAAAACCATTTTATTCTTGATTAACCAAATGGTTTTAACTGTTACTGGCACAATCGGAAGACAGCGAAAGACAGAGAATATTTTTTAAAGGCAGATATGAATCGGGCATTTTAAAGGTGGATCTATGGTGCTCTGGGGAGCTGTTTCTACTGAAGGCAAAATGATTTTAGTAATTTTTTCTATTATCATGAACATCAAGAGAATATATCCGCAAATTTTAAACGTGGAATTCTCAGATTTTTGTTAGATTTTGGGGGGTAATAATATTTTTTTCAACAAGACTTACATTTTTGCTCTACTTCTAGAGCACTAGGAAATAGTTTGAAGAAAGAAACTTCTGTATTATTGCCTTTCTCGTAGCCTATAAGTTGAAAAAACCTTAACTTAAGATATTAGAAAAGTGCATGCAAGTGGAAAGCAATTTTAAATAGTTTAAATGTATTCAGAATATCATCTATGCTGAATGAAATGGTACTGAAACTGAATATATATATATATATATATATATATATATATACCAGAGAGAATGTCTGAATGTTTCACCCTAAAAGGAGACCCCATAAAATATTAATTTAAAGAATAACTGAAAAAAAAATGACTAAAATTCGAGCCGTCCTTATAATTGTGAACACCTGAAAAATCATCTTTTTGACTGTATTTAAAGTTTTTTAAGATAGAAAAACGATAAAACTTTTTAAATATAGTCTATTAATGAAATTCAAATTAATAAAAAATATATTACTTTAAATAATAGTGTTCAGTGTTTAGTTAATATAGAAAAACGAGTGTCCTTATAATTATGAGAACCAGTGTATATATATATATATATCCGGTTGATCATACGATTGAATTGAAATTTGGTACAAATATTTATGAGTGGTAAGAAATTAGTTGTTTAGTCCTTGCTGCATATGGTATTTATGATTATATAAAGTAAAGCCCGAAACAACTTCGATACGTTACGGTCATTGAATGACATTTCTGGTGTATTTTAACATCGTTAACTTTGCACGTTGTTTCTTTTGAAAATGGCGCGCATGGAATACTTTATTTACAGGCTAAACACAATTTACACAAAAATAAAATAAAATAAAAATAATAATAATATATATATATATATATGCATATATGTTACATCGTATGCTGCGCATGGCAACTTTCATATTGTTATGGTACTACTGATTAAAGAATGGATATACTGAACAGGGGTTGAGGGGAGCTGTGTGTTTTCTTCATAGATTAATATATTTTGTTTTAATCAAGTTATTATTGAATACGTACACGTCCACATTCATGCATCTGGGATGAATTTAAAAATCAATACTGCTCAGTAATTCCACTGTTGAAAAGTTCTTGACCTACAATTTAACTAGTTTTTGCTTATTTAACTTTTATAAACATTGTTATTTCCACGTTAGATAGAAACACATAACAAATGAAGAAGAATCAAAGCAAACGAAAGTACAATGTTGACATCTATTCCCTCATAGCAAATTAAAGAGGTTTAACATGGGAAATTATACTACTTACGATATTATATTTAGCTTTCACTTTCTGTCGTACAGAAAATTCTCCTTTATTATTCTTATAATTCCCCTGCTAATATATCGCGTATATATAAGATGTTTTATTAAAGAAGTACTCGATTTATCTTAAGATTTAAGAAATAAAAGGAGAGTCATATTACGGTTATGATATATCATGTTTAGTGTAAATGTTAAAAACACGCTATTTAATTTCTTATATTTTTGGAACAGAACAATAATTTAAGTGTCGTTTTCACGCACAAGCTATTAATTTTATTTATTCTGAAAGAAAATAATGCATGAAAAATTGTGATTAAGAATTATATCTATTAAATGAATATTTGTCTTAAATGTATCTGTCATTAGTTTCGCATGGAGCTAGTTGTATATTTTTTCAGTGCATGTAATATTTGTGGCTATTGTGGTGAAAGACACAAAATCAAATATTGGTGAGCTATTGAGTTAGCATGCCAATAACCAGGAATCGACATTTTTATAAGTGAATTTTTAGTGTAGTCAGATTTTATTTTACAGTACACCATTTATATTTTTGTTGAATCGTGAATCTTTATGACAGCCCTACACGCTATATATATATATATATATATATATATATAGAGAGAGAGAGAGAGAGAAAGAGAGATCCATGTTCTTCAATTATAACTTTTTTTATAAGTCATAAAATCATATTTATGTATGTTAACATTTAGTACATATTAAATAAATTATAATGATCTTAAGTATAATATATATCCTCAACACTTAAATATACTTATTGAAATGTAATGTATTGAAATATATATATATCGTCTTGAAAATCTTTAAATAAGAAAAAAATGGTGAATGTTATTTTATAACTTAATGGATTAATTATTACACTTTCCATATAAGGATTTTTTATACATTTAACGCAAACGAAAATGTTTTTATTGTGGATGATATTTTTTAATTTCTTTTATTTTAAAATATGGATTTTTCAAATTCATTTAATTATATTTAAATAGGTTGATATAATAGCTCATACAGAATAAAAGAGAAATTTATCTTAGTAAATTTCTCACAAATACACAACTAAAACAAGTTTATAGACGTTTTTGAGATATAATTATCACACATAAACTGTATTTTCTTAAATGTCGACTCAAAATTGACAATTTTGAGTTTGCTTACCTGTATTTCAACTACCAAAATTGAATTTCAAATTTCGTGAAGAGGGAAATCACGTAGGATGCATTCCATTTCGGTCGATTTTCAATTATGTGCTGTTTAGTGACGGTAAAAATATAATTTCATTAAAGTCGTACTTAATTGATTCTGAGTTCTTTGCAGGTTGTTTTTTAATTTGTTTAGCAAGCATATTCGGAAAATCATTATTTATGGCAATGAAACAGCAAAATGAAGGATTACCTAATTGGTTTCATTAATTTCGTTTAAGTAACTTTGATTTTCATGGAGGATAATTATTTTCGTAACTGAATAGTTAAAAAGTGAATAGTTAAAACATTCACTATAGTAACTAGAGTAACTCACGTTAGTATTAAAATAGATAAAATTTGAATATACAGATTCCAGCGTCGTAAAATAAAAAGTTCACAATTGAGCTCATTATGGATGATTGACAAAGTTAAGCCAAATCAACGAGGTGTTTCTGAGTATAAGTAGGTGGTCGGGACCAATGCTTACCTCCAACGAAACTAACAGAAACATAAAGAGAATTTTCTGAAGAAAAAAAAAAAAAAAAAAGCCAAAAGGGTTTTAATTTTGAATTTTGTCTCTGAATAGATCTCCGCGTGAACAGAGGTTATTCAGAGTAAAGCAACAAGAGTTTAAAAAAGAGAGACAGACAGAGAGAGAGAGAAAAAAAAACTCCATCAGAAAACCTAAGTGCAACAGAGACTCTGTTGCGTGCGTTGACAAGACGTGTCATGAAAAAGTGTTAAGAGTCCTACAGTTATTAAAAAAAGGCGGGGGGTGTCCATATATTTTACCTAAGTTAAATATTTTCAGAAAAAAATTTATCGAAGATAATACACTGAATTTCTGAGTGGATCGTGAAAGACTGACCAACCATAATCTAGTTCCGAGAGTATATATCACAGAAGATCAATAAGAAGCCAGTATAGAATTTCAGAACACTCACTAAAAAGTGTTCAGAGAAATCAGAGAGGTTTTCAGAGCGAGTCAAATATCACGACTCACGACCAAACCAAAATTAACACAGGCGTCCTAAGCTTGAAATCACAGAAAATGTTAAAAATATGAAAAAAAAAAACAAAAAATGAAAAAAATATGCCAAATAATAAAAAATAGCCCAATAGTGCGGAAATTTTGAAAAAAATATTTACAAAAAAAAAAAAAAAAAAAAAAAAAAAAAAGATAATAAGAAGTTGAACATACGCGACTGAATACAAGAAGTTCTGATATGTTATAACAGGCTTGTAAACATTTATTTGCTGAAATGCTTTGATTTTTCTTGCAGCGCCGTTTATCGACGGAAATAGTGTAGGTCGACAATCATCATCATTAACTTCAAGGAGTAGGCAGGGTGCATAATCCGACTTCATTGGTCAATTCACTGCTTTCTCGGACGACCTCGGTCTCTTCTGCCTTTCGGGGTGTATTCAAATGCAGCTCTGGAGTATTTTGTCACTGGCATGTGTTGTATATGGTCTTTCCATTTAGTACGATATTCTTGTACTCCATCACAGAAGTTGAATATCTTCAATTCATTCCTGATGTCTTCATTTCGGATATTGTCTTTGATTGCGCAGCCCTTTACTGATCTTAGATGTCTCATTTCTCTTTCTTGAATTCTAGTCAGATCCTGACTCCTCAAGGTCTATGTCTCTGAGATGTAGAGCAAGGCAAGTGTAGCCATGACTTTACAAAGCTTAAGTTGAATTTCATTTCGTGTTCTCCTGAAAGAATTGCTCAAGGTTCCGCAGATGTGCTGGAATTTATGCAACTTCTTTTGTATTTCGTTCTCATATTAATAAGTAAGATCGCAACCTAGGTAGGTAAAGTGTGATACTTGTTCTATGACTTCATTTTCAATGACAATTTGCACCAACGAACCTTAGAGCTATGGCAGAGGTAGCGTAGGGCCATCCAAGTTGGAAAAATCGAAGGGTAGGTTCCAGACTAAGAGAAACACCCTGGTCCTCCAGGTTGAGGGTTTTGCGTAAGGTTGGTATCCTTTTCTTGTAAAAACGTAACTACTCGTAAGCTTCAAAGACCTAATAGGTCAACAAAAAATACAATAATAGACAAAACTAATTATTTTCTTAACCAAAAAGGAATTTACCTTAGTTGTAATAACTTTTTCTACAAATTTCGTCTAAATTACAACCATTTCTTTAATTTTTACGAATTTTAAAACTACAAATTTATGTTGACTCCGCAAATTGTTTTTATATTTTTTATCATACGAATCAACACTTTATAGATGTTACAACTTCATGTATTTTAAAACGTCAAAAATTTTTTATTTTTTTATCAATATAAAGACTGCGTATTTTTCATTTGGTAAGAAATTACACAAAAGTCGATTTTTTAATTTTTGCTTAAAAAACATGTTGCAATTACAAAGGTATATCTTCAAAAACTACTGTGAAGATCCGAGGTTTAAGCTCAGGTGATTTTGAGTGGGCTTTAAACAGCACCAGTGCCATACAATGGACAATTGGCGACGGCCTTGGGACTTACCCCTAAGGAAGATCAGGAGACATGACATCACAAATTCTAAAAATCTGAGAATTCTATCTATAAAAAAATTCTCTTGACTACAACCATGTCCCTTTAAATACCTTAAACTGTTTTTCAGGTTTCTTCAGTATACGAATACATTATATATGTATATAGTGTATATCATTCGACATAATTTTTTATTTTAGATTTAATTATAGTGCATTTTAAGAAACTAAATATCGACTTTACAGTGAAAACATTTAATACATACATACACACACACACACACACACACACACATATATATATATATATATATATATATATATATACACAAACAACTTAAACTCTTGCTGAATGTTTAAGTATATGCCATAATTTTCTTTTCTTTTAAACGAATAAAATTTTTAAAAATAAGATCTGTAAAATTATAGAAGGCATTTCAAAGAATAGTATAAAAATGTTGCAAAAAGATAGAAATTTTAAAAAGAGTATCAAAATTATTTAAAGAAAACAAAACAATAAAAATTTATAGTCTACATCATTAGAATTGTCATTTTTCTTAGTAAATTCATTTTCCTGAAAAAACAAAATCTTTATAACATGCTGAAAAAATACGTTAAAGTACATAAAAAAACAAAATAATATAAAGTGTTTCTAGGGTATTTGGTCCCTTTAACATATTCGCATAGAGTGCACAACTTCTGAGGATTCTTGCTTTTATCATTTTACATATCAAAATTTATACACAGATTGTATTCTAATCGTAAATTGGATACATTACAACTACAAATTATATTAAAAGGAAACTTATCGGTGGATAATTAAAACTAAGAAAAATCTTTTATCTCGCCAAAAAGAGATGTTGAAGAGCAGACAGCTATTTCAGTAACATTTAGCGTAATGTCTTCAGGGCGTGAACTGAAAGACGGCATGCTATTTAATGGTATGCATTCACTGAAGAGACGGTAAACATTTAACACATTCGCGTCCGCTGACAGGGATTCACATCATTTTAACTTCTATTGATATTTCCTGCTGACGTAAATTCTCGTCTTTTCAGATTCTGGTCCTGTTTACCGCAGACGTGAATTCACGTCATTTAAAGAATTGCAATGGAAATAATACTTTAGAATTATTTCAATATTATTATTAGGGTATTAATTCTTTGATTGTATTATATGTTCATTCTAATATTATATGACTAATCTTCATTTCAAGCTTCAGATTATTACAAGAGTAATATCTCAAAACAATATATATCTGGTTTTTTTTCCATGTTGAAACATCAAAATTTTGCGGCAACTAGTTTCAGTTTACTTCATTATTCCTCCGTAAACAGTTTTAGAAAATGGAAAAGTATACTGGTCGCGAAAGTGTTAATGAAGACGGTACGCTAAATGCTGCCGAAACAGCAGACTTCTATTGAATTTCTATCTTTGCATTCAAGACATTGAAGATATTTTCTGGTTTTAGTACAACTACACACTATGCAAATCCTAAATCCCAAATTTCAACCTTTTACTACTAACCTTTTTTTTTGTTTTTGTTTATTAAGTGTGTCTCCGATACATAAAGTAATGCAGTGACATAAAAAGGTGATGCAAAACTAGTTTTATGGCTTTTCGAAATACAAAATAGCATCATTATAATCATCACGGACATTTTAGGAGTTTCTTTAATGATCGTACCGCAGCTTACCTGCATTAAAAGAAGTAGAAAAAGATGTGTGAGATTCACGAATGGTGAGATAGGTGAATTCAAAAGAACTCCATCGTGTTTATATGACAATTTCGCATGGCTGTGTTGCAGTGGAGAGTGGAAGGGAAGAGGCCTGTCTAAAAATTATACAATCATAAAGACATAGACAGCACGTAAATTCTTAATTAGAAATGTGCTTTTCTTCCAGTTTTTGTGGTGTCGTACACAGCCTAAATATATACTGCTCAGCTGGTCATTAACAGCTTTTCTTGCAAGTTTTTCAGAGAAAACCACGGAAAACTCTGATCCACTGGGCCGACGAGCGAGAGCTGGGATAGAACCCGGCACCTCACGTCTACCAGCTTTGAGTTGGCTGACCATATGTCCTCGAATCTCGAGGACAAAACTATCTTCGTCCCCCAAAAATTACAACACATTTGGGGACACTGGTTATAAAGTTATTAATGTTTTACTATAGTAATTTATTATATGTATAATGAATAAGATGAAATAAGTTCTTTTAGGAGCTTTATACATAAGAGTTACTAAAATTTTACAATTTAAGGTGATTTAATTTTTTTTTTTTTTTTTTGTCCTCGAAATTCGAAGACGCCGCCATCTTTGTCCCCAAATTCAATGAAAAAAATATGGTCACTCTAGCTTTGAGCACAGAACCACTCGGCCTGTAATGGGACACAAAATTTAAGAAAATAAAAGAAAATATTTATACAAAAATTTAAATTTAAACCTAACATAAATATTACAAAATACTTTTTGTCTCAACAAAAATAAAGTGAAATAATTAAAAGAAAAGGAAAATTATTTGAATTAAATAAAATCAATGTATAGAAAAAGACAGAGTCCCTAAAAGTAACTAACAATTAGGGAGATTGGACAAATTCGATTATAACAAAACACAGTAGGCTGAAAATGTGGTGTGTGTGTTGTGGACATAGTCACACACGTCCTTCTTTGTAAGGGGTTAAAGTGTTGAAGGAATTTGTCTTAAGATGATTATTTTATAATTGGCCCACTCCCTAAAGTTTATTGACTGGAAATGTAGCCAAGTTGAATTTTGTCGATAAATTTACTAGTTTTAAGTAGTTTAAAAAAAATCCCATTTGCGCGATTTTTCTTCACATTTGCGCGAATAAAGTAAAAATACAAGAATAGTACGAGTTACATGCGTTCTCAGATTCATACACAGCGAGGTAGAGGTGTCCAGTGATTTTTTTTTTTTTTGTTGTTGTTTTTATGTGCACGAAGCGTATATACGTACGTGATACTGATTGCTGAAAAAACGAGTTACCAGCGTTTTCATATTCATGCACAGCGTGGTAGGGGTGTCCAGGGATTTTTTTTTTTTTTTTTTTTGGTTTTTACATACGTGGTGGGGCTTGCCGCGGAACCGAGTTCCGTGCGCTCTAAGAATAATGCCCAGCGGTGTAGGGGGCGTCCAGTGATTTTTTTTTTCTTTTTGTTTTTTATGTGAGTGGTAGTGATTGCGGCGGAACCGAGTTACAGGCGTTCTCAGATTCATGCACAGCGAGGTAAGGGTGTCCGGTGATTTTTTTTTTCTTTTTGTTTTTACGTCAGTGTTAGGGATTGCCGCAGAACAGAGTTACGGGCGTTCTCAGATTATCAAATCAAAAATGACGAAATTACCTGCACGCCCGGTCCTGCAATTTCTTGTCGCGCGAATGAAAATTTTCAACACTTTAATCCCTTACAAAGAGGGAATGTCCAGAATTGGCACGTCGGAATCGGCACGTAACCAAAAATGTTGAGGGAATACAAGAAGTAGAAAAATAAATTTATTCTATAAATATACGATTTTGACTGAGAATTCTCTGTTATGTAACGCCAGAAAGATTAACTATCCTGCGTTTGGGAACGGGAACAAACCCATCCTCCCTGATTATGATCGGGAGTGGTAGTTTCACAAAATAACACCATACTATAGTTATTTATTTATTTATTTTTGTTTTAATTATGCAACACATGTTAACATATCGTTCATGCTCACTCGCACACATACAAACGTACGTAGAAATGTAATATACATAAAAATCTTAATCTCGTTAACTTGAACCTTAAGGGAAAGGAAAAAAATTGTTCATGTTATCAATAATTCATGTTATCAGTAACTCAGAAATTAATCTTTACTTTGAAGGGGATTGTGGGAACAGTTCATGTTAAAAGTAATCGACGTTAAGCGTGTTTACTTTAACGAGGTTTGACTGTATAAAATAAATATTCAAATGGCGGATAACTCTAATGTATAGAACACGAAGTAACCAAAAGGTAATTGGGCAGTCAGATGTAATAATAGTTTCAAATAGCAATTCGCAATAATTTACAGTTAACCATTTTTGACTTCTGTAAAATACAGCATCCGTTTTATTTTTAGCGACAATATTCTAATACATCATAAAATTATGTTTTTTTCTTTTCTTTTTTTCTTTTCCTTAAAGTCATGTTAAGTAGCTTTTTAAATGTATTTCTTGGTCAAGTGTTACTGTCAAAGCTCTTTATTTCATTCGGTTTCTAGTGTAATTAATAATATATATACATATATATTCAAAAGTTTTTTGTTTTTTTTTTTACTTTTTTCTTTTGAATTATCCAACTTGATTCACTGATGTTAGTTTGAATGAATTTCTATCACGTCCAATAACTTCCACTATCTTACAGGGACGAATCGATCCATTTTCTTCAACTAATGAGAAAAGTATTGGAAAACAGCAACTAATGTCAAATTCATCTGTAATTATTGTCAAGAACAACACATTCCATGAAACTTTGTCAGAAGTTTCAAGAAATAAAACGCATATATAATTAAATTTGAGAACTGTTCGCGAATAATTTTATTTCCGCTGTAATTTAAAATGCAAAACATTAGTGAGAAATATTTTTATTTTATTTATTTATTTTTAATGAAAGTTAGTACTTTCTTACACTGTAAAGTAATGATTAATAAATAATACTTTCTCTGTTAAAAGAACTTATAAAAGATTTTTCCTAAAATTTTATGGGCTGAACTCAAACGAAATGCTTTAACTTGTAGTTTATTAAAACTTTCAAATGAGGTTTAAAATGTCTGTTTCTGGGCGCTCTCTTGTTGGTAAATGCTTCCAAAAGTTTCTAAATTGATTTGTAAAATACAGGAGAGGCTAAATGTTTCTTACACTTTTTAAAGTTCAATACAAAAGAGTAAATGACGTACAAGAGTGAGGTTTGTACTACACTGCTGCTTACAATAGAAAGAACGTTTAAGCAACTCTGTAAAAAAAAACAATTCTTCAATTACAACGAATATCCATCATCTTGTGATACGATAAAATTAAGCACTCGAGTTATAAAAATTTTTTAAGTAGAACGTGCTGTTTTCTTACATTCTCTATGACATAAAACAGTCATGTGACAGAGATACGCGAATGAGCTTCAAAAACAAACTAAAACTTTTAAGTGTTTATTACGACTTCCGCTATGATAAACAGTAAACGAAAAAATGGGGGACCGACGCTGTGATTAGAATTCACATTAGGTCCAACGACAAACAAGTAAATTATAATTGTTTTAATTCTGATTTTATTTCTTCTCTTTTTAATTCTGTCAATATAAATTACATAAGTGTCTACGTTTTAATAATGAAATCTTAATTAAAAGTTCTCTCTCATGAAACTCCATTTTGAATTATGAGTAGTAAAAGTTACAACACAGTAATTCTTTCCTCCCGAAATAAAATTATTAAACAACAACTTTTCCAAACTAATTTATTTTAACAATGGCTTAAATTACTATTACTTACTAGGGGGGGGGGGGTATTAGTTTTTAACTCAGAAAAATATTGTGGCATTGAAAATAAGAACATTATTTGATAAATACTTAATAGGAAACTTTTGTGCAATTTTTAGCATTCTATTACAATATTTTTTTTATTTCTTTAAATTTCAAGTTTCCTTTATTTTATGCATCATGATTACATTTTTATTTTTTAAATTTTGTTCGCGTTTTTAGATAATTTTGATGTAATTTATTACGCAAAATGTATTGAAAATTTTTTTTTTTTTTTTTTTTTAACTTTTTCCTTTTGTAAAATTATTATGTTTGCTAAAATTGTGTAGATATATGTATTCTGCAAAATATAGTTTAATAAAGCATTGACAATTGTCATTTTAATTTTCATACGTTCTAAAAAAATATTGCAGTAGTTATAATTATTTGAAGTACTTATTAAACAATGCTTCTGATTTGATTAATTCAGTATTTCTTTAGCAGATTAAAAATTGATACATAATTATTTTTTAAATAGAATCAGCAATGTAAGACATTTTTTCTTATTATTTATTTAAATTGTTAAATATTTTTATGTTGAATTGAAAATAAATCGTTACTGTATTACAATTCTAATATTCCTTTATAAAATAGAATTTATTGAAAGTTATTATACATATTATATTTCCTGTTAAAAATGCATAACCTCTTCAAACTTATATTGACAGAATAAAAATGATGAAATAAATAAAACAAATAAAAACAAATATAGCTTTAAAAGAAATAAAAATTAAAACACATATAGCTTAAAATAAGAAGATAAAAAAAAAAAAAAAATAAGAAAACTAATATCACAGCGTGTTGTAAAATTACAACACTTTCTTTGGAAATTCAAACATGTATTTATTTACAACACACTTGAAATTTACCGCACATGGTTCTGGCGATTTTTTTACCCACACATTGTGATGTAATCTAGCATGTTCATTTTTTTAGAGTGAAGCAACTAAAATGCTTGTTCCAAACTTGAACTCCTCTAATGCACTTTCATATACGATAGCCGGATGAATTTTCGTCATTTTTTTTTCGACAGCTAATGAAATGGTGCTGTGGAATACTGAATCATGCATTGTGAAGCAAAATCTTGACATATTACAGAAATTTCGTAGTAGCAAAGTTGCCAGAATGCTATGCAAAAAATATCTTGACAAAAATTTGCTGTAACAAAATATAGAAAATATTTATATATAATATATATTTTTGTTATAGGGCACCCTATACAAAATGTCGTTTTAAATGAATTTCTCAACTTCTACTAGCTAGGACCGAACCAGAGTCCACCGGATTGTAGGAAAGGATTATACTTCGTAGTAACGGAAGCACACTGTGTACTGTTACGCATGATTTTTCAATCCGGTTTTGATACGAAATTCTCCGTATGCTAAACAGAAACAATATGCAACCACCAGATAAAATTTACATCAATGATTTCATACATTCTTCATGAATTAATACATCCACATTCATGATTTTACACATTCACAGATTTTTTACATTTCATTTGGTTACAGAAAAAATGTTTCTTATGAAAGATTGAGATATAATTTTGCACATAACTTCTGTAGCATTCAAAGATTGATAATTTCTATTTTTAAACATTTTTTCAACATCATTTAAAAACATATTTAATTAAAAGACATATTCATAATTAAAATACATTTTAAAAGATTTTTGCTCATCATGGCATCATCAGAAAAATATTCATAACAATTGAGTTTATAAAGTGCAGCTCACTCTCTCTCTCTCTCTCTCTCTCTCTCTCTCTCTCTATATATATATATATATATATATATATATATATATATATACATATATACAGAGTGATTATAAAAAAAACTACCCTGATATATGAGACCATAGCTACCATACCATTCCGAGAAACTGAATAAATATTTGGTGGAAGGTATTTTGAGGTACGCACTCAAGTATTATATAAAAAAACAACAGTTAAAGTATAATAGTTACGGTTACAGTGACAAAATTTCGAAATTTTCAAATGGCCACACCATTTTTCTTTTTATTTGTTGGAATAGGATCTCCATAGCAAAAAAAACCTAATTTGCGTTGGAACGGTACATCTAGCATGAAAATCACCAACGCTAGGCATACTAAGAAAAAAAAAAAAAGAAAACAGCTGTGATATGCTTATCAGAGCACGACTTTCATTTTCTTAATGACGTCACATTTCCTACTCTTTGGCTCTCATTAAAATCTACTGATTCTTTTTTAAAACGAGAAGAAGAAACCATGATATCCTTAATTTCATGTAGGTCTACTGAATAAGGGTTTTAATTTCGTTGTCAGTCATAAAACACCGTCATAACTGACGTCATGACACTAATTGAAAAATAAGGCATTGTGAAAGGCGTGATGTGTATCTTGTTTTCTTGCTCTGCGAACAATATGCCGCTTACTGGGAAACATCATTACCATCAGGAAAATCGACTTTGATTGCCTTTCGCAATGCATTGTTTCTCACGTAGTGCGATGAAGTGAGTCATGGCGGCGTCTTATGACTAACAACGAAATTAAACCCTTATTCAGTAGACCTACATGAAATTAAGGATATCATAGTTTCTTCTTCTCGTTTCGATAAAGAATCAGTAGACTTTAATCTGAACCAAAGACTCGGTGTGAAATGTGACGTCATTAAAAAAATGAAAGTCGAGCTCTGGTAGGCACATAACAATTGATTTTCTCTTTTACTCTTAGCCTTATTTTTCAATTAGTGTGATGACTTCAGTTATGACGGTGTCTTATGACTAAAAACGAAATTAAAACCCTTATTCAGTAGACCTACATGAAATTAAGGATATCATGGTTTCTTCTTCTCGTTTCGAAAAAGAATCAGTAGACTTTATTCTGAACCAAAGACTCGGTGTGAAATGTGACGTCATTAAAAAAATGAAAGTCTAGCTCTGGTAGGCACATAACAGTTGATTTTCTCTTTTTCTCTTAGCCTGCAAGCGCTGGTGATTTTCGTGCTACAGGTACCGTTCCAACGCTATTTATGGTTTTTTGCTATGGAGATTGCACTTCAATAAAAAATAAGTAGGTATTGCCATTTGAAATTTTTGAAATTTTGTCATTGTAACCGTAACTGTTAGAGTTTAACTGTTGTTTTTCATATAATTCTTGATAGTATTCCTGAAAGTACCTTCCACCAAAATTTTATTCAGTTACTGTGAACGGTATGGCAGCTATGACCTCATATATCGGGGTAGTTTTTTTTTTATAATAACCCTGTATATATAATATTTTCAAGTTACAAATACAGTTAAGCTTGATTTATAGAAAAAAATGAAGATGGTATTCACAGAAATCAGTTCTCGTCGAAACTCTGGAGTCGACAGGGTGGAGGTTTTTGGATTACAAGGAGGCAACGTGCAGTACTTGAGGTCTGTGTCTATACGTTGCCTCCTTGTAACCCAAAAAAGCTCGAACCAGTCGACACCAATGTTTCGACCAGAACTGACTTCTGTGAATACCGTCTTCAAATTTTCGATGAATCGAACCTTAACTGTATTTTCAACTTGAAAGTAGGATTTATATATATAAAGAGAGAGCTGCACTTTAAAGACTCAAATATTACAAATGATGATGTCTTGATGATCAGGGCGAAAAACTTTGAAAATGTATTTTAACTATAAATATGTCTTTTAAATAAACATGTTTTTAAATATACGTACAGTCGGCTGCAAAATTATTTGAGCACTAGCAATAATCCTTGCCAAAAAAAAGTACATTTAATACAGCTTTGTTAAATAAATCCTTGTCGAGTCATGTTCTTAATCAGTCTAAGAACATGATTCGACAAGGATTTTCTTAGCAAAACAGTCTTAAGTGTACTTTTTAAATATAGGAATTATTGGCTAGTGCTCGAATAATTTTGCAGCCGACTGTATTTTAAAGATCTTTTTTACAAATTATGGAATAGTACATGTGTTTTTTAATCAATATATTTTTTATGAGATATGATGTCTTATAATTTGTTCTAAATACGGATATTACTTTTATACATTTTATTTATTTTTACATTTGCATCTGATTTGGGACAAAAAAATGCATTTTGTAAATAATTTCTTTTATTAACATTAAATTCTATAACCTTAATTATATACTATTGAAGTTTCAGTCCATTTCAATCAGTAGAACCGGAGCTTTTGATCAGTTGTCAGCTTAATTTTAATTACCTTATAATATGTTTTCAGTTTTTTGTAACAGACATGATATGCATACATTTTCAACCACGTTCAATGATGTTTAAAATATCAATACTACTTATTCACTTATTTGTTGCGACATCAAAATGTATATTAATTATAATAATCCGATAGAAACCTATTTAGCATGCACTCAGAATTATACATTCGATATTGCATTGAATTTCAATTAACTTATTCGATTCATTTGTATACTCTGTCAACAAGTTCGCCTTAACTTTGATTGCATGTCGATAAGGATAAGAAGATTTAATAAACAGAGGAATTAATGAAATGTTTTGAATTCAATATGCTTTGTGTACGTTTCATAAACTTACTAAAGCCTCCACAGATATGAATTAAAATTATCAGTAAAAGCCATATAGTTTAAAGAGCTGTCCATCATTAAATGACTATAAATTCTATTATTTATTCGCTAAAATCTATTTTTAAATATTTAAGTGCTATGCAATGAAATGCACATTTAAGTTATATTCTACAAATGTTTTGCTCGATTAATTTAAATATATTAGTATGTCTTATTTTAATCGAGAAATCAATTTCAAGAAATATATTAATAAAATTTTGAAAACAATATCATATGTGTAGTTTTAACTATTTTTTTTTTATGATTTTTGAAATAGTATAATGTCGTTAATATGTAATATTTGATATAAATTTAACTCTTTGTTTACTGCATTATAAAACATGCAAAAAAGAAGAAAAGAAAAAAAAAAAAAAAAAAAAAAAATGAAATTGAAACATAATTTTTAGTTATTTAAAAGCAATTTTTAAGGTATATCCAATAAAAATCATGCATATCACCTCATCTAAGTACTTAATGAAGATTTAATGAGGTAACACTATAGTGTGCCATTGGTACATGGCTCGTGAAATATGGTCGCCTGGTCGCCATTGATGACCAGCATATTTTAACTCTCGACTATGTTTAAGCTTAAAAAAAAAAAAAATAATAATAATAATTCTTTTAGTATTTTGGTGAAAAAAAAATGGTACCGATTCCATTCCTGATGTAGGCTAATTTTCATCGTTTTAATTCCTGCTCCTCTCACCACGTTTTGAGACACTGTGTTGAACCAACACACCATTGAACCAACACATCATGATTTATATTACTTTTCTCTGTGCATGTTTCACAACTCAGTGTTAAATTAGTAAACCATTTTAAGGACTTAGTTTACACTGTTCCTGTTTTCGCGTACTGGTGTTGAATCGTTGTGCCGATGTAAAGATGTATGAATGCGGATATTACATAAAAATAGTGAAAATAAAAAACCAGATTCATGATGTTAAGTTTAAACATGTGTTTTTTTTTCATGTATAATTCTATCTTAATACATATTTGTTTTTTATGTATAGAATTTTATTTTCTACATTCAAGTAAATTGAAAAAATTGAAAAAAAGGAGGGGGGGGGGGGTGGAGTTTCTTTTCTTCCTGGCTACCAGAAATTTTTGCTGGCGACCAGTTTTTTGTTTTAAATCGTGGAGCCCTGCATTGGTATATACAGACAAAAAAAAATTATAAGAAACTTAAGTAAAGCGTAGAGAAATATTTACTTTTTATGTTCTTTATATCTTTATGAAATTAATGGTAGACTGTTGAGTTAGTGCATTGTAATGAATGTCATTTCACCTGTGAACGCCGTGGCGATAGGGTAAAGCACCAGGCTAGAAATCCAGAGATCGTGAGCTCAATCCACGTCAAGGGATATTGTTTAAAAGTAGTTTTTGTTTAATTCTAAATTGTTTATTCCTCATTTATAGATTACGTCGTTATGTTAAGTATGTTTATGTTAATTATCCTGTTATTAATGTTATGTAATTTTTAGACTTATCGAATTTTGGAATGTTCTGTTCTCGAAAATTCATCAATTGTGTATAAGCTGATGTAAACTTCAGTTGAGTTAAAAGTAAAGATTCGAGTTGATCTTAAAGATTTGTGTGTTACATCGCTTAGTGTTTTTCCACGAACAATTATCTAAGTCTAATCTACGTGACAATATAAATAATTTCTAATACACACGAAGACAGTGAAAAATATTAATCAAAAAAAGCAAAAGCACCTTGTAAAATCCTTTCCTGAACAAAAATTGTTACATGTAGCGTCTAGTGCCATGAAGTAAGGTTAAAGAAAGGTATATACGTTTTATTCTCATAAATATCCTTGATATATGTTCCATAAATTCGATTTTATATATCTTTTAAATCTAATGATTCTTTAAGGTACTGTTAGCAGAAAAAAGGTTAAACAGATATAGAGATGTGTTTGTCATTTACTTAATTTAATCTTTTGTTATCTCTCCATACCAGATTTTTTCCGCATGATATATCATAAGAGAAATTAGAGTTGCCTAATTTGAAACACAACACTAACTAGCGGTTTAATAAAGAAGCATAACCCAGCGAACTTCATTTCACCAAATTCCAAAATACAATACAGAGTACACCAACAGGTGGAGCTTCTAAATGGAAAATAATGCATATAGGAACACCAGATATTTTAGTTGAATTTCAGGACAAATATGGCAGTATCCACGAATTTCGAGAACATAATAAATATGTCAGCTTAAATAGTAAAATTTCAATATTTTTTATGAATGAAGTATTTAAAAGCACATATTTCAGCTTTTTTATTATACATACAACAAGTTATTATAATGAAACATTAATAACTTTATAACCAGCATCCTCAAATATGTTCTAAGTTTTTGAGGACAAAGAATAGTTTTTGATGACTGTCTTTGGTATTGGAGGGCGTCTTTTCATCTTAAGTATATATAAAATAAATAGAATTAGCGTGTTGCGAAAATTAAAAAGTAATATTTTCAAAATAATCTTTTTTTTTTTTTTCTGTCGCAACAGCATGATGAAGACTGAGAACACGACGAGATAATTATTTAATTTTGTAAACATCAGATTTTAATCGAAAAAGAAAAATGTAACCAACTGTAAATTTTATTGCACAATTTTACGTCTGAAAATTTGTGCAGTACATTTCGCTTTCTTTCATGTAAAATACAAATCTTTCGTGCAAATTTTAGATTTTTATCGTCTCCTGCTTACACAAAATTTATATGTCAAATATTATGATATAGGAAATCACATCTCACAAAGATATATTTAAAACCACGTGTCAAAGATATATTTAAAACCACGTGTCACTGTATAAATTAGTTAAAAATAACACTTTAAACACATAAATATTTTCATTAGAAAACTATACTTTAATTAAAATCATTATAAAATTTTTACAAATATATTTAGTCGAAGCTTTTTGCCCAGCTTGCCTGGTCATCACCAGGACGGATTAAAAACAGAAGTTTGACAAATGCAGCACGACACGTTCATTATATAATATAAAGTCACAGTACACTTAGGGACTTACTGATAGAAACTAACTGTAACTGTACTGTGACTTTATATAATATAATGAATGTGTCGTGCTGCATTTGTCAAACTTCTGTCAAGCTGGGCGAAAAGCTTCGACTAAATATATTTGTAAATTTTTAAGAATGATTTTAATTAAAGTATAGTTTTTAATGAAAATATTTACGTGTTTAAAGTGTTATTTTTAACTAAAATATTATGATAATTTTGGGAATACACTGTAAATACAATTTTATAATATATTGCGCAGCTTATGCATACTTACCAGAAAGTTTTCACCCGAGTAAACAATAAAAATGAGAAATAGAGAAAATGAATCTACCAGATTTTGTTTTTCAAGATATTTTTAAGAAGCAAATTTTGTTCTATTGAGTTTATAAGTTTTCTTATTTATTTATTTTTTCATTCATGTAGAAATGTGAGTTTCACTACGTTTATTATTTTCGCATTTTAAGAAGTATATATACATTTTTTTTTTCTCTTTAATAATTACTGGTGGTTTGCTTACATACTATCTACCAGAAAATATTCGGACATTTTCGAATTTAGACTTCTTGTCAAAAATCTAAAAAAACTCTTTAGGAATCATCTTGAAAATTTGGTAGTATAGATAACATGCTATACTTCATATATTCAGAAAAAGTTGTGTCCTCAAGTGGAAAATGTGATAAGTAAAAAATTAAACAAAAATCAAAATGTTTCGGATCACCCTGTGAAAAGTAATTCGTTAAATTCTTTTTTTTTTTTTTTTTTAATTGGAAAAAAAAATTCAATTTTATATCTAACACACGGTATACTGCAATAAGATTGCAAAAATTTTAAACATCTTACGAAATATGAGCATTTTTACTAAATAATTTTTAACTACGCATGTGCTAATAATAGATAACAGCAGGAGACTTGGCGTTGGAATATTAAAACAGGAGTAAACTACTACGTCAGAAATGCCAAAGAAAAATTATTGAGGTGCATACAGCTGTTTCGGTAGCCTAAAGCGTACCGTCATCAGTGCAAAAAAAGAATTCTGAATCTGGAGAAGTACTCGTATATATAGGAGAGGGACCGGATTTAGTTCAACCAATAGGATTACTTAGTTTATTCCTGTTTTAATACGCATGTGCTAGCTTCTAAAAAATTTCATTTTCATAATTTAATAGCCAAAAGTATTGAATAACTTATATGAAAACCAAATACAATTATCGTGCAAATTCAAAAAAGTTATGAGCGAAAGAATGAACAGAGTTTCAGTTCCTCAAAATAAAACCTGAACTAGTAGGGGATTTATTCACATTTTTATTTTAATTCAACCAATTCCCTATGATAATACAGTGTTCGCTGATTGTAAATAAATATTGGTAAAACCCCTTATCTTGCCCCCTCCCCTCTTTTTTTTTTTTTTTTTTTTTTTTTTTGAGAAAAACTGAAATTCTGTTCAAGTTATGTCTCGTAACATTTGGAATATATACCATATTTGCTTGGAGTTTAATATAAGTTGCTTAATACTTTTGGTTATTAAATTATGTAAATGATTTTTTTTTAAGCTAGTGCATTCGTAGTTAAAAATTACTTCGTAAAAATGCTCTTATTTCGTGAGGTAATTAACATTTTTATATTTTGATTACAGTAGGCTGTGTCTAATGTAGTATGCTAAATTTCCCAAAAATGGTTTTGCACTGGCTTTAACAACCTACGTTTTATAATTAAAAAAACTATTTTTTTTTTCAATTTTTTCAAAAAAAAATGTTATATCTCCATGAATATATGTGGTAGCCTCATAAAAATTTATATAGAAAACAATACTTACAATCACATGATACAGCCAAAAACGCATTTAAAGGATTATTTTTTACCGGGTGATCGAAGACTTAAAACTTTTCTGATTTCCCATTTTCAAGTGAAACTTTTTCCTGAGAAAGAACAAGTACAACTAAAACAGAATTAAAGATTGATTAACTTAAGAAATATCTAAAGTAGGCTATACAGAATAACGAGTATCCAGCAACTATAATTCTCTATCATTAATTAAAAAGCTAAATAAAATGCTTCATGCTATGTTTTATGCCTAAAATTGTTTAATTAAAACTTTCATATATAAAATAAACTATTATCAATTCATTTCATTCGGTTATATTCCTTAATTTATCTAGAAAAATATTTATGTATATAATTTTCCTAAAAACTAATTACCTACTTGAGATAATGAAAGTTTCCAATACAATGATAAATGTAAATTAGATAAAAATATCTTTTTATTTATTTATTTATTTTTTTTTTTTAACTTTACTTACCGACTCTAACTATTCTGTAAATCTACTTCCTTTCTTCACTTATCTTAAATGAAATGGTATCATTGTCATACAACAGACATCTTATTTTTTTCTCGTTTAACTGTGTCTTTTGTTCTATCTGTTATGCATGAAAATACAAAAGTAATTTTATAGTTACAAAGCAGTGCATTTTATACTATGTATATCCATCTCATTTTACATTAACTAATAAATAAAACATCTTACATATGTTTTATTGTTTCCTTTTATTTTAAAAGTGCGTTTATTTACTGTGTTTTTTGCTTATATTATTTATTTAATTATTTTATATTCAGTGATATTATACTACTCATTTATGAAAAAAAACAAACATTCCTTTATAGCAAGCGAAACAATCGAGAAAAAAAATCTTTTAAATTTTAATTTAGCACCAAGATCATAAGTTTAATATTTCTTAAAAAATCAAGAACAAACTTTCAAAACCGATAGTGAAAAATTTATACTATTTGTTAGTTATACTATTTGTCAAGGTAAACAAAATTAAACATAAGCTAATTTTTTTTCTTTTTTTCTCTCTGCATACAAATGACGCAGATGTTTCAAAATGAACAACCTCAACTTTAAAATCCAAAGATTTATTAACTTACAAAACTTTCAACATACCTCCCAACACACTAATTAATATTCCGTAGTATTGTTAATTCCACCTTAAAAAAAAAAAAAAAAAAAAAAAAAAAAACAGTAATATTTTAAAGTACTTTTCTTCTTATTTAATCGAAATTGCGTTTAGAGAATATTACTTTCCAAATTTATCTGTGTGGAAAAAAGAGCGGGACAAGTGACACTATGTAATATTAATTAGTGTGTTGGCAGGCATGCCTTTGAATAAGAGAGATGGAAATTATATGTTTAAAAATATTTTATGTACAAAAAGAAATAGCCTTGAAAAAAGCATTAAATTGAAGATTATTATTTCACAAATTTCCTTAAAAAAATACAAATGAGTTAAAGGCTGTAAATTGACATACACCACAGCATGATAGTTTCTAAAACACGCTTTTTCTTTTGCTGCAGAGTAAAAGCCGTGAAAAAGTAGAAGACATTAAAAACGAACATGACTATCTTAGTGAACAGCTCCATATATCCACGAAAAACGTCTAGTGATTATAAAAGTCAGATTCCTCATAAAACATGGCGACATTTGTCTTTTTACCAGTTAGACATACATTAATGTGTTTCTATTAAAATACTTGGCAAATTTAGAATGCAAATCTAGACCATTAGTAAATTTCATGCAAACGTGCAAAAAAGTCAAATTATAAATAAATACTTTATGATTTTATAAATGAAATATGCTAATTATCTTATGATTACTATTGCCATAAAGGATAATAAACAATGCATGATTACAAAATTCAAAATGAGCGAATCTTGAATACGTTTTCGGAATTTCTAGGGTATAAGTACATTGTGTAAAAAAAAATATTTTTATTTATTTTATTCTATACTGCATTCTATACTGTATTTTATTCTATACTGTATTCTATACTGTATCATATTTGATAATAACTCTTAGTTTATGTTTAAATTGAATATTCTTTAAAAAAGAATACCGCCTTCAGAAAATAAGACTTTTTGAGACGATGAAAATAAAAATAAATAAATAAAAATATCTTTTTTATTTTAGTATGCTTTTATTTAACTTACCGACTCTTACTATTTTGAAAATGCACTTTCTTTTTCCACATAATACAGTATAAAGTGTTTCCTTTGTTATACAAAACACTGCACGACTTTTGATTTATTTATTTATTTTTTATTTATTATTTTTAACGTTTAACTATATCTATTGCTCTAACTGTACGCATGCATGGCAATACAAATTAATAAATACTTAAATAATATATATACTTGTATGTTCACCATTTATATACTTTTATTTATTTTAAACAGTTTAAGGATAAAAATACTAAACGTTTTGTTGATTTTCTTATTGTTATCTTTATTTATTTGCTGCATTTATTGCATTATAACTATTTACATACTATACGTGCATTAGAACAAAATTTCATTAAATGAAACTTTTTGTTTTCAAATACATTGGAAAACAAAAAGAACAAATAATGTGGAAAATTTTATGTGCAATATAGTCTACTTTATTGTAAGATTGCTTGTTTTTAATGTATTCTGTCCTACAGTCGGCAGCAAAATTATTGAAGCACACATCTACACTTTTCAGTTTTTTTTTTTTTTTTTTTTTTTTTTTTTTTTTTTTGGTTTGACCGCTAACTTTTATCATCAGCTTATTTTTTAGGAACAGTACAAGATTTAGATCAAGAATCGACAAATATTTACTTAACAGAACAGTATTAGGTGCCCATCTTTTAAGTAGGAATTATTGCTAGTGCTTCAATAATTCTGCTGCCGACTGTATTTATTGCATTAGTTAAGAATATTTACTTTATTATATAAATCTTATTTAAAATTATTTTCCTATTTAAGGTAGTAAAAGTTCACAAAGAAATGACATTAAAAGTTAAATATAAATTAATTTAAATGCAATAACATATAAAATGAGATTTCAAAGTAAATAAATAAAATGAAAATTTTCTACTAATTTTGGTATGATTTTTTATTTAATTTACAAATTCCTACTATTCTGAAAATGCACTCCTTTTCTCAACTTATCTTGGGTCAAATAGGTTTTTTTGTGATAGAAAAAACATATACATATATATTTTATATATGATTATATTTTACTTTACGATTACAGTAAGTAATGAAAGTATTGTATTCGTTCAATAACTTCTATATTGAGATTTCTCCTAATTTACATATTTTAATGTCTTCTGAGTCCAAAAAAAGTGTTTTGTGGAAATTTTATAGTGCATGTACGTGGGGAATCTTCTGACTATGATGTTTTTTAAATGCAATATTATTGAACAACGAAATATTACCTATAAGACATGACCAGTTCAAAGACGAGTTTACTAGATTTTGTTAAAAATTTGAAAATTAGAATTGGACATGATAAGATGGATGTGCAGGGGGAATTCAGTTTAAATACGTATCTCAGAAACGGCCCAAAAAGTTTTATTAAAATTTGCTATGTAAAACCCTTTCTAGATGTCCTTTATTATGTATTAGACCGTTACTGCACCAAAAGTAATAAGCGTTGATATTTAGTATACCAGTTTTAATACTAGGAAGCGAATGTTTTTATTATCTCCTTTTTCGGATGTCCTTTCGTATATACAGAGTGTCCTAAAAGTTCCAGTACTGACGCTGATGTATTTTTTATTTACAAAACAGCAAACCTTAAAACAATTATTTTTATGTTAATGATAAAAGGCACATTTAAAATAGCGGAGGAAAAAATACAGAACTTGCATTTATAATAAATGTTCAAAATGTCCACCTTTTTCTAGGAGGCAACGCTGAACTCGTTTGCGCATGTGTTTAGAAACGCGTTTTAACATGCTGGGAGTGACTTCTTGTAGAGAAACTTGTACCCACCTGCACAAAACCTGTATTATGAAATTGTCGAACGAGCTGATATAGCATATTTTTACTAGTATTGCATCATCTGGATATTTATATCGCCAAATATCTTTGCATCTTTCATACGATTTACATTCAAAATAAGCTTCAAACAGCGTAATTCTCTGACTGCGCGATAAACACATTTCACTATGAAGAACAAAATAACATAAAACTTTATTCTCACACAACTTGAGCGAGAAAAGAAACAAATTATAAAAATTAAAGAACTGATACAATAATAAGCAGACGATAAAATTTAATATTAAAAAAAAATCATGGACACAATGAGTTCTTTAAGTTGGAGTACTGGAACTTTTAGGACACACTGTATTAGTTGGTTTCTGGTGTAAGAAGAATTTTTAAAGTTTTTGGGAAATTCAGAAGCGATACAAAAAGTTGTTATCTCAAAAACGGCTCTAAAGTTGTTTCTTAAAATTTTTTAAATAAACCCCTTTTAGATGTTGATTCGTATACATCAGTTGTTTATTACAGGAAAATAATTAGGCGTTCTTATTATATAGGCAAGTTTTAGATCACGGAAATTGGTGTCTCAATACATCGCTTTATGTAATGTGTATCACTTTAGTATAGTGGGTGATGAAATATGTGCTGCTGTATATCAGAATGATTTTCGTTTCATTCATTTTTCCATTTTTTTCTTGCATACATTACGCATGCATAATAATATAAAATTGGTTACACAGTTTTAAAAATGTATACTCAATACCATGTCTCTAATTCCCTTTATATTTCAAACAACAGAAATAACACATTTTGTTGAATAATTTAACGAAAATTTTATTTATTGTACTTGATGCATTAAATTTACTAATTCTACAATATTTAAGGGACTCTATTAAAGGGAAAAGAAAAGTAAACAATAATACTTTTCTCGAATATTTATTGAATAATACACTAACAGTGAGTGAATATGGAGAGTTTGAATTAAATAAAGCTAAATTCCCGTAAATAGATAAATGCGAATTATTAATGCCAGTTGTATTCCAACAAGACCTCGAGAATATAGCTGAATTATACACTAATAAAATGTTTCTCTCATTGTCGTTTTCAAATTGAATAATGAGATTCGAATAAAATAGAGTAACATAGAGGTACAAAATAAATTTAAAGCGTTTATGAAAAAAAAAATGCAATAAGTTAATGAAAATGAAATTTATTAAATAATTTGTATGTATTATATATATATTTGTCTATCTTAACCAAATTTTAAATAAATATAAATTACTAAAAGTAATACAAAATAGATTTTAAACAAATTAAAATTATTAATTAATCTGACATAACAATTACACTACTTTTCCATGAATAACAAGAATGATTTAATGTTAGACATTTTGTTAATTATCTACAACAATATTTGATGAATTAATCGGAACTTCGAATGTGCAAAATAAATCGTATAACTCATAAATTTCTGTGAAAATTTTGTTCCGAAGACAAAGAAAGGACAAGTAAAAATTAAAGAAAAGAATGAAAGTTTGAGCCCTGTAAAAATTATGCATCTAATTCATTGTGGATGTAGTATATGATTATGGGGCACTTTTTAAATATCTGTATTCATTTGTACATGTAACAATTCTTGGAGATGTAATGATTTCATTAAAACAATTGCCAGCCTTTGAATTTACACTCTGACAATGTAAATTCATCTTAACATTTTTAACAAACATTTACTTCAATGTGTTTTTATTCGGTCTATCTATATGCCGAATTATGGATAAATACCTGCGACTATAATATTCTATAATAAAATATAAAATATAATATGGATAATATAATAAAACACATGCGAATTATTAACTCCAAATGTACCTTCGGACAAGAAAATATCATAAACGTTTCTGGATTAAATCCAAATAAACAGTCTGTCTATTGTTATTTCCTAATTGAACAATAGGGTTCAAATAAAACTGATTAACGCGTAATTAGAAAAAAGAAAACTAGTTGCAATAAAAGTAATTAAATAATATATATAATTAAATATCAATTGTAATAAAAATTACCCCAATAAAAGTTAATTAATAAAGATGCATTATTTAGCAAATAAATATAAACGGAAATGAATAACTTGCACTATACGCCTCATAATCACATGCAACAGCCAGAACATATTTTCAAGCATTGCATTTTGCAGGGTATTTCTAAGCATTGTGCATTTTCTTTAATTTGTTACTCTTCTCAATTTTTGTCTGCGGAAAAAAAAATTGCTATAATATATTAAGTATAACATGTTCTTTACATGCGTCGTTACCTGTATTTTTTAATTTTTATGCACGTGAAGAACTTAAAACCCATGTATATAAATAATGGATAATCTATATATTAATAGGCAAGCATAAAATTTGTAGTCCCTTTTTAACATATTAATTATGGGAGTAGAGAGTTGAAAATGGTATCATTTGAAAGGTATGGTTAGCCGTAAGGTGCGAATACAAATATTATTTTCTTACGATGTCAAGAAGGTATTTAAAAATACATTTATTTTTTATGCATTTTCCCCCATTTTTCCCTTTTATACACGTATTCCTTTACATTAAATATACCTAAAAGTAGAAAGTTGTTAAATGTGGCAATTTCATAAAGCTCAAATAAAACCATAGACACAGTAATTTGTATAATGTAGCATCACTATACGCAAGCGAAGAGATGACGTCACTGTCTGTCCATGGAGCCATGAAAAAGATTTTCTATGTTAATCGTCCATTGAATTTTTTGTAAAAATATATTAAAAAATAACGGAAATTATCTGCCGATTTTAATTCCGATATTTGGGTATCCGCGTTTGTAATGATCGATAGATGGCGCTTTTTCAGCTCTTGTTGTTAGCAAATATAATAGCCACGTGTATCTATTAATGTTCTATTTGTGTTACTACTTAATATTCGTGCTATAATTTCTCCGCCATTACATCATGGAAAATTGATTGCTTTTGGAAAAAATATTTCAGTTTATTCAAAGTTCGATCGGAAGTATATATTTAACTGAAGCTGAACAAATATTAGTTTCAAATCATCTGATTAATTCTTTACTTCCATTAGCCGAAGCAACTGAAATTTTAAATTTGTCATTTGGAAATAAATGAAAGCTTAATTCTGGATTTCTTGATTTTTGGAGTTACACTGTGGCACACAACAGTAAGTGTTATCTTTTTTCACCGGATTTATTCATTTTTATTCAATAAATATATGTGAAACTAAACATCGGCATGCAATGGCGTCTCGATGCTATGCATGTTAATTGTAATTTCACCTTAGCCCTCCAGAGGGCGAGCATTTCATTACAATCGCGGATAATTATATATAAGTTACAGTCTACATGTGTTTGATTGAGTAATTTTTTCTGTAAAATTGGTAAAATTTTAATTTAAAATTACAAAACTCCAGAAAAAAAAAAAAATGGCAAACTTCCAGTTTCGAATGTAAACATAAACATTTCATTTCAAAGGGTGGTATTTAAACAATAAATATTCAACTAATATACTAAATAAAAGGAAAATGGATTTGTTACTAACTGCTGCATGTATAAGTAGACGATACGGAAAAAATTCCGATTTCCGTTTTTTACTCAATTTACATGTTTTGAGCTTTCTTTACGTTTCAATTAACTGAAATTGGCTACTTATTTAAAAGTGTCTTTATTGCTAGCTTTTGTGGATAGAAGAAGCAAGTAGAAGATACATAAAAACTTTTGATTTCCGGTTTTCGATGAATTTACACGTTTTGAGATTTCCTTGCATTTTAATTAAGTGAAATTGACTACTTATTTTTATTTTTTAAAAGGTGTATTTATTATTCTTTCATCTGCATATATAAGTAGAAAATGTAAGATTCAGAAATGTTTTAGATTTTCGGTTTTCGATAAAGTTACACGTTTTGAAATTTCCCGAACTCAATTCGATCATTTTTGAAAAATATATATATATATATATATTTTTTTTTTCAACCACTGTACTTTATGAACCAATCGAATTAATTTAACAGAATTTGATACTTGGTTGGGCCTTGGTTTGACATGGTACCTATTAGCTTCTGGGCTGTATCACACAGCAAGGGGCGTTTTCACGTTGCGATTTTCTCTCATTTCAGGAAAGGGTAACATCTACAGAGAGAAATAGTTATATTAAGTAAAACTCTGCTGATTCAGTTAGAGTAAATATCGGCAAACAATTGCCGCAGCTGTGTTGCAATTGCATTCCGTTTAGGAGAAGGTAATAACTTTGCTTTGCCTCGCTTTGCAAAAAAAATGGTCGAGTTTCGACCACTGGGTGATACTAGTATAAATAAATAACTGGGAAATATTTAAATAATTTATGAATTGATATCAAATATGTGTTAAATAATAACCAACCAAAAATATATAATTGAATTATATAGCAATATTTTATTTATTTAATATTTTATTTTTCTGTGTCATTAACCCATATCGTACCAAGCATTAAATTTTTTTTTAATTTATAAAATCTTAAATATATGTTTCTTTAAGCCTATGTACACACGCAAAATAAAAAAAAAAACTTATCAAATTTTCATAAGCTTAATTGGAACAGGCACTGACACAGCACATTGTCCTAAAAATAGGACAATGGTTTAGGACAGTCGGATATATAAGGAAAACAGACCATCTATATCTATATCTATATCTATATATAATTGTTTTACCAGTACAAAAGTGTAGAATATTACCTCAATAAATTTATATGTTCGTTATTCTTGAACGTAAAACCTTTTTAAGTAATAATGTGTTGAAAATGTAATGAATAAATCTTCAAAAATCCTCATTTAAAAAAATATATATATTAAGCGTTAATTTAAACTATCAATGAAGACACGTATGTATTTATTGGACTTTTAAATAATATATCGCCTTTAATTTGAATTAAAATATTCAAAAGAATTTATATAAATACCACTTATGCCTGGTGTCCTATTTTTAGGACGATGGTGAAATATGAGTTAAGGGGATTAAAACTAAACTAATGAACATATAATCTGAAAAGAATATTTGATGTTCTCATCAAGCGTTTTAGTACATTTAATTGAATTTCAAGATTATTTTTAGGAAAAGTAGAAATATCCGCGATCGTAAGAAAAAAAAATAAAAAGAAAAAGAAAGAATATGTAACATAACAGACATGTTTCTCTCATACAACAAGTAGAAGACGGAAAAGAACAAACATTTGAAAAAGATGGCAGAAAGCAGTCTTGTAGTGTGTTACGATGCTGAAAGATTGTAACATTTTGGATGATATGACTTACAATTAAGTATTCCAATTATAAAATCTGCAATTTTTATTTCCGAAAGTTCATTTTCACTATTATAAATTCAAGAAAATCATATGGTTAGACGCATTTCTACTTTTTTTTTTTTTTTTTAATTGGAAAAATACCACATTGTTTTTGTTCCTTTATAATTTTAGACCAATACCTGAAAAGAAAAAAGAATGTTAATATTTGCTTTAGTTCTCAAAATGTCTGAAATGACGTGTGGAAAATGGATGAGAAACGGACGATTTAGGGAAAAAAAAAAAAAAAAAAAAAAAAAAAAAAAAACAGTCGCGAAGAAGAATATATTTTAATAAATATCAATTTGCCAAAAGTTGTGATTTTAAACAATTCTGGAGATTTTCAGACTGGTAACTGATAATATTGATTGTTGTTGTTCAAGTTATCATTTTTTATTCCAGTTATTATTTAAGTTTTTGTTAAAATTGGTTTAATGTCGCGTATTTACAAATGAGCAAGTTTTATCTTAGAAAGTAAAATATTGAAATCTTGCAGCCAATATTTAGCCGTGAAATTTACGGCAACCATGAAATTTACGCCAAATAAATGGTAAATTGCCACAAATACGAAAAATAAGGCATAAAGAGGTACAGTTCAGCCTTAAAATTTAAGGTTAAAGGTTCACATCAAAAGTTCCAATTTTTTATAGTGTAGTTAAGTAGATAATCACCAGTCTAGTGAAGACATAAAAATATTTATCTCTTTTTATTCATATGATATGTATTTAGAATGGCCAAAATACCTGGAAATTAAATATTTAAATTGTAAAGTCTGAAATATTTAAATTAGGAATTTGATTAGCACGTTTTGATTCTTCGTAAAATAAATACCATATTTAATTTTTTGAAAGATTAAGAAAAAAAAATCGGAACAGTATTTCGTAATACAGTTATCTTGTTCTTTTTAAACCAATACCTAACAAAATAAAATCATGTTTTCTGTTGTCTTTATGGAATACCATCTGTGCCACGATCTGCGAAGATCATGGCTTAACACACTGTCTGTAAAATTTACTTTTGTCAAAATAGATGTTTGCATGTGTATGTTCTAGTTTGTTCGCTGAAAAATATTTTGCATTACTATAAATACTTAGATATAAGCACTAGATAAATTACTAAAAAATTTTATTATAATTAAAGCATAAATAAAATAAATGTAAAAGGCATTCTAATAAAATCTATAAAACACAAAATAAATTTTTTTGAGAATGTAAAATTATCTAAATACATTTATTTTTCCCTTTAATGAATGAATGAAGTTTTATTTTAATTCATCTAAATGCATGATTACGCATGGTAAAAAACGATAAAAGTGACTTATCAATTACAGTTGTTCCTTACAATAATAACCAGCTAATCGAACTTCACAAATATAGCTACATATACATTCAAATAAAACTGAATAGCTTATAAAGAAAAAGGAAAAAATTCTTCTCTCATAAGATTTAATTATGAACCTGGTATGAAAAGCATTTATTATATCTGGCAAATAAAAATATTATTGAATTACTTTCATTATGAATACTAAGCTGTTTTATTAATGTGTTGTCATAGTTATTTATAAAAGCGTATTTATACATACATAAAGATAAAAAAAATACTTCAATTAGAGGTTTTTATCGTGAATTTACCGAATGCCTACAGCAAAATGTACGAAAAGATACATTAGTCATTATAAAAATTTATTAGCATTTGAAACTATGATTTGTTTTCATCTAAAACTAGTATGATGAGGCCACCACATGACTTTCTTCAATATAATTTTACACAAAATGTATTCAATACAAATTATTTGTTAAATTATCAAATTATTTTCCATTTTGAATGCAGGCGATTTTTATCTGACAGTATTAAATTACCACTAAATGCCGAAAGATATCAATTTTTTGCAAATCAGAAGAAATAAGGATTTTTCCCAAGTCTTTTTTTCGTTAAAAGATAAAAAAATCGATAACTTTGATTTAAATTATCACAGATCTATAGTTCAACCATTCGTTTTAAAGGTATTGACGAGATCTTTCGAAAGATACCCATATTGAAAATTTACTGCCCCGGAGGGTAATTCCCCCCAGATAGGGAAGCGATACTCCCAAATAAACAATTTTTTTTCCCTACTTAACTACTAATATTATCAATATTTCATATTAATTTTACAATCACACCATTAAAATAACTCTCTTTACGTACATTTATACGAAATTTTGTCCTATACTACCATGTTAAATATTTAGAAAAATGCTATCACAGCGCCACCTGTTGAGTAATTATTCCACAAATCTAATCAGCACCAGTTTATGTCAAATTCCAACAAAACACCAAGCTTGGTTAAATTTCATTCATTGGTTCGTGAGATACAGTGTTCACAAAATTATTGATACACATACACAGGCAGACACACAGACAGACAGACATTTTCTAAAAACAGTCAAATCGTGTTCAGGACATCCCAAAACATGTAAATCCATCAAAAACTGAAGTTTGGAAATTTTCACGAATCCAATACTCTCTCTATATATACATATATAAGAAAGTAAAAAACTGATGTATTTTACTAAAATCGATAACTGTAAAACAGTATTAAACAATGCAAAAATCGAATAAAAATGGTTCTTATTAAATTCGTCTTTTGTGCCAAATAAAATTACAATATTTAATTAGGTTGCAAGTAAGTGATTTATACATTTCATTACTTTCATCTATATTCTATAGAAAAAAATTTTGGATTAATGAAAATTTTCGACTTCGGTTTTCGATGGATTTACACGTTTTTGTAGTTCCAGAATATGATTTAATCATTTTTAGAAAACGTCTGTCTGAGAGAGAAATTTTGTTCCAATTGTATTTAAGGAACTAACTGAATAGAATTACATATAAATTTTAATGTTGTTGAACCATAATGTAAATTATTGCTTACTAACATTTGGTGCGAAGAATCAACTAGTGTCACTATTGTACTACGATTTCTCTTATTTAATGAAAGGCTATATCTCATTTTCTATTGTGCATAATGAAACAAACTTGTTTCATGAGATGGACATTATGAAAAATTATGCTGATTCTGCAATGTTACAACTTTCTCCATGAACAGGAAAGCAATATCTCAGTCTCTTTTAAATATTATTGCACAAGTGTTGATATCTGATAGGGCCATTATGGAACACTATGTTGATTCAATGTAGGTGCATATAGGCCAATAGGTGGCGAAGCAATGCTACAATTTTTCTCGTGAAGATGAAGGCTATATCACAAATTCTGTTGTATGTAATTTTGAAAAACATATAAGAGATTCATTATGAAACACTACTCTTATTCGATTTGGGTGCATATGGGCAGATAGGTGGCGTTGCTGCGATGAAATTTACTTCGTGAATAGAAAGACTGTATTTCAATTCCTATGGCATATAATTGCACCAAACTTTGATGTGCAAGATAATCATTATGCAAACGAATGCTGATTTAGTTTGGGTGTATATAGACTGCTAGATAGCACCGATAATACTCACCTTCTGTAACTTTCCACATGGCTACATCTCAACATGTGTTGATTAAAACTGCAACAATCTCCATATGTTAAATCTTTATTCCGAGATGCTGCATTTAACTTTTGCGCAGATTCATCTGTGAGCGGCGCTTTCATATTGAATGATATAGAAGAAAGTTCTATAATGGTCCAAACATAATTGTTTTATTATGTAATTAAAAGTCGATTCTGATTTTGACGATTTTAGTAAAATTAACGTTATTAAAAAGTTTTTTTTTTTTTTTAATCTAATAATAACTAAATTTAGAGAGACGGTGAGATTTAGATTTGACATATAAAATTTTGAGTTTATATGTTGTATTTTCGAGATGAGAGATAGAACATTTTTATCTTGACTATATTAATCAGTATTTAATATTTTTAAAACATTATTATTATTATTATTATTATTATTATTATATTTAATGGAAAATTAAAACTAGCATTATATATTATTGAAATATGAGCTATTTGTTTAATATATTTGTTATTGAAGTGTAAATTTAGACCCACTATACACATTTCTTCTTCAGAATGAATTTATCTTATCCATAATTAAAATGGGTTTACAATTAAAACTGCATTCAAATAAGAATAGGTGCAGCATAGTATGACATATATTTATGCAAAAATTACATTTTTATTTGAAATAAAAAGAGATGTATTTATTTACACGTAAATAATTGGTGAAATTACAATAAAATTTGCAAACATTAAACATAATTGAAATGAAATATTAAATTTGCAAGTTACACTCCTGTTAAATCTGATGTCATTTATTTATTTATTTTTATTTTAAGAAAGTTTTTTAGGTTAGTACTTAATCAATTTATGGTACAGCAAGCGAATCCTTTCTTATGTATGTAGTTTTATAAGGATTTTATTTAAATATTTAATTATTATTAAAATTATTATTATATTGGTTTTTGTTAAGTTTATTTTGAATTTCCCCTGTCGCTAATTTATAGCGATGTTATTTAAATAAACAGTTTCAGTACTTTAAAAAGAAATAAGATAAATAGCTTACCTTCATCGGTCCAGAGATTCGTGGGGACTGCCAGCCGCTCCCTGTTCCATTATTTATCAAAGATCACGATAAAAACACATAAATCAGAATTATGAGGAATCCGAATACTGTCACACAACATTTACTAACACGTACACTACAACATTTACATGGCGAACTACTAAGAGAAGAAGAAACAAAAAATTAATAACGGCGTACAGCGCCATCTACAGGTTTCACATTCACCAATAATAATCTACACATTGGGCCCCGGATGAACATTAATTATATGTTCATTTTATAATTGTATCTATACCAAAAATAAAAAATAAAATAAAATAAATAAATTTTGCACAAAATTTCATTGTTCGAATTTAGAATTTAAAAAGTTTGAATTAGTCATTTTCGTACATTTCTAATGGATATAACAGCTGGAAAGGTCGTCTTATTGTTCCATTAGCTGTTTTTAGCTTACAGGAACGTATTATCCCATTTCTACCGGGGAACACTTGCGTGAATAATCCGATTTTCCAAAAATGTCTTGGTAGCTTAGAGTCGTGAATTAATACTATATCATTAACTGCAAATTCTCGGATTCTGGAGTGTCGACTGGTCATGGCTGTTTTTAAATGAAGAAGTTATTCAGCCTTCCATCGTGACCAAAACTGGTCCAATATACGTTATCTTAAATTAAATCTTTTAACATACGTTTCAGAAGTTCCAGGAAGAACATGGGGTTTCATATGTACTATTGGCAATGCAGTTAGTCGTTGACCTACCAAGATGTGTGCTTGAAAAAAAATGTAGAAATATAAATTCGAGGGAAATTTATCCGTCTTAGCCACAGATTAAAATATAAAGTCAGTTTAAATGCAAAAATATATTAAGACTTATTGAATTTTAAATTCCTTATTTATTTTATTTTTTTATTCAGTTATTTATTTTATAAAATTTTATGTTGCTGAAATCCTTTTGGAAATTATATGCTCTCCCAATTTAAATAAAACTAATACTTTTATAAAATTAGTGAGAAATGACACAAGAGAAAGATGAAATTTTATCAATTCTTTAGGGGATAATAATAAATGTAAAATCAATTGGTAATGATAATAATAATAATGATAAAGTATTAAACAATATTTTAAAATATACAAAACATTTTACATGTGCATTAAATTTGTTTTTAATTTGATACTGATTGTTCAATGCGTGAAAATGTTAATTCTCAAAATATATTTACCCCTTTCTCTGAAATTTATAAAAAAGCAAATTTCAAAAGGTATTTTAAAATTTAGGGATTATTTAATTATTGATTTCAAATTTAGTTAGAAATATGTAGGATTTTTAAGTAAATAGGAGACAGTATAAAGATATTTTGTTGTAAGTTGAATACTTAAAAAATTAATACGCGTGCATTAAAATAAAATAATATTGAGTATATTAAAATTTCTTCAAAATTACTTAAATTAAAAATTCTGTTTTTAAAATATATTTTTAAATGCTTCATTTTTTCTACTTTTAGACGGCAATTTATGAAAATTAACGACGAGATATATAGAAAATGAAAAAATATTTATGTAATCAATTTAGTTAATTTAGTTTACTTTTAATTTGGAGTTTAAAACACAATTTTAAGTTTTTAAAAATCTCAAATTCACAATTTAAACATAAAAATATTTTTATAAATTAATTTGCCAAAGAATCATCAAAGCAATACGCAAATATATCCAGATTCTATATTTAAATTAAAAGTAAAATTAAAAATTTGAAAATCTGTAAATTTGAAAAACAATTCCAAAAAAATTGAACCTTTGAATTTTATTTTTAAATTTGAGTTAAAAAACAAAAAACTATTATTATTATATTTAATATCTGATGCATATGAACACTTTTTTTTTCTGTTTTTAAAGCAGTAACTTACAAAATAGGTTTATAACGTCCACTGCCTCTTGAAATATATTATACTAGATATTTAAAAACTAGAAATAAGAGCGCTGATATAATTTCAAAAGCGTTTTTTTTCACCGTTTTCTTGAATTTGCAAATTCCGCGAAGTAGGCTGAAAACTTATTTATGAGTGAATACTCGGCAAGCAAAAATCATGTTTGTGAAGGTGTTCACACATATTTTTAACTTTTAATTTAATTTTTAAATAAAACAAAAACTGAATAATAAATTAATGCATTATCGCATAAAAAAAAAATAAAAAAAAAAAAAAAAAAAAAAGATTAATTGGACTTCAAATTAGATATTGTATTATTCAAATAATTTGTTCTCAGGCATTTGAGGAATGGATTTTTAAAATGTCATCAGAAATTACACAATTTTAATGATACATACGACCTACAATATATATTAACATAAAACGGTAACAGACATCATTCATAGACCTAAATTGTATATGTTTTATAACTGAAAATCTAAAATCATAAATAAAATGTTCATTTTTTTTTTTTTTTTAATAGAAATGTACTTCCTTTAATAAGATTAAAAAAAAATTAAATAAAGAAATAAAATGTAACGAAAAATTCTGACATTAAATATAATTATAAAAAAGGGTATTCTCAAATATTTCTAAACACGAAAACTCATTTTCAGAATTAATGTGGTTTGATAGCGGAAATAATAATTTATTTGAAATTGCGCAATAATAATAATATTTCAGATTTCCACCTGCCCTCCAAGTCTACAGTTGGGCCCACCAGCGGCCGAGCGGTTCTGCGCTCAAAGCTGGTAGATGGGAGGTGCCGGGTTCGATCCCTGGTCGCGCTCATCGAACTAGCCGTTCGGAGTTTTCCGTGGTTTCCTCCGAAACTCGCGTAAATACGGGCTAGGACCCCTTAGAAAGACCCCCACGGTGGGCATTCCCCCTATAGGCCTAGGACACATAAGGAGTCAATCGGCCTTAATCCTCCAACCAACCAACCAACCAAGTCTACAGTTAGGCACTTGGCAAAAGCTAGCCAAATGCAGGGTTAATGATTTTATAAACCGTCTTTGATAATTCAAAAAATTAACATTAGTTTACACTTGGAAACAAATAATTGAAATTGGCATGCATCTGGCGTAAAACACTGATAACGGAGGCAGATGGCTTCCCTTCTTGGCAGACATCTCCGTGTGATTAAAACGAAAATTCCCGCATTTTGCTCTCCGGCCAGTGCTCTAGAAGGACACGTATTTTTGGTTACAGCCCCCTCTCTCTCTTCCTTGCTCCTCGAAAAACTTTTAAATTATTCATGATCTTTATGTTTAAATACGAACCTGCAAATAATTAAAATATGACTTTTTCTGGAAATAAATAAAGACTGTATTTGCTTTTAAAGACTTTTAATTCTGTTATTGTGGTACAACGCTTCTATGGTTAAGAATATGGTACGATGTGAACTACAATTATTTATATAATGAACTACAATATTACAATGTTGTTTATGTTTTTACTTGCAAAAGTTTCATTCATTTCCAATATATACGAGTATTTTGGCGTACTTTAATGTAAGATTTCATAAAGTAATATAATTAGTTGCATTTTTTAAAAACTAGTTTTTCTTCCACCACAATATATTTTTACTGTAATGATTTGTGACAAAAATACGTTTTAAAATTATTCTAATATTTTATATACAGTTTTACACAGATCTGTGTTCGACTCATCATGAATGGTTAAATTGACGCCTGTAATGTGTAATTAAATTCTGCAACGGATTCTAACATATATTCCAATAAATAAAATAAAAAAAAGTAATTTCAACGCAAGAAAATACAATAAAATAATTACTAGAAAACAAATACACCAAGAACTTTTTTTTTAAATAAAATTTTCATTTACACTACTTTTGACAAAGTTCCTGTTAACATCTTTCTCTTTTTTCTAACAGGAAGATATTTCGATTTTACATACGTAATTGTAGAAATCGATTGTAAAACTTTCCGAAACAGAACTGTTGAAATTGCATTTTCTAAAACTACTAGCATTTATCAGAATTTGTTTATTCCATTTTATGTTGCTTTCCTATAATTATCGGCTTTTTCTTCAAATTTACTTGTTGTTTTTCCTCTCTTTATTATGAATCAATGTTTATACAAAATTTGATAGGTACACATTTACTGGAAGTTATTGGAAACAAATAAACTTTTGTTTGATTCAGCTTCCAGTGCGTAAATATTGTATTGGAATTTTTCCACCGTAAATTTTAATTATTTAAATAACAATCTACTTATATCATTTTGTTTAAACTGGAATTTTTCGCTTATAAAGCAACTTTCCTTTTTTTTTTTTTTTTTTTTAACTTTCTTGTTGTGATTAATGTGATTAAATAATAATGAAGTTTCCAATACAGCTAAATTGTGAACATGTAAACACTTGCCTTAAATATTTACAAATAAATTATTTAAAAAGAAAGAATTAACGTTCTGTAATAATTTAGGTGAACATAAAATCTTATGCAAAATTGTATTTTAATAAAAACATTTTTTTTTTGTATCACGTTTGCAGATTTGTATATAAATAACCAGCGATTCCACAAACAAAATTGTTAAAAGTATGTAAATATATTTTTATAAAATTGTATTCAGATAAATCTTATGTATAAAAAGCTCTATGTATATATATATATATCAATGCTATGATGTTTAATTATAAAATATATGCTAAAAAAACTGAAGAAACTGGTTAAAGAAATAATTCATTATATATATATATATATATATATATATATATATATATATATATATATATATATATATATATATATATATATATATATATATTCATAAAGAACCATTTAAAATTAATGTATGGCAACAGTAATATATATATATATATATATATATATATATATATAGGTAAAAATCTCTTATAAAAATTACTGTCGCATAAAATATTTTATTTCGTACTTTCAATAATAATAAATCTTATCAATCTACTTTTTTCACTCTTTCTTCTTTAAGAATAAATAAATAATATTATTATTATTTCTTCAAAAATATGTGTTTTTTTATTTAAAATAAGAAATCCTATTTTTTTTTCCTTTAAGGAATGCGCAAATGCTTTTTAAAAACATTATCGTGAAATTGTCATTTGTAAAAATTTGTTGACAGAGATGCAACTGCTATTTATTTATCTATTTATTAAACTTCCAATTATGACATTAGTTTAGGTTTATTTTCCTGTAAATCACAAAAATCAATGGTATTTAGAGTAGATCTGATGTAATAAAAATCAAACGATAATAATATCATATACAGTGAATTTTTATTTTAAAAAATAATGCAGTTACAAAAATTATATTTATGTAAAAATAATCTCTAATGACTTGGCCTAATTCCATCCCTGATGCAAGGTGTTATTCAGAAGGAAAATAGTATAGATTCCTGACAAATATGATCCTACGGGATTATTTTTCATATACATTCAAATTAACGAATGAAATCAGTGCGATTCGGTCACAATCGATTATGTTCATCCTGGTTCAAATGTTGTCTATGGAAGAGAGATCTCACAATCACACAGAATAGGAAATATGTGGAGAAGCGTGAAATGTGCGACCTGGTATTTTCCTGATGGAAAATAAATACAGTGGTGCATTAAAGCTAACAGGAAAGGCAACACAACGAAAAATAGGACCTCGTCGATGTAGGGCTATCAAATGAAATGGAGCACCATACCAAAATAGCAAATTAATAAACTGTGCGGCGGACGTTAATCAGAGGATTGTCCAATTGTTATCCTGGTTGACTTTTAGCACAATTTCACTATTCGTCGGGATTCAGTTCAAAACGGAAGTTCTCGATGAAAATAATTTTTGTCCATTTTTAGAGATTCCAAGTCGAATGCAACATCGAAATACGACTGCAATTCACGTGCATAAAAAACGTGTAACTTGGTAATAGCTGTTTACAAATTTCTTGTCCATTTGAATTTTATTTTCACTTCGTTGACTGTGAACTCCTAGCGTGTCCTTTGAATTCTGGATGCATTTCTTCATAGCTGCCACACAATGTTTAGTAGATGGTTCGTTGGTTTTTTGAGTTTAACGTCGCCCTAGTGCTGCGCAATGTACAATGAATTTTAGTAGAAAAGATTTCTTATAGATGAGATTTTAATTGACTGCTTGGCCTTTTACGTTATCTGAAGATATATTTTGTAATAGCTAAATGCTATGTGACCTCGTATTTTACACATTTTATATCTCAAAATATAATTTTTCGGATTTTCCTTTTATATAAAGAATTTTTTTTATTATTTTACATGCTTTAAAATGGTTTTATAAATCTTAATTTAAAATTTACACGCATTTTTAACTATTATATATATATATATATATATATATATATATATATATATATATATATATATATATATATATATATAATATGTTTATATGTAAGCATTATGGAAAATAAATTATATGTTTGCACCAATTCGGGAAATGTCACTTGTTTCTCAAACCGCAAAATTTGATTTAAAAAAATTAAACTGTAGTATTGATTTGTTGTTGTTTTAGTATTATATCTTAGCATTCTACGTTATAGTCCAAAAGCAACAGTTCTGTGATTTAGAATTTCTGAAGGTAATTATTAAATATCTGTGACAAGTTAGAGGTTTAATTGGATAGCATATTTAATGTGTAATTTATCCCTTTCAAGGTGAATATCCTATGTAATAACTGCCTAAATTCATACAAAATTAACGCGAGGACGACTAAAGCAGTCAAAGTAATTGTTTTTACCATTAATTTTACATTTAAAAGTACACACCGCGTCTTTCTGGTTTAAAGCTTGAGAATAATATCAATTTGCTATGTTAAAAGAAATTTAATGTATCTTTAAATATTTGGTACATTGGTTCAAATTCAACACAGAAAATAACTTGAATCAATAATTATCCGCTTTAAAATACAATAATGCATTAACGGTATGTAATAGACTAAGAAATATTAGATTTCAAATGCTGTTAATCTATATATGTAAAAGCGTAGATCTATTAATCCACTGACAGATTCAACAGGGCACGGGGAATTCTATGTGAGAATTTGTCATGCCTTTTAGTTCGAAAGTTGATTTTTGGGCCCTAACATTCACTAAGATGGGGTTTTGCAAAATTCCTCCTTTTCCTCACTCTAGGGTCGAACGGCAAAACCATGTTTGCGAGCTCAACTTGGCTCCAAAAGCTTTCACAGTGAAGGAATTGCACCTGGAAAAACCAGAGCATGGTAGTACAATCCTCTTTCTACCTTCATGGACTAGACTAAAGTGCAAAAAGGAAAAAAAAAAGCAATTTTTGAAAGAAATTACTGCTGGGTATATTACTTATTATTGGGTATTATACTACTACAATTGGTAGGAGTCTTTTTTTTTTTTTTTTTGTCATAAATGCTATTTATCTCTAGTATGCATAATGTTTACGAATTTGATTGATTTTTCTACAGATAGAATGCTTTAATTAAAGCTTTCATTCTATGAAATATTATTATTATTATATATTTTTTTTAATTTGCACTTTTAATTAAAATACGAATTTATAAAAGGCAATATAAGAGTAGAAGCAACGACAAGACCTTAGGTCACGATTGCCAGACACTTTGATCTTATACGCACATAGCTACACTACTTTTAAATTACATTGATAATTGTTAGAGGCAGAAAAAGTGTGACACAATTACAAAATATTCAACTTTAATAGAGACTTTGCAAATGAAAACCATTCTAATCGAAGAAATAGGAAAAAAAATTGAACTAAAAAGATTTCATTATATTTTCGGTTTGCAAAAGTATGATTTTTATATTATCTAGATTTCATTGTGTGCGTCACTATAAACGAAGAATTTAACTTTAAATGTTTAAAGAATTCAATAAAAGCGTTCTAAATATGTATTGTGTAAATAAAAAGATTTTAATGATAGTCTATTATTTTATTTTCGAAAACAAAGCATTGTTTCTTTATAATTACCTGTGAACTTTCTAGATACATTAAATCATTTATTTTTCGTACAAAAAGACGATTATTTTCCTATGAAAATCGAAATTCTCATTTTCTGCAGAACTGTTTTAATTTCCTTTCTTCGAAATCTCATATAAGTTGTTGACACCTGAAATCATATTCCATTGGGAATTACTTAAGATGCATACGACAACTTAATAATATAATCATTTAGAAATATAATAAAAAGATTAAATAAAAAAAATAGTATATAATTTGATATTATGTGAAATTATATGATATCATATCATATAATATAAAAAAATCTTTTTAAATAATTTATTAATTATGTATTCTTGCAATATATATTACATAGATATTACTGAAGATTTATACGACAACTTAGTAATATAATGCTTTATAAAAAAAAATCTGGTGTGAAACAACTACACGACTTCCATTACCCACTATTACACGTAGGGGGAATTATGGATACTTGATCCAGTTTTTGGTTTTTAGCTTCTAATTTTTCATATTTTTTGTACAAAAGTTGGAGCTGAATAAAAAAAAAAATGAGCAAATAGTTTGTTATTTTGTACATACAGTGGCTAAAGATAATAGCACAGTTCTTATTATAATTGGTGCCAAAAAAAAAAAAAAAATACTTAAGTCAGCACATGGGTCAAGTGTCCCTAAGCCTAGGGAGATTTGAACCCTACTTAGGGAGACATGAACCCCTCCCCCTCATAAAAGTGAGAAAACTCATAGGAATTGAAAGAAAAAACACAGGTTTGTAATTTAAACGTTTTCTAGTTAATATAAATATAATTTAAACGTTTCTAGTACTAATCCTAAAAGCAGTGGCACTCTATTAGAAAATAAACCGAAATATTGCAGAAAATCGAATAAACCAATCAAATCTCTCCTAAGTGTCTCGATATTGCGTCATCATAAAAAAGGTGAATTAAGTTTACATGAATTGGTAATTTTCTCGCCATAGAATTTCGCCAAACACAATGTGAACCTACGGTCTTCGTTTGAACCCTCAAATTACACTATTTTAGTTATTCATGAAATAAAAATGGATTAAATGAAACAAAGAATATTGAATTAATCACTGGGTTAGTCTCCCTAGTTAGCTTGGGTCAAGTCTCCTTAAGTAGCTTTGCTTTGTTACTCCTATCTTTTTAGCAACTTGTTGGTTGGTTCATTGGTGTCGTGTCCATGGGGAGAACTATAGAAAACCATGAGTGTGGAAAACACAGCCGGCCAACTCCTTGATGTTATCGGAGTACAGACTCTCAATGTCAAAGGGGGATAATTCCCCAAGCTGAGCCAGGGATCTTAAAATAGCTGGACAGCCAAAAATATGTTTTGGTGTTAGTGGAACATCATCACAGTTGCTGCAGAGACGGTATGTTCTATTGCCATCTCTCAGGATCTTCATACCTCAATAATGACCAGTTCTAAGGTGGGTGATAGTTTTGGTAAGGTCTCTGTTAGCGTTTATTTCACAAATCTGCGAATATTTTTAATGGTGTTTTCTCTCAAACGGAACCTTGCCATCGCATTAACATCGTTAACAGTGACCTTAGCGATAGTTTCATTATTGAGATTTCTTCCTTTCTTGGCAAGTTGATCTGTCTCTTCGTTTCCAGGGATGCCGACATGCGCGGGGATCCACTGTAGAATACATATCTTGTGTAGTTTGTCAATTTCTTCCAATTGGTGTTGGATATTGTGTGTTAGCCTTGATTGACCTTTATTTAATGCTTCTAAAGCAGCTTTGGAGTCACAAAAGATGACTAGCCCGTTAGCTTTGTCAGTGTTGTTGAGTAAGATGTATTCATGCAATGCATTGTATATTGCTTTAAGTTCACTGGTGAAATTTGAGGCAATGGAACCAGTGCCTAGTGAATGATTCGTAGTTCTGCGTTGGGTAGTACAAAGTGTACGCCCGCACCGCCTTTTTTAAAAGTTTCGTCAGCTGAGCCATCAGTATATGCGTGGACGAGGTTATTTTTCGACATTGCATTGATTGTCTGCATACCCTTTTCAAAGATAACTGATGTTAATTCCTTTTTGGAGCATGGAACAACAAGATTGGTGTTGATAGTGGTATTCTTGGGTAAGCACTTGGAGAATGCAGGCTCTTCCAGGAAATCAAGGGTGCTGTGCTACAGACCGATCTCTCGTCTTATATCGGAATCAAATTGTAGAGTGGACGATCCTTTAAGTCTGGTTTTCTTGGACCAGTTTTCAAAGGTTCTTCGTGAGATGTGGTCTGAGTCACGACTTCGTATTTTGTTAGTAAAGTTTATGGTTTGGTACTTCCTTCTGTTATTGAGTGATGCTAAGCCACATTCTCGTATCACTTTTTCATTGTTTGTAGAGGAAACTGCACCGCAGATGATTTTGGCTGCTCTAGCCTGGATGCTGTCCAAGTAGTAGAGTGTTGTGGCTGAAGTATGGGCCCAAATGGGGGTGGCATACTCAAGATGTGGTCTTGCCAGGGCAGTATAGGTTGTCCGAAGGGTTTTAGGGTTTGCTCCCCAGTTAGTGCCACATAAGCTCTTTAGGATTTTTAGCCTCTTTAGAGCTTTGTTTCCACAATTCTTGATGTGTTCACCAAATCGCAATTCGGGATGAAGTTGTACTCCTAGGTATTTTTTTTAGTAACTTGTATTACAGTTATATAAAACTGCTATATACCAATCTGTAGCTAAAAGTGTCACTAAAACAAGCATACTTTTGAAACTGACTTACCTCAAAACTGGAAGTTCAAATTTAACAGATTCCACGATCTTCAAAATTACCTTGAAAGAAGCAGTATCAATCAACACTAAATTGCAAGAAAACTACGGATAATTCTGGATTGGCTGTTACCTGCAAAATGCTGTTGTGTGATTGGTCAATCAGTACAGCCACTAACATTTTCCTGAAATTTTCCTTTCTTCTGAAAAATCATCAAGTCACCCTATTGGTCAAACTACCATAGTTTTCCCTATTATATGCTTTATTTATTTATTTATTTATTTATTTTTTGAGGGGGGGGGGGATAACATGATCAGAAGACATAAAATTATAAAATTGACCTAAAGAAGTAAAAACCTAAAATATTTCTGTTATGAAAAACTTAATACATGAAAAAAAACATGTAAAACAAAGTTTTAACTGGCAAATTAGAAAATGACAGAAAAAATGATTGAGTTATCTTTTGAAACACCAATTGCCGAGATTTAAAATTAATCTACATAAGAAGGATGACTGTTAATTTTCATGTAATAACCATGTAATACATGATAAAGGATATTGATTTATGTAACAATTTTCAAGAAAATTGTTAGAACAGTTTTTGAGATACAGGCTTTCACGAAAACTAGACAAACTCAATGTTTGACCAGGAAACAAAGATTACACATGAAAGGATATCCAAAAAATAGTTATTATGCCGAGCTTGAAAAATATCCGTGCTGCCGTTTTATGGAACGCATTTGCAAGACCTGAAATTAAGCTATTTATAGAGTACACCTATAAATTTTACTGAACTAAACAACTATATCATTCGAAAGGACATCTAAGAGATTATTTATATAGCAATTTTGAAGAAAATTGTTAGAGCCGTTTTTGAGATACAAACTTACGGTCCCCCTTCCGGTTTGGGATGTCCCACTTCCAGTTTTCCAATTTTCAATAACATTTGGAAAATTCATCTGTACACCAGACCTGTGTCAATTCTTAAGTTTCGTAGTCTTATCTTCATTAGTTTCGGAGATATGATAGTCAGAAAATTTCGCACATACATATATACATACACACACACACACACTGACCAATTGCCGAAAACAACTTTTTTGACTCAGGGGAACTTAAAACGCGTAAATCAGGTGAAAACGGATATTGAAATTTTGGACCGAATACAATACTTCCATTAACTACGGTAATGGAAATAAAAATTATCATCCACTACTCAAAAAAATATTTTTAAATTTTTTATAAATGATCTATACTATAGCTATTACTGAAGATGCACACGACAACTTAATAAAATAAAAATTTAGAAACATTGACGCACATAAAAGAAGAATCATCAATCGTTGTGGCTCATTTAGAAGAGCATAGGGACTGCAGTTATGTCTGTTCATGGCTCGAATCTCAGAACGAGAATGCCTTGCAGTTGTATTATAATAGAATTCCACGATAGAACATTGAAGAACGACATCTGGAATCCCATTACATAATACTTTAATTAAAATGAAGAACAATTACAATAACTATATAAATTTCTATTTACATATTTACATCTTTTTCGCAATAAAAGAACAGAATATAACTAAATTGACGATACATCAGTCAGGCCACAGCTGTATGTTCCGCGACATCGTACTACTACAGTCTCTGACTTCTGCTTCTGACAGACTACTGAAATTAAAATGTTTTCACTTCACTTTATGGATTGGCAAATATCATTAGATATTTTGACAAGAATGGCGACATCGCCGTCTATATTGTTTTAAATGATAGGGAAGAAGGCTCAATATTGATAGGCTATATAATATATTCGTAAGAGTTTAAACTTACGCGTTACATCATTGCTTAACAACAAATTTCGGCCGTACCTTTTTGGAAAACTTTTTGCTGCTGTGATAGATCGTCATTCACAACGCGGGCTCATGAGTCTAAAGTATTCACCAGGAAGAATGTCAAGATGTTTTTTTTTTTTTTTTTTTTTTTGTCTTCTGAACATTAATTTTCTGTAAAATATAAAACCGGTGGGAAACACAAAGACTCTGAAACTTTCTCAAGAAACCCGGTTAAAGAAAGATAAATAAAAAACTAACATCCTCTCATTAAGAAACGTTTTAAACTAATTTATTAGTTTTAAAGCGATCTATTCTAATAATATTAAAATGTATTTTCCCTAGCAATTTCAATTTCAATTTACTTTAGAATGTATTTTTTCATCTTCTTTTTCTTCAAAGTATAATGAATAAAATATTGCATATATAGTTGTACGATATTTGGAAAAGTATAAGAATGCAAAAGTAACTGAATGTTTATTAAAAATAAATAAGAAGAAACCTCAAAGTAAATTTCTTGCTTATTCATTTTTGAAGACACAATATATCTAATTAAGGTTAACTCTGATTTATTTAAGTATAATTTATAGATCACACTTCATAAATGCAGTTTTCATAAATCAGTTTATATTGACAGAGAACTGGGGTAAAATGGACCACAATCCATTGTGTCTCAGTTCCTGGTGGTCCATTTTACCCCATGTGGAAGTCTGAGAACAAATATTAAAAAAATAATAACAAATCTTTTTAAAAATTATTTTAGCTAAAAATATTTACTTTTGACCACCACAAACTAAATTTTTCGAATAAAATGTCTAAATTGCCAGTCAGGCATAAAGTTGCTAGATAAGTTTCATCACTGCAAGTTTGTTATCTATGTATCAAAATACAAATAAATAAAATAAATTATATATGTGGTCCATTGTACCCAGGTCTCCCTTGTATAGGAGCACTTCACTCTCATTTCTTTATGCACTGAAGACGGTACGCTAAATGCTACCAAAATAGCTGTCTGCTTTCGCATTATTTTTATTTGGCGTTTTAGACGTTGTTGTTTGCCTTGTTTTTAAAAACAATTTATCTAAAATATTTCCTAACTTTTTTATTGATTATTATCAAATAATATGAATTAAAATTCAGTTATATAATCAACGTATTAATGGACACACACACAAAAAAAAATCTCTTATAAAATTATATTAAGAAAATAAAATAATGACTGTCATTTAGGTGTTAAATGATTATCTGTAGAACATTAAATGCGAAGAAAAAATATAAAATATCAGAGAATATCTCTTCTAACAGAACGCATATTTCTGGAACATATACTGTGATTATTTCTTCCACTTTTTTTTACGCCATGATAGAGAAATTGGAGGAAATTAGATGAAGAAGGAATAATTAAATTTTCTACGGAAAAAATTCCAAGACTATTTATCATTTCATAAGTATATGTTTGTCTACTTAGTAAGCTTGTAGTGTAATTAAATTAACAACAATATTTATATAAAGAGACAAAGTATCCAAACTGTTTCTGAGTCCGAAATATTTTGTCTTAATCAATTTGGATAAATTTAATTAGGTTAAATCTCATTAGAAACTTTAACATCTATAGTAAGTAAACATAAAAATGATAATAATGATGTTTCCTGCTAAGGATTTTCGTAAGCTTTCCTATTAGTCAATGAATAACTGGTTAAAATTTTTATGAATTTAAACTACTTTATATATTTAACATAGTAATATAATAGCATTATAATATTATCATTTCTAAAATAAGAATATGAATGTATTAGACGTTAATGCCTGTCTTTAATATGTAAAATGACTACCTTTAAAAATACTGAAATAACAGCAAAAAAAAGTATTAATGAAATTTTTTTTATTTATTTTGTTTAAATCGAAGATAAATAAAACAGCATACATGTTTCTGTCAAGAGAGAGAGAGAGAGAGAGAGAGAGAGAGAGAGAGAATTGTTATAAGCGTATATTGTGGCAACATATGCATTGTTTATTTTTATGTCTTCGTTTTATTTTCTCTTCTTTTTCCCCCATGATAGAGAATTTGGAGGAAATTACTTCTGACGACGAAAATATAATTAAATCTTCCCACGATGTAAATTCACGGATTATTCTTTTTTTTTTCTTTTTTTATGTTATTTGTGCTTATTTTTCTAGTTAGAAAATTTGCCGTGCAATTAAATTAGTAGCAGTTCTTATATAAGCACAAGAAATATTCGATAAGTTTTTGAATCTAGATTATTTTTTAATATTCTCTTTGTACAAAATTTTATTAGTAGAAACTCTATTTAATGTGGTGGAAAATATTTTATTATATAGAACAAAACTATAAATTATATATATATACAATTCTGAAATTTTGTACATGACGTTGTTAGGTATGAGGCATAATTTCTTGTTTGAGTTTTAGTTTTTAGGGCTGAGTAATAAATTATTTCTTATAATTCAGGAAATTTTTTCTCTTGAAATTTTTTTGTAATTTTTACAAAATTATAAAATTAGTTTGTGCATTAAAAAAAATATATCTTATATACATATAAGATGAATATTAAAAGCATTAAAATCGAATTAAAGGATTTTTGAGAACCTAAAATATATTAAATTAATAAAAATGTGATTTCACTTTTAAAACAAAATATTTAATAATAATAATTATTTTTATTATTTAAACTGGACCAATTCGGTAAAAATGAAAAGAGTCATGACTAGTCACACAAATGGACGTAAAAAAATATTCTAAGGCTCACACCGTGTTCAGTTCTACCAATTAGTTCATTTTTTTACGAATTTTTAAAATGTTTACAGACTTATGGGACACCCGGTATATATGTAATTATATGTACTAGTATCGCCCAGTGGTCAAAATGCGACCTTTTTTTTTTTTTTTTTTTGCAAAGCAAAGCGATGTAATTGCCTTCCCGTAAACGGAAATAAAATGCAACACAGTGGCGCCAATTGTTTTTCGATATGTATCCAAAGTGAATCAGCAGAGTTTTACTTAATATATTTCTGTAAGTTTGGTACACTGTGTATGCTGTGTCGTTACCGAAGTGAGAGAAAATCACAACGTGGAAGCAACCCTTGTTCGGTGATATAGCTCTAAAGCTAATCGGCACCAATTCAATCCAAGGTCTAACCCAGTATCAAGTTCGGTTAAATTAAGTCCATTTGTTCATAAAGTACAGTGTTCGAACTCAAAAAGACAGATACTTGCTAAAAATGGCCGAATTGAAATCAGAAAATCTCAAAACGTGTAACTTTATCAAAAACCGAAAATTTAATTATTTCTGAATCTTATACCTTTTCTCTTTTATGTGCAGAGGATAGAATAATAAATCCACATTTTTCAAAATAAGAAGTCAATTTCAAATAATTCTAATGCAAGGAAATCTAAAAACGCGTAAATTCATCGAAAACTGAAAATCGAAATATTTTCCGTAGCTTCTACTTTTTTCTTATACATGCAGAATCTAGTAGTAATTGCACTTTTTTAAAAAAATAAGTAGTCACTTTCAGTTAATTGAAATGCAAGGAAAACTCAAAACGCGTAAATTCATTGAAAATTGGAAATCAAAATTTTTCCAAATCTTAAACTTTCTTCTTATGTATGTAGAAGATATACGCAAGCGAAGTGTGACGTCACTGACCGTCGTTGGAGCCAAGTAAAAGATTTCCTATGTTAATCGTTCATTGGATTTTTTGTAAAAAATTATTAAAAAATTGGAGAAAATTATATCCTGATTTTAATTCCCATATTTGGGTATAATTAAAATTTGGCATCGTGCACTTGTGTTAGTCTAAGTTATTTGGTTGTCAAGTTGACAAAATTTTAATTTTAAATTTCAAAACTCTAGAAACAAGATGGAAATAGATTTGATATATGTTCGTCCTCGGTGTTTTGTGTATTAGGCGATCAAAAACGTAATACGAAAATCCACATGCCAGATGTATAATTTCGTAATGCATATATATTCTACGAAATATTGTTTCATATTATTGATTGCTCGTTATTACAATGACCATGAGTTTTGAAGGTAATTAAGTATGTTCGCCAGATAATTTGGGGATCCTTTATTATTGTTTTTTTTTTTTCCGCAGAGGACGGCAAATATCAAATCTGTCTTTTTGAAATGAATCTAATTCCATTGAAATTAAATGTTTATGTTTACATTCGGAAATGGAAGTCTGTCATTTTATTTTTCCAGAGCTATGAAATTTATTAAAATTTTAGTAATTTTACAGAAAAAAATCTAACACACACAGACTGTAACTTATATATAACTATACGGAAATATGGAGAATAAAATCGGGAGATAATTTTCCTTAATGTTAATAATAATTAAAAAAAAATCCAATGGACAATTAACGTAGGAAATTTTTTGCTTGGTCGAGAGTAAAATAAAAATCTGTATTCGAGAGTATAGTGATGCTGCTACATTATACAATTTGCTGTGTCTATGGTTTTACTTGAATTTTCAGAAATTGCCCGATTTAACAACTTTTTACTTTAGGTTTTTTTTGCAATATAAAAGAATAAGTGTATAAAATGGAAAAATGCATAGAAAATTAAAGTATTTTTAAATACCTTCTTGACATCGTGTGAAAATAATTTTTGTATTCTGCACAATCAGATAATCATACCTTTCCAGTGATACCATTTTCAACCCTCTATTCCCATAATTAATATGTCAAAAGTGTGCCACAAATTGAATGCTTGCCTTATAATATATAGATATACGAATTAGCTGATATCTACCGAGCTTAACCGCTGCTATCAGGCGTAGAATAACTGACGGATAATGTAATAACAGCAGATAAAAGAGAGCTTTTCTAGGAGAGCATGGTATCACCACTACGGCGAATAAAATGTACTGAGATATTCGTACTGCCATGGTTCACTGCATGTGCAATAATTCTGCGAAATGAGAAATACCGTCCTCCAATTCTTTGCGATGAACATTTCTTTTAAAAACAATCTTTCTTCACAGTAGTAATAATATCTCATGGTAATAATTTTATCGTCATAGTAGAAGGTAAAATTACTAAACTCATTCTGACTTTAGCTGAAAATGTTCCCCAGAGCATTCTAGATGTACCTTTAAAATGCTTGTTTCCTATCTGCCTTTAAAAGAACTGCCCTAAGCTATACAGAGATCGTATCAATAACTGTTAAAACCATTTGGTCAATCAAGAATAAAACGTTTTACATCCACACATGCAACATTTTACCATTTCATGTTGTCTTTATTCCGTTTTAACACAGGATCTTTTTCCGCATTATATGATTATTGGTTATTGCGAATTTATTATTTAATTTAATTTAATTTATTTAACATGCCATTATTTATTTTTAAGGCATGTGAAGTTAACCCCGAATCTTAGCATCAAAATTACGAGCAAATTCAACAAAAGACAATTTTAGTAGAGCAGTAAGAGGGATTATGTGTTTTCGATATCTGTACAACAACTCTGATTTTGCAACCGATCTCTCTTCTACCGAACCAGCAGTTCCACGAGTTTGATCACATTATCTTTAGCAGATTCAGTAGATCTTCAAATTTCATTAGATATATGGCGAATTGAAACTACTCTTCCACTTAAAAAATACGTTTATTACGTTTATCACACTTCAGTACATAAACATTTTTTTTTTCAAGAATTATCCGTAATGTCCGTTCGAGAAAAATTTAAATCTTACACATAAATTAATCTAGTCCCGTAATTAATGAATTCGAATATCAATTGTAATTTATTCGCTCGTAATAAGTTAACTAAAACGGAAAATGTTTTATTGGTCCTATAATTATAAACATCTAAAAGCGCGAAGAAAAATGTTTTTAAAATTGTTGTTTATTAATATTGTTTTATATCTCAAAAATGATAACAATTTTGGTTTTTAGAATACTAAGTACATTAAGTGAGCTTAACATAATTTCACTTATAACTATTTTTATATAAGTTATTTCAAAACATCCAGTGTCCTTGTGTGGATGAAGAAATATATTTTGTTAACATCTAATAAACCAAACAATGTTTGCTAGTATTTTTATTTATTTATTTATTTATTTATTTGTTTTATTTTTAGTATTAGTCATTCCATTTCTTTTAGTTTTGCGTACTGTATTCTGTAAATTTGTTGCATGTTAATCTATTAATTTTTTATTCATTACAAAGCGTAATGAATCTAAAAATTAATTTTCATTCACATTTTAAAATGATTATAATATATATATATATATATATATATATATATATATATATATTTCAATTAATTATGATGTTTATATTTACAATTATTTAACGCTTTTAGGAAAATTGAAAAAGAAAAGAAAAGAAAAGAAAAGAAAAAAGAAGAAAAAAAAATTTATGTTTAAAACTTTCTCTCTCTCTCTCTCTCTCTCTCTCTCTCTCTCTCTCTATATATATATATATATATATATATATATATATATATATATATATATATATATATACATATATATATATATAAACCAATTTCTTTTAAATGGTTATTATATATATGTTATTTTTTAATATTAAAAGTAAAACACGATTTTTTAAAAGTAAATACACTTTCTATAATAAAGGAGAAAAAAATCTTATAAAAAAATTTATCTTAAAAAAAAAAAAAAAAAAAAACTTTATTCAAATGGAATATTTACAGATCACTAGTTATTGAATTCTATCAATAACCTTAAAAATCCCTTTCACTAAAGAATTTTTAAAAAGAAATTGATTAAATATTCTTTTGAGAACTACTCTTTAAATGTTAATAATTTACGAGTTATCAATTACATAATTTTCCTTTATTAGTTTAATTCAGCAAACATTTCTTTAAAAAGATATTTTCAGAAAAAGAAATTCCTTGAGAATTTTTATCTGAATTACTTCCTCTTTAAAATTCAATTCATTAATTTATTAATAAAGGCTATTAAAGAAAGAAATGTTTGACTGAATATTTTAATGATTTACGAATGTGATATATGTAATTTTATTAAATAACTAGTGATTATTTATCAACAGCAAATTTTAATATGATATTTTTATTATTTTTATAATTCACACAAAGCCATTTTTATACTGTTAAAATATTAGAATAATATCATTAACATGCTTTTTTGACAGTAAAATGTCTGTTTGTGACGCGAATTTTTAAGGACGCGTTTTTGCTGTAATTGTGAGTTTTAAGGCCCCTTTAATCCCAAGAGCCAGGTTTTTATTGGTTGATCTGTGTGCCTGTGTGCGTGTACGTTATTGTCATATCACAAAAACAGATATATAATATCTGCATCTTATGAGAAAATTATTTAAAACTTTATACTGAATTTTGAAAAATTGCTCGTGTACAGGGATCTACAAATTAATTTCATCAATTTACGTTTATAAGGAAATTTCCCTTTGAGATCTGTAGAGTCTTTAAATTGTACTAAACATAATTAAATTAGCATAAAATATGTATAAGCGTAAAAACATGTGTATATAGGATTTGATGTAAAACGCATTCACAATTTATCTACAAGCCATATAAAAGAATCCTTATTTTTACGAATTTCTAAATAATAGTTGTTATTTTTATGTAATTTCAACCGAAAAGGGTTATTCACGGAATAAAATATTTATTTTATGCATCTCTAGCTTCTTTTGGCGTTAAATTAGCTAATCTTCCTTTTTAAAAATTCCGTTAAAAAGCTTCTCCATGGCAGATAATGCCCTTGGCGACAAATCTGGCGAATTAATCGCTTTTCGGAACTTTTTCCATAACTTTGAAGAGAAAATTCTTATAATCGATATATAGATTATCTAACCTCTAACTCGAATCCTTCGAAAGTTACTGGAAGATTCTTGATTTATATGAGGCTATAAAAGAGATCTTGTTCTGACCATCTGGTCAGTTTCACACCAAGCGGCTTGACATTAGAAGCTATCTGACTAGGTCTCTGCCGTTGTTTGATTACAGCTAATTGTGGTGTGTTAATGATACGGTAGAATTTATCTTGTGATTTGGTACTGTCAGCTGTTGTTTAAGCTGTGTTTTCAGGTGAAACTGGAGTTGATACTTGGTGTAAAGACTTGTAATCTTATGGAATAATCTGTAAATAAACATTTAAGCCTCTGCAATGTTCGTCTTTCATTCACAGAAATTCACAAACCCCGAGTACGCAACAGGATATATTAGGACTGCAGTTGGAAATTGCTTGAAGGGTATTTCATGTGGTGTTAAGATTTTTCTTACTGTGATGATTTTAAGTGATCTATTCTATGTATTATAAGTTTACGATATGCTTTAAGCGTGCAGTTTGAATTCAATATACAGAGGTACATTACTTTAGTAGAATATGTTTAAAAGAGTTGTGTATGTTAAAATTATATTTAAAAAAAAACTAGAAATATTAAATGTTTAATGAAAGTAGCAAAAATATACAAACATAATATTATTCACACATTTTGAGATTTCCCATTCCGGATGTATAGTGAGATTTTAAACCCACACGACCTCATCCTAGAACAATATATTTTAAAGAACATGGAAGTAAAATACGCTAAATGATAAACGATATAAATGTTGAATATATTCTAATTTTTTATTTATTTATTTACATTTTTTTTCACTTTAAACGTATTTAGAAATAAATGTCTAATCACGCTGAAAAATTTCTATGATGAAAATATATTATTTTATTTTTTTACAATTACTAGGCAGAAAATGTTTATTTTTTATAACTGAAAAAAAAAGTTAAACTACTTCTGCAACATATAAAGATACAGTTGTTTCTTACTCTTGTAGTTAATGGCTCATAAAACTCTTTCCAGAAAGGTGACATTTTTATATTTTCGTAATACAAGATTTTTATGGTCTACAGCAGATTGCTTTTAAACAAACGTAATACTTGGTATTTGGATTGTTTGAAATATTGCTTTAAATATTGTATCATTTGCAGGAAGCGATACTCTTTTTATAATAAAACATTTCTCAAAAAATGAAACATTTTAATTCAGGTTGAAATTAATTGCATTGTTATTTGCAAAAACTTTATTACCATTGGAAAACTAACAATTTTTTAAATAGAATTTTATTAAGAAAAATGACTTTTAATGATACATTCTTCTTCTTATTATTATCATCATCATCATCATTATTATTATTATAAGGAAATTATTTTTAGAAACGAATGATTTTACACTTGTTGAAAATATCTAGATAACAAAGATTTAGCTGTAACACTGAAAAAAAAAAAAAAAAAAAAAAAAAACAGTACATTAAACTGTGTGAGACTGCATCAGAATTGTATAAAATTATTTTTCGTTACAAAAGAACAATTTGATAAATATGCAAATCAAATTCAAAACGATAATATGGAGAACCGTAAGTATAATAAAATTTTTGAGACAGTGTGAGACGACAGGATAAAAAAATTACCGGCTAAATATTTAAATGTTAATTTTTTTTATGGCCGCAAAGATATTTCGTGGCAAAAATAGCAATTTAGCTGTCGTAGAATAAATTTTGAAGAGAGAAAAATTCAGTCGATGCGGGAAAATAACCGCGCTTCCATTTTCTAAAATTTTAAAGTCAATTTAATTAAAATGCATGCCTCCAACAACTAAATTTAGCGGATGAAAGCTCCATCTCATACAACAGTGTTTAGATGGTTTAAAGAATTTTACAGAGGTCAAAGTTTTCTTATGTATGAAGGACACATAGAAAGACTAGTTATGGCCCCAGAAATGTGTCATCATATAAAAAGTAACAATCGATAATGATTTCTGCACTTATCAAATGACACAAAATAAACTTAACAATGGATCTGCAGCTATACAATTATTCTTGATAAAATGCATATGAAAAATTAATTTGTCGTTGAATACACCATAATTTCACAGAACACTGAAAAGCATCCCGTGTCAAAATCTGTAAAGAAACCCATCAATTACATAATGATAGTGGACACCATTTTGTAATGAAACAAATGTTCCATTTTTCGACATTTCGGCACATTAAGAAAGTAAACTATGAACGTTTTAAGATGATCCTAAATCAACGATAATGAAAAGACATTGGTGGATGAAAAAAAGAAAAAAAAGAAATGTATGTTTTTTTCTTTAGAAGTGCAGGAATAGTCAACGCTAAAGGAACAGAATGATGTTACAGCTAATTGGTTTACCAAAAAGTGTTTTCCATAAAAGTTTAATAAATGAATGTAATGAGGCTGATGCTTTATAATGGTAATGATTTTTCTCATACGAAAAATTGGCAGTTGCATTTTTTAAAAAAAGAAAAGTTCGTCAAAATAATAGAATATCCCTAATTTTTCTATTTATGTTTTTTACTATTTTATAACTTATAGAAAGATTTATGTGGACACAAAATGAAATTTATAAGGCTACAGAAACACCAATGCTAAGATTTGGGAAGTTTTAATTTGCATCACTTAATCATATCAAAAAGTTCCACATTAACTATTGTATCTGAATTAAAAATGTCAAAAAAAAAAAAAAAAAAAAAAAAAAAGAAAAATCATACTGAAAGTTTATGTATAATTTTTTATACAATTTATTTATAAAATATTTTATGTTATTTCTTTTTACTTATTTATTTCTTTTTATTTATTTATTTAATGAAAAACACGTATAACATTGAAAAGAAAGAAAAGTCGCAGTATAAGAACATATAAATTTTATTACAACTCATTAAAATAACTTGATTATTATCATTTATTATTATTACTATTATTATTATTATTTTAATTAGAATTAAGATGGAGAAAAAATTATATTAAATAATTTTCAGAAATTTGAATTGAAACACACCTAAGATAAAAGAAACAAATTCTGTAATGTTTTTTTGTTTAATTTGAGCATGGAAAAAAATAGTTAAATATAAGCAATAATTCATAAAAAAATTTATCGTTCTTTATTATTACACTGTTGTAGTTAAAAAAAGAAAAAAGAATCCATTTTCGCTTAAAAATATTTCATTTCATTTAGATTTTAAATTTATTTCTTATATGTTTCTCAGGAAAAAGTTTCGGTTTTTATCAAATCGAAATAATTTAATAGTTACTTTAACTTTTTAACTAAAAGCATAGTTGAGAATTTAATTTTTTTTTTTTTTTAAATCTTGTTAAGTTAGTTTTTATTTAATAAATGTTGCATGGAAATTTAAGAAAACAGAAAATGTTTTAATGCAATTGTCTTGGTCGCGTCGAAGCGTATTTAGTTTAATTAAAAAAAATTGTCTACATTTTTTTTCTTTAATAAAATCTGTTTATTTTCTTTACAATTAATTTTTTTATATTAAATTGCATAATAAATTTTGCATTTGTAATGCAAAATTTAATTTTTGCAATGGAAATGCTGCAACGTACAAAAGAATACTCCTTTTATAAAAAAAAAAAAAATAAATAAATAAAAAGCATAATATAAAAAAGATTTTACTTTTTCCACAAATGCAAAATATTTTTTTTCATAATTAAAAATAGAAAGCAAGCTAAATTAAATGATTAAGTAATGCTAAAATTGGTTTAAATCTTATTATAAAATGTATGAATCAGATTAAAGCCAGATTAAAAAATGAATAGATGTCTTTTACATCTATATGCAAGGTGTGTGTAAAAAATTTGTACGTAATAAAAAAAAAGAAAAGGAAGGAAGAGGAAAAGAGAGAAACATATTAGAAGAACGGAGCCACACAGGAGCAAATAGAGTGGTCGCATCGTCTAACTGCCGGTAACATTACAACTTTAAAGCACAGTTTCTTGCTGAGACCAAATGAATTGAAGTTGTGGGAAATCTCGTGTTCGTTATATAAAGTCTATCACCGTTTCTGTCAATTCGTGAAAAAATTTAATGTTCATAATATTCTCATCTACACTGTGAAACGAGATTTCGCATGCTTTCCGTTCAAAACGTCTCAACAAGAAATTTTACTTTAAAGTTTTAATTTCACCGACAAATAGTGTTTTCTATCTTGTCAGTATTTATGAATAAAGAATAAATGGCCAGCCCTTTCAGTAACTTGCATCAATTTGAATAGCAATTACATAACATTTAACAAAGAAACATGCTATTTCCAATGAGATCTATATAATATTAAAAAATGCATACAAAATATACTTTTTCAGGCTAACGAATTTCTTAATGTTTGCTATTATTAACTGCGCAACTGGTTTAAAAATATTATGAATTAAAATATAATTATATATTCAACATAGCTAGTGTAAAATTACAAAAAATGTAGAATTTAATGTCTGTCATTGGTATTTAAATAGTTTACTTAAATTTTAATAAAGAGCAGTCGAATAGGAAAAAAAAAAAAAAGAAAATCTGGTGTGAAACAACTACACAACTTAAATTACCTACTATTAGACTTTTTATGTGCATTTTTAAGAGATAATGTGTTTAGAAGACAGAGAATTCAACCGTAAAAGCTGGACACCTAACAATTTTCCGATAAGAGAAAGCTGGTACCGAGTATTCATAGCAAGTTAAAAAAAAAAAAAAAAAAAAAAAAAAAAAAAAAATCGGCAAAGCCATTTTTTCAATCACCCATTTCCGAGATCTAAAACTGACCTACCAAATCAGGATGTCTCCTATTTCTCCTATAATAAACGCGCAATACATGTGAAAGTGAAAGGACATGTAAAAAGAGTTTATGTAACATTTTTTTAGAAAATCTTTAGAACACTTTTTGAGGTACCTATTTTTACCAAAACCTGGCATACTCAGTTGTTGACCGGAAAAAAATAATTACATACAAAGAGATATCTAAAAGTAGGTTAATATAGCGAGATAAAAAAAAAAAAAAATACGTGCAGCTGTTTTTAAAGGAACACATTTGCAAGATCTGAAATTTAGATATTTATTCAGGACGCCTATCAATTTTCCTGAACTAACCACTAATTCATACGAAAGGACATCTAATAGAGTGTTTATTTAGCATTTCTGAAAAAAACAGTTACAGTCATTTTTGAAATACAAGATAATATTTCACTTCCGGATGCTGATCTCCCACTTCCAGTATTCCAATTTTCACCAACTGTTGAAAAAATATTCTGTACACCAGATCTGTCTCAATTCTGAAATTTCATATTTCTATCTTTATTAGTTTCGGCAATATGATAGTCAGACGATTCCCCAATTACACACACACGCATGCACACTGACCAATTGCTAAAAAACACAATTATCGACTCATGAGACCTTAAAACCTGTAAATCAGGGGAAAATTGGAAATAGAATTTTTGGACCGATTACATTGCTTCATTACCTACGGTAGCCGGGTAGTGGAATTAAAAAAAATAACTTTTAATATGAAATATGACATAAAAAAAACTTTCATCTAAATTTCACTATAATTTTCTTTTCTTCTTTAAAAAGAAGAAAGTGAAAATTATAATTCTTGTAATGAAATGTATATTGTAGCAACATATATATTATGTCTTTCTGTTTCATGCAATTTCTCTTTTTTCTTTTACGATTGAAGACATATTTAAAACGTTGAACAAACTTATTAAGTTAAAATAATCAAATTTCCTTCCAAAATAAATTATTAAGTATTTCGCCCTTTTTTTTTTACTTGCATTACCCGACTACAGTTGGTAATAGAATTATTCTATTCGATCCAAAAATTAGATGCCGTGTTTTTACCTGTTTTACATGTTTTAAGGCCTCCTGAGCCCCAAAAAGTGTTCTTGGCAATTGGTCAGTGTATGTTGTATGGTGTATGTTTGTGGGAAATCTTCTGACTATTATATCTCCGAAACTAATAAAGATAGGACTACGAAACTTTTGAATTGAGACAGGTCTGGTGTACAGATGAATTTTCCCAAATTTTGGTGAAAATTGAAAAACCGGATGTGGGACCGTAAGACCGTATCCCAAAAACTGCGCCAACGATTTTCTTCAAATTTGCTATATAAACACTCTATTAGATGTCCTTTCGAATGATATAATTGGTTATAGTTCAGAAAAATTTATAGGCGTCCTATATAGATAGCTCAATTTCAGGTCTCGCAAGTGCGTTCTTTAAAAACGGTTGTACGGATTTTTTTTCAAACGCGCCATATTAACTTCCTTTTAAATATCTTTTATCTGTTATAATTATTTTCCGGTCAATAATTGAGTAAGCCAAGTATTAGTAAAAGTTGGTACCTCAAAAACGACTCTAACGATTATCTTGATATCTGTTACATAAATCCTTTTTAGACATATTCCTTCTCATATATTACGTTGTTTCATTAATCCATTTTATACACCCTTTCTCATGTGTGTATTACGTGGTTATTACAGGAAAATTAATAGTCATCTTGGTTAGGTAGGGCAGTTTTAGATCTCGGAAATTGATGTTTCAAAAAATGACTATCTTTTTTTCTTTTAACTTGCTATGTAAATTCTCTTTTATATGTCTTTATATATATATATATATATATATATATATATGTCAGTTTTCTCTCATAAGAAATTTCTTAGGTGTCTACTTCGTTAGACCAGTTTTATGTTTTCTGATCACATTGTTTCTAGAAAATGCATATGTTACTTATAATAGTGGGTAATGGCAGTCGTGTTGTTGTTTCACGTCAGATTTTTTTTTTTTTTTTTATTGTTATTTATTTATTTAGGAAATATGTTATGCAATTAAATAAAAAACTATGTTTATTCAAAGATACAAAATAACGAAATAGGTTTCAAGTATGAATTGTTTTCTCCCAATCAGTTTTGATAAATTAAATTTGAATATGTATCTAACTTGAAATGCAAGCATCTATCTTCTATCTGTCTATACATATAACAAAATAAGATATTTGAGTGTGTGTGTGTGTGTGTCATTGTGTATATATGTCCGGAGTACTTTAGAAAAACGCCTGATTGCAGAGCTACACAAATTCGCATGGAGGTTCGTAATTTCCCCTCTTTTTCCTCGAAGCCCGATTTTCGAATTTTTGATTAGTTTTCATAATTAGAAGGTTTTTACTATTCTTTCATTTTTTTTATTGGATTTGTCACAGTTTTTCCGTGTCACGCTAAAAAACAAGGTGTTTTCATTTGAAAGTAAATGTGAGGTATTCCTTATGTTGGTCAATGGTTCAGTCGGTTAAAGCGTCAAGTTGTTAATGCGATTGTCGTGGCTTCGATACTCGGTGGCGGATGTGTTAGCATTTTGAAGATAATTAATAGATAAGTTGTCAATTGTAAAAGAAAATATTTCAGTGTCTATACAGTATCCTAAGAAATAATGATTATATTTTTTAAAAGCTTTCTGTTAGTTGCTAAAAGGCCAAATATATATATATATATATATATATATATAAATAAATAAAAATTTAGTGTGAAAAAAAAAGCACTGGAGCCCTAAAAATCATAAAATAAGTATTTATTCTATGATTATTGGTAAGTTTTTTTGGCAACAATCATAAATTTAAATGTCCAATTTTGAAATTAATTTCAGATTTAAATTAATTTTAAAAAATTTAACCAAAACTTCGTTACAAATAAGGTAACAAATGAAAGGAGAAAATTTTCCTAATCTGTTGGAGTAAACAGCTTATCGGTCGGACAATTAGAATTTTTTAAATTCACTAATATATGAAAATTGGATGGCAACTTGCTATACAGAGGAGTACGAACCAGAATCGTTATCTCTCTTGCAAATTTTATATATAGATTATAATAGGATTAGAAAATAAGGCCCGCCATTTATATGTAAAATTATTATTATTAAAATATTTAATATAAATTAAAACAATAAAATAGTACCTAGAAAAGATTTTTAATGTTATATGAGAAATTAGAAAATAAGTAAAGCAATTTTGAGGGTGATAATAATAATAATAATAATAATAATAATAAATAAATAAAAATGAAAACGTTCTTGTAACAGAACGCATATTTTTGCAACATGTGTTATGATTGTTTATTTCATTTTCCCCCGATCACAACGGAGAAATTGGAAGAAATTATTACCATACGACGCTGAAGAAATAATTAAATTTTCTTGCGAAGTAAATTTACGAGTATTAATCATTTTTATTGGTATCTGTGTGTCGACTTAGTAAACTTGCTATGTAATTAGATTATAGTAATATTTATATAAAGAGACAAAATATTCAAATTGTTTCTGGGACGGAATTGTTTACTCCTAATCAGTTTGGATAAATTAGATTAGGCTATATCTCGTTTGGAACATTAACACCGATAGTAAATAAACGTTTAAAGTGATATTTCACGCTAAAGTTTTTCATAATGTTTCCTATTAATCAATACATGTCTGTTCGTAAAATACTATGAATGTCAGATTTATACAATGTACTTAAGGGGATAGAATACTTTTAAAAATGGGAAAATGAAGAAGTTTTAGACCAACTTTCAGAATTTGAATGAAAAAGAATTAATGTATATACAAAGAAACTTGTTTTTGTGTTAACTAATATGACATTACTCTATTGATTAAAAATATTATTTATGTTTACTTTAAAATAGAAAATTATTTTATTGCAGATTATTTTTTAGAAAATTAAAAAATTCTTTCTCACTGCACGCATGATATTTCAAAAAGTGTTTGAGATACAAACTTAAAATGTTTCTTAACCATACCTTTTGACGCAATGAAGAAAATGAACTAAAAACAAGAAATTCTGTTTAATTTAAAAAAAAAAAAAAAAAAAAAAAAAAAAAAAAACAAGTTAGCTTTTATATAACTCTTTATTTTTTGGGCATTATTTCTTAAACTTACATTTTAATATATTTCAGGAAAAGTGGCAAAAAAGCAGCCACTATGAGTCTCAAGGTTATTATTATGCTGCAAAATAGTAGCAAGTAAATTGTAAGGGTTTACTCACCCCTGACGACTAACTGAAAATTCCAATTTTCAGGCTTTAAAATTCAATGCCATAAATATTTTTAAGAAATTTGTCAATTTCCTAGCGTGGAGAAAATATTTCATATTAATAAAGAAACAGGCAGGTTCTAGTCCATGAATGCAATTTATTTAGCATAACTTAACGAAATAGTGCAACAAAACATTGATTTCAAGGAATATTCTCGAATCTTAAGCGCTTATCAGACACGGCAACTCTTGAAACAACCAATTTTTGAACTGACTTTAGCACCGATTTTCCCTCGACGAAAACACCGTAGAGGTTATAACAGACGGATGAAAAGTTGGATGAAAGAAGGCTACTTTTGACGCTTATCACTTTTCTTGGGGAGAATAAAATGTGCAATGATTAGCGTTAAATTTCGCTTTCGTTTGTGTAAAATATCGCACTATTATTTCTGCTTTAATCTTTGTTACAACTATTGTCACATCGCCATACGAAAATAAAAACGATACGTTAAATTTCGTTTCGTAAATATCGCACTATTATTTCTACTTTAATCTTTGTTACAACTATTGTCACATCGCCATACGAAAAAAAAAATTATACAGACACGACATTATTTCATTATTTAAAACATGAAAATCTGACATTGACAGATTTTAATTTAGTGCCAGAGGCCTACTGCTAAACTTGTTAATATCGCCAAATTCTTCTTTAGTTAATTCGTGACGATCTATATTCCATGATAAAGTTTTCATTAAATCAAACCAATGTGTTTCAGCTGCAGATACTGTAACAAATAACGTTGAAAGTCCAAACTGTCTTACAGCCGCAAAACAACGTTTTTTCTCTTTTTCCCAATGAGGGGGAGGTGTGCCTTGGGGGGACTCATGTCAAAGGTGTGCCTTGGGGGGGGGACTCATGTCAAAGTTCGGCCTTGGGGGGACTCATGTCAAAGTTGGGCCTGGGGGGGGGGACTCATGTCAAAGTTGGGCCTTGGGGGGACTCATGTCAAAGTTGTACCTTGGGGGGGACTCATGTCAAAGTTGGGCCTGGGGGGGGGACTCATGTCAAAGTTGTGCCTTGGGGGGACTTCATTCAATAAATCCCCATTCAATAAACCGACTGAAATAGGCCCTTAGCACTATTAAGAGTGACGTATAAAAATTCGACAACGCTGTACCGACTGAAATAGGGGTACCTTGGGGGGGACTCATGTCAAAGTTGGGACTGGGGGGGACTCATCTCAAAGTTGTGCCTTGGGGGGACTTCATTCAATAAATCCCCATTCAATAAACCGACTGAAATAGGCCCTTAGCACTATTAAGAGTGATGTATAAAAATTCGACAACGCTGTACCGACTGAAATAGGCCTCTAGCACTAAAAAAAAAAAAAAAAAAAAAAAAAACGGTTGTGGAAATATAAAAATTTTAATGGTAGGTTCATATTTCATATTTAATGATTAATTAAACTCCATATTATTAAAATTAAAAAAAAAAAATCTTTTAGTTCAGATTCTTAATTTTAATGTTTTGTTTCACTTAATGTAAAAATTGTATGGATAAAGGAAATTGTGATTGAGATATCCTGCTCGCAGTGGGAAAGCACCCTTGAATTAAATATATATATATATATATAATCTGTAATAAAAAAAAAATTTCTATTTTAAAGTAAACCAAAATAATATTTTTAATCAATAGTGTAATGTCATAGTTATTAACACAGACACACAAAAAAAAAAGTTTGTACATGCATTCATTCTTTTTTTAGATAAATCTGAAAGTTGATCGAAAATTTCTTTATTTTCTCATTTTTATAAGTAGGCTGTCTCCCTAACAATAGCTGTACCCAGCCAACTTTTGCTGTGGCTCGTTTATTGAATGCATACTTATGTTTAATTAAATTCTTAAAATTCCATATCACTCATTAATAAAAAAAATCTAAAAAACAATTAATAAAAAAGAAATAAAATGTCAATGAAATCAATCGAAAATTCGATTTGGGTTTTCGTTGCTTTCAGTTACAGCTTTCTCGCCTGACCCACGTTCAACATTTTACACAAAAGTGAGCGTAGAAACAAAAGTTTTAAACACGAACCTTGATCGGGTCACCAATAACTTCAGCCGTGTCTTTCCCGTCTATACTATGTCGGGTCCCAGCACTGACTGTGTACAGTAACAGCATACCCACGCGCTTTGCAAGCACCCTCCTCTATCTGCCTATTTAAACTGTACTGGCACAAAAATAAGTTCAATTAATACCCATATCCAAAAACTAACTCACATGCCAAAAACACTTTTCTGATGAATTTGTAACAAAGTTACAGTTGGAAACGTAAATTTAAAACTCTCCATCCCGCTGTAAAGCGAAAAGGGGGAAATTTTGAAAAATCTCCGTAAACTGTGTGTTGGGTACACACAAAATAGCTCCCTCCTCAGATAATTTGGAGCAGAGTTACGTTTAAAAATATAATTTTTATCCGCTGCCTCAAAGGGAAGAAGGGGGGGGGGATTTCCTAAATTATTTTCATAATGTGTGTTGGGTACACTTAACCAACCGGCACAACAAAAATCCAGTTCACGGGTAAATTTGGGGAAGACCAACGCTTGGAAACGTGTTTTTTTTTTTTTCACCCTCCTCGCCCCTGAAAAAAGCAACGGTAGAAAAATTATTTCAAATCCGCATATAAAAAAGCAAACACGCATTCGAATGCAATGCTGTGTTGAAATATTAAAGCAATTGGTGAATAATTTTTGAAATTTCAAGATTTTAAACAATTCATCTTGTGATTTTTTTATTTGTTCCCCTTTCGCCCAAAAGGGATGAAGGGAAGGAATTTTGCAAAACCACAAATATAGAAGAGCACGTGTATTCGAATGCAACATTTGTGATATCTGAGCGCTTGCCTCGGCTATCTCAGACCCCATTTTAAACTTAATTTAAGGAATTAGTTAAAAAGACTCTTTAGATTAAAATAAAAGGAATAATTTATTTCACCTTGAAATATTGGGAGGTATGACTCGTGGAAAACTTATTGCTTAATTAGATAAATAAATTAAATAAATATAAAGGTATGAAAATGATCTCTCACCACTTGTGATAAACTTGTAAAAGCAGATTCCTTAGCTCTCAGGAGGTAATTGATTATAAGCCCCTTTAATCAGACGAAGCTCACACCCTCTACACATCTTAATCCAATTCTTTATACTAATGCTTCACTAGATTCTCTCAGAACACTATCATATAATCACTACTTCTCTATACTCTATCAACAACACTGTCTCGTAATCTTCAAGCCACCACACAAAACTACCTCGTAGTATGTACGCCACTAACATAACACCATCTCTTAACACACTTCACTTATTTAACTATCTTGAACCGACAACCTTCATCACTTCTATTCCCTAACTTCAATAACTGATCATATTCATACACTTTACGTAATCTGCGCGAGTACTCTTTTCCTTTTATTGGCTATATGCCACCGTAAACTCATTCCAACTCCAATCTATTACATCACTCTGTGCCAGACTTTGCGTTTTCAATCTCCGATCAACCTTCCTTCACAAGTGGCTACATCAATTTATCCTAACTCGCCACCAAAAATCTTAATTTCCTGCAGCGACATTCTTTTGACTCAACTTCCTTTACCTCACAACCCCCCCCCCTTGTTAAAAATTAAAACTTTGACGGAAAACACCGAACGGATTTAAACGGGGAAGTTTAAAGTTGCATAATCTTTTTCAGTGGTATTTTTTTTTCACTACCTAACAATCCAATGTAAATAGAAGTATCTCCTATTTAAAAGCAACATTTACTCAAAAAAGAAAAAAAAAAACTTTTTTCTGTTTTATTAAGAAGCACGTTTTAGAAAGGAGGTGAAAAACTTAAATGAATAAGCAGTGAAAAAAAAAAAAAAAAAAAAAAAAAAAAATAAGACTGCTATTTAACATAATAGGGTGAATAATTTAAGGAACAACAACAAAAAAAAAAAAAAAAAAAAAAAAAAAAAATAGCGGCGTTTTCTCAGAGAAAAACTGTTTGTCAGCGAATTAAAGAAAATAATCTGGTGTGTCACTCACACGACTTTCTCTTACCCTGAAATTTAATACTATAAATACAGGTTGCAGATTAAAAGGTAAGATAACGAGTACTGTCATGTAAACCTGTGTTGAACAATTCATATTAGGCTTCTGAAGAGTTTTATATGATAATTAGTTCTGCATGAGGGGCGCGCCCCCCGTTTAATTAATGCACCTACATTTATATAGAATTTAATTCGGTTATTAAAAAATAATTCTGTTTTTAAAAAATAATTTATTAAAATTATTATTTAAAAAAATTATCTTTTATGATAATGCAGACGATTTCCATCTTAGAGAAGTATTATAACACCAGATATAAAAAAAAAGTCCATTTTATTCTCAATATTTAAAAAAGAAAATACGATTTTTTTTTCTAAGTTTTTTTTCGTTAAAAGTAAAAAAAAATCGATAACTTTGTTTTAAATTATCGCAGATCGATGGTTCAACCATTCGTTTTAAAGGTATTAGCGAGCTCTTTTGAACGATACCCATCATGAAAATTTACTCCCCTCGAGGGGGGACTTCCCCCCAAGGGGGGAGACGACGCTTCTACATACACAAAAAAATTTTCCCAGTTAACTATCTCTATTACAAAAAATATATATTCCTTTCATTTGGTTTAGTGCAGTCTATAGACGTTAAACTCTACTTATCTGCAATTTCCCCCCATAGACGTAATGTATTAGAATTCTCTTCATTGTCCCTGTATACGAACCATTTGCTTGATCTTAACGAAAAGCTTTCTGTAGCATCCGTATATGATAAACATTTAGAATACCAAGTTTGAACTTTCTGCGATAATTTGTTTTTGAGATATGCTGATAACAGACAGACACACACACAGACATACAGACACACACACAGACATACAGACACACACACAGACTTACAGACACACATACATACACACAGACCATTTGCTGAAAACATGATTTTCGTATTCAGGGGACCTCAAAACGTGTAAATATAACAAAATCTTGCGTTCGAAAATTTGACCCAAAAACAATACTTTCTCTACCTTATGGGTAAGAGAAAGGAAAAAAAAATATATATATATATATTTAGAATAGTGCAGTTTGTTTACTAACAAAAACTCCTAAAACGGAAATAAAGTACTAAGTTTTTCATTAAGAATTATAGAACTGGATTTTACTGTCAATTGAATTTAAAGTTTCTAAGACATGGTCAATATTGTGACGAGATATGTCCATAAGCGTGAAGGTGTCGTCAACGTAGCGGGTCCAGAAAGGAAAAGATATTGTCTTTAAAAGCTTACCGCTACGTTGACGACACCTTCACGCTTATCGACATATCTCGTCACAATATTGACCATGTCTTAGAAACTTTAAATTCAATTGACAGTAAAATCCAGTTTACATATGAAATAGAAAACAATGGCTCCCTTCCATTTCTTGATACTCTCGTCTCTCGCACTGTAAATGGATTTTCAACCACCGTCTATAGTAAAAATTTTGCAGTCTCCCTTTCTCTCCATGCGCGTTCATGTCACCCACATAACCAAAAAATGGCTGTTTTCTATACTTTTGTAAACCGTGTCTTTAATATTTGTTCAAATCCTATTTTATTAAAATCTGAAATTAAATACCTAAAAGCCATTGCAATTGACAGAGGTTATGACCCTTCCATTATAGACAATGCCATCCAAAAATTACAACTCCCTCGTATTTCATCTACTAAATAAGTCTCTTCTAATATCAGTATTGTTTTACCCTATTTTCCTAAATCGAGTCAAACCATAGCTAAAATTCTCAAACAATATGATTTTAAAATAATATTTTCGTCTTCCAATAAACTCACCTTTTCTCAGTTAAAAGATCCCATTGATATGCATAATTCTTGGGGTATTTATAGTATTTCCTGTCAGTGTGGCTTATCAAATATTGGCCTAACTAAACGGAGTCTTAAATTTCGTGTAAAAGAACATATGAATTGCGTCCGCAAACAAGAAACCAATAAATCGGCTATTTCTAAACATTGCTATGAGGAAAATCATAATTTTCAGCTAAAATAATTTGCAGACCTAAATCCATTCATGAACTCGATTCCTTTGAAGCTTTTCATATTTATAAAAATTTTAAAAACCTTATAAATTGTGATTTCGCTGTTCCCTATTTGTCTGATTGTTGGAAATTTTACATTCAGTCCACATTATCTTAATTTTTCTATTGTTCACACAGTTAACATTCCTAAATTCCTATTGGCCACACTCCCCACCTTTCCCGTAATCCTATTGGGTGTGCTAAATTCGGCCCCTCTCCTATATATACGTGCAATTATCCAGTTTCAGAATTCTTTTTGCACTGAAGACGGTTCGCTTAAGGCTACCGAAACAACTGTATGCATCTCAAATATTTTTTTTTGGCGTTTCTGACGTAGTAGTTTATTCAGGATTTAATATTCCAACGCCAAGTCACCTGTTATTACTAGATAGCTTCTCCTATTCTGTTTGAATAAAACTGGTTTAGGAAATATCCCATTAGAATTAGTGACACATTTTTATAATATTGACCACTTCTATAACATTCATTTGTATAACGCAAATCTGAAATTTTGTGCATGACTTTTTTATGCATGTTTGTCGTTATGGTATGAGGCATAATTTACTCTTTGAAATTCTTCTGTCAATTGGATTTGCGCAAAAATTTAATTTTTATAAATTTTAACTACAATATTTTGATCTTTTTTTTTTTTTTTTTTTTTTTTTTTTTTTTTGTAGAGTTTACAAAATTCTGTATCTATTATATATGTTCTTACGCATGACGTTGTTATGGTATTAGGCATAATTTAGTTTTTGAAATTCTTCTTTCAATGGGATCTGCGTAAAAATTTAATTTTTTATAAATCTTGAATTACAATCTATTAGGAAATGTATATATACATATAAGATCAATACTAAAGGAATTTCGAACTAAAGGTTTTTTGTACATTCTTTGTATATGAAAGTAATAATATCCTGTTGATTTCCTATTAACAACTTTATTAAAATTTTGAAACAAACCAATTTTAACAAATATTTAAACTGACATGCCTTTTATAATGAAAATGTGAGGAACCGTGACTAGATAAACAAATAACCGTAGAAAAAAATTAAATATTGTCCCTTTTGAAAAATTGCTTTGTGAATTTAAACCCTTTGCCGGTGTTATTTAATTTCACTCCTCTTGTCAGTGTTGGACTTTTTTATTCAATATGCACCACTAAATTTTAACAGTACAGGATGCCTAATCACTTCGAAGATTATTCGTCCATTACGTATTATATCAAATATTCCTCCTCAAATTTATTGTTGATAGTTGAACAACAGAGTCAGTAAATTTGGAACAATGTTTAGAGCACTTTAGAGCTTTAGGGATTGGTGTAATTTTTCAATGTTCAGGGATATGCCCTTTTGCGATAGATTATAATGATCATATCAATGATATTCAAGCCCAGTATCGCAAATAGTATTTTTTTAAATGTTCCGACATCTATATGATGAAATTAATCCTCATAATGAATGTTTATGCGAAATTTTTTCCTATTCTGGCATGTTGAGAAAATTGTAAAATTTCGAGCATAAAATATCGAATAAAAATGCATAAATATGATTTATTTTAAAGTTCGATAATTCATAGTCAATATCATCTTAATATCATGCGTGATATTTTAAAAGGGCTTGACATATTTTCGAGGAAAATGTTTCTTGAAGTAGACTGTTACGCAAAATTTTACCCTATTCTGCCATTTAAAAAAAATCGTAAATTTCGAATAACTTACAGAGTTTTCAAATTAGAATTTTATAATTAATTGTGCTCAAATCAATAGCCTGTAAATAATATTTTGAATATTGTCTGTTTTTACAATGAAAATAATTCTCAAAATGGACATTTAGGTTCGATTATTCCATGTTACGGGATACGAACTTTTCAACTAGAATGTTTATAGTTAATTGTTTATGTCAGCATAATAACACATGTTTAAGAGCTGCTCAATACGATAAAAATATTCGTTTTTACTGCACGTTTTATAGAAATTTTGCCTTATTCTCCTCTGTTAAGAAAATCATAAATTTAAAAAAAACTTAGGAAGTTTTTAAATTAGAATGTTACAAATCATTATGTTCTTGCCAATATTATAAGGGATATTTTGAAATCAGATCGAACTTTTTTCGACTCCGTCTATGCAGACTGACAAACTGACCCACTGGCAAATGAACACAACAAAACTCTAGCAAATTGACATTTATTAGACGTACACTTAAACAATTCCATTGTTTTTAGATTTTAAATAACTCAAAACGTGTAAAAATTTAAAATTTGAGGTAAAAAATTTTCACGTTTGCCTAATTTTCCCATACATGTAGTATGATGGAGAACTAATTAATAATGTTTGCGAGTATTTATTTCACAATTTTATTTTCAATATTCATTATTGCATTACTGCTGTCCGCTTTTAGTTTTTGGAAATTAAATTTTTTTTAGATTTACGGATTGTGATATGTACATTTTTTCTGTATTATTTGTTACATCTATTCATGTCTATGTATATTTTCACAACATAGAGTAAAGAATTTAAGATATATCTTTTATTCACCTTTAATTGCAATTTTTTAATTATTTTTCGCACCTCACTTATTTCTGATAACCATATTTTTAATTATATAGCATTTTAAGCAAATGTTAAAAAAAAAAAAAAAAAAAAAAATTCCTTTTATGTTTAAAATTTCATTTAAGAAGGTACTATTTTTTTAAGCGAGCATAATTTTTATTAACTCTGAACATTAAAATGAAACATGAATTTTTAATGAATACACTTTAATGCAATAAAGAAGTAACAATCTTTTTTAATAGGACACTTTTTTAAAACATACTCTATTCAAATGGAATACTTCCAGATTACTAATTATCGAATTCTCTTAATAAACATTGAAATTCTTTTCGCCTAAGTGATTTTCAAAAAGAAATTAATTAAATATTATTACTTTATGAAACTGCTTTTTAAGTGTAAGTTAATAATTTATGAGCCATCAATTACATATTTTTCCTTTATTAGTTTAATTAAGTAAACATTACTTCAAAAAGATTTTTTAAGAAAAAAAAATTCATGAGAATTTTTATCTGAATTACTTTCTCTTTGAAATTCGATTTATTAATTTTTTTAATAAGGCCATTAAAGAAAAAACGTTTAATTGAATGTTTTAATGATTTACAAATGCGATATATGTAATTTTACTAAATAACTAGTAATTATTTACTTATATATATATATATATATATATATATATATTTATAAGACCAATTTATTATTTTTAAAAATTCACACAAAAGTGATTTTATATTCCATAAATATTATAATAACACCAATGACGCACTTTTCTTCATAGAAAAATTACTGTTCATGGGTTGGATTTTTAAAATGTATTTTGCTGTAATTTCCAGTTTTCAAGTCCTTTTATTCCTAAAAAAAGTCCTTTTCAAGTCCTTTTATTCCTCTTTTAGCTGTTCATCTGTGTGTCTTTGTGCGTGACCGGTCTTGAAATTTTGTGACTTTTAGAAAAGAGGAGTAGACATAACTACGAGGGCTATTCAATAAGTAATAAGACTAAATTTATATAGAAAACAGTTTACCTTTTATCGTCATAATTTACATGGTCTTTTACGAAGTAACTACTATTGGACATGATACATTTGTTTCAACGTTCCGTTCACTTCATAAACACATACAAAAGTCCGTCCTTTGAGTGTCGTTTCAAAACTGCCTCCCCAGCATGCTTTCTTTCTTTCGAAATGGCGGCCTCATTGGGGTTTCTTGAGCTCATGAAACAGATAGAAATCGCACGGTGCGTGATCAGGACTGTATAGGTGTGGTAGAATCTTATATTGTTCCTCTGTAAAACGCTCCCTACGCAACCAGCAGTATGAGGCCTTGCATTATCGTGAGGCAATAAGAGGCCGTCCTTCAGCAATGGACGCTTTTTTAATGTGCCTGATGCTTCTTTATGATTGCCACGGCTGTGTCGATCATTGTCTCTGTAATGGACGTTGAAGGTCTTCCCTCAAAATCATCCACAATTTGCCTCACTAACTTATAAGTTTTATGCCAATGGCCAGCGAAGAACACTTGTCTCGATATTGATTCCGTCTTAAAAGCCTGGCGTATCATTTATAAAATGTCTGATACCGATTTTTGCAAACGAACACAAAATTTGATCAGGCACAGGACTAGCTGTTCCAAGGACACTTCCATTTCGACGACTGACCTCGTCTCGTAGGCACGTAGAAACTAGCTTGCATTTAGTCACATGATACTCAGTCACATCAGCCCATATGTGCCGTCTACTGACATATTTTATTAATGCAGACAGCAACATTTCTTCATCCCATAGAAATAATAATTATTATGATGAGTAGTTTCGGTACTGTAAAATTAGTCTTATTGAACATCCTCGTAATATTGTGCGACTTATAATCAAAGAAATGTTTTCTTCGGATGAATAGGAATGAATCAGGACTTCAGTAAAAGGACATATAAATGTAAAAGATGTATAAATTGGGTTTTTCTGTATATATAATGGATATTTTGTAATTACGATAACTTTCGAAATAATACTCAAATTGAACCAAAGTTGGGCAGCAAACATATCTTACAGATATCTTGTATGATTTCGTTAACTAAGTTGCTCCGCATTTGGTTTTCAAGTGACGGCTATACGAAAATTTCAAATCCATATTGTAAAAAGCTTAGTTAATACCGGATTTGCTTGAATTTTGATGTTTACATAGAACACACAAGGGTTTCAACCAAGTATTTATTAATGAGCTTTATCTGTCATTATTAATAAAATGACCAATATCTTAAATCAGGTTACCACTTGGAAATTTATCATCAGAATAACTTTTGAAATACTGAATCAGTTCAAAGGTGGACATTGAACTTATTACAGAAATAGCTTGTATGAGTTCACTGGACAACTTGTTCCAACATTTAGTTTCCAAGTTCCAATCACTTTAAATCAGACTGCCACTTGAAAACGTGTCACCACGAAAGCTTTTAGAATACTAAACTGGTTCAAACCAAAGTTGGGTAGTGAATTCACGATTCAAATATCTTGGATAAGTTCAGCTCTACCATTTTGTTTCCAAATGGCGGCGACATAATTTTTTTTATTACAATAATTTTTGTAATACTGAATTAGTTCGAATCAAATTTGCAGAGTGGACATATCATTCAAATATCTTTGATAAGTTTACTGGACATCTCAGTCACTCTCTAATTTTGTTTCTAAATGGTGGCCACTTGAAAATTATCACAATAACTTTTAAAATACGGAAGAACCAAAGTTGGACAGTTGACTTATCTTTACAAATATCTTTAGTTAGTTCACTGAAAAACTTGCTTCTCCATTTTGTTTCCAAGTGGCAGGCTACTTGAAAATTTGTCAACATGATAAAATTAGAAATACTGAATTTATTTAAGCTAAATATATAGTGTAGATTTATCACAGAAATGCATTCGACAAGTTCGTTTGCCAACTTAATCCACCATCTTGTTTCTCTGTTCCAGTTCATTAGAAAAATTCAAATTTACATTAAAAAGGTTTTATGAACCGATTTGCTTAAAACTTCATATATACATATCCCTCATTAATAATTCCAACAACTCCAATTATAAATTGCAGCTGCCAATTGGATAAAGGTGGCGACTTCATAAGAAAAGGTAAATCAACCTACCCTTCCTATGAGCCGGAAGGACTTCGTTTAATATTTGATTAGTATTCCTTAAAAAGTAATGATATCAGTACAAAACGGGTTAAACATTTGTGACGCAGCTACTTTATGGTTATAAGAATTTAAAATATGGGTTTTAAAAATAAATATATCAAATTTTAAGTGAACAGGGATTTAAATTTCAAATATACTGTCAAATAATCACACTTTCATTGAGTCTGCATTATAAAGTGAAATTATTTATTTCAATAAACTGATTTGTCTTTTGCGTCACGCTATCCAAAACTGTAAGTAAAATATGTGCAAATATTTTCTTTTCATCACACTATTACGCTAGTTTGGCTCCGGTAGTCCTGTATATTCTGTTTGAAATTACTTTTGAACTGCATAATAAGTGTTTGTGCGAAGATAAAAATGGGCAATGAAAATTTGATGAACTTTGAGCATTTTTAAACTTGGAAATTTCAACACAGAAATTGTTACAGAGAACGAACCACGTGAACTGGTGAATTTTGCATGCATTTTCTTCGGGGAAGATGAATCAGTGCTGCAATACGCGCTATTCTGAATTCTCTAACTATTTTTTATTCATTTTATTTAGCTACGATTTTTTTTCACGACTTATGACCTGCTCTCTGAGATGATTGGCATTTTTTCAGAAATGTATTAAGTGAGTGCAAAAGTTCTACCCGTTTTTATCACCCACAAAGAAGATCAAATAAATGCAAAATGGACAGTACCTATTACTGCGCATAATCCCTATTGCTACATATAAACTCTTGTCATTTTTCTGGTAGGAGATGAATCCCACGGCGGTAAATATACGACGGTTTCGAGTCAAAAAAGTCTTGGATGGCAGTTTTCACATCATCAAGATCATGAAAGATTTTCTGACTGAAGGAATTTTTTAACGCAAGTTAGTTTGTGCTTAGTCAGGAGAATAGGAAAGGTTGGGTAAAACCTCAAAACCAAAGACCAGTAACTTTTGGCGAGAGATGACAGCAGCATGTGGCCTTGCGCTATCATGATGAAGGATAACACCGCGACGATTGGTGAAACCTGGCCGCTTTGGTACCAAATTTGAATGCAGTCTGTTTAACTGTAGGCAAAAGAAGGTAGCATTGATGGTTTGGCTTAGTGGAGGACCTACCTGTTAATTATTCCCTGCACACCGCACCACACGCTCAATAACTCCTTTATGGGGTGAAGTGCAGCTTTCGAAGTCGATGCAGGTGGATCAGGAGGGCGACACACAGTCCTACTACGCTTTACGTTACGGTACATAACCCACTTCTCATCTAGTGTCACAATTCATGTCAAGAATGTGTAATTTTTGTACCGGGGAAGCAAGGAAACACAGGTGGCGATTCGGTCATCCCGTTGATTAGCTGTCAGGTTATGTGGAATCCAACGATCCAACTTTCTCGTAAAACTCTCTGCAACTTTCTCGTAACTAGCCGTCTCTCGACCGTTTTCCGGTGTACGTTAAAGGTCTCCGCAAATTCTTCCAGGGTTGGGTTCGGGTTGTTCCTTATGGTTTGGTTATTAACGTCGTCTCCAACTGTGATGGCCGTCTACTCTAGCCTGATCTTGGCAGCTTCTGCCTCCTTCCGACACCATCTATGGCACGTGCCTTCGTCTATTGCATCATCTCCATAAACTTGACAAACATTGCGACATGCTGCGGCTGCCGTACTTTTTTATCGAACTCGTATAACAAACAATGTCTTATATGCTCCTTCTCGCTTTCCATGTTACACCCTCTGATATTTTGTTTGAGATGATTAACTTTGTGAGACACGATGCATTTATACGTGAGGTATCCAGACGTTTGATTGACCGACGGTTTGCATCATTACAATGTCATGTGTGACGCAAATTCATTGCAAATTTGCATAACCAACAATGGGTAGAACCAAATATATATATTACTTAATAGTAAAGTGTCACTTAAAATTTGATATCATTATTATTAAGACCCATATTTCAAATTCTTCTAGCCATAAAGTAGCTGCGTCACAAACTTTTAAAACGTTAAGGGTTTTAGTACTGATATAGTATTCACTTAATATTATTATGTAATATAACAACTATACCTATAATACTTTAGTTATTTGTACTTAATAAAATCTTTTCCTAAAAAAATAGAATCGACTCCAGAAAGGAACTACTGTTCAAACAACTAAAAATGAAAGAAAATTGGCAGAAAATGGAACTGTAAATTGCGCCTAAAAGTATAAAATAATTTCCTTCGCCAAACAACCTATAACACTACAATTAATCATAATTTTTGAAGTCAGCGCAAAATAAAAAAGAATTTAATTAGTTTTTAAAGGTTTGTCTTTAGATCGGTAGCAACAAATGCTGTTGTCTCGAATGATCCATTTTCATATTTCCCTTATTATTTTATCACTGTATACAATTGCTCCATTAGTAGCATCTACATAGAACAGTGAACATTCTTCACAATGCGGTATTTATGTTTCCACGAAGTTAGAAATTCCTTTGGAAATTTGGTATAACTTTAATAACTATCATACTTGATGGCTTTTGGATTTGGCGATCAAAACGTAAGGCAAAAATATACACGCAACATGTATAATTTCATAATATATATTGTACGATGTGTTGTTTCATATTCTTGAGTTCTCTCTTGATACCTTATCAAAATATTCAAGATATCCCAAAGAAATTAAATATGTTCGAAAGATAATTTTGCGATTTTTCTTTCACCAAGGACGTAAGATACCAGCATCTTCGCCAACATTTACTGCTTACGAAATCTTATTTGTTTTCTTGTATCAAAGTAGTTCTCGGATGCATTTTGCCGGTAACAATGTGAGATGTGTATTTTGAATAGGATTTGATTTTTGTATTGAATAAAGGTATCAATTTTTATTTAATTTTGCGCCGACTTCAAAAGTTATGATTAATTGTAGTGTTATAGGTTGTTTGGCGAAGGAAATTATTTTATACTTTTAGGCGCAATTTACAGTTCCATTTTCTGCCAATTTTCTTTTATTTTTAGTTTTTTGAACAGTAGTTATTTTTTGGAGTCGGTTCTATTTTTTTAGAAAAAAATATTTTATTTTTCTCTTTCCAGTGAAAACTTATTTATATAGCAGAGTATCAGAAGATGTTCGACGGAAGTTTCACAAATCACAAATTCCAAGAAAAGTGACATTACTCAAAAAATGATTTATGTCACTGAAAAATACATGAAATGCACCCAATATGAACAAAAAAGTTACATCTCCATCTAGAAAGTTATCCACTCGAGAGACAGTTGTGCCAGTTTTATTCTAGTCAAGTTATTTTTAAGTTGATTTTTCTCAAATGCTGCATTTTTAAGTTGTGGTTCTTTTCTTGCCTTTATCGGATATGAGCAATAAACTATCTATTGAACGAACATACGTTAAATTAATAAGTCTTTAGAAATGTAAAGAACGGATACGCTGTATTCGTAACCGAAAATTCTGTTAGGCATATATATTGAACTTTACAGTGAATACGTGTCACCCGCTGCGCTGGAAATAGCGCAGCGTAAAGTTCAAACAAAGAGCAAAATATGCATTGCAGCTGACGGACAGAAGTTTCAACATCGATACTTACATACTGCTTTTACCAGTGTAGCTGCATGCGTTCAGCAGTTAGAGTGAGAACAGACTTTTGTGAGTATACTGTAATTTGTTTATATCTTAATGAAATAGTAATGAAACTTTTTTTCAGCCTAAGATCATAACGACAACAAAAAAGTATTAAAATTAAATCATCTCTTACGGAGTTATAAGCTAACAAATTTCAACAACAACAACGAGAAACGTGGTTTGCATTGAGAACCTGTTCCTTTATGAAGTCGGTTTAAAACGTCTATGCTTTAATCAATGTGACCGCTTACAATAACCATACTTTGAATTTTACATAGCATAAATATCACCCGCTACGCCACACCATATGCAATGTCGTTCAAGTATGTACAAAATAGGAAATTGTGAACAAACAAATGCACGTTTTAAGCGTTCTGTTTTTAGCATTAATGTCTAAACTATCTTTGTGTACTAGATCGATGATGCTCTGCAATTTTATAATTAACTTTTTTCCCCTGTCTTGAAACGTTTCCGAGATTGGATCTCTAACTCCCTTCTTTTCCACCAGGTGGCGCTTTAGGCGGTTGAATCGCGTAGCACATGTCCACTTCATTATACCTACATGCCTCTTTTATGACTATAGCTGCAGCTGTTCAGCAGTTAAAAGAGTCAGGACTGACTTTTTTGGGCACCCTGTATTTTCTTTAGATCGTAAAGATATAACAATGGAACCTATTTTTGACCAAGACTTTTTCAATAAAACAAAAAGTATCAAAATCGGAGCATCCGTTCAGAAGTTATGAGCTAACAAACATAAAAAAAAAACATACGGTTTCAATTGAGAACCTTCCTTCTTTTTTGAAGTCGGTTAAAAAACATGTCGAATGCCAATATAATAATGCATGGATTATTGTTTAACCACGGCATATTTTATCGAAACTGGCTGATACTATATTTTGTAAAGAGTTACAATCATTTTACTGGGTAAGTCAATGAAATCGTCGTCTATACATTTTCGAATTTACTACATCAGAGAACGTTTAATGCATGGCTATTATAGCAAAACAACTTTCTTAATACCGATATTTAAAAAAAATTATAATTATTATTATTTAGATATTATATATAAAGTTTTAGTACAATCAGTTTAGATATCTGTAGATTATAATCGTTTTTGCTAATTCAAAAAGGTAATTATCCGAGTCTTTCCTAACGATGTATGTAAGTATAAAGCAAGAATTTGTTAAAAATACTTAATAAATACTTTTATGCTTGCATACCAATTGCCGACTGCGTAACTCTAGAGCAACCTTAAAGCCGCTTATCCGTAACCTTACCCTATAATTAGAGAAAGAAAAGTCTCATAAAAAATCTGGTTATAGCCTTTTTTTTTTATGTATATACAGAAATCATTCTACATTGTACTTACATGGCATTGTGTGTTGCCTAATTTTATTTTTATTTATTTATTTTAATTCATCATATAATGTATGAAAAATGTATTAGAATGAACAAAAATGTATCTTATATAAACACTTCAAACTTTTCATGTGAAATATGTAATCTAATCATTAATGAAAATAATATGACATTTTATAGTTGACGTCCTTTACACAGAACATGATAATGTATGTTAATTGTTTTCTTTATGCTTTGTATGACAAAAAGAATAAGGAAATATGCTTTTAAAAAATGCTTATATTCTGTAGAAATTTTTGGGGAAACTTTGTACAGCATTTTCAATAGAAATAGGATCTGAATGCATACACAGGCCTCGCTGCGTTTCTAAAATTTTAGGAGTTTTAGGAATCATTTTACAATATTGACACTACTATTTAAAAAAAATACTTTGCTACATAATATTTTAACATTAAAACCTTCAAGAAAAATCTTTTTAACTATAGTGGTGGCAATACAATTAAACGTGAGTAAAATTTTAGCAACGCTGAGAGGCCTGTATATATGTTTCAAGGCATTTTTAATGCTATTACAGAGGACGTACAAAAATAGACGGGCAGATACTTAAACAAACCAAACGAAATCAAAAGTTTTTTCATCTTTAATGGAAAATATTAAAATAGTATAAAAAAAATTTGCAGTATAAATATTTTTTTATCTTTATTATTACCTTAGGCTAAATTTCTTCAATCTTTTGATCTAAAGGTAGATTTCATTCGTTGCATTCAATATATTCTCGCACAAAAGGAATACTCAGTAGCGAATTTCCATGACAAAAATATTTTTAAAAGAAAAACTCGAAAATGTTTTTTTCTTCCGTATTCTTCCATTTTAATTCAAAAATTTCTTATAAATTTCAGCCTTTTATATTATTCAGTATGTAACTGAAAACTGCTTTGAAAAACATTCTAAGTACCAGTGAAACTGCAGATTAGGAGTATCACGTCCCATCCGTACTACTCAGATGAGCAAATAACTTTAGTTATTCCATATCATTTAAAAAAAGAAATTATTATACAATGTGTGCGTGTATATATATATATATATATATATATATATACATATCTATATCTATATCTATATAGATGTCTATCTATTTATCTATCGATCTATCTATCTATCTATCTATATATATATGTATATATATATATATATATATATCTGTCTATCTATTTATATCTATACATATAAATATGATTGCTTGCTACATAAACAGATTCGTTTCTTAGGGGGAATGCCACACTTCATCAGCCCTTCGTTGTATCTATTTATCTAAATTTATATTTTTCCCTATATATATATATATATATATATATATATATATCCTCCTAACTCATAACATTGTGCTAACTCCTTGTAATCCATAAATACTTGCACCAAATAATATGCCAAATGATTGCGTAACGTATCGGGTTTCTTTTATGTTGCTTAATATACTAATAACAAATTGTGTCGGGTATTTTCAATTTAAATAATGCTTCTAAATATTTTAATAACATATATAAATTTTTTTATTATGATAAAGGTAAAATGAACGAAAAAGAATTTCAATCCGAAAACCGTAATATGGCATAATTTTTTTGTGAGATGAATATACTAACCACAAAAAATTATATACACAAATAAAAACTTTACACCTGATTCCATGTAAACCATATATATTTGTACCAAATTTGATATCATGTGGATAATTGTACAATGTTATCGTAAATCTTTTGTGTGGTCCTGTAGATAATTAATAAGCATAAACACGCCTTTTTTCTTTAGTAAAAAATGTGAGGTCGAGACAATAGACCATCACCAAAGTTGGGACGGAAATCACTTCGTCGCCAGTGACTCGGCGAAAGTCTTGCCCGAGTTAGTTTTTTTTCGGCAGGGTGCTGCAGTGAAATAATTAGGTTCTGAGTGTTAGATGAATTAGAAGTGATTTTAAAAGTATTGATTGAAATGAAGAGAAAGGAAGTTGTTGAATGTAATACACGAAGGATTGTTAATATAGTGAATTAATAGTGATTTGGTAGTGATAGAGAACGGTAGCTGATTAGTGGAGTAAGGAGTAATGTTGGTGGTACTAGTTATTATGCTAGAGTAAAGTAAGGATTAAGAAAAGGATCAGTCGCGCTTCGGGAATCCGGCCGATAATCCTGGTGTGAGAAGAGTTAGTGATATCAGAGAGCAACCATCGACAAGATCAGTATTGGTGAGATAGCTACCTTTTATTTTATGCTTTGTTAAAGTTATTTCCTGGGGTTTATTAAAAGTTATAATAGATTTAGCCCAACACACTCCTTGATATTGAATGTTAATTAAACTTTGTTATTTTATATTTAAAACCTTGTCTCGAGCTGAGCTCTTCTTATTAAGTAATTAAGTAATTAAGTTAATCTCTAATTCAAAGATTGAATAATGGCCCACTTGTATTCCACACAGTGGCGCCCAAACGAGTTCGACCCCCCCCCCCCCCGCTCGAGTGTATTTTACCGGCTCAAATAACGTGCTTAACTTTTTTGAGGAACTTAAGGAATATTTTGATACATGTCATATTGATATTTCTGATCGATTTAACTGGTTAAAATACTCCTTAAAAGGAGAACCTAAAATGTGGTTTGACCTCATTGCCTTTCATTTTTTGGGTCAAAATCCCACCTATGAACAGTTAAAAATTAAAATTATAAGCACATTTTCCTCGAGTGCTGATAGAGCAAAATTAATGCAGGAACTGTAAACAACGAAAATGTCTAGATTTGACAAGCCGACAACCTTTTTCCTGCGTAAGTTCGATTTAATTAAACAACTGGAGTTAACTTTATCATTCTTGGAAATATTGGATATTATAAACCCGCTGTTTGCAGTCCAACTCCAAGATTACCTCGATTTAAAGCCAACCGCATCTGTTGATACTCTTTTTCAAATTCTTGATAAATATCAAGCACGTCACGCTGCTAAACCTGCGAATAACTCCAATCATCCGCAGGAACCTGTAAATGTTGAAAGTGAACAGCGAGAAAATTTCGCCCCCCCCCCCCTTCAAAACGTTAATTTCAATCATCTGCAACATACTAACTTTTAACAAGCAAGACCCAGTGACTTAAATCAACCTGGAAATGTTGCAAGAAATCAACCAAGCTGTCATAGTACCGAAGTGAAATCTATATTTCTAAATTCTCTTACTACATGTCCAGTAAACCGGCCGCATTTAAATTCTTCTTCTCAATACCTTTCTAATTTGAACTCTCCGTTACCTTCTAATTTAAAGAAGAGTGAAATCCCATTAAATGTAGCGGCTAATACTTTCGGCAATAAATCAAATTTATGTTTTGAAACTGTTAAGTCAACAGACCTTTCTAGTAGTTTAAATGCACCTCATAATAAACTACATTTCAGTTCTAAAACTGTCAAGTCGGCAGAATCGGCTATTTATAATGATAAATCATATTCAAATGCTCGACCGATCAAATCCGGGGAGTTATCTAAATTCACAGAAACTGTGTTAAAAGAAAGTGGAAGGTTAAATAGCGGTCCTTCTTAAAAACTGCTAGCTTATTTACATAAAAATGTAGGGAATAAAAGTGACAGATTAAAACATTTCCATGTTAATTCTTCATCTGTTAGCTCTAAACTTGAGCATAAGGATTCGGATGTTCTTTCCCGAACCATATCTAGTAACTGTGGTTTCGATAACATAAGAGAGATTACCTCACTTCATAAGACTTTGCACTTTAATCTCAGGAGATATTTTATAGAACCAGCTGATCCTTCTCCTGGAACTGTGGACAGTAACAAGATGCCGGGTTCAATCCCATCCCAGGAAGGTGCTTTTGCAACGCCTGACCTCCTGCTGCAAGCCTCCAGGCCTGTGATTTCTGCAACGAGTGCAATGACTAGCACTTCTAACATGTTTAATACTAATGCTGTTACAGCGGAAACCTTCAGTCAGGTCGTATCGTTCCTTATTTTATTTTTTCTCAAGTATTTGTTTATCAGAGCTGTACCAAAATGTGCGACATGTGTTCAAGCCTTTTGGACTTGTGAACCTTTTCTGAAAGCAACGAACTTTCTTAAGCAAAAAACTGTAAAATTCAAAATTTGTGCATAAACTTTCACGTTGAATGCATGTTTAAGCTTCAATGTCAACATTTTTTATCTCTCTTAATATATATTTTATGTATGTACACTAAGTTCTTTTATTTTATAGCCATCACCTGCAGAGAGGGTAATACACAATGTTTTTTTAGCCTTTGTATATATTCCCCCTTTTTTCGTATTTCTATAAATGATGTATCTGTATATATAAACTGAATATTTGTATTTGTAAACTTTTGTAATTATTCTAAAAGTTCTCTGTATATATACGTTTTGAGTGGGGAAATATTTTTTTGGCTATATGCATAAATCACGCTTAACTTTTAACTAAAACCACTAACAAATTAATTTTTTGTCTTTTCGCAGGCTATAGCCCAGGAGGTAAAATTATTGTATGTAAACTATTTTATGTATTCAGAGACAATTTGTCTCGTTTATCTGTCTGCAAGACGCACTTTAATTTCGTATATTCTTTTATACTGTTCAAGTCTTTTCATTTTAGAAACTCTCCGATTGGACAGTTATTTCAAACTAATCTGATGTCCAAACTAGTAATCTGATGCCTGCCGTATTCTGATGTCCCAGCTCGTTGTCTGCAATCTTAAACCGTACCGCTTCTGAATGAATTTGTCTTCAATCTACACTCTCAAGTTACTTGGACTACCAATGTTTTTGAGCCTAGATTGGCTCTGTGATGGATGAAGCTGTAAGCATTTCATTGCTCAGCAAATTAAACTTTCATTTTTTTTTTAACTTATTCTAAAGTTTGGTTTCAGAAATTTAAGCTGTGGTTGAACTCTCTCCTACGAGATATGGTATCAGTGTTTAAAATTACTCGTCAAAACCCGTTGGGGTTTTTCCCGACTAAGTTTTTTTTTCTTGGAGGGGGACTGTGAGTTCGAGACTATAGACCATCACCAAAGTTGGGACGGAAATCACTTCGTCGCCAGTGACTCGGCGAAAGTCTTGGTCGAGTTAGTTTTATGTTGGCATGGTGCTGCAGTGAAATAATTAGGTTCTGAGTGTTAGATGAATTAGAAGTGATTTTAAAAGTATTGATTGAAATGAAGAGAAAGGAAGTTGTTGAATGTAGTATAAGATGGATGGTGAATATAGTGAATTAATAGTGAATTGGTAGTAATAGAGAGCGGTAGCTGATTAGTGGAGTAAGGAGTAATGTTGGTGGTGCTAGTTCTTATGCGAGAGGAGAGTAAGGATTAAGAAAAGCATCAGTCGCGCTTCGGGAATCCGGCCGATAATCCTGGTGTGAGAAGAGTTAGTGATATCAGAGAGCAACCATCGACAAGATCAGTATTGGTGAGATAGCTACCTTTTATTTTATGCTTTGTTAAAGTTATTTCCTAGAGTTTATTAAAAGTTATAATAGAGTTATCCCAACACCCTCCTTGATATTGAATGTTAAATAAACTTTGTTATTTTATATTTAAAACCTTGTCTCGAGCTCTTCTTATTAAGTAATTAAGTAATTAAGTTAATCTCTAATTCAAAGATTGAATTATGGCCCACTTGTATTCCTCACAAAATCATGGTTTTAAGCTTTTTAAAAATGTGTGTAAATTAAATATGCAGAATCCCGGGCAGTCTCCTTAAAATGCGTTTAAACGAAATTCTTTCAGTAGGCCATAATGATAAGAAATAGTTTTGTGTGTCCCTGTACGCGAATCATAGCTGATATATACATCCAAAATTACACAGCTAATTCTTTGTTGCTCATGAAAAAATGTACGTATTTGGAAGTCAATATTGTCATTTTTGCATCTTTTATTGTAAATACACAGATACATAAAAATACACAGACACACCCAAAAACTTTTTGAGTCTCAGTAGGTATGAATCCACTTACATTTCGGCAATCAAATTTCAGAAAGAATTAATCTTAAAATAATAAATCTTAAACAAAAATTATCTTAAACTTCACTTTCTCAATCTCTTAATGAAAAGGTGGATTTCATTCGAAAGAAAAAGTATAAATTTTGTGTAGTAAAATTTTCCAGCCTTACATACTTAAACAGGAAATACGTTATTTGTACCTGAATATGCGTATATCAATTCTTGGTATAGACTTGTGTATTCTAAACTTTTATTTTGACATGAATACGTCCATATTTTTTCCAATTTTGCAAATTCCTTTAAATCAATCTTGGGAAAAAAAAGGGGGGAGGGCAGGAATAATTCTTTTGTAGATATTATTAAAATGTTCTATTGTTTATAATCAAAGAAAGCCTTTTCTTTTAAACTACAGTATATGAATATTTTACCTTTGTTATCACAAATATTAAGGAGCTGAATATAAATATGTGCATCGAAATACTGGTAATGAAAAAATAAATGCACGGGAAAATAACATAAATTTTAAAAACACATAGAAACGTTTTTAGGTCTAACAAACATGACTTTTCATCATACGAAAAACTATAGAAAAAATAGAGCACGAAAAAAACAGTAACTGGTCGCTTTCTTAAATGTTGAATACAATTAATTTAATTAAAAACAAGTTTATATGCTTTTGAAATTTATGGTCTTTGTATACAGACTTTTTTTCATAAAAAGTATAATTCATCTTTTTTTATTTAGATAAATGATTAGATTATCTAGGGACCTTAAGTGATGTATTTAACCGAGAATTAAGCTCAATGGCCACATGAACCAAAGATTTCCAATCCCAATGCGTTCTCTTCAACATAAGAAATTTGCACACTAAATTCTGTCAGTCGCTAGGGAAATTGTTCCATTTACTGACCATAAAAATTAAGTTATGAACGTTAAACCTGACATTTTCTCGGAGAATGGAAGTGATCCATAAATGAACGGCCAATGCTCTGAATTTTACAACAATTTGCTAGTTCATGGAAAATCGTTTAGTTTAAAGCATTTCGTAATACTGCAATTCTACAGAAATTTCCAGGAAAAGTTATGAAAATTCAAGCGATCACTTTTGAAAATGAGACAATTTAATCTTAGACGCTTGAAGCAAACAAGATGCATGCTCAATTCATCACTCCTCTATTGATTATGTACAACTACCTAGAGTCTCAGCGTGCCCACTCTGCTGCTTCCCGCCGATCCGTTATGTGCGCGATCTCTCCTAATTTTCAGGATTACCTGTTATCGATGACGCTATTTCCCATATATTTGTGAAAACATAATGTAAAGCAAAACCATAATTAAAAATCGGGCTTTATACATGATAAGATCTTGTAAAGATACACCTGTGTTGAAAATTTTTCTAATTTATATCATAATTGTGCAGTAGTAGCCCGACTTTAAACACAACCAACAAACTATACTTTCCTATGCGAAAGTTTGATATTAAACACACTCGTATACACACAGAAGAGATTTTTGTTAAAAGAGATTCTTCACCATTTATTTAATATTATCGCTTTTTTTCGGTAGAAGCACAAAAAATCCCAGAAGACCCGGTGCATGTAGGTATCCTATGGAAGATAATTGTTGAAAGTATAATGGAATCTTTTTTTTTTTTTTTTTTTTTTTTTTTTTTTAATGCATCTTATTTAGATGTTCTACCGCTATGATTACAAACGAAGAAATAAGGTAGGTGAGCCAAAGATTGCCAGTGTTACTAAGGTACCCCCCCCCCCCCCTAAATAAAAGAGGTTTAATTTATTAATTTTATTAATTAAAAAAAAGGTTTAATTTATTTTTTAATCACAAGAAGGTGCTACACATTGTAAATCATTTATCTCCATGGTATGTGAATGAATTTGAAGGGATTATTTTGAACGATCGCCATTGTATGCATTGATTTCACTTTAGAGGCGTAGTCGTTCTAAATTTCAGGTAAGAAGACATTGTAATTTACATATGTTTAAGTTCTTAGAACTTTGAGCTGTGATATGTTTTCTAAAAAAAAAATATTTCTTTCTCTTTAGCCACATTAAGTTCTTTTCTATTAAATTTACCATATTAGAAGTTTAATACCATGCAAATGGCGACTATATGTATGTTTCCAAGGTGATCCAGATGTCGGGCAAACTTGGGACAAGGTGGCAACTTAGCAAATAAATACGAAAATTAATGTAATAAGAGTAACTTTAAAATATCTCAAAAAACTTATTATCATTTATTCTCTAACAATTTCCACACTATTGAGAGTACCATAGATCTCCCGAAAGAAGTCAATGAATCTCAGAAAAGAAATCATGAACTACTTTGCACAAAAAGTGGTTTAATTTTTTTGTGTGTGTTAAAAGGTAAGTTGAATTAGAAGAAAAATCCGAAAAATAACAAAAAAACTGGAGTATCTCCACTCGATTTTCCGAACATTAAGAAATTAACAGTTTTGTAGCCAAAGTAAAGAAAAAGGAATTGTTAAACAAGCAAAAGGGAGAAAACAATAATAGAGTGTTAGAATATTTTTCTCCATATATTACACGATGTTTTATTTAACGCTACTGAACTTTGAGCCCATAGATCATAATGATAAAGAATTTTTCGTTGTGTCCCTGTGTAAACCTATAAATGCTAGATTCACCAAAATGCTTATAGTTAGTGCAAAAGTGATTTATATTATTCATATAAATTTTCAGATCAATTGAATGAGGCGTTTAGATGCTATCGCACTTTTAAAAATTTGGTCCCATAGACCGTAATGATAAAGAATTTTTCTTTGTGTCCCTGTAAAAAAACTATAAGAGCTAGATTCACCAAAATGAATAGGGTTCGTACTAAGGTGACTTACAATGTACGTACCAACTTTCAGGTTATTCGAAAAAACCGTTTAGTCGCTAGCTTGTTCACTCACATAAATACACACATACGTACACACATACATACACACAAACGTGTACACATACATACACACACATACGTACACACATACATACACACAAACGTATACACATACATACACACACACATACATATATCATAGCAAAAATATCGAAAATGGACTCAGGGGACCTCGAAACGTATAGAAACATCAAAATCTCAAATTCGGATTTTTGACATGATTACAATACTTTCCTCACTATAGTGTCGAAAAGTAAAAAGAGCGTCTTAAGTACGTTTTAAATGTCCTTTCCCAAAGGTGGCCCATAAGCTACAATTTTGAAATTGTGTTACAAAAATGTCTAAATTACATTTTACGAAGAAAATTATACTTGATATGTGTAAGAGATACGTGTAGCTTTTTACAAAAAAAAAAAAAATCCAGCCACATACATTTAACCAGAAAATTAAGAAAAATTCTCATAGATTAACTATGGCAACCTTTGGTTCACGTATCTTTAAATTTGTGTCAAAACATTCTTGTTAAAATACGATTCTATAAATGTTTTGTTATAAAAATATACTATTTTCTAAAATTTTTAAATTACTTAAGATGTCACATGTGTTTCGAATGTTAAAAAAAGCATAATTTATCTATATTTTCTAAATAAAATAAATATTTTTTTTATTCAAAAATTTGAACACAATAAAACAACATTTAAAGAATAATTTATAACATTTTCATTAGAAAATTTAGAAAATTCAGTCGATCCTTCCTGGTTTTCGAAGACCTTTGATAAAATGGCGAACTTCATTTCTGAATGACTAATGTACAAATCTTATCGAAATTTTGCACACATTTTCAAAATGGACTTGACTAGTGCCTGAATAAAATATTTCTCCTTTTTTCTATTACTACTCACTTTACAGAGCAATACGTGGCATAGAATGTACCGAGTTTTCTCCTGTTTTGCATACAAATCTGCAAAAAATTCAAATTTCAATATATATATATATATATATATATATATATTGCAGAAATTGGGTTTACTCGAAAATGGATGCAATGATTTTGATGAAAGTTTGGGATTAAGTGCTTTTTTTTTTTTTTTTTTGGTGGTGGGGGAAGGGAGGGGGGAGGGGTACAGAATCAAATAAACATATCGCATTCTGAGAAAAATTAATTCGCTTTAACTGTCGTTTTCAAAATATGACTAAAATTCGATTCTCTAAGAAATGATTCTAATCGTTTTTATAAATATTTAAGGTTAAATGTTTTATGAGATGACAAATACATCTGACTTAATCTCATCTTCAAGAAAAGAGCGTCGATCAGCGAGAATCATCAGCGTTGACTGTTAACTCTTTTTCGTCCATTGCAAATCATGTCCGTAAATTGGTTTTCTCGGAAATGATAATCAAACGATTTTAATAAAAACATCAAATTTTATGCAAAACAATTCTAACATATTTCCATCTTTATAAAAATTAGCATTCACTGCTGTATTAATCCTTATTTCACTGTGGCAAAATATGGCTTGAATTTGAATTTCTTTAAGATTCCTGGAACAATTTTGATAACTGTTTAAGGTTTAGGATTTTTCAGATGACAATTCAAACTAAATTTTCTTTACCTTTTCAATGAATTTAACGTTCACAGTTAACTCTCACGCTTAGTTTTCTGAGAAACGATTTTAATAAAAACTATGCATTGAGAGAACTTTGAGATGGGGAATGCACCTGATTTATTTTCATCTAAAGAAAAAAAAAGTCATTATTTGTGTACCCTTGTTTCCCACGTGGCTAAATATGGCAGAGTCATTTTTTTCTTAAAAACATTTTGTATGTTTTTGATGAAAATTTGGATTTAGGAAATTTTTGCGAAAATCTCCTATTCTTTTAAAAACATTTAGCGTTCACCTATAACCCGCCCTTTTCATCTAAAAAAAGGGCAGAAATTTCGTTTTTTTTATCACTTTCCAACAAGGTTGAAAAGTGTTTATGACTTCGGTTTGTCTGTTTGTCTATCCGTCTGTCTTTCCGCGCCCTAACTCCCGTAAATATTTATAGAATTTCTTGAAACTGATATATGTTATTCAAGTTCACTATCGGATGTTCCCTATTGAAAATAGAGTGAACACCTTTACTGTTTAATGTACAGGGACACCCGAACGCTTTCCAAAGGATTGTGTCCTATGAGAGGCAGTTATATAAATCATATTTTAAGATCGTTACTTTACACAAATCTTCAATGAAATTGAAAAATGTTATTCAAGTCCACTATCAGATGTTTCTCATTGAAAATGGAGTAAATACCATCACGGGTTTGTATACAGGGATACGCGAAACTATTCCTAAGCACGGTGTTCTATGAGAGGTATTTCTACAAACCAAATTTGAAAATTAAAATCAAAAATTAATTTCCAGGTTGATGAATTAAATTTCTGAATTGAAATTTCGTGGCCGTTTGGAGTTATGCCATGTTTAAATTTGTCACTTGATATAGCTGCTTTAATGCAGACTCGGTGACCTTGCCAACGTAAATTATGTGGGAAGTGCCGAGCTGGTTATCAGCCAGGGTAGCTCAGTGGTTAGAGCAGCCGCGCGTTAAGCGGAAGGCCCGGGTTGTGATTCCCGGCTCTGGTATTTTTCACATAGTTGGTAAAAAAATCAGCCTTCTACTCCTTTCTATCAAAAATTAATTTCCAGGTTGATGAATTAAATTTCTAAAGGTTGTATAATTTGATCGTTAGGTTTTCTTTTAAAAATGTATATGACAAAATTGTAGTTATAAAAGTGTATTTACTTAAAGTAAACTTTTTGAAACTAGTTTAGAATGAAGAGTATGGGAAACGTATTCCTGTAGTGAGTATTTATGAAAAAAGCGTTTTGCATCATCTTTCATTGTGTCGTCAACAAGCAATAAATAGCCAAAAATCCTATTTTTTCAATAATATAAAGTGATTCCGCTGAAATTTTTTCATAAACATGTATAACCTCATGAAGAGAGTATTCTGTAATTTTTTTCAAATATTTTTTCGTATGCACCTATAGAGCCCTTCCTTGTAAATATTGGTCCCATTTAATTTTTCTTTAAAGAACAAGCAATAGGCCTCTAGATCTAGATTAAAGGCAACTTACAGCAACAAGCAGAAATCAAGTCGAATCTAAACTCAACAACTAAAGTTGAATTAACTTAACAATGTTTGAAAAATTTACATGGTAGAGCTCCATACATACGAAATTTTAAAAAGTGCTATTAAAAACCGGAACATCTCAGAATTAAAAAAAAAAAATCATTACAGATGCTGATAAAATATCACCGATGGAACATGCCAGACTATTCAATTTGCAAGACTACAGTGAATTAGTTGACTTAATTAATTGCGAAAAATCTAGAAAACGATACAATGTACAATATGCCAAAAGCAATAGGCTGCATTTTATAAGTAAATCCCAACCATCCTATGACATCTTACAGTATTATGGAAATGATAGATAACAATTTTGTATACGAAAAAAAGGCATAAATATTAGTAATAATAATAATAATAATAATACCAAAAACAATTTCGTGCAAGGAGTTTTATCTATATAAGCTCATAATCAGGTCCAATTACTTAAGAGGATGTCAACGTTGAAAATAATTCTTGTAAATACTGAGTGAGAGTTCTGAAATATGCATATATATATGTATATATATATACAGTATAATATATGTACATTAATTATTTTAAAATTTATCAAAATCTTTTCAAATAATAAAATATAATATATATATATATATATATATATTGAAAATTTTAAAAATGCTCGGTGGTGCCTGTCTTTTCCCGAATGCAGACCTTACTGTTGAGACTTGAACAGTTTTTGGGTTCTCTTTTTCTCTGTGTACGTGTATGTGTTTACTGCAATAACCACCCGACTGATTTGCAAATTAAACTTTTACGCATCTTTAGGGATAGCAATATTTTTGGACAATTACATTGTCTTCATTGAATCTATGCATGTCTGGGAGAAATTGTTCTTGCTGTGGTATGAAACAGTTTAGGCTTATCAATTATAGACATTTTTTTCCTTGTGTATGAAATATGGTTTTCTTTATTAAAAAAAAAAAAAAAAGTTTCTTGACATTTAAGTTAGGAATGATAAATTTCAAATCTATAATTTTATGAAAGTCACGCAAAAATCTCGAAAACACAGATTTAATTAAAGCTCCACAATTCTCAGTATTTGGCAGTTTAAATAATCGAACATTTGATAATTTACATTTAAAAATAAACAAATATTTATGATAAAAATTTCTGTGTATAATATTTTAGTTTTCTTTCATTAATTCGAATATGTTGCCTTCTAACATTCTAATTAAAGAAGATGTTAAATTTTTATTGAATGTTTATGTAAGTATTATCGTACAAGAGAAGACCTTACTGAAGCGACTACACGCATTGAAAATGTAATATTTTCATCCTTTTGTTTTAATGTATTTACCACTGAATTCACATCTTCACTTGTGTGCACAATCTCTTGCATACCTCTAATACATTCAAGTAACATCACAAAAAATATCTCTTAATTAGAAATGATACAATATATACTGTGTTATAATACTGTCATAGTGTGTTACCATATGCTTATTCTTGCCCCCAAATCTGTAATTTTAATTTTAGAGATTAAATGCAAAGCAAGATAATGTCCAATGAGACCAGATTATTGTAAACAGTTTTAGAATACAACAGCTTTATAAACATTCATGGCAGATCCAATTTATATCTTTCAGAATTTAGATGTCAATACTTCAAAAACAGTTCGTATTTGAATGACAAAGAAATATTCTTCGCTTTTTGAAATATGTCTGTTTTGATCAATACAAAGTTTTTTCAAACTGCATTTCTTTAAAATTCAGTTTCTTCAAATTTATGTGAAAATAAAATTTGAAATACTAGAAGTTAAAAACATTGGTTTAAGTAAGTGAAGATATTCATCAGTTTTTTATAAAGATTTTTAGGAACATGTGATGATTACGTTCAAGAAAATTTGTCTTTTAAAACTTTCTTTTCTTCCTATATAAAAATTTTGACTCGATTTGTTACAAATATAAAATGGAATATTTTTAATCAATTTGAAATGGTCGTTTACATCCCCACTTTAAATATAAATAAGAAATTATATTAGTATTACAAAGCAGTATTTTAGGAAATATCAGAAGTAATGTTAACTACAAATCGCTTTTTATGAAATATTCTTAAAGGCTTTGTTATACGTATGTAATACAACTTTATACGTTTTTTATCGTTTATGGGCGATTCCCTACAGTATAACTTTGAAATGCAAACAGATAGTTGTACGTAATGTCAAATTTGGAATATCGAGAGCTACGGAGTGAATTATTGCCAATGTTCCCAGTCTTTCACCCTATCTAACAAAATGTTCGGCTTAAAAGTCCTCACGATTTTGATCTTATTAAAAATTTATGAATCACCCGCTTTAGTTGCCGTACGTTCGAATTCGAGCACGTGACAGGAAAAATAATAACAAATGATTGTTGAGTTTTATAGGTTCAGGTTATACTAGAGCTACGAAAAGTGGTATCGGCAATGGTCTGGTATTCATTCTTAGGTGTAGTCCGAAGATATGACATCACGTATTTCTACCTTCGCCGAAAAATTGTATAATCCTCCAGGTATTATTTTTATGGATTATAAAGGACATTGCTCTCACAGTGGATTTTACTTGTACCAGATAATGTTAATATTTACGACAGGCTCGAGTTCTGAACAAGCAATCCTTTAATTATTAACTTAACGTCCATGAAGATACCACAGTCTCACAAATAATGATGGCTAGATGCCACCACACAAAACGTAGTCTGCTGGTCTGCAATTTTTATCGATAACTTTTTGAAATTAGACATGATTATTCTATTATTAAATTTTCAAACCATTCATGGATCGAATTTCGAGTGGCATGATTACCAAAAAAGTCTAGAATATTCAGTTTCTCTTTAGACCAACATTTCTTTTTTCGTAAGTCGACTTGTAATTATAAGGGTTTTAATAATTTCTCTGATATGAGCTTTGGTATCATTGAAAGTTGGCAGATTTCATCGAACAAATACCATTCTGTAAATATTATAGGAACTGTCGATTGAATAATATTAACGATCTTTTGTAACATCAAATTTTAGGCATTATTAAAGGAAGAGAAAGTGTTGTACACGCTCACTCCTTTTGCAGGCTAGTCGAAAAAAAACCTTTCAGATTAATTATTGATTTTAGTTCAAAATTAGTTTAAACATTGAAGTAGTAGAATTAAAAATGAAATTTACATTTAGAGCCGTAATACAAAAAGACAATAAATATTCCTCTGATATGAACAACATCCTACATAGTGTTTTGCCACCAAATTTAGAACAGGGACAAAATTCTGAAGTGAACTCAAGAATTATAAAAGAAATTTAATTCATAAATTATACATTAGGTGGTGCTTTTCATACAAAAATGAGAAGTCTTACACATTGAGTCACCCACAAGTAAACAAAAATTAAAATTTTTTTAATGCCATCCATATGTGTAATTTGCTTTGTTATAATTTTTCATTTTCTATGAAAAGCTTAGTGGAACTAATTTTTATCCTTTATTTATTACTTGAGTTCATTTGACGAATCGTATATATACCAATTTGGTGGTTATCTGCTCTCTTATTTTAACAGCAAAACGCTGTTTATAGCGGTAGTTCAAATATAGCCAAATATATATAAAATAATGAAGAGTAAATTTTATCGTGTTCACACTGTTAAAGCTAAACTAACCTAGAAATAGAAACGTTTGAAATATATTTTATCTGACATTTTTCGATACACAAGGAAAAAAAAGGAATTAGTCGTTCATAAAAATATGTGTAATAAAATTACTGAAAGAAAGAACAACAGAAAAAAAAAGTAAACGTACAGTAAACTTTTATGAAATCATGATTATAAGTTTTTTTTTTTTTTTTTAATTAAAACTTAAAATATATTCTACTTAAATTAGCAAAGGAAAAAAAAAAGTGCTTTTTGACATTTTAGGGGCGGTGAAAAGCTATCTTATCCCCAAAAAATGTTTCTGAAAATAGGTAGAACATACGAGGGTAAAGTAAAATGTTCTCGGCCTGATATAAAAGTTGCGTTCCAATCAGCAAAACTTTGTGTTTCCTGCCTTGGTGCACGTGTCATTAGCTTATATTACAAGTTTGAAATTGTTCTCTTAAATAGTTTGTTTACACGTTTTTTTTTTTTTTTTTTTTTTTTTTTTTTTTCGCTAAAATGGATAAACTTGAATACCGTGCGGTCATAAAATTTTTCATTTTAGATGGATTAACCTCTAAGGAAATTCATTTGAAGTTAACAAAAATTTTCGGAGACGCTGATCCTTCCATTTTAACCATTAAACAATGATCAGTTGATTTTATACGTGGTCGCACGTCGCTCGAAGATGACCCACTTGAATGATGGCTAAAACCACCAACACAGGAAATCATCGAAAAAGTGCATGATACTGTGTTGGACGACAGGCGAGTGAAGGTGAGTGAGATAGATGAAGCTGTGGGAATATCGCAAGAAAGTGTGCGAAACACCTTGCACGAAGAATTAGGGATGCGAAAGGTTTGCAGAAGAGGGGTGTCGCATTTGCTGAATGCCGATCAAAAGCAAATGCAGAAACAATATTCGCAGCAATGTTTTGAACGACTGAATAGAGATCCGACAGACTTTGTGCTGCAATTTGTCACCATGCATGAGACATGGGTCCACAATTACATGCCAGAAACAATAGAACTGGCCTGAAGGCCGTAGATGAATACTTTCCCAGCCTTTTAGATTATCACTTAGGGGAAGGGATGTTGGAGAAACACTGGACCAAGTGTGTTCAAGTCAATGGAAAGTATTTAAAAAAATAAAATCATTTTTTAACTTAAAATCGCAGACGTTCATTGTCAGGCCGAGAACTTTTTACCTTACTCTCGTAGCTATAGAAATTTAAATTTCATAGAACTGATTTAATAATTACAGGAAGTTTAACGATCTCTTATATGAATGCTACTTTTATTTTTACTAGAAAAATTTCTTCGAAAATCACTGAAAAATGACTGGAAAGTATTTTTGAATTATTCTGTAGAAATAAAGTGTTGTTGAATTAAAGGACCGCTAAATGCTTTGTAATCGATTGCTTTATACAAATAGTAAATGAGCAAATAATAATGTGTAATTTTATTTTACTAACTCATATATATATATTTTATTATATTATTATTATTAATGTTTTCTGATTTACTGTCCAAACTGTCCAAAAGCAGTATGTTGAGGCTACACAAGTTTTGTGGTTATTAAAATAATCTTTTTCCAATACAAGTAAATAGTAATATTTATACTTTTTTTTTTTTTTCAAACTGATAAAATTTATTTTTGTGATAAAATAATTGTTTTAAATAGTTTTAAGTATTCTGTCTACTTAAAATCTACCAATAAATCACACACTATTTAACTAAAAGATTTTAAGACAAACAAGTACTTTAATCCTTTATGCCCCGTGTAGACTTTAAAGACCCATTAGGTATAAAAGCGTATAAAATTTATTTTATGGACAAAATTCCAAAGGTACTTATATAGATCTAACATATATTTTTTACTTTAATCTCACGCAATGGCACTAGGCGATACATGAAGACATTATTGTTTAATGAAGGCTGTGCAACATGTTGTCGGAGATTCATATTGCCATTTTACATAACCTTCAGCTGTGTTGCAATTACTTTTCATAATAACGTATGCATCTATCATAGTTTTAAGAAAACTGATGTTGATTAAAAAAAAATATAAAATAAAAATAGCTGTTTTTGAAGGTCTTTGAACTTTTAAAACTATTTGAACCAATGTTACATTAAAGTCTCCCCTATAAAATCACCATTAATTACTATGATGAGATCATATAAATAAATTTTATTGCTTATATTTTAAGAAAGTCGTCTTAACTAAAATAGTATGTATGAAAAACATAATTTATTTTTTAAAAATGCGACATAAAGAGTAAATTGTTAAAACATTCTAATAAAATATAAGTTTGAAGCATATTTTTTTTTCAATAAAGTATATAAGAAAAATATTGATGCCTTATAAAATAAGACCTCAAGAGCATAGTTCATGCTTTTATAATAGAATAGAAAATAACAATATAAGATTTATGTTCTGCGATGTATAATATATTACATTTCTGAGTTATTTACGAAAAGAATGATAGTTCAAAAGGAATATTTTAAAATATTTTCTCTTTTACGGACTGCATAACATTTATAATGCATTTAAATTTGAAACATTATCAGTTACTTAAAATATTAATTGTTTGTTCTGAGAATTGTTTATAATTAATGAGCTTTCTGTTTATCATTTCTTTTTAGAAAAGCATGATATAAAAGAAAGGTTAGCATGAATAGAAGATTTCATTTCGCTTGTTGTTCTAAGGTTTTTCGCTGATAAATTTTAATTGAAATTTATGCAAATTAGTTTTTAAATGTAATGACGGAATAATTAACTGATTAAGTATATAAATTAGGGTGTCCCTTAAATGGGAGATTTTTTTTATTTTTATTTTTTTTTTTTTTTTATTCGATATGAATACCCCTATTTTTTTTTTTTTTTTTTTTTTTTTTTCTATTTGATCCTAAATCCTTTGTAGCAAAATATCAGCTTTCTGGGATGATTTAACGCGTGCCGAATTGACGGGAAAATCCTTCTATATAAGGATTTTCCCTTCAATTCCGCACGTGTTAACATTATCCCAGAGAGCTGATATTTTCCTACAAAGTGTTTAGGGGCAAATAAAAAAAAAATAGAGGATATGCGTATCGGATTTCAAAAAAAGAAAAACAAATCATGCATTTAAGAGCATCCTACTATAGATAAACAAAGTAATTCGCAAGATAATTCTAATACATAATTATTTATGAAAATCATAAAACCTATTTATTTTATATTTTTTTCATCGGATCATACAACAAAAAATTTTAAAGCTCAACTAAAAATTGTAATAATTGCACTATTATAATACATATATATATTTTTAAACTTCTAATTTATGATGGAAATGTCTTTCGTAAACTCCTCAATGGATTAAGAGAAAAATGTACAATTAACCGCGGTTCTTTTACCTCTGTACACCTTAATATTTAATTAACTTCACCTTCCTAAATAATTAGATAATTGATATAAATATACAGTTGAAGCTTTGGATTTTTATTGTATATAGTACCATTGATCAAAATCATCATTTTACGTCCGACGTCAGTATTTTTTCATCATTAAAATACATAAAAAATACTTTATTTTAATATTTTCAAATTTAGTTAGATAATGATATATAAATATATTGCAGTCCTAAAAACTCATTCTCATACTATGTATTTAAAAGCATTAAATAACTCAAGCGGATGTACGTTTATAATGCCCCACGTACACATAATTCATATTTTAATAAAAACAAATAGTTTACATTCACATGCACTTTAATATTATAAACTATTAATGTTTATTTTTTTAACTAATTCAAGAAGCTGTAAATTTTCTACCTCGCTAACTATTATCGATAAACATTGGACTAAAAATAATGAAAACCACGCAATCGCTTTATGTATATGGTTAAATTATTTCAATAGAGCAAAATTTTGAAAACCGAATATTAAATGACAACCACATAAAAAATACTGATGCTCTGAAATATAAGACGTCAGGAGTATACATCACCCTTACATTATGGAATAGAAAACAATGATAAAATATTTACCTGCTGCAATGTAATGTATTTTATTTTTCAAGAGAATAGTAACACAAAAATACCTTAAATGTTATTCAACATTATGAACTATATTCTAGTTTTAAAACTTGATAGCGTAAATAGGCATTACTTTTTACTTAAAAAATAAAAATAAAAAAGCTATGAAACCTAGTTTTTAATCCAATAGTTTTAACTTACGTATTCTTTTTAGAAAAGCGTAACATAAAAAAGGGAAATTTTTTATTAAAGGTTATTTAGCAAATATTTTTAAATACAATGTCAGTATATGTAAAAAATTAAAGCAATCTCAAAGTCCAATATACATAGATTTTAGATTTTTTTTTTTTTCTACAAATACCTGTCATTTTTCAATTGTTTTCTGTTGGTTTATTTAATATACGTTTTGAAAGCTTAATTAAAGTATGTTGAAATCTTTATTATTGCATGGTTACGCGTAAACTTATAGAAGCTTCTAATTCACGACAAAATTTCATTTGTAAATTTCTTAATGGATTTAGGAAAAATACACAAATAAATTTGATTATCTTGCATCTATATGCATTAAATACACATAATACATATTTCAGAAACATGAAATCGACTTCAGTATAAAGGACATTTCATGTGCTGATGTTACTAAAGAGCAGAGTTTATCGATTTTTATTATTATTATTATTATTATTATTATTATTATTAATATATCAAATTTCGAACAGTGCGGAAAAGTTGCCTTATGCTATTGTTAGTATGTGAGCTGATCTGTGATAATATCTTCAGTTGCCTCTGGGATCGTTCATTATACAAATTCGTAATTTTATCGTTTTTTCAATATTTTTTTTTATTAGAATTTGTAATCCTCAGTTCTAATGGGGCCGAAAAATTGTCATATGGTATCCTTAGAGTGTGTGCAGTTGCAGTTTTTTATTGATGTGGGTCAATGGCTTCAATTGCCTCTACGGGTCAATTATCTGGCCAAATTCGCTCATTTTAATGATTTTCCTTCAACACTTCTACGACTGTAATTCTTTTAATTATGGTTATTTCTATCCTTTTTTTTTATCTGTATGAACAAATTATGAATTTGTGCAAGTGTGCAACGCGTATACTGTTAGAAAAACACGTAAATTTACGTGCCTTCACCCGTTTAATTTTTACGGCCACAACCGTCTTTTACAAGACGGGCATACCCGTATTTTCTGATATGACTTGATATTTTCCGCTATACCACAAGGTTTATTAGCTGTCTTTTACCACTTTTTTTTTTTTTTTTTTTTTTTTAGTAAACTTCATTAATTGTTTGTCGAACATATATTCAAACGAATAATACAGAAATTAATTTATATATAAAGTGGTATTCAAAATGATAAATTACGGGCAAAACATTAATTAAAGGGTATTTGGCCAAAAGTTTTGCTGACAGGCAAAACCCCGTAAATTTTGCTGCATTCTTTTTTTTTTTTTTTTTTTTTTTTTTTTTTTACAGTGAACAGAATCCACAATGATTCATTCTAGTAATTGTTTATTAAAATGCAAACAATAAAACATTCAGGTTGAAAAAGAAAGAATACAATTGAAGTATGGATCAATTTGCTCATTAAAAAAAAAAAAAAAAAAAAAAAAAAAAGTGAATAGAAATAACATAATTAAAGGGATTACAGTCGTAGAAGTGTGGAAGGAAAATCATTGTCATGAGCGAATTTGGCCAGGTAAGTGATGCGTAAAGGCAAATGAAACCATTGACCCACATGAATAAAAATTTGCACACGCTCAAAGGATACCATATGGCAATTTTTAGGCTCTTATGGAACTAAGTATTCCAATTTCGTATTAAAAAATATATTGAAAAATTATAAAATTACGAATTTTGTATAATGAATGATCCCAGAAGCAACTGAAAATATTAACTCACATCAACAAAATTTTCCACACATACTAACAATAGCATAAGGCAACTTTTCCACACTATTCGAAATTTAATATTAAAAAAAAAAAAAAAAAAAAAAAAAAAATCTATACACCCTACTGTTTATGCTTCATTCAAGTTGGGCTACAGCAAATATCCGCAACGCCAAAAATCGCTAATTAAAAACAATAATCCTATTTTACTAATTAATAAAAATTAAAAATAAAAATAAAAAATATTAAAGAAAAGATCACTTACATTTATTCCTGAGAGTACTTCTATCGCGTAACTGTTATACTGGTCAACAAAGCATTTCGCTTTCTTCCAAAATTTGTTCTTCATTTCTTCACTCCACCAAGGGGTTCTTTACCACCTTTGTTGTACTGCAAACCTGATTGAAAAGACTTTAAATTATAACTTAATAAAAATCTTAGGTTATTTCCAGGTACAAGAATGCTATAGATGTTTAAAATTTAAAAGTGTTTTATTTGTTTTTAGCAAAGTCTTGTAACATTTTTCAACCATTTTTAGTTATTTCAAATATTAAAATCAAAACATGCGAAATAATTTAATGATATATCGCCCATTTACCTTAAAAACCTAGTTTATGTGAAAGGAATACGCAGAAGTAAATTTTATTTTCAATAGCATACGAATTTAGTTATGCCATATATATATTGTATATACACTGGTGTTCAAAATTAAAGCAACAATCTATTTTCTCGTTTTAATTTTTTGCGCATAACTTTTAAACAATTAAACTTATGAACATAAAATTTGGATTGCATGTTTGTTATCAGAACATCAATCGAATTTTATATAACTTTAGCAAAAGTAATTGTGTTCAAACAAATTTTTTTTAAATTTTTCTCAAATGTAAGCTTTGGAAAAATGAAAAAATTTAACAATTTTAAAAAAGAAAACTTAACGAAAAAAGATCATAAGGAAGCATTACAGATAGGTAAATATGTACATGCATCCATGCGTTAGATTAAAAGCTGATTTTCTTCCTGTGATCACTTTTTTGTTTCTTCTTTTATCTTCATTTTTTCACATGTGAATAACTTTTTAAAAAATATACATACAAGCATGAAAATTGGATAATACGTTCATTGTGAAATTATTTATCGACATTATTATTATTCTGGTGTTGAGAATAGTTTATAAATTAGTAATTATATTTTTCCAAAAAGTTCGTTGTAAAATAAAAGCGAATGCAGAAAGAAAAATTGGGACTTAGTTTAGCATTTGAAGGCATGTCCGTCTTCACCTGTCTGTAGTGCATCCTTAAAACCAGTTTTTGTCAAGTTTTATTTTCTAAAATTGTTAAAATGTTTCATCTTTTTCAAAGCTTACTTTTGAGAAAATTGGAATGATTATTAGTTAAAATTCGCTTAATGATATGATAACAAACATCCATCCAAATTTTATACTCATATGTTTACTTGTGTATGCAGTGCTATTATTACAGAATATAGAAGAATGATGAGAAATATGCCACGAAATATATTACACGCCTTACATAAAATTTTACCAATATCTTCAAATGTTTTAGCTTTTATAAGCTGCATTCTCGTTAAAGGCAAATTAAAACTTTTGAGAATGATTTATCATTTAATGTTATAATTCTGATTTCTAGGTGTTAATTAATGATACCTTTTTCTATGTAAATATTGTATTTAGAAATGTATTAAATTAAACTAAAACAAAAATTGCAATAGAGAAACATTTTACTATGTTTTTTTAAATAGTAAATAAAATGGCTTGTTATTCAAAAAATAAAGAAAAACTAGAGAAAAAACTAAAGCTGAACTGTTTTTGGTAAAATGTTTGAAATCGAGTTTTTATTATATTAACACGTTTTGAATCCTTGAATCCGAAAAACAAGCCTAAGCGGTTGGTCTGTGTGTGTGTGTGTACCTATTATAAGCATATCTCAAGAAAATGTTGTAGTAAGAAGTCAGAATTTAGTATTCTAAATCTGAATATATAGGAATGCTACACTAAAGTTTTCGTTGAGATCAAGCAAAGGGTTCGTGTACAGGTACATCCAAAAGAATACCAATCCATTACGCTTAAGACAGAAAATTCTGGTAAGTAGAGTATAAGTCTGTAGGGTGCCTTACATCAAATTGAATGAATATATATATATATATATATATATATATATATATACATAGTGACGAGCCCTTGCTTCCCACAACTGCTGAATCCAAAGCTACGTAATTTTCCTTTGCCGTACCCGGAATCCTAATCAGCTGAGCATCGACGGAGAATGCAGAATACTAACGGAATTTCGTGCCTGTGACGAAAGTGACGCCACTTCCAGAACGCGCCGCTTCTAACAGCGTTTGAAGATAGAAGTTCAGATTCGACGAGGCATGCACACTGGACGGGTGTATTGCTTGTTTTTATGAACTCTGTGTTTCGTGTTTCGACGTAATTAGAATGTGAAGACATAAATAGTTTATGTCACGAACTGTACTACTTAGACGGACATTGGCAAAGTAACATTTTAATTCACTAACGTTTTCTGTAAATTGTAAATATTGTAACAGATTTTAACTTTTTTTATTAAATACTCAATAATTAATAAATAATTCAATTAGTACGTTATTATTTTAAAAGCCCACATAAGCTGGATATTACATATATATATATATATATAATATGCAATTAAAGCATGTTTTGTGTAGATTGTGGTATGGAAATCAATCATCGTTCGTTTTTAATAGGCTATCAAAATTATTTCAATATATTGGATCTATACTTGTAAATTACTGGAAGTATATTTCATTTAGTGCTATGTGTTTTTCATCTAGAACTGAATTTAAATACACAATGTGATGTGAGCATAGTTTATAGATAATATACAGAACTTTCTATGTTCTTTTACATTGACTATAATTGACAGAAATGCTTTGATACATTTTACTATATCGACGATTACTACTCAGGTAAGAAAATTTATTTCTCGTATCGGTACCGATAACGAAAACAAAACATTTTTTGAAGCTCAATTTTTAACTCTGGTTTCTTGTATAATATTACGTTTTAAGGTTTCCTAATACGAAAATAATTTTTTTTGACGGTTAATCGGTATCTATGTTTGTTATCAGAATAACTTAAAAACAAACAAGTGCAGAAAATTCAAACTTGAAAAGTTTGATTGGCAAGTTTTAATGCAAAATAGTAAAAGATTTATATATATATATATATATATATATGTATATATATATATTAAATAAAATGTAGGTATTATAATTGGTATCCCCCCCCCTTACACAGAATCCTATCTTAAATAAAACTGTTCCTAAACATATTTTAGATTATTCCTTAAAGTAGATTGAACTTTATTATCTGAGGAGAAAGTCGCGTGAGTGACATACTAGATTGTTTCTATTAATATTAAAATGAGTAACATATAAGAAAGAAATGGGTTTTCTTTTTTCTAATTCGAGTTATGTAGTTCATATAATCTGTATATACATTAAAATGTTAACTAAAAATGCATTAAAATGTTTTGAAACTATTAATAAATATTTTTCTTTGCTTTATTGTTAAATAATCAAATTATTTTCAAATTATTTTCAATTAAATTTGATATTTACGTACTTATATTTGAAATTTAACGTACAATTAACAAATATCGATCATTCTATATAAATAAGTAAAATTTATATACGTCTCTTATAATAAATAAACTTTTTCTGACACCAAAATCTGTTCATATATGTATGAGAAATACTCCATGGTTTGAAAAGTCATAAAATTTATATAGTTCGTATAATTTTAACATTATTTTAAGTTTTATGAAGGAACAGTAGCTGAATATTATTGAAATATGAAACATAATGTCCTCAGTGTTACAAAACTTTTGATAGATTTCTGAATTGAGTAGTTATTAAGGCACTTTGTTTTTATTGTAATATAATTTAAAAATACGTTTACCCTGTCTTCGATTTAAAGTTTTCTTATAGTAGTACTCGTAAAAATCATTTGCTTAAACATAAAATTTTTATTATTTAAAAAAATAATCTGGTACATGCTATAAAAGAAATCATTTTATCTTTTTAAAAACCAGTTAAAATAATAAAATCGTACCCTTTGACATTTTTTTTTTTTAATTATTATTGTTTTTTTTCCTGTTCATTCATAAAATATTTTCATGCAGATACATGCTTATTTAAGAAATGTTTAAAATGACTGTTTTAAAGTATAACAAAATGATGAAATATTGTCTTTTAATATAGAAAAAAAAGTGAACGATAGAGAAATTTTTTTTTTTTTTTAAATCATGTTGATTAAATCAATAATATCTAAACCATTATTCATATTTATATAATTTTTCTTATATTTTAATGTTATTTTCTAGAATGTATGATGAATAATCAATTATTTCAAAAAGAGAATTAAAGTATGAGCTCAGCACTCACAGTTTTATGCATAATTATAATCTTAAATTTCTTAATTATATTTTACACATTTAATCACATATTTTTAGTTATGTTTTGGATTATAAAGCTGTGAAATGAAGCAAAATAATGCTGTTAAATGATCATAAATGAACATTTTGTAAACAAACACACTAAACTGAAACAGTAAGCAACGATTGTTTAGGGTCTAAATGCACAGGCGCGACACATAATCAGGCAAATTAGACACGACGATGGCATAGAAACCATCAACACAAGTAGTAAGCACAACAAAGTAAAATAAAGAAAATGCATTGTAACTATTCATTTAATATTATCTAAAACATTTTTGACGTTTAAATCTACGGATATCTACGGATATATACATAACAAATAACATCTTTGTATTTCCTTAAGGCACGGAATCTTTATATATATGTTGATTTTAAATCTTCAGAGGGAATAAAATGTGAATAATATTAAAAAGTGAATCCAAAAAAATGTGCGCAATGTAATAAAGTAGCTGAAAAAATTCTAAAGGGAAAGTATTAGGATTTGTTTTGATGTAACATTCTTTCAAAAAGATTTCTGAAGTGTATTTTCTTATATTTAAATTCTTTGTGCAGTGTACGAATATGAAGGACTATATGTTTGGATTTAATAATTTTATCTTTTGCTTTAATAACCTAGCGAATATTATATAAAAACTCACTTCACCTTTTATTTTAAGATAAATTTTATATTATATTCTCCATAATACAAAATACATTTTTAAAGTTTTATTCAGCTATGAAACATTTCTGTTTGTGCAACTCCTATATACACTGCAATAGGCAACAAAATCTGATATTAAAAAGTAAAAAAATAAATTTCAGAAGCTTGTAGCAATGTTTTTTGGGGTTGAAAAACTCGCATGACTCTTCAAAAGACTAAAATAGTGGGCACGCAGACAGACATTTTATTTAATGATCTTATATTTTATGTAAAATTGCCGAATATTTCAAGCAGATAATTAAACCCTGGTATAAATATGTTATAATCTCATACCTATTTATGATCTAACATCTATTATCTGATGGCTGATATTTAAAGATAATTATTAAGATTCTTGAAACTTTTTACTATAATAATTATCTTAAATTACTTGATTATTTTACACGCACATTATCTTGTAGTTTTAGTTAATTTTAGCAGTGTAAGATTGATCAGTAAATGAATCGAAATACTAGTTCGGAAAAATGGCAAATGAAATCACTGTAACAATAGTTTCGAATCGAAATAACTAGTCAAAAATCTTTATCAATAATAATAAATAAACACGGCAGTAAGTATAATACATAATAATAAATAAAATTTTGAAAGATAATTTTTAACTCTTCAGATACTATTATATAAATATTTTCTGACATAAAATTCTGTCCGTTTATCAAATGTCATGTTCATGTATTCTTAAGGCATAAAATCTATATATATTTCTATACTTTAAAAATCATTTTAAATTTTAGGAGAGAATAAAAGCTGAATATTGTTGAAAGACAAAACACAAGAGTAAGTTCACAGTGTAATAAAGCATCTGAGACAACTCAGAAGTATATTACGGATTTGTTTTGACGTAATATGAAATGACATTTCTAAAGTTCTTTAATTTTATTCGATTTTTTGTTTGTTAGGAGTACGGGAAATCATTTGTTTGGATTTAAATTCTTCAAATATTGTCCGGTAAATTATACCGTTACAAGCATTTTATCTTTTTATTATTTTAAAAATGTCAAAATTTTCTTTTTCCTCTAAGTTCTTTTTATTATATTCTATAATAATAATAATAATAATTATACACTTTTTCAAATTTTCCTAGCACTCGATGTTTTTTAAACAAGTGAGTAAAAAAGTTATTGAAACCATATAATTCTAGAGAAATATATCTAGTCTAAAACCACAAGGTTTTATTTTTTTTAATATAAAAATAAAATGCATTTAGAAAATACACAGTTATATTTCTTCCAGGTATTTATATTATCATAATTCTAAGATCAATCAATATTTTTCTGTTTCATTTAACACTCAAGAGAGAAGATTAATATAAATGTGCAAAATTTGTGGCCTAATTTTTCTAACAGATCTAACTTGATTCATATACTATAAGATTTAATGTTTAATCGAAGCTTTAATATTTGCCTATTCGTAAAACATTGTCAATCTTATATTGCTACTGGTAATCTTTAATTGTAATATTTATTGTTAAAATTGCTGTAAATAAATATTTTATGTCAAACTTATAAAGAACTATTTTGCACTTACATGTTAGCTTTTGTGTGTTTGTTCCGCTTACACACAATTTCCGCAATTACTTTTCTGTACTAAATGTATCCCTTTTAATGAGTTGTATTGCACTTGTTACTTTATGTCATGATTTTACACTCTCTGTATATTGAATAAGATTAATCTTTTTTATTATTTATCATTTAAACCAGTAATTAGAGTTACATATCGGTGATTATAGTGGAAATTCTGCTATAAACAGTTTTCTACAGCTAAAACGAGTGAGCGGATTATCACCACAAGTGGTAAAGCTGCATTCAGGGGATTAACGTTGTTTTCGTTATATTTATGCGATACAACGAAGAGTTCCATTTAAAAATGAAATTTAACAGAAGTGTGTATTTAGTTATCTATAAAAGAAAGATAGCAGCAGGATTTTTTAATATAAAAATATCTTTACACACCATAAAAAAAACGGAAGCACTACCGCTTTCGAAAGGACGTAGCCTTTCTTCTTCAGGTTCAAAAAACACGTGTGGAGCCTTCCCTTGGAGAACTACCTTAGAGACAAAAGCAAGATTGTCTTGTTTTTTGATTCAAGGTGTTTTTCGCATGTGTTGTTTGCTGCTAAAGAGAAAAGGCCACGCCCTTTCGAAACCGGTAACACTTCCCTTTATTCTATGGTGTGTAAAGACGTTTTTATGTTTAAATATTTATTGTACACCAGTTTTTTATTTTAAAATTAGTATAAGAGGAGATTTTATTTAAAAAAAAAAAAAAAAAAAATGTTAATTTTAATCTACTAATGTTAAAAGAATTTGCTTATAAAAAATGAGAAATGTGTTGAGAATGGGGTTTGATGTAAAATTTACACAGCCAGAAATTTAATTTATGATAAATTGCAGTCATAAATTTTCTGATTATATGTACAGAGTGTTTTATGCATACAGTATTAAATTGCTAATTATGGTTAAGAAAATATTGAGTTCAGTGCAGTGTACACGTACAGTCGGCAGCAAAATTATTGGAACCCTACCAATAATTCCTAATTAAACGATTGGCACCTAATGTTGTTTCGTTAAGTAAATATTTGTCTAGTTATGATCTTAGTTTTATACTGTTCATAAAAATTTAAGCTGATGATAAAAGTAAGCGATCAAATTAATATTGTATATATATATATATTTAGTTTGATCCTCAGTTTGATTATTTTTATCCTCAAATTACTTTTCTATAAACAGCAAGAAGACTAAGATCATGATTCGACCAATAATTACTTAACAAAACAGTATTTAGGTGCACATCCTTTAAATACGAATTATTGCTAGCGCTTAAATTATTTTTCTGCTAACTGTATGCTAAAAGACACACTTTTTTTTTTTTTTTTTTTTTTTTTTTGTTTCCTGTACAGAATCTTTTTTAGTTAATCTTAAGTTAAACTTTGTTTTTAAGTATCATAATGTGGCAAATTATCATCATTTTATTCCACTTCCTCAACCAAAAACAATATGCATTAGTTTACAATAATGGATCTCATTTGACGCGCCATAGAATACTTCAGTGGATATTTTAATATTCTTAAGCTTTTCACTGGTACCAGCAAGTAATAAGTAATTTTTTTAATAACTATAATGTAAATATTATATTATACAGAACTGCATGTCACACTGTGAGCAAAATCGCTAGTTTAGTTTATTGTTTTAAGGTTATGTTGTGTACACTAAGCCAAAAAAATAAATTGCAGAATTTGATGTCTGTGCATGACCTAAATGTAAAGTTTCAGTATTCACCGACAGTTAAATTTGTGCTATTATGTATGTATGTAAAATAAGAAGTTATATATAGTGACCGAAAATCACTATGAGATCGTAACCAACTAATACAAATATTTCAATGTTTAACGCCTATCTTTGATGTATTCGACATACGGATACATAAACTGTGAAAAAAAAGTCTGTTAGAAATTAGAAAACTTCTCAAACTTTTGTAAAGGAAATTTCTGTTTTCAAACACTACAAAGATTCATTACAAAATTACATCTCGATCGGTTAAAAATCGCTTTTTTCTGTAACCAGATAAAATCTAAATCTATGGTTACAAATTGTATCTAGTGGATACACAATTTTTCTGTTTTGGATACATAAAACTTGGTATCAAAGCAGGATTACGATGTGTTAATTAACAGAATGAAACGTGATTCCGTAGCTTTGAGCCAAAGTCGTTTTTTACTATGTAGTCAATCCAGGCTTACAGTGCAAGAAAATCCTAGTTTATACCAGTTTTTACTTTCTTCTACATTCAAAAGAAAAAAAATATTGGATTCGAAAAATTTTCGATATCTTGTTTTTGATGGATATACATGTTTTGACAGGTCCAGAACACGATTTGACCATTTTTAGAAAATGTCTGTTTGTGCGTATGTGTGCGCGAGACAAAAATTTGTGGCGACTGTATCTCAGGAATTACAGAACAGAATTGCATATAAATTCACATGTAGATGCACGTTGACATAAATTAGTGCCTATCAACTTTTGGTGTCAATTGTTTAACAGGTGGCACAATACAATGATTTTCACAATTTTATGGAAGGCTATATCTCAGGAACTAATGCCCAGAATTGCATATAAATTTATATACAGATAGAGCTTGAAATATAGTAGTTCGTATCAACATTTGACGATAATCACTCAAGAGATGGCGCTAGTATACAGCGGTTTTCACAGTATAAGGGAAAACTATATCTCAGAAATGCACAGAATCTATATTAATAAAATCAGAGTTTTGTCTGTAAATTTGTCGGAATCGAAAAATTTTGGGATATCTTCACGTTTTACACCCCATGAAAGCCGAAAATGACTTCAGAAAATTTTGCCTGTGTGTGTGTGTGTGTGTGTGTGTGTCATCGTGTCCGAATGTCGCTTTTTTTGTCCGGGCATCACTTGAGAACGGCTGGACGGAATTCAACGACGCTTGGCAGGAATTTAGGTCTTCACCCAACTTAAAATTATATTTATCAACTTTTCAGAAATTCCACTCCGTTCCCCCCCTAGGGGGTAAAAGACTAAAACACGTTTGTCCGGGCATCACTCGAGAACGGCTGGACGGAATTCAACGGCGCTTGGCAGAAACTTAGGTCTTCACCCAACTTGAAATTATATCTATAAAAATTTTCAAAATTATGATTAGTGTTTAAATTGTGTGTAAAAAACGCCTGCGCATGCGCCATAAATATTTTTTCACTAAAATGCATTGAATAAAAAAATAAAATATAAAAATAAATTTTTAAGTTAAAGACTTTTGTATTCGCGTGATTTTCACTACAAATTATGAAAAGATTGAAATGAAGTTTTGCTATCTGAGTTTCATACTTTAGTTAATTTTAAAACATCTAATTGTCGTATCGAAAAACTGTTTACACCCCAGGATTCAGAAAAATCACCTCTTTCATTTGGTACTGAATTTGTAACGATAGGTCTGATATTTTTAATTTATTTTCCCCTTTTTCCGTTTTTCCGTTGCCTCTTAAATTTCACACTTTAGTTATTTTTTAAAAATCTAATTGTCGCATCGAAAAACTGTTTGCACCCCTGGATTCAGAAAAATCACCCCTTTCATTTGGTATCAAATTTATAAATATAGGTCTGATATTTCTAATTTATTTTACCCTTTTTCCGTTTTCAACCCAGATTCGATATGGAACAGCTTTAGTATTGGATCCCTTTGGCAAAATTTGAAATTCGGCACCGAAGTAGCTCGGACGTTTCTCGCCAAGATCTTTAATTGCACAATTGAGATAGCCAATTCAGTTCATCGCAAAAATGGCTTAAAATATTTAATGTCACCAAAGGGTTCCGATACTTAAGCTGTGCTTTTTGTATTTATTTATTTATAATACTGTCTATTAAAGACTTCTGTGGTCACGAAATTTGGTGTGTAAATTGTTCGTATGCATCCGGCACTTATTGTAACGGCATTTCACGAAATTCGAAATCCCCCCCCCCCCCCCTTCTCGGAGTCGGAGGGCAATAAACATGTGTAAAAACATGTTTTTCCGTTTGAATTCGCTTTGAATTATCTTAGAATGGCGAATTTTGGTGTGTGGATATTGATTAAGTGTACGCATAATGTACATTAGTGGGATTTTGCAAAATTTCGAACTCACCCGCTGAGGGTGGGGAAGTAAGAAGTGGGGAAGTTGTGCCAAAGACAGTGGGGACCCAGACTTCTAACATTGGGAGCGAGAAAACCTCTACCAATCACAGCGAGAACTTAGGTTATTAATAAAAATATGGCATTTTGACAAATCATTTAAGTTTAACGTCCAGCGAAGCGGGCAAAGCCTGCTTGTTGCTTATAAATTTATATGTAGATGTACTTTGACATGAATTAGTGATTAACAACTTTTTTTACCAATCTCTTAACAGATGAAGCTGCCATTTAGCGATTTCCTCAATTTAAGGGAAGGCTATATCTCAGTCTCTACTGCGTATAAGAAAACAAAACTTATTGTGTGAAAATGTTATGCTTATTTAATTTGGATGCCTAACGGTCAACAGAGGGCATTGCTATGCTCCAATTTTTTCCGAGAATGGGAACACTATATTTCAACTTCTATGGCATACAACGATACAAAATGATATGTAAGATAACCATTATGAAAACGCATTTTTCAAAATGTTATTTATAGTGAATAAAAGTACCATTCTTTGTATATTTAGTGCTAGTTTTCCCTAAGACGAAATTCGTCTGCATTCATCATCGCAGATAATTTTTATAAATAATTATTTCAAAAAATTATTTGTAGTGAGGGACTTTGTATACGAAAATATAGAAGGAAGTCTTACGGAGGTCACAACATGCTAGTTTTACAGTGTGTCCTACGAAAAAAAAAATATGTATTACGAACGAATATTTTCTTTATTATTCTGTTACTGAATATATCTGTCAATGTATTTTTTAAACAGGATTAATTTTACAGTGCATTCAAAAAGACGCAAAAAGAAAAAAATCTTGTTAAATATTGTATTCCTCCAAAATGGGATATCTGAAGCGACCAAAATTAGTCATATGCAATTAATTGCTTTAACAAGTTTCTATACCTAATTTCAAAATCTTACAGTTAACCATTTTTATGTTATGAGATGTATAAAATCCATTTCCTGTTTATGAATGAGAATATTATCTGTACTTCGTACTAGGAAAAAAAAAACTATATTAAATTTATTTAGATTATATATTTTTTAAACCAACTATAGAACGATTCATTAAAGCATGTAAATTTCTTAATCAAAATATTTTTACATTATATAGAAGTACAATATTTATTACTCAATTAAAGTTCACATATTGATATTTATATTAAAATACTCCCTTAAGATACTCAGACTAATATTACTAGTAAGTATTCAGGTAAATATGTACACATACTGATATTTTTATAAAATATTCCGCTGAAAATACCGAGAATAATATTACAAGTTTCTTGACATGTGTCAACATATAAAGCTTATAATATTCTATAGATAGGAAAATATTTGCTAGCTGAAAAGCGACTGATGTTATTATGTAAGATTCGGGTTTCAGAATGACATGTAATTTACATAGGTGTGACATGTTTACCTTATAGAAAAAATGTCAAAGTGATATAGAAAAAAAAATTCTATTCTCATTTAATGTTTCATAAATTTAGAAAGTATGGACAAACTTGTATGATACCATTGTATCGCTGTATAATGTGACCTTTATTGATATTAAGTTCGCCATCTTGTTTCATGTTTCATGCTTCTTATGTATATATAGATATATATATATATAATTTTTTAAACATTGGTAAATCAAATTAGTTTTGTTTATTAGTTTATAATTTCTATTTCAAAAAATTGAATATTACATTTCTGCTAAAAATTTCTTTCTTTTACAATTAAATTCAAATTTTTGCTTCTTTTCAAATTTGCAATACTTAATATTGTGTTATCAAAAAGTCATATTTTTGATTGTTATAATTTCATGCTTAACTTTTTATACTAAAAATATTTTCTTATAAGATATGGGAGTATACTAGCTTGAGATGTCTTCTGAAACCTGTTAGGATTACATAATTTGTTTGAATTGCTGTATTCTAACTCACTGACGAGGATAATACAGCTTAAATTAATATCTTGGCTTGAATAAATTTTATAATTTGCATTTTATTCTTCTTTATTAATAATATTATATTGTTTGTTTGTTTTTGTTCATTGTACATTCCGCTATCATTTTCATATATCCTAATTAAATTATATATGTATATACTAGGGATATGCCGGATCGTCAAAAACTGTTATCCACGGATACGGATATGAATATGGATATTAGTTTTTCTATATTCGCGGATACGAATACACTTTTATTTCAAGATCCGCGGATACAAATACGAATACGAATCTTTGAAAAATCTATAATAATTAAGTACATGTGTAAGGTGTCATCAGTCTCTGCATATTTCAACTCTTTAGAAACCAGAACTGTGAAAGATGTATTCTGTCACCTTATATAATTTTCCAAATAATTTTGATCAGAACGTTGTAAATAGAAAAGACTTTGTAAATAGCATAAGACTATGTAAATAACTTTAAGAACACGTAAACAGAAAAACTCTTCTCTAAACTAAAAACTTCTGCCCCCTGTCACGTGGGATTCTATATCCGGCAGCAAGTGTACTTTATTATTATTATTATTATTTATTTTTTATACAATAAACAACGGGGGAGGCTTAACCTCTAGAGACAGGCTCTTTCAGAATTTCTCATTTTAATGTGACATATGTCGTCAGAGACCCTCTTTGGAGGTAAAAATCGCAAAAAAAAAAAAAAAAAAAAAAAAAAAAAAAAACTGATGCATAGGGGCAGGGATGGAACACGGGCGCAGAATTCATACCACTATCAATGTAAGAAAATTCTCTACTCCTTAAATCAACGATATTATAGTTAGAGAAATTTCTTCAACAGATTCCGGTGTGAATCCTGCGCCCGTGTTCCATCCCTGTAGGGGTGATCGGCGTCCTTTCGTCTTTGAATCTTTGAAAGTGCATGTGTAACAATTTTTGATTCCATTACCCGTTTAATGTACGTAGTGAAAGTAACGTATTCGGTTTCGATATCACTTTTTCACCTGATTTATATGTTTTAAAGTCCAAAAATGATTTTTGGAAATTATTCATTATGTATGCATGTATATGTGCGACTATCTTCTGACAACGACTGATGAATCTTCTAAATCTAAAGATATAACGACGGAACTTTATATTTAAAACTTCATATTTTAACTTTTTGTAAAATTAAAAATTAAAAATAAAAATAAAATAAAAAAATACTGGAAGTGGGACAAGGAAAACCGAAAAAAAAAAAAAAAAAAAAAACTGCATCTCAAACAAAGCTATAATACACATCTATAAATTTTTCAATGTCGCTATATAAAGCCCTTTCACATATGTGTTCGTTTGTGTTAGTCGATTTCTTCAGGAAAATTCATAGGCAGTGCTCGTGAACATAATAAAATATAGCGAAATCTTTTCATAAATTACGTACAATATTGTTCAGCTTAATTTTAGATAGCCCTGTATACTGTCTATAAACTATATGCACACCGCATTGTGTTCTTAAATTTAGTTTTATATGAAAAACACCTAACACAAAATGAAATAAATTTGCAGCAATTTCTAAATATAGTCCCAAAATATCCAAATACTTCATGTAGCCCTGCAAACGAATGATGAATCATTTCCACTCCACAACCTGCACTAAGCATGTATTTAAGCACATTTAGGGCAGCCTATAGATATATCAGTAGTACCAGAAATTTCCCCCATAGACGCAATATATATCTGAATTATCTTCGATGTTGCTATACGCGAACTATTAAATTGATCTTAACAAAATATTTAGTGTGGAATCAATATATGATACAGATTTAGAATACATAGTTTGGACAGCCTGATCCTATTTGGTCGAGAGATATTCTAATCATAGACACACGGAAACCAACTGCTAAAAATATGATTTTCGGATTCATGGGACCTCAAAACGTAAAAATAAAAAAGAAAATTCAATTTGAAAATGTAATCAAAAGACAATATTTTCTGTGTCATATATATGGCTAACAGAAATTAAAAACGTATTCCAAAAAATTTTATTTAAACACATTTACAATGAACTAATAACATTTTATTAAATAAAACTTATATAATTAATGTGCATTTTACTAGAAAAAAAAAGGATTATTTAGATATTTAGAATTTTAAATAACTATTCATTGTTTATACATTTACATTTTTATGTATTTATTTTTTAAGTATTACTTTAATAAAAAATTATATATTATGTAAAACATATGTATTACTTTTTATAATTAATTTTCTTTTTCTTTAATTTACATTTTCAGAGGTAATGCATGATCTATCTTATAAAAATGGATGTTTCATGTCTAATTATTCACAGTTAAACAACTGCTTTCAAATTGTCACCTTTAGTATAAAAATCTACCCGATATCGGTTTTGGTGCTAATTTATTTGTTAAATAATAATATTATCAGCTTTACTGAATCCGTCTCTCAAATGGTTTCATTTTATATCATTTTTTTAATTAAATCACAGCATGTATTTCCTTTAAAAACGCTGTATGTATTAAATAAATATCGGAAAATTCAAAATTTCTTTGCGTAAAAGTGGAGACGGGAGTTCATTGCATGCATAGAAAAAATTAAAAAATTAAAAAGAAAAAAAAACTGTAAATTACGGGAAACCGTAAATTCTGAAAACTTAAAAGAGAGACTGTACTGTATTTCCTTTAGTTATACATTAAAGATAGTTTATAATGAGTTATAACAGGTTTTTTCCGATTTTCTAGACGTTTCTGCAAAAGAACCGAATCTGATCCGTTGCAGAAAAGAAAACGGATACGGATCAGGATATTTTTTTTTCGGTGATACTGATCCGGAGGCAAATACAGATCCGCGGATAGGAATACGGATAGGATATCCGCGGATAGGAATACGGAGCTCCGGCACATGTCTAATATATACATGGGGTTCCAAAAGTTCCACACCACCCTCCTAACTCGAAAATGAGTCAGAAATGTGAAAAATGACGAAACACGTGTTCAATGAATTTGAGAGGGAGTAAGGTATTTAGTTTGTTATTCATATAATCTGCTCAAAGATAAATATTCAATAAATTTTTATGTAGATTAAAAATCAGAAGTAATTAAACTAGGAAATATATATATAATTTATTTACTTTATAAACTGTATTGTGAAAAAAATACATAAACTATTTATTTACAATAGATATAAACTTTCAACACACAATAATTCACGATAATTCTTAAAATTAGAAGTATAAACGGTATGAATATTTTATTTAATTTGTCGATTATTTTACTTTCTTAGTTTTCTCAAATTATTCTTTTGTTTATACTTTCCCGGTAATCTTATATTTTATCCAATTAGTTTGGAAGCTTATGTGACAGATATTTTTTCGTTACATAAAGGATGTAGATGTAACTGTTTCGGTGACACTTTGATGATGGATGAAAGTTTTGAGAACACCAAATCTGTCTTCTAAACAGAAAAATAATATCCGGATATATTTACTGTATCATTGAAAAATAATGAGAATGTTTTTATAACAAGAATTAATTGCAATGATAAGCTATCCTTATATCATTATAGTTGTGATAACTAAAAATAACTTTTTTAATATACACTGAAATATGCAATTCTCTTAGAGAATGTACTCGATTGAAACTAGAAAATACCTATTGTTTTTAGGTAAATTTTGTTGTAACTACTAATTACTTTCCGAACACTATAGTGAGGAAAGTATTGTAATCATGTCAAAAATCCGAATTTGAGATTTTGATGTCTCTATACGTTTCGAGGTCCAATGAGTCCGTTTTCACTATTTTTGCGATGATGTATGCATGTATGTGTGTATGTCTGTGAGTGAACACGCTAGCGTCTAAACGCTTTATCCGAATAAGCTGAAAGTTGGTACGTATATTGTAAGTCACCATAGTACGAACCCTATAGATTTGGGTGAATCTAGCACTTATAGTTTTTTTTACAGGGACACAAAGAAAAATTCTTTATCATTATGGCTTATGGGACCAAAATCTTAAAAGCGCGATAGCATCTAAACGCCTTATTCAATTGAGCAAAAATTTATACACATATTATAGATCACAGATACGCAATCTGTATAGATTTTGAAGAGTCTAGCACTCATAGTTTTTCACAGGGACACAAAGAAATATTCTTTATCATTGTGGCCTATGGGGCCAAATTTTTAAAAGTGTGATAGCGTCTAAACGCCTTATTAATCTGAGCAAAAAATTTGTATACATATTATAGGTCACAATTGCACCAAATGTAAGGATTTTGGAGATTCTAGCACTTACAGTTTTTTACAGGGACACAAAGAAAAATTCTTTATGATTGTGGCCTATGGGACCAAATTTTTAAAAGTGCGATAGCATCTAAACGCATTATTCAACTGAGTTGAAAATTTATATGAATATTATAAATTACAGTTGCACTAACTATAAATATTTTGGTGAATCTACCATTTATAGATTTTTACAGGGACACAACGAAAAATTCTTTATCATTATGATCTATGGGCTCAAAGTTCAGCATCGTTAAATAAAACATCGTGTAATATATGGAGAAAAATACTCAAACACTCTATTATGGTTTTATCTCTTTTGTTTGTTTAACAACTCGTCTTACTTTACTTTATCTACAAAACTGTTAATTAATCAATGTTCGGAAAGTCGACTGGAGTCACTCCAGATTTTTTTTTTTATTGAATTACAAAAAAATAAAATAAAAATAAAAAGTATTGTTAACAAAATTGCGAAGTTCAAACTAAATATTGTGTTGACTGCTTGAATTAACATTTCTTTAAAATTATGTTTTCGTATATTTTTAATAGCGAAATAATTTTTGATAAGTCTTTTTTTTTTTTTTTTTTTTAATATTTTTATAATCATGTCAATAAAATTCATATTAACTTCCAGAATATTTTCGTCTTATGATGAAAAAAAGGATGTGAATACTATTTCTTTCAATAATATTATTCCCTCCTTTCTTCCAATGGAAGTAAGGGGGGAAATGAATAATAATATTAAAAATAATATTATGCAAAAAAATGTTTGAAATGTTATAAATCAGTAATGCTCGGACAAAACTATTATTATTATTTTTTTTTTTTCAAAAAGGTTTAACATAGTAATTAAAGCATGATATTATAAAGAATAGAATATTTTAATTATATATATATATATATATAAAGGTTTAGCAATATTTTATTAAAAAATTATGCAACTTTGCCGTCAAACTTTTATTCCTTTCAAGAATTTCTAACAGAATTAGCCATTTCGCAAAATTAATTCTCAGATTGTCTTTCAGCTAGAATTAGTTGACAAGATATTAATGTCAGAAATAACTCAACTCGGGTTCTCAAGTCAGTAATCTAAGAGGGACGTCTGAGGAAAATAGCTGAGTATGACAAACTTGCGTCAAGAGACAATAATATCAGCATAATTTTTTAATTTGCAAATTATAAATGTGGACATTTTTTTATTATTCAATACAAGTGTTATTACAAGTAAAATTATTAGTTTTTGATAATACTACGACTTGAATTTAAAAAAACATTTTCGATTTTATTTTTAAATAAAAATTGAAAGATACTTGCTAGAAAAGCATTGTTACTGCAATAATAATGCTAAGTAAAACACACGATTCAAATATTATAAATTTTAAAATCGTGTAAACTTGTTATTAACTTTTTCCCAACGACAATTAATTTTTTCACACTTAAAAAAAAAAAAAAAACTGTTATAATAAAGAGCAGGTTATTTTTCTTTTAAGGCCCTACCAAATATGAGGCGTATAAGATAACCATTAACTAATGTTTCCCTCTCCTCTAAATGTTAAATACTTTTACCTGATAAATTTCTGAATTAATTATTTTGAACCAAAAATATATGTTTTTATAAAGTTCTCATTTCCCGGAAAGACAAATATTTTAAATTCTACTATATTTTTATGTAATCAAAACAAAACAAAAAAAAAGTGAATCTATTATTATTATTATTATTAAATATTGAATTCAAATAATTATAAGATAAAAAACTTTTTATAAACCATGTTTTTAAACTTTCTGTTGAATCATAGATGTAGAACTAACTACATTAGCACTTTGTCAATGCGTATGAAATCTTTAAATTCATAATGACGTCAACTTTTGTGAGATGCATAATTTAACTTTTTACAGTTTTTTAACGCTCACATTTAATTAAATGTATTTATTTTTATATCGAAAGAAAATGAACACGTAATTTTTTTGGCAACAATTAAATTATAGCTAATATATTAATGGGTATTTATAAGGTATTAGGAGGTTATTATTTTCATATTTTAATTACTTATAAGAAAACTATTCGAAAACTTGGAAATCGGACTGCGAAGTATTGTGTTGTCATCGGGTTGTGAGCTATTGTGAAAGTTTCAAATGTCTAGCTAGAAGGGAAGTTGAAAGATTTGTACCGGACAAACAAACAAACACACAAACAAACAAGAATAGGAGTTAATAAAAACAGGGTAAAAAAAATCTCCTTTATTACATAAAGAAAAGAGATTTTTCATTTTATTAACAAGTATTTGAAAAAGGAAATGATTTTAAAAGAAATATTTTGAAGTTGTTTCAACAAGTGATCAACTTTAATTAAAATTAAAGCTTTCTTGAATATTTAAATTATTTGCCCTGAAATAGTTCACTACTACAAAATTTAAAGTCAAATAATTTGTTATATATAAAAAAAAATCTCTTTAATTTTATTGTTATTTATTTTAAATAAATTAAAATAATAACAACTGATTTCTAAAAATATTCAAAGTGATGGATTTAAATAAATGAAAAAAAAAAAAAAAAAAAAGAATGGAGAAAAAATTTTTTTGTGTGTATAAACATTATATTTTGCGTGGAAAAACAATTACCGAAACTGAAGAAAAGTTGAAAAAAGTATTATGGGGACTATGCTTCATGACGTGGTATGGTTCACAAGTGGAATGCGGAATTTCGTTGTGGCCGTACGAGCGCAACAGATGCAGAACGTTCTGGACGTCCAATTGAGATCACGATTGAAGAAATGGTTAACAAAACCCATGATATCGTGTTAGAAGACCACCGTGTGAAAGTGTGTGAGATAGCTAAGAAGATAAACATTTCAAGTGATCGTGTATTCAGTATCATGCATGAACATTTGGAAATGAAAAAGTTATCATCGAGACGGGTGCCACGATTGCTGACAGTAGATCAAAAGCGGACTCGTGTAAACATTTCAAAGCACTGTTTAGACAAGTTCGAGCGCAATTCAAGCGAATGTTTGCGGTGTTATGTTACAGTTGATGAAGCATGGATACATTGCTACACACCAGAAATGAAAGAACAGTCTAAGCAGTGGACTTCTAATGAATGTGCTCCGTAAAAGGCAAAAACAGTTCCCTCGGCCGGAAAGCTTATAGTCACAGTTTTCTGAGACTCAAAGGGCATAATACTATCTAGAAAAGGAAAAAACTATTACAGGGCAGTATTATGCTGATTTATTAGACCGTTTTAATGTAAAATTGAAAGAATAGCAGTCCCATTTGACCAAGAAAAAAGTTCTTTTTCATCATGACAAAGCGCCAGCCCTCTGGTCTGCAATTGCAGCCGTTATATTGGTCTAACAACGAATTGCTCCCTCATCTACCCTACTCTCCGTACTTGGCGCACGGTGACATTTTTCTTTTTCCAAATTGAAAAAAAAATGGCTTGGTGGAAAGAGATTTTTTTCAAATTCTGAGATCATTAATGCCACAAATGCCTATTTTGAGGAGTTTAAGAAATATTATTTTTTGGAAGAATTAAAAAGTTAGAACATCGTTGGAAAAGTGTATAATTGTGAAAGGAGTTTATGTCGAAAAATAAAATGCTTTTTGGTATGCATATTGTTTTTTTCATTTCAAAGTCACGGACTTATCAAACTGCCCTCGTACATATATATGTATATATATATATATATATATATATTATTCAAATACTGAAAAATAAAGTAAAATCATGACACTTTTAGCATTCTAAATTGTTTATTTTGTTGGAAATGATTAAACTCTTGGAAATAGTTTTGTAAAAAAATGATAGTTGCAGTTTCAATGGAAACAAGAACATTTTATTGACTTCAATGACGATCGGTCCTGACTACACAATCAATTATATGACGATTAATTCTGATGAAAATTGTAGTTTATTGTAGACAAATTCCGGAAACTCAACATTCTTTATGAGCCATGTAGCGACGCTTGTCCAAAAAGACTGCGAAAACACGTTGAGTAACAGATTGCGTAAAAATGATATTTCTACTCCTTAATGTATATAGTACATGGTTTCTCGTTTTTTTTTTTTTTTTTTTTTTTTTTTTTTTTTTTTTTTTTTTCTGGTAAGGGGAGGGTTGTATGGGACAGTTTTGGGAAAATTCGTTGACTTAAAATCACATTGTCGACTAAACAACTACATATACTCGTAAAATTCGGAAAAATCGATTGTAACAATATCAATCTTATTATAAAAAAATCTATAGTTTTATATCATTAACAAATATTTCATACACTAGAAAATAGAAAATAAAAATAAAAATAGTTATATGTTAATAAAATTAACATAATTAAATTTTCTTTTCCGAAAAAGAACTAAAATGAAGTAAGAAAATAAATATTAATGTCATTGGATCTGAACAAACAGTTAATAAATTCCTTAAATTCAGGAAAAAGTTTATTTAATTTCTTTAAAGAAAACTCCATTTATATTTTTATATACATGCATAATTATCTTATATTATTGAAGTACTCTAAACCAATGTTTATTGCTGGAGTCTGTGTAAATATAAATTTGATACCTGTCAAATATTTAAACACGAAATTACTTTTTAGTTTGAAAGATTATGTGGAAAACAAAAAGATTGCCAAGTGATAACACTCTTATGGATTAGAAATACGCCCTCAAACTTAGTTGTTTAACTTATTTTAAAATTTCTTAAGTTATTTTTAAAAAGAATTTTGCCCATTATAATAATTTATCTATACATATTTTTTCAAAACTATTAAAAATATAACATATTAATTTTTGCAGATTGAATTTTTTATAATTGGAAAAAAATTTGTGTATAGAAATCAATTGATGATTCTATGACAGAAAAAAAAATTATATAATGTACAAATACATATACACAAAAATTTATATAATGTATAAATACATTTACACCATACACATAGACATATATCATAATAAAGAAAATATAATGTGCTTGGTTAATGTTTGACAATTTCTATACAAAATAATTTTCTACGTGAATAAAATTTTCTACAAAAATCTAATAGTTTTGTCTATTCGTTTAAAATTGTTATGAATTCATTAATGACATGGTTAAAATAAAGAATGTCCAACAAATTAAAAACGAAGTGTTGTTGTCGACTGTTATTAATATTAATATAATTATTTCCAACTAGCAGGCTTTGCCCGCTTCGCTGGTCAATATATTGAAATGAATCCTTTAAACACCGTATCATTAATAATAATAAAAAAAATCTTTTAAAAAATGAAATTAGTCAAAATCTAAGTTTAAATCTCTGCTATTTTCTGTAGTGGTATTACCGCACGCCACAGTCGATTCTGGAGCCCCAATTCAGTCTCTTACCTGCTTTTTAGTCTCCTTCCCTTGCGGTTAAAGTTGAAAGTTTTGCAAAAATCTCCCTAAGGTGCAAAATATGTACACTTAAGCAACACCCACACACCAAAATTCACCATTCTTAGGTAATTTGGACGGATATAAGCTTGAAAATGTTTTTTTTTTTTTTTTTTTTTTTTTTTTTTTTTTTTGCCTTGTCCATCCCAAAGGGAGGGGTTAAATTAGGAAAATTACTTTTTATTGTATGTTGCATACGCATACCTAACCGACACATAAAATATCGATATCCTGAAATTATTTAAAGCAGAGCTATGTTTTAAATTGTGTTTCTTTATCTCCCCCCACTCTTAAAAGAGGGAAGGGGAGGGAATTTCCCAAAATGTATTCATACTATGAGTTAGATATATATAATCGACGCACACATAAAAAAATTTCAACTTAAGATAATTTAGTGCAGCGTCACGCATGGATACATGTTTTGTCCCCCCCCCTCCACACACACACTTCAAAGGGCGCTAGGGTGGAATTAAAAAAAATTCCTTTGTAGTGTGTCTTGAATATGCATAATCAATTGACATATCAAAAAATTTCTTTTATGAGATAATTTACAGCAGCGCTACTCCTAAAAAAGTGATTTGCTGCCACCCACGTCTTTAAAAGGGGGGTTGAGGAAATTTTGCAAAATTATTTTATAGTGCGTGTTGGGAAACCATAACCATCCATAACCATGACATTTTTAAGATAGTGCGGGGCACAGTTACGCACGGAATCATGTTTTTTGTCACCCACCCCACTCCCAAGGGGGGGAGGAAGGTGAAATTTCAAAAAATCCCATTGTAGTGTGTGTCGTGAGTGCGCATAAACAATCGATCTATCAAAAAATCGCTAACCTGAGATAATTTTGAGCAGACTTACTCTTAAAAGCATGCCCCCCCCCCCCTTGGCCTTAAAGGGGAGGTAGGGGGAAATTTCTTAAAATTTATTTATAGTGTTGGGAACGCATAAACAAGTCATACATAAAAATTAGTCTTACTGAGGTAGCTTGAAGCTAAGTTATGCTTGGAAACGCGTTTATTGCCCCCTACGTCCCCAAGGGGGTAAGGGGGGATTTCGCAAAATACCGTTGTAATGGGTGTTATATACACGTAAATAAGCCACACACTAAAATATGTGATTACAGCTTCTATAGATTTTCCCAAACGAATTTGCCCCCTCGTAAATCCCCTCCCTACCCAAAAATCGAAAATCGCAAAAATAAATAAATAATGAGTTTTCGGAAATATTCTCATGAAAACGATTGGCGGTTTTTTATATGTTTGTACTATTATTGGTGAAGTTCTACTTGAAAACACATATTTTGCTAAATTTGTCTTCTAAAATCGTTTCCCTCCTCTGTTCTCTTAAAAATCCAAAATTCCACAATCGTAGAAAATGATTTTTTTTTTTTTTACTCAGGTCTGGTCTTCTCATTTGCAACTTCATTCAATGGAGGTATTTCGTAAAATCCCGTCTCAGTTAAATCCCATCTTTCGTAAAATCCCGTCAGGGTCCTAAAACCAACCTGGTCTTCAAAATTTGTGACTCTCTCTCTCCTATAGAATTGTCATGGCAGTGTTGAGCCAGTGAATCGGTGAGTTTACTCTTTTATATACACAGATCTGTTTATAATTCTTATGGACTACTTGGCTTCAGGTGGCTGTCACAAAAAAAAAAAAAAAAAAAAAAAAAAACTTTCCTTGCCGAAAAATGTTATATCTACTTCAGAATCAAAAGTTTAAAAAATACCCAGTATTATCAATAAATAAAGCTCTTATCAATAAATAAAGCTCTTAATATAGTTCTGAATTAGCTTTCCATTTATTATTATTTAATTTTGATAATGACGTCATTTTGTCATGTGCCTGAGCAAATTTAATATTTATTTTATCTTATGTTTTAATTATTATTAGCGTGAAAATTTATTTTATTATATGTCGAAAAATAAATTAGCTCGTAAACTTCTTTGGCAACAAATTAAAATAAATGATTTTAACCCGTTAGTAGTCGCATATCGGTCTTTTTACCGCCCATCGCTTATAAATTCCGCCTGCAGTTTCACCTCTTAAAAATAAAGTGGGGAAACTCTGTGTACCTGACCTTGGGTGAATGTCCTCTAACATAGTATGTTTTCAGGTTATTCCTGCTATTTTTGAGCAGTTAAAAATATTTTACTTCTCAAATCGGTCTATTTGACCGCGACGCGACCACTAACGTTGATTCAGTTTTCTTCCCATTTCTGGTTTTTCAGACAGGTTAGAGTTTTGCAGGAAAACTTCGCGTGAATTAAAGGCATATTTCATCTTTCTCTACTGGCTTTCTTTCGGCTTTCCTCCAAATCTAAACAGCCGTGGCAAAAAGACCAACATGCGACAACAAGCGTTTTAAAAAATATCTATATTATATAGAAGATATAGTATATGTAACGTTTTGCTTCTTCCCCCTCCTCTTGGGGACTTAATTTCTAAAATTCCAAAAATTGGTTTTTAGGTATTTAAGTTAGCTATATTTTAAATTTTACAGATATCTGTGTTTTTCTTTGAGATATAAAGGTTTTTGTGAAATCACGGTTTGCCCTCTGACCCCCCTTAGGAGCCGAATTTTTAAAATTCTAGAAATTGGTTTTTAGGTTTTTATGTTAGCTATATTTTATAGCAAAAATTTGCTGGTATTTGTTTTGTTTTTTTCGTTGATATATAAAAGTTTTTTGAGAAATCACTTTTTGCGCATGTGGAATCGCATTTTGCTCCGCGGACCCTCTTGTGGGCCGAATTTCCAAAATTCCATAAATTGGTTTTTAGGTGTTTGTGTTTGCTATGTTTTAAAGAAAAATTTTACTGATATCTGTTTTTTTTTGTTTGTTTGTTTGAGATATGAAGAATATTGAGAAATCACGATTGCACTCCTCCCCCCCCCCACACACACTTCGAGGGCGAATTTTGTAAAATTGCTTCTTAGTAGATGCCTACGTAACAGAAGGAGCATTGTCACAAAAATTTATTCTTCTAGGACTAGGGATTGGCACTGGGCGATGATGCATCACTCACTCACTCAATACAAACGAATTTATATACATAGATAATAATAATCCATCTTGTAACAAATAAATAAATTCATTATTCATTACAAGAAAAAAAAAAAAAAAACATGTAATTTCTGATTCTCCATTTCTTTGTCAAATTCCCCATAAGATATAAACATTCCCTTATAGAATATAAAATTCTACGTACAATACAAATAAAAGTATTACGTACAGTGTTGCAGATTTCCCTGCTGTAAGCATGTGTGAGGTTTATTATGACGTAATACGTATAAAATCCAGTACAAACATATTTTAGATGAAAATGAAATAAAAACTGCTTCTGATTTCTCTTACGTTGTTTAATTCTTAATTTACCTTTGTTACTTTTCAACAAAGTTTATACACCGGTATGACTTTGGTTCGTTTGTTGCTCAATCTGTCCATTTGTTTGCTCATGTTTTATTTTCCGTATTTTTAGAATATTCTAAAATTTATATGAGTCTAGTTTATATTTTGAATTTAAAAATTAATATATATATATATATATATATACATATATATATAAAGACTATAATTAACTGTATTTTTATTGTAAAACGTTAATATAAGAGTTTAAGAACTAGTAAAATAATCGCCAACAGATGGCCCTGTACAATTTGATCGAAATTTTATATCTTGATATCAGTGCTCAGGTGCACTGAGCGAACAGTTCGAGAGTTAAAAGGTGAAACTTTCATGTTTCAACACTAGTACAGTCGGCAGCAAAATTATTGAAGCACACATCCGCATTTTTCATTTTTTTTTTTCCTTTAGTTTAATCGCTAATTTTTAACATATTATTTCTTTTCTATAAACAGCATAAGACGAAAAGGTCATGTCTGAACAAATATTTATTTAGCAAAACAATATTAAGTGTACCTCTTTTATATAGAAAGCATTGCTAGAGCTTCAATAGTTTTGCTGCCAGCTGCACTTCTCTGCCTGCCGAAGAAATATCATCTGGGTTCTTTACAGCGATTACGGAGTAAAACCTAAGGTAGTCTCATCTTTCATTACTATTTTTTGAAACTTTTATAAACAAATATTATAGTTTTCGCAAAAACCATACTGTCTTCTATCGATCTTTTTTTACGTGATTTTTAAGTTTGAAGTCAAGGCGTCTTTTTCTGGATACCACGTATGTTATTTATGCTCAATACAGCTTGTTTTCTATTAAAATGATATGATGGGTATTTTTTCGCATATTATACAGCGCGTATACAATTTTTTTATAAATACAGGTTTACATAGAAGCAATCTATTTTATGCTAGTTCTTTAGAAGTCAAGCTATAAAGGTTATTTTTCTGAGATTTCTTCTTCCATAGTAGTTAAAAACAAAATATCATTTTATGTATTTTATGTAGACTTATTATTTGAAAAAAAAAAAAAATTGAATACAGCTACAAAAAAGCAATCTTCTCAAGCTTTTTTCAACAGTTAAACTATAAAATTGAAGTTCTTCATCTAAATTATGTAACTAAATATCTATACTTTAAGATGCCATTAAATTCGTAAAGCACAATAGAGTATAAACAGCGTAACGAGTAATCAGATTCGGAAAATGCGTTACAATCTACTCAAATCGTACGATAATTTTTTCTTGTTTTAAAATGGTTCAATGTGGTACTCACACTAGTTTTTATTACCCTTTATTTTAATAGACGTTTTAATTAACAGCCCTATATTCCCATTTTGTCATGTGCCTGAGCAAATTTAATATTTATTTTATTTATTTTATTTTATTTTTTAATTATTATTCGCGTGAAAATATATTTTATTGTATGTCGAAAAATAAATTAACTCGTAAAAACTTCTTTCGCAACAATAAAAAATTAAAATAAATGATTTTAACCCAAATTGTTCCTTGTTGTGTAGATGGAAGTTTTTATATTTTTTGATAATGAATTTTGAGATTAGTTTCTGCATTTTGTCCTTAGATCTGCATTTTGTCCTTAGCAGATATTAAAATCCAACATGCAGTTAAAAGTAGCCAAATTTAAAATTTAAAAACTACCATTCACACTAATTTATTTTACTACAGTTGCGTTTACGATAAAAAAGGTATCGTATGAAGTGTGATTATAAAATAACTATACATTCTTGTTATAATCACATATTTTCAGATACATTACATTATCAATCAAAGCTATATCATACCAGGACATGCGTTTCATACAATTTAGTGGATACCTCTTTTACATCTTGGCACAGCACCCAGATACATTCCACATATGTGGGCATGTGTACAGACAGAGTAATAGGATCTGGGCTAACGAACAGTCTAATGAAAAAACGGGCCAGAAATGAAGCATACTCAAAGTGAATGTGTGCATGGCATTCATATGGTAAAAGATCTATGGGCCTTTCATTTTTTTCGAGGAGATTATTAACCTTTCCATTGTATCTTTTTATTTTTCAAAGTTCAATACGTTAAAACATTTTGTTTTAAGTTTATAATGTACTTGAACTTTTTCGTGATTGATTTTAGACTTTAAAAAAAATAGGTTTAGAAACATTTTTATATTACATACATTTCTAAAAAAATGCCCATCACCTCAGAGGCAGGTCATAAGTCGTGCAATAAAAAAAAAAAAAAAAAAAAAAAAAAAAAAAGAAATTAAAAATACGTAGCTAAATAAAATGAATAAAAAATAGTTAGGGAATTCGGAATAGAGCGTATGGCAGCACTGATTCCTCTTCTCCGAAATAAATGCGGGCAAAATTCACCAGTTCAGGCGGTTTGTTCTCTGTAACGATTTCTGAGTTAAAATTTCCAAGTTTAAAAATGCTCAAAGTTCATCGAATTTTCGTTGTCCATTTTTATCTTCGCACAAACACTTATCGTGTAGTTCAAAAATAATTTCAAACAGAATATCCAGGACTACCAGAGCCAAACAAGTCAATAAAACGCCTGGTGTAAGAATCGAATGATGTTGGGAATGTGTCGCATAAACAGTGATCGGTTGCTTCGTTGAAGGCAACAACGCCAAAGTAGCAACTATTTATGCGCGTATGCGTCCTTCAAAACAAAATTTCGCTTCAACGGTTAGAGACTAGACCTGGCATCAATCCACGCCTCCACGAAAAATTCTTAGTAATTAAAAAGAGCTGAAGATAAGTCTAAAGTGTTTTTCATGCATACAGGAATTGAAACCGTTCGATAACAACAGGCGCATAACTTATGGTTAGTGGATCCGTCAACTCGTTCGAGGTATAGGAATCGCCGAATTTAATGACACTTGTTTTTATTATTATGTTTTGTTCCGTTAACCGAGGTATGTGAATGCTCAGAATTACTAAATTTAGAGTGCTACTAATCTTCATACCTTTCTGGAGAATCCATTATATTCCTAGAAAACTGGCGTGTGGAATGCGATCAGTCGAAGATAATTTACTGGTCCAGAAATTTTGGACATACCAATGTGCTGAAATATATTGACTAACTTTGTGTAGTACTGAAAAAATTGTATAAATTTTATACGCACCAGAGACTGTTCTTAAATCTAGTACAGTAAAGAATTTAAAACACATCTTGAAAAATGTTTTTCGAGCAATTTCCAGCGATAGCAATTTTTATACATGGTTTTGTAAAAGATTACCGAAGTTTATACAATCAGACTTGATGTTGAACAAAAATTTTAATATTTACACAACATTAAAAACGCCTATGTAATAAATAAATAAATAAATAAATAAAAATTGCATAGTTATTTTTTAATTTGTGATTTTAACGCTGTGTAATTATTGATAGTTTATTGAAGTTTGTCATGCCTTATTTCATAAAAAACATGATTTTGTGCAGATTAAAAATATATGAAACTATAATGAATTTAACATGCATAATAAATTTATTATAATTTAATCAGAGAAAAAAAAATGCATCAATGTCCAAGAAATATTCATCCTGTTTCAGTTTCCATTAATATCACATTGAATACTGAATTTTGACTTTTAACTAATTTGTTCTTTTGATTTATGCTAGTAACGCACGCGCGTTTTTATAACACAATCAAAAAATTATTTATTGCACAAAAAAATGACTTTGTATTTTAGCCTGCAGGTTGCAGTGTATCCTAGCAGTTTTCTCTCCTACAGTGCAATGAAATAATAATTATAATTTAAATAGGTATTAAAAGTATAAATTGAAAACTTCTCCAACGGTGCAAAATTACAAATGGTTAACTTAAGAAGATTACGTTATAGCACAGGGATACAAATTACTTTTAATTAAGTTTTCTGCTAAATATAAATCTTGTGAAAAGCTTTCTCCCAATTAAACGGTGATTACCGCAAAGATTTTACACTTCGTTACTCTTGTCTTCATGCTTATTTAATTATTCCAGTGCTTGGCAAATTTTAATGAGCTTGAACATGCCATAGTATTAATAATCCCTTCCGATTTAATTGCTGCAATGTATGCTTGACGTACTTGATTCTTTAATCATAGTAATAGCTAAGAAAGTATTAGAGGTTCGACGATATTTGCTCTTTAAAAACGTTGTAAATCTCGTAGAAACGCACTAAACGGCTTATATTACAGTTTAGATTTTAGAAAAGTAAAATTTTATGGTCTTATATGAAATGGTACTCATTTTCCTGATATGAAATATAAATTAAAAAATCAGATGAATAAAAAAAAAAATATATATATATATATATAGATAAGAAATAGATTAAAATAATTTATTTCCGTGTTTACAAGTAATTTTAGAAAGCACTTTTGTATCTAGCTGGTCAGTCTGTTTGTTCGTAAAATCATTTACGCAAATATTTTTAGAATGTCTCGAAATCAATACATGTTATTCAAATCCCTATAGTATATTTTTTTTATTCATAATTAACCTCAATGTTTTGTACATTTGATTCGAAAATGAATTTTTATGCACAATAAACTGAAAAAACATTTCCTATGGAAATATTTTACTTACTATGTTTAAGCCAGTTTATTTTCAATAATTATGACTAGAAACTATTTAAAATATAAAATAAATATTCATTTAAAATGCATACGTACAATATATTTAGCTTATGAAAAGTATTAATATCCATAAGCTAGTCTATAATTTGAAATAGCACATGGATATAATTTTCAAGTAAATTTAAGTATTAATATAAATTCAATAAAATGTTTCAGCCTCAATTAACATTTAATACCTGTGTCCACGCTGTAAAGACGCAACTATCAATTGTAAAATTCATTCCGGGCTTTTTTCTTTTTACTTAACCGAAAAAAGTTACTTGTTTCTTTGCTTTAAACTAGGTTTATAGATTTTGGTTGTTATTGGTATTAAATGAACATAAGTATCCTGACCTTCAAAGGATTAAACGATGATTATCAAAAATATTTTAGGCTTCCTTACTAATCTTATTTTTACGTTTTTATTTATTATTATTTTATTATTATTATTATTATTATTACAGTGCATTGCTGATTTTGATGGTGTAAAATGTACCATCCTATTAATATTTGCGTCGAAATTAATTACTTAAGAAAAATTTTCTGTCACCGAACAATACACAAAATATTTATGTACAACAGACATTTTCAGTAGGGTATACTGTAATATATATATATGCAATAAAATTCTCTACTTTGGCCACCCATTTTCGAACCAAAGTCCACCAAATATTCTATGAAAAAGTACGTTGAGAAAAATTGTCTGTAACCCAGCAATATTTGTGCACAACATATATTACCTGTCAGCACATAGTTAAAAAAAAAAAAAAGTTAAGTAAAAGTCTCTGGTTTAAGGGTTTTCTCTGGTTCAAATTTTGGGATCAAGGCCCACCAAATAGTAGGCGTTATATCTTAGTCATGGATCCACATTCCATGCTATAGTTACAGATATTAAATGGCTACAGAAACAAAATGTGTCTTTTAACAGATTGAGATACAATAATAATAATAATAATAATTAATCTTCCGTTTTATAAAAACAGAAAAGTTCAATTAGAAATTTTCTTTTTTTTTAACATTGTATTTTAGAAGGAATTAGAGATTCTTCGATATTTATTCTGTTAAAATCTTGTGAACTTTAACATTATAATAGCCATATATAGTAGATTTTGTATAAATGTGCTATGCTACAAATGGTTAAATATTTTAACACAAAAAATTAAATAGAATTGTATTCTTTGACTACATTTAATGGTATAAAAGCTTATTTTAAACAATCCTTTTTCCCAATATTTAAACAATATTCCTTTTAATACTTATGAGCAAAACTGGAACGTTTTTATCAAATCCCTTCTGATGTGTCGGCCCTTCTGAGTTGTGATATCTTTTTTTGTAAATATTTTGTAGAGTGATTTAAATATTAAGCATTATTTAGATTTATTGTAGCTTTTTTCTCATTAAAAATGGCATAAAAATGTAATATTGGATTATATAGAAATATTCACAAAATAATTCAGAAACGTGAGTGTCTATTGAAGTATTTTTTTAAATAAATATTTTAATATCTTAATCTTAATATTTTAATATGCATTAAAAGACAAAATACATTTACATTTCTTAACTGGAAGCAAGACGTTTTATGATTTGGTATGATCAGAATTAATGAATGAGTTACTGAGCCACCCAAAGATTTAGATAATTCTTAAATATAAGCAAGAATTTTCTCTAATGATATTGTTGAATGTTTTATGCGATTTTAATATTTTCTATAAAAGTTAATTTTTTAAAGGTGAATAATATTTTACACATTACTTAAGGAAAATATTTTACATTTCATTGGAACTACAGCATTCTTCTTTATCAATAAATTCTATTCTCATGATAATAAAATTTAGACTGAGCCTCAGTTATTAGTTCCCCATCATACTATAGGTATGGGGAACTTAGGTAATCGTGAAAATTTTCGACCTCGGTTTTTTGACTTTTTTACACATTTTCAGGTGTGAGGAATCCGAAAATAACAAAATTTGTATGGTGTCTGTCTGTAGGGTGTCTGGTAGTGTGTTAGTCCGTTAGTTTGTTAGTCAGTTTACACCATATCTCGCGAACAAATGTCCGCAGAGAGGTCAGATCAGTTTTAAAATATTACTTTCGATACTGGCAAGAACCCTATACATTTGCAACATTCGATTTAAAAAACTTTGTAAGTTATTAGAAATTTACGATTTTCTTAACATGGGAAAATAGGACAAAAATTTACTTAAACATGCATTAAATGGAAACTTTTTACTGTAAAAATGTCAGACTAGTTTTAAAATATCAGTTTTGATGCCGGAATGAACATCAGTAACTATAAATATCCTACTTTAAAAATTTCGCAAGTTATTGGAAAGTTACGAATTTCTTAACATGGCTGTATAGGGCAAAATTTCACATAAACGTCAATTTTGAGAGATATTTTCATCGTAAAGATGCCAGACTACTTTTGAAATATTATTTAGGACACTGGCAGAATAATAATGACTATGAATTTTCCAATATAAAAATTTCGTAAGTTATTGGAAATTTACGAATTTCTTAACATGGCAGAATAGAGCAAAATTTCACATAAACGTAAATCTTGAGGGATATTTTCATCGTAAAGATGTCAAACCACTTTCGAAATATTATTTAGGATACTGGCATGAATATCATAGACTATGATTTTTCCAATTTAAAAAATTCGTAAGTTATTTGGAATTTACGATTTACTTAACATGTCAGAATAAGGCGAAATTGAGCATAAACTTCCATTTTGAGAATCATAAATACATTAGACAACTTCAAAATTACATTTATGATATATGCTTGAGCATGATTGAATACAAATATTCCAATAGGAAATCGTAAATCCAATAGGAAATTCGCTATGTTGATAAAATCGTAATTTACGATTTTATCAACATAGCGAAATTGAAAAATTTTCATATAAATATGAATTTTGAGGATTATTGCATTGGAAATAGTAGCATGAAAACTAAACAACGGAATTGACCCTGATAAAATAAATTATTAGATTAGAATAAGATAAATATATCGAAGTGAACGGTGGATAGCCTATTAGGCGGGGATTCATTCTGTCACTGTATCAAGCTTTGGTCAAATTCATTTCTTTTAACATGATTATAATATGTCTCGCACTAGAAATTTATGAGACCATAAATATGATGGGGAACTGAGCATAGTCCGCCTATGCCAACTAGTGTTTCTTTAAGAGAACAGAAAAATAAAGTAACAATCGCATTTTATTTTTTTATGAATTTATTAAATTTAACAATGTGTAAACACTTGACCCATCAATAATATTTTTTATAACTTAAATTAGCTATGGAAATTTTTTAATAAGTCCGTCTACAACAAATTAAAATTCTAAAAATGTAATTTTTTTTTTTAAATAAGTAATCAATCATGGTAACCCGTCTAGTTTAGGAAATTCCCAAAGGATTTAACTTTTTCAAGTTATTCCAATTTCTAGTGCATCAATCATTTTAAGTTTATTAGCACACACTAATTTTGTCAGATTTAAAGCCCGACAAAAATTTTCATGCATGTCAACTAAAATGTCATCCTTTGATTATAATATGGATTTTCAAAGATTTGGTTGTAGGAAAAATTCTCAAATTGATTTTTATGTAAACACAACATAAAAAGGAAAATTTCATCCCATTAAAGATTTGATTAAAATAAAATATGATAGTTTAAATATAAGCATTAATTTTTTTACAATGAAAAAAAAATTATTTATATTTTGACAATAAATCTGTACTATAATAAAATACAAATGTTATAATTTTAAATACTGGATTTGGTTTTAATTTATGGTTACCAAAAGATAAGAAATTATTTTGATTAAGGGATTAAATTAAATAACATTGCATTTTAAATGTGCTTATTAATTTCATGCTGTAAAAATTGTATATATATTTAATTATTGAATCTGAATAATGTATTGAATAAAAACTGTTATTGCATAGTAATATTGCGTATTATTTCAATAACTTAAAAAAATAGTTAACAAATATAATCACCAATAATTTTTTAAAAAAGTCAACCCGAATTGTTTTTGATTTAAACTTACCATAAGAGAAAAATACTGTTTTATTGAAGGAATGAATAATAACTATTATCACATTTTTAAATTTCGTCTTAATTATGTATATATATAAACATTATCAACAAAAGATCTAGAATACGTTAAAATCTTTGAATAAACATTACGAAATGCAAAAAATTCTCAACAGTTGATTCGGGCCGAAATAAAACACAATCCTTTGTCATTTGAACAAAGAATGCATGAGTGCTGCAAAACAAAGCGGAAATTACTTATTAATTTTAAACGCCAGTTTCCTATGAATCTTTATTTTCTTAGATCTAAAACATGGTGACCAAATGTTAACTTATCAGGTTAATTCCCATATAAAATTTTATATTTCATAAAGATGTACGTTAAAATGCTATATTTAGATTATGAAATGGCTTTTTAAAAATTAGATTGTAAAGTAAACAAAACAATCCAACCGATGTTACATTTAAAATTAAATATTAATTTAGTAATACAAAAAATATTTTCTAAATGTTATCAGATGTAATTTTAAAGTGAGTTTTTGTACTTATAGAAAACAGAAACTTTCTGTAGGAAAGTTACAAAAACGTCCTCTTTCTAACTAAAATTTTTGTTAAGTGTAGTTTTGAAATTAAAACTTCTCCTCATTTTAAGATGCTTAATGTTCCAGAGAGAACCTCGAAAAGGTCAAAATTTTGAGATAGCAGATAAATTACTGTATATATATATATATATATATATATATATATATACGTAAGTATTATACCTGCTCAAACCTAGTACCTGTGCAATTAATTAAAAATTATGAAACAAATATTTGAATTATGAAATTTAATAGCCGACAATTAAAAATTTGTGCGATTGATTTTAGTTATTCAATTATCAATTTGAAATTCATGACACATTTTCCTTAGAAAATTGCTTAACTAACTTCAAAAATGACTCTCAGAGACATAGCAAATCATTTTTTCCCTTACAAGTAGCCATTGATATAGATATCATTCGCCATGATAATATACATTTAAAAAGTAATAAAGCATTTACAATGTTTGAGACATTTTTTCGGTTGAAACTTTCATATATGGTAATTAGATTAAATTCAAATAACAATTAATTTTATAGATAAATAACTTTGAAGGCAAATATTGTAATTTGCAAATTTTTGCAACATTTGTTATAGATCAAAATAACAGCACGCCTCTTTACCAGAGAAAAAAAACTAAGCACGACTGCATCATGAAAGCAACAAAGATGCACTTGCTACAAAGATAAATAAATAAATAAATAAAATAAAATAAAGTGAATTTTCCATGTCTCATCCTCTGAAACGTGATTTATTAAATTTCAAAGTAGTGTTCCGCTTTAAAGACTAGAGAAGAGAAATATATTAAAATCAATGAAAAAAAAAAAGAAAAAAAAAGGGGGGGGGGTTAAAATTTAATGATAATAAATAAATAAATAAATAATTTTTTAATTGTGTATCAAAAGAAATGAATAAATCCAAAGAAAAAAATGAATCCAAATAACCACAAATATTCTTATTAGCTGATCTCAAATGGCGACGTTAGGCATTAAACAAAAATGTATTTTTACATGCCGTAGTAGAAATATAATACATTGAAGTTAAAAGATATAATCAGTTGGAAAGTGACTTAAAATCTGTGTGAAATGCGTGATTTTTCCTTCAAGTTATTTTTTCTTAGACACATGTATTCACGTAAAACGCTACCCTTCTGTCAAGTCTTTTGAACTCTCGATAAAACAATATTCTCATCATTCACTCGAACCATAAATTTCGTGACTAGGCCTCCAGAAATTTCCTTAACAATAGAACGAAATGGAACAATAGGAGTAGCAGAAAAGGAAAAAGAGGATTAAGCGTTTATTGTATGAAAACAGTTTCAAATACTTCTCTCAAATAAATTATAGACTTCTTTTCAGGAAAAAAGAAAATGACAAATGGAAAGCAATATCTTTCGAAACAAATGTTTAACAGCTTACATCTGTCAAAAACATTCGTATCTAGGGGGATGTTTGAAGTACAAACTGAACGGAGCTTTATAATAGAGTATTATGGTCCTTTAGTGCGTAAAATTGACTATTATGGATGGGATAGAATAAAATGCATTAAAGGAGTATTAAGTTTAATAGGTTTCAAGTTTTCATATGACACTGAAGAAAACGCAAAAGCTTTATCTATATTATTATATGTAAGATCACCATATACCTCTTAACATGTACAAAAATCCAACAGATGAAATCTCTCAGAAACACTCCTCAGGCAAAATATGCAGCCATATTGAACAATCAAAAATTTTCATCATGTTCATCCCATATATCAAGTTTGGCACATTTATATAAGAACTAATATATAAATTTCCCGTAAAGAGATAAAATTACAAAACAGCAGCGACACATGCCGGCTAATATACATACAAAATGAATAAATAGGGAACATCATAGTTATTCTCTCACATACCAGGTTTTGTGCTCTTTTACACTACGGAAGCTGAGATATAACTTTCGAATAATTGGGGCATAGCCCTAGCAAAGCAGTATCGCATGTTGAATGGTATATGCTAGAGTTTAATCTGTATCAATATATGCCAAATTTTAAACAAAGGTAAAGTTTTATAGGATATCCACCATTACTTCATATGATATCATAGCTGACAATATTTTAATTTATTCCGGAGTAATTTTAGCCCCGCCTTCATTCCGTACCACTTGATTTTTAAAAGTATTTTTTCTTATTTTGTCTTAGTTATGTATTGAAGAAAATTTTTCCATAATAAAGTGGTGTAGAAATAAAGGCGGGGCTAAAAGTACTCCGGAATAAATTAAAATATTGGCAGCTATGTGATACAGTGTTCAAAGATTTTGATAACACACATAGTTATATACAGACATTTTCTAAAAATGGCCTAATCGCGTTCAAGACATCTCAAATAGCGAAAATTTTAAAAAATTAAAATTTCTTCCTCACGTATAAAGTAAGATCATCTTCAGAATTATATTTTACTTTAAGATAAAATGTCTGAAATTTAATAGAAAAACATTATGTATTGAGTTTTATTAGAAAGTTTCCAGAAAAACTTTATTCTATAACTAAATACAGATGTAATTTTAATTGAAATCTTTAGAAGTATTCAGTCAAAATATGCTGCATTTCGTTTCATTCAAAATCAGTTGTTATTTTGAACTTAAATTGTTTCACAAATGAGTGTGTTTGATATGTTAAGTTGCGATGACAATTTCAATATTTCACTGTCACACGGTAATTATAAATTGTTAAGTGACGTTAGCTGGATGAGTTTTGGATTTATATTTTAAGTGCTATTAGATTTTTTTTTTTTTTTTTTTTTTTTTTTTTTTACAAATTAGTAAGTTATGGCCATCACAAAACTTTCTTTTTGTTTTTCTGCACAAATTATTTATGATTTATTCCCATCATGAGTGGTGCCTATTAATTTCTCAGAGAAATATAACACTACATGTTGAAAGAGAGTGAATTTTGCAACTTACTGACAATTTTTTTTTTTTTTTTAAGGGAAAAAAAAACTTTGTTTCAGGGAAATTAATGCTTCTACATATACAATATTTTCCTGATTGATTATTACTATCAGTACAAAAACTCTTAATGGGTTAAAAGTTTGTGGTTACTTTATGGCTATAAGAACTTGAAAAATAAGTGTTAAAATAATTATATAAAATTTAAGTGACGCTTTGCAATTAGTTAAAATATACATAGATTTTCTTATTTGATCATGTACTTCTTTCTTTTTCTTTATATTTATAATGCAAACATAATATTTTTAACTTGAAGATCAGACAGATATATAAAATACACTCACTGATGCTATTTCATTCGTATTTCAAATTCAAAATAATGGTTTTGAAAGGAATGATGTCAAAATTCCAGTGGCGCCTCAGTGTTATTTTAAAAGATTTGTTTTTAAATTCCATTAAAGTTACTTTTGTCTTGTCTAATAAAGTATATTAACACATTGAAACAGTGCTTTTAATTTTCAAATTTACTGTCAAATAATTTTACTTTCACTGAGTTTGCATTATAAAATGAAATTATTTATTTCAATAATTTGATTTGTCACGCTATCCTAAACTGCAAGTAAAATTTATTTAAATGTTAATTTTGTAGCACAGTATCCAACTAAGGAAAAATTTGCGCAAAGAGGTTGTGTGACGTAAAGAAAATATTTACACAGATTTTACATTCGCTATCTATCGATCTACAGTGCTATATATCGATAATATTTTAAATGACACATGAAAAATATTTTTTTAGATATATATAATTAATTAATTTGTATGTTGTTTTAAAAATATGTTGAGAACTTTCGATAATTAGAAAAGTAAACTATCAAAGATAATTTCTTTTTTATAAATATAACAAATGTTTTATATACAACTGACAAAAAAATATAAATAAATAAATAAAAATAAAAAGTTATCAAATCATGAGTGTTAGTCATAAAAAACTAAATATAAGCAGTGAATGTCTTTTTAAAAACTATTTTTTTAAGAAATATGAAGTATGAAGAAAAAGAACAATGTATTTATATAATGTAGAAATTTATTTATGTCTAAAGTTATTTAATATTTTTATTATAGTCATTGATACTGATTTATTAAAATGCGTGTAAATCGTTCAAAAAATGTGTTACAATGTTTTAATTATATTTAAACTCAATATAGGGAATAATATGTATGAACAAACTAGTACATACTGTTTTTTCAACTCATAGTTATTTAAAAAATTCTCCAACATTGCTTAGAAGAATTTATTTTTCTAAACGAACTAAATTACACAGAATTAATTTTCAGGCTTCTAAAATGTCTGCTTCTCATAAAGTTTCTGTTTTCAAGAATTTTTTCTCAATTTTAAATCAAAAGTGCTATTTTAAGGAAGTTTATTGGGTTTCCCATAGCTTTATGTTATGTATAAAACAAGTAAAAAGTGATAAATAATATTTTCTCCCTTTGACAATGATTGAGAACGGCTATACGCCCATTTTTTGTACGAAATCGTAGTGTAGTGGTAGCTCGTTCGTCTGCCACCGTTCGATTTCGGCGGAGGGAATCTGTTATTTTTTCCAGCATCAAACAGTTTCACTCAAATTTGGCCCGATATCTCTCAAAAATAACTTGTTTTAGTTGGCTCAAACCTGAGCCACTTGTAGCGGCTCAATGATTTGAGAGGATTTCTCTCAACATGTCATTCCTTTCAACATGTCGATTGAGTTAAAAATGGTTCATTTTTTTGAGATTTTTCCCTTTACATTTTTAGAGAGTAAGTCATTGAAAAGTTACGATTTGCTTAATAGGGCAGAATAGGGCAAAATTTCGCGTAAACGTCCATTTTGAGAGATAGGTTCATCGTAAAGATGTCAGAACACTTCTAAAATATCATTTAGGTTATTGGCGTAAACATCCCTGACTATGAATTTTTTAATATAAAAATTTCATAAGTTATTTGGAATTTCCGATTTCTTTAACATGGCACAGTAGGCCAAAATTCAGCATAAACGTTCATTTTGAGGATCATAAATGTATCAGAAAAGTTCAAACTTTCATTTTAACATTTATGTTACTTGTTTGAACATCATTGACTACAAAAATTCCTTAAGTTGTTCGAAATTTAAGATTTTATCATTGTAGCAAAATTGCTCGATATTCCATATAAATATGCACTTTTGGGATTGTTGCATTGCACATAGCAGCATAAAAACTAAACTACGAAACTGACACCAATAAAATAAATATATCGAACTGAATGGTGGGTAGCCTATTAGATGGGGAATTAATTCTATCACTGTATTAAGCATTTGATCAAATTCATTTCCCTTAACAGGAATATAATATATCCTCCACTAGAAATTTGTGAGACCATATATATTATGGGGTACTGAGCAGAGTCCACCTATGCCAACTAGTTTTGCCTGGCATGCACAAGGAAATACAGATATTGGGACATAATTTGTTGTTACTCTTTATAAGATGAGTTGATAAAACTTTTAATATGCACAGATCCCCTGACCAAACACTTAATTTCATATTTTAATCTTAGATATAATTCCAAGTTAGATGTATCAAATACACTCATGTCCATAAATTAAGGATAATTCAGAATCACACGGAAATCGAACTTTAATGCAAAAATTTCACCTGTAGAAATATCACACACTTCTTTAAGAATAATATGCAAATTATAGGAAGCCATAAGATGACATATGATGTTACAGTGACGAAAGTGTAAGAAGCTGGTAGATAAGGAATGGGAGCAAAGAAGGAAAATTGTTCACAAGTTTTCTGTATGCCGCTCAGAGCCACAACCGAATAGTTATGACACAGAAGACGAATACAGATAATTTCTTACATGGTAGAATTATCGGCCGACTAGAATGTAGGCGTACTCAGATAGAAGTATCAGGAAAACATGGAATCGCCCAAAGTGTTATCTCTAGGCTTTGGCATCGATTCCAAAATGAAGGAAATGCCAGTCGACGTTACAGCACTGGTCGGCCCTGAATTACAATGCCAACTGAAGACCGGTGTTTGACATTAACTGCCAAAATGAGCAGATAAAGCACAGCATCAGACTAGTCTAATCAGCTGTCTGCAGCCACGGGTACTACAGTTTCAAGGCAAACCGTGTATAGAAGTTTGGGAGATATTGGTCTATATGCTCGCAGGCCTGTTAGTTAAGTTCCGCTCGCGACAATGCGCTGTTGCCAGCAGTTGACTTGAAGTGGAGAACATGCAATGTGGACAGCAGGACAGTGGGCTTGTGTGATGTTTTCCGATGAGTCCAGGTTTAGATTTCAGTATGATTCACGCCAGACATTCATATGTAGAACGTCATGTACTCGTTACCACCAACACAACGTCATTGAACGACACCATTACTGTGTGACAGGAGTGCTAGTTTGGGGGGGGGGGATCATATTCAACACCAGAACAGACCTGCATTTCAAATTGGAACCATGACAGACCAAATTTCTAGGGACATTATTCAGGAGCAATATGAACGTTTGTTTAGAGGTTCAATGGGCCCAGAATTTGTGTTTATGGATAACAATGCGCGTCCCCACCGTGCAAAAATTGTACACGGATGCCTACAATCTGAAGCTATCACTCACTTGGAATGGCCAGCATTCTCACCTGACTAGAATCCGATAGAGCATGTGCAGGACATGCTTTTTCGACGAGTTGCAGCCAGTCAACCACCTCCTACATGTGTACCGGAACTTCGGAGAACATTGCTTAGTGAGTGGAGTAATCTTCCCCAAGATCAGATCAATACTTTAATATTCAGCATTCCTAGGAGTTGTAAAGACTGTATTTTATCATCTGAGAGACATACACTGTATTAACCATCATACCAACTATGTAATGTTAAGTTTTTGTAAGGGAGATATTTTTTGTAATTGCTTCAGGGAGAAAAATCGTAGTTTTTATAAATGATATTCAACATAAACCCCCTTTTTTTGTTCTTGATCTTTTGTTTAATAAATGTGCTTTATGAATAAGTCATGTTTGTTTTGCTTCTGAACCTTTATTTGCCGCAGCTATATCTTATGATTATTATGTCATTAATTGATATCGTAATTGCGATTTTGCGAATCACATAGAGAAAGTTGTGTTCATACCTAATAAAATATACATATATTATTTGTTTGTTTACCATCTGTACTTCATAGCAATGTACGAGTAGTTTGGAAAAAAATACATATTTTAGACATGTGTATTTATTTAATTGGACATAAACATTCCAAGTAATATTTATAATATATTACGGAGTACTGTTAGCCCCGCCCTTTTTTCAAACTATTAGAATTTTAGAGAAATTTTCTGTATTATGTAATTACGATAAAATAAGAAGAAAAATGCTTTTAAAATATACTGAGGTAAAAAAAAAGGGGGCGGGGCTAACAATACTCCGGAATAAGTTATAAATGTTACCAGGTACGCATAAATGAATAAATAAATTTTTATCTCCTAACATTATGTGTAATTAAATAATTAAAAAGCATTTAAAAAGTAGATGAAAAAATTCTTATAAATTTTGAGATATCTAGCATTAAACCTTCTTTTTCTAAATTGAATTGCATTATTAAGGGGTTAGTTAGTATTTCTAATTATAAAAATATTTTAAATTACTTTGTTATCCTTTTAAAAACTTACCATTTTATTTATTTATTTATTTTAATATTTTGTATAAAGATGGAAAAAATGCATCCGATATCCCACACACTATCCTCTTACACATTTTATTCAAGTTAACTTTTTATTTATAACTTTTTGTTAAAAGTGAGCCCCAGTGGCAGTTCCTTTACAAAAGTGTCTTTAATCAAAATCTAAAGACCTCCTTACTTAAAAAGAAGTGCGTTGATCAAAAGCTGAGTTCTTTTATGAAAAACTATTTTAGACTTCTAGAATATGCAAGTTATTTTAGAAACTTTAAATGAAGCAAAATATTCCTAAAACTTACATATATTTCAATACTTCTTCTAAAATTATACGTCTCAAAGAATTAACGATGTGCTATTGCAAAATAAAATTCTTTATACATGTAGTCTGTAATATTTTGTAATGCACAACATACTTTTAAAAATAATGTAGGATATTATTACGAATTTATAAAAAAATTCTAGTTATTTTTATGTAAATTAATTCAAAGAGGCTTAGTTAGGTGATTAAATGTTAATTTTCAGCATTTCTAGTTTGTTTTCGCATTAAAATAGCTCATTTCCCGTTAAAAAGCCTCATTGAGTCAGGTAACGGAATTTTGCGTTAAATTTGGCGAGTTTTTCGCTCCTTGACGATTTTTTGCGACCTTGGGAAAAAATCGTTATCATCGATACACCAAATATGGAAGCTGTAACTTGATTGGCTGACGAGTTTCTGGAATTTTCTAGATTTTTCTACGCAAGTATTTAAGAAGTTGCTTTACGCCAAATCAGTCAGACTCAGTTAGTTTCTTGCCAACTGCATTACGTAAAAAAAGCTCTGAGGCTCTTTGATTACAGCCTTGCTGTCTGTTAATGCTCTGATGCAGTTTGTACTGTGAATTTGTTTTTGACAGCTGTTATCTAAGCTGTCTTTATTGGTGAAAGTGAAGTTGATACTTGGTTTATAGACCGGTATTCTTCTAGAAATTTATGTAAATAAACTGTTGAGCTTCTGCAAGTTTCGCCTTTCATTCAGAGACAACTCATGAACCCCCAAATACGCAACATTTCTAGTGTCAGGAGTGGGGTTGCTTGGTGAATGGTGATAACTAGAGGTATGGAGCAAGACATGAAGAAACTTCTGGAAGGGTTAGTGTCCCAGATGAATGAAATGAAAGACAGTATGGAAAAAGGGCAAAAAGCGATCAGAGGTAGTTTGACTGAAGATATGAAACAAACGGAAGACATTTTGGGTGAAGAAATGAAATAAATGAAAGAGGTTCAGGAAAAGATAGAAACAGGATTGACCAAAGAAATCAAATCAATTCAAGAAAAGGATGAATCAAATCAATTCAAGAAAAGGTTGAATCAAATCAAGATAAGAAGAAAAGAGAACATTCAACAGTAAAAGAAGTTATAGAGGGGGAATTGACTGTAATGGAAGACAGAATAGATGGAGTGGAAGATAAAGTTATTAAGATAATATACGAAGGTTTAAAAAAGTGTTATAAATATATAAAAGAGTTTTGAAGAGAAAGTTAGATTTTTGATCAAGTGTTGAGTATTCAGTTCACATATTGATATTTACATAAAAATACCCCCTTAAAATACTCAGACTAATATTACTATTAAGTATTTACGTAAATATGTACTACATTCATATATATACACACACACACACACATATATATATATATATATATATAATCCCCTGAAAATATCGAAACTAATACAACAAGTTTCTTGACAGGTATCAACTTATAAAGCTTATAATATTCTATAGATATGAAAATGTTTGCTAGCTGAAAAGCGACTAATGTTATTATGTAAGACTCAGGTTTCAGAATAAAATGTAATTTATATAGATGTGACATGTTTACCTATCAGAAAGAGTGTCAAAGTGCCATTAAAAAAAAAAAAAAAAAAATGGCTTCTATTTTCATCTAATGTTTCATAAAGCTTAGAGAATATAGACAAACTTGTAAGATACCGTTGTATCTCTGTATAATGTGACCTTTACTGAGATTAAGTTGGACATCTTATTTCATGTTTCTCTCTCTCTCTCTCTCTCTCACACACACACACACACGCACATATATATATATATATAATTTTATAAACAATTGTAATTAAATTAGTGTACTTTATTAGATTATAATTTCTATTTCAAAAAATTAAAGATTAAATTTCTGCTACAAATTTCTTTCTTTTATAATTAAATTGAAATTTTTGTTTCTTTTCATATTTGAAATATTTAATATTGTTTTATCAAAGAAATCATACATTTGGTTGTTATAATTTCATGCTTAACTTTTTTTACTAAAAATATTTTATATAATATGTATATTGTAGTATACTAGCTTGACATATATCCTGAAACCTGTTAGGATTGCATAATTTCTTTGAATTGCAGTATTCTAACCCGTTGGCGAAGATAACACAGCTTATATTGAATTCTTGGCTTTAATATTTTTTAAAATTCACATTTTCTTCTCTTTTTAAATAATGTTATATTCTTTGTTTTATTGTATGTACATTCCACTATCATTTTCATATATCAAATAAATTATATATATATGTGTGTCTGTATGTGTGTATTACATCACGTATACTTCCAGTTAGGTATAACATCAAAAACTGCTAGATATTCAAGTAAAATATCACATATAGATTTTTGTACAAAAGTATAACCTAAATATTTCTTGAAATGCAAAGACATATAATGTTTCATATATTTTCTAAATAATCTTCCAAACAAATTTCTTGATGTTTGTTAATAGATAATAAGTACAAAACTTTTTGACACCAAACGAAAAAAGAGTAAATTATAATGTATTGTTTCTCTTTCTCTTTTTTTTATTTTTATTTTTATTTTTTTATTAGTTACACAAAACTGTGGGGAAAAGGCGTGTTCAAGAAATATTTCAAATTATCATCTAATATAATATTGAAAATGAAACGTACCATAATAAAAGCAACTGACATCAAGGTTTTATTTCATAACATTAGTGTTATTTTAAATTTCATTTTGAATGAAATCTTGAAAAAAAAAATTGCTATTCTATATGTAAATGTATGTTTTTATATGTTAATGGTTTTGAATAAATAGATAAGAAATGTAATTTATCTTCAGAAATGTAATTTATCTAAATGATACTAAAAATATTTTTTCTTATGTATAAATATATATAATTATACATACATATAATAATTCTTCGGCAAATATTAATTAATTTCTCAGTAAATCTAAAGAGGACACTACTGACCTAAAGTCCACTACTTTCTAAAGTGTATCCTGCTTTTTTCTATTAAAAACGATTGTTTTCACTTGATTTCTTTATTTTCATGATTACGTTCATTGTTTGTCTTTAACATGAGTTACTTGTTTTTATTTCAAACTATTCAAAGACACTTTGTTTTTTATTCAAGTAATCCGCTCAAAATATACATTTAATAACTTTTTATGAAGATTAGACATCAGAAGTAACTAAATTATAGTCGGTTGGTTGGTTAGTTGGCTTCAACATCGCACTATTAGTGTATAAATGGCGAGTACTAAAATATGAATGATGCATGTAATTTGTTTACTGAAAAAATTGTATTGTAAGAAAAAAAATTATAACTGTTTATTTACGGAAAATATAAATGTTTAACAAAAAATATTTCACGATAATTCTTAAAATTACGAGTATGTTCGCTATGTATATGTACACATTTTTTTTTTTTTTTTTTTTTAGATTGTCGATTATTTTACTTCTTTGCTTTCCTAGTCTCCTCAAAATTTTCTTTTGTTTATACATTCTAAGAAATATTATATCTTATCCAATTAGATTAGAAGCTTTTGTGATATATATTTTTCGTTACATGAAAGATGAAGGTGTAACTGTTTCGACGACACTTTGTTGATGGATGGATGTTCTGAGAACACCATATTTCTCTTCTAAACAGAAAAATAATATCCGCAAATATTTATTGTATCTTTGAAAAATTATGAGAATGTTTTTCTAATAAGGATTAAATACCATGATAAGTTATACTTATATTAGTATAGTTTTGATAACTAAAAATAACGTTTTTAATATACACTGAAATAGGAAATTCACTTAGAGAACATACTTGATTAAAACTAAAAAATACGTATTTTTTAGGTAAATTTCGTTGTAACTATTTTACATTTTATTCACAAATATGTGAAAAAAGAAGCTATTTTAAAACAAGAAAAATACCTTTGAAGAAAATGTTTGTAAAATTGATTAACTTTAATTTAAATTAAATTTTTTTCGAATATTTAAATTATTTGACTTTCTGTAAAATTTGAAGTCAAATAATTTGTTATTTAAAAATAAAATCTCTTGGATATGATTTGATTTTCGTTTATTTTAAATAAATTAAAATAATAACTGGTGATTTCTAAAATATTCAAAGTGATGGATTTAAAAAAATTTAACTAAAAATTTAAATAGTAATAATAATAATAATAATAATAATAATAATATTAGTTGTCTAACTGCATTTGACATCCAATAATGTCTGCAAGTCTCAAATATTTTTTTTTCAAATTTTGGTAATCAGATTTTACCTTTGTTTAGTTTTGATTCATAGAATAATTTTTTAATTTGAAACGACAATATACTAGAAGTGTGAGAAATTTTGAAGTTTGTAACAGTTTTCGACATTTTTTCATGTTTTTGCGTTTTTATAATTATTTATTTATTAACAGAAAGAGGGAAACTGCTCAGGAACAACCATTAAGAAATAGCAATCCTTCCCTGGAATTCTCATATACTTCGGGATTCGTGGCACACCGGCAGAGAGCACATAAACTTCGTCGATGTAGTGTCCGTCTCTACGCTAGTATATTAATTATTTTTTACTTTATATAAACATTTTCCAGTACTTGTCATTTTGAAACAAGATGGTGGACTGATTCGATTAATACTATTGCATTAGACATTAATATGTGCTGTGTATATATATCAAGATTTAAGCAAATCAATAAATAAATATGTTTTTTACACAAATCAAAAATTTTCAAATATGTTTTCAAAAATTCATTTTGAAAAAAAAAAAGAAAGAAAAAGAAATGGCGAATCAAGTTGAATACAAAATTATGATCGTTAATTCTTCTGCCAACATTGCGTGGATGACAGTATGCTTATTGATAGTGTACCATTTTCGGTACGCTAATTTTACGTCACTTCAATGAAAATCAGTCTTGACGATACAATCAATTGTATGACGATCAAGCTTTTGGTAAAAATTTTAGTTTAATAGAGATTAAATCCAGAAGTTTAGTTTTCTATATGAGCTCTGTAGCGCTGATTGTTCAGAAAAATTGTGCAAACATGTTGAGTAATAGCTCTCGTAACAATGATATTTCTACTACTTGGTGTATATACTTATTTTCTTGTAAAGTTATGGACGCATCGGACAGTTATGGGAATATTCGTTGACTTAAAATCCCTTTATCGACTAAAGCATCATTTACGATCATATATATACACATAAAATTCGGAAAAAGAGGTTGTAACAAAACATAACAAAAACTATACTTTTATATCATTAACAAATATTTCATATACTAGAAATATATATATATATATATAATAGTTATGTGTTGATAAAGTTAACATAATAAATTTTCTTATCCGAAAAAGAAAATAACTAAAAAGTAGCAGGAAAAGTAATATTAATATTATTGGATCTGAACTAACAATTAAGATATTCTTCAAATTCAGGGAAAAGTTTATTTATATTTAATTTCTTAAAAAAAAAAAAAAAAAAAAAAAAAAAACTGCATTTTAAATCTTTAGTTTAAATGCATAATAATCTTAAAACATTAAACATACTTTAAATCAATTTTTAATGTTTGAGTCTAGGTAAATATAAATCTGATACTTATCAAATATTTTAACATGAAATTACTCTTTAGTTTAAAACAATATGTGTAAAACAAAAGAATTTTCAACCGATTACACTCCTACTGGATAAGAATATGCTCCGGAAATCACTTGTTTAACTTATTTTTAAAATTCTGTAAGTTAATTTTTAAAAGAATTTTTCCCATTATAGTAATTATGTCGATGCTTATTTTTTCAAAATTGTTAAAAATATAACATGTTAATTTTTGCAAATTGTGCTCTTATTAATGTTTTTAATATGTCGTATTTAAATGTTGCCAATTTTCAAAACTAAAAAACAATTTCATCTTTAAATATTTGATAAGTATTAGATTTGTATTTACATACACTCTGATTATTTCTATATAGAATTCATTTGATTATTTTATGAAAAAATATATATATTATTTTATGTAATGTGTAAATATATAAACACATAAACATACACACATATATAATAATAAAGAAAAAATAATATGCCTGATTAACGTTTGACAATTTCTGTATAAAATAAATTTCTACATAAATGGCATTTGCTACTAAAACCTAATAGCCATGAAAACTCGCTTAATATTGTTATAAATTCATTAATAACATGTTTAAAATAAAGTATGTCCAACATATTAAAAACGATATGCTGCTGCCGATAATTATTAATATTACAGGAAATATTTTCAATGATAATAATAATCCATCCTATAATAAATAAATTTATTTGAATCATTTTGGTGAAAAAAAAATCATTTACGAAATAAATCCCGAAATAAACGTTTTAAAAGGTATTAAATGTTTAATGGACATTACCCGTATTTTGGGTTTCGAGGCTAAATCGAACACATCATGTGGTTTCAGATTCCCCATTTTCCTGTGAATTTTTCCTTTACATACAAACATTTCCTTATAGAATAAAAAATTCCCCTATACAATACAAGTAAAAATTTTATAATGTTTCAGATTTTCTTGCTATGATCACATTTGAGGGGGTTTATGATGTAACACGCAAAAATTCCATTACAAAGAGATTTTAGATGAAAATCGAATAAAAACTGCTTCATATTTCCCTTACGTACCAGTGCCAAACAAGCCAATAAAGTGCCTGGCGTATACATTCAATAATGGGTGGGAATGTGACGTGTTAACAGCGGTCGGGTGCTTGCTGAAGGCAACAACGCCAAAGGAAAAATAAGCTGTGCGTGCATGCGTCCTACTAAACAAAAACATTTTCTCTCATCGGTTAGCAATTTGACTTGCCATCAGTACACGTATTCACGAAGAGTTCGTCGTAATTAAAAAAGATGAAGATGCGTCCATATCGTCTTTCATGTATGCAGGAATTCTTGCCGCTCAATAACAACAGGTGCATAACTTATTACTAGTTTATGAGTCATATGGTCTGAGACCAAGTAATTGCCATATTTAAGTAAAATTATTTCGCTGATTAAGTTTTGTTCCATTTATCGAGGTATCTGAATGCTCAGAATTACCGAATTTAGAGTGCCTTTTGTCTTCATACCACCTTCCGGGAGATTTCTGAATGTCCCCGTGTGGGATACGAACAGTCGAACAAAAATTATTGTTCCAGTTTTTTCTTTCTTTTTTTTTTTTTTTTTTTTTTTTTTTACGAAAACAGTGAAATCAAAGGTGTATTGTGACTTTTTCCAGAAGTTTTTTCTGTGTTTGAAATTTATGAATGATATTGTTATCAGTAACACGATGGTGTCACCGCTCATTCAGCGTCTCCCATGATGGACTTCCTATGCTAGGTTTTCGATGACCACTTCATAATACGTCCCTTCTGACCACATATGTCTTTTTTATAAGGCTACCTCAAGGTCAAAGTGTGTAAGACATCGCTTGTCAATTCTGAAGAGTTAAGACAATGAATTGCAGAATAGATTGAAAGTGAAAATAATATTTTGCCGGATGTTGATAAATGTCCAAATGCACAAATATATATATATATATATATATATATATATATATATATATATATATATGCACAAATATAATAAAATATATAATAAATGTGCAAATATATATATATATATATATATATATATTTGTGCATGAAATGAAATAGACTTTTTTGTTATTTTATTTTTGAAATTTAACAAAAGGGGTTGCGTAACTTATGCTTCACCCTCTATTATGTATTTTTATATCATATCTACAGTCATAAAGCCTTAAGTTATTCAAGGAAATTTTCAACATAAAGTATTTTGGACATTGGGCGGTACTGTACAATATTCATTCATGTTTGTGAAAATTGCATCACCAAGAAGAATGCGAATATAAGAATGATATTTATTGGGAACATACATTATACTAGGAAGAGCAATTGATTAAATTTTCGGTAAATTTTGAGTAATATATCCTCAGAAATCAGTACATAAAGAAACGACCCATGGGAGTTATAACTACACTTATTTGCCTAGTCGTTGGATCGAACAGCGATTGGATGACATATTCGGGTACATCTCTTCATAAAGCTTCAACAGGATGCCACAGTTCATAGACCGTAGTTACTGGTGTATGGTGGCGGGTCCAACCCTTTTCAACGATTAAACAGACATTTTTATTGGTGCGAAATCAGGAGAACGCGCTGGCCGGAGCAACGGTTGGACACATTTTCTATCAAGGAAGGTCTGAAAAATACAGACAACTTGCGGTCGTACATTATCCGGCTTGAATGTTATGCTGCGGAAGCCTAGAATATAGGGCAGAGGGACGGGCCTCAACGCACCTAAAATTTAATGGTCGCTACTCAGAGTGCTGGGAATGCGAACAAGAAGTAATCTAGGCGTGTATTCAATGGGACCACATACCATCACTGCAAGTTATGGACACTGTGACGATGTCGAATCCCAGCTGGTAATGTGAATTATTTGCAATGCTGTTAAATACGGATGAGGCAATCTTCATGCTGTAAACAGGATTCTGATTTGTCTGAAAGCGACTTAACGCCATTCCTGCTTCCAGGTTCGTCGTTGATTACACTTTAAAGATGCCCACCTCAGTGATGCAGTATTGAGGGTAGTCAAAATTTTGGTAGCCGTATACTGTGTCACCACCTGGAGTGATGGTATGCGGTATCGTTGGATACCTGCCTCGATCAACTGTTTTTTTTTCACTCCCACCACTCTGAATGAACGCCATTAAATTTCTGACGAGTTAAGACCATCGCTCTGCCCTATATTCAAGACATCCGAAGTGCAATATTTAAGCAGGACAATGCACAACCGCATGTTGTCTGTATTGTCCAGACCTTTCCTTATGAAAAATGTGTTCTACTGTTGCTCTGCCCAGCGCGTTCTTCCGATCTTGCACCAGTGAAAATGACTGTTTAATCGTTGAAAAGCGACTGACCACCCACCACTCACCAGTAACAACGATCGATGAACTGTGGCATTGTGTTGAATCTTCATGAAGTGCTCTACCCGCACATTTCATCCAATCGCTGTTTTATTCAATGCCTAGGCAGATAAGTTCTGTTATTGCTCACAGATGTCGCTGCTTTATGTACTGTTTTCTCAGTACATGTTACTCAAAATTTCTTAAATTTTAATCAATTAGTCTTCCTTCTATAATGTATGTGTCCAATAAATATCATTCTGATATTCGCATTCATTCTTGGTGTTGCAATTTTCACAAAAATGAGTGCATATAAAATGTATTCGCACCACAGAATGTACTTCAGTTTTGCGCATTAAAAAATTTAAAACACAGTTTGAAATATTTTTCAAGCAGTTTCTAACAATAGCAATTTTTGAAACTTTTGCATGATTTTGTAAAAGATTTCTGATATTTGTCATGGCTAATTTCATAAAAAAATTATTTTCTGCAGATTAAATATACATGAAACTGTAATGAATTTAACGTGTATATTAAAATCATTACAATTCAATCAGTGATAAAAATGTATCAACATACAAAAACAATATATATCCTATTTCAGTATGAATTAGTGTCGCCCTGAAAGCTGAATTTCGACTTTCAACTAATATCTTCTTTTACTTTAGGCTAATAACACATACAAACAAACGCATTTTTTATAGCCCGATTAAAATTAAATATTGCACAAAAATTGACTTTTTTTTTTAAAGAACCTGCACGCCGCAGTGTATCCTAGCCATTTTTCCTACAGTATAATAAAATAACAATTATGATTAAAATAATAATAATAATAATAAAATTCTTATTCAATAGTAAAAAATAACAAATAATTATCTTAGGAAAATTACAGAATGGCGCAGGGACATAAATTCTTTTCATTTGTGTTTAGGTCTGAATATAAATCTACTGAAAAGCTTTCTCCCCAGTTAAAAGGTGATTACCGCAAAGATTTTACGCTTCGTTACTCTTGTCTTCGTGCTTATTTAATTATTCCAGTGCGTTGGTAATTTTAATGAGCTCGAACATACCATATTATTAATAATCCCTTACTATTTAATTGCTTAAATTTGTGCTTGATGTACTTCATGCTTTAATCCTAGTAATATCTGAGAAAGTATTAGAGGTTCGACGTTATTTATTCTTTAAAAATTTTATAAATCTAGTAGAAACTCACTAAACTGCTTAGATTACTACTTAGATTTACAAAGAGTAAAATTTTACGGTTAGTAAAATCTATATCTATATCTATATCATTATATAAAGCGCAAAAAATTGTATGTTTGTGGAGGGTAATCTCTGAAACGACTGAACCGATTTAAAAAATTCTTTCACTGATCAAAAGCTACACTATCCCTGATTGTTATAGGCTATATTAAATTTTGATAAAATAAATTTTAGTTTAAAATCTGAGCATTTTAATTAAAATCCCCATAAAAGCCATAATAGAAATGGAAATAATGAAATATTAAAAAAAATTAGCTGTTGCCAACATAAAAGAAACATTTACATTTTGTTCTTAAAATATCTTGACATGAAAAGAAAAGAAATATATTTGCACGTAAATTAAATTGAAATTCATATAAAGCTTTGCAAAATGTTAAACTTACACGTTAAATCTGACGTCATTATAAATTTAAAGTATTTATTTTTCCAATAATATAATTTGATATGATATGATATAATGTAATGATCTAAGCGCTACTTCTAAACTTTTATTAAATTATTTGTTTTATAATTGTTGCCCAAAAAATTTACGGGTTAATTCATTTTTCGACATATAATAAAATATATTTTCTCGCGAATAATAATATAAAAAGTGAATTAAAAAAATATCGTCTGCATTTCATTATGCATTTGTTAAAAGAATAATTGAGAAGTTTAAATTTATTTGACGACTATTTTTAGCAACTAACAGTTATGACAAGTAGCTCAATATACATAGCGCATACAACCATTACTGCAATGCAAATAGCATTTAATTATTTGAGTTACATTATGTTGATTAGAAACCTATTTAATCTATCTATGCTCTATACTAATATATAAAGAGGAAAGGTTTATATGTATATGTAGAGAACGATCGCTAGAACTAAAAAGCCGATTTCTGTTTCTTTCTTTTTTTATACTAATCAAATGTTACATTGTCTCTAAGTGCTAGAGGCTAAAATAAATTTTGGTAAAATTCATTTTTAATTCAAATTTTCCATATTTAAATTGAAACCAAAGCATAGATTTGATATCGGTCGTCCTTGGCGATTTTTGTATTTCGAGATCGAAAACGTAATACGAAAATTTGTATATTTTCGTATTAAATACGAGATCTATGTTTTTACTTCAATTACCGTACTACCGTAGGTAGTGGAAGTATTGTATTCGGTCCAAAAATTTGATTTAGAGTTTCACCTGATTTATATGTTTTAAGGCCTCCTGAGTCCAAAAAAGTAGTTTTTGGCAATTGGTCAGTGTGTGTGTGTGTGTGTGTGTGTACGAATGTGTGAAATTTTCCGGGTGTCATATCTCCAAAATTAATAAAGATAGAACTACAAATCTTCACAATTGATTCAGGTCTGATGTACAGATGAATTTTCCAAATTTTGGTGAAAATTGAAAAATCGGAACTGGGTCATCGAAAACCGGAAATGGGACCGTAAGCCCGTACCTCATAAACAGCCCTAACGATTTTCTTCAAAGTTGCTATATAAACAATCTATTAGATGTCCTTTCGAATGATATAATTGGTTAGTTCAGGAAAATTGATAGGCGTCCTCTATAAACAGCTCAATTTCAGATCTCATAAGTGCCTTCCTTCAAAAACGGCTGTACGAATTTTTTTCAAACTCGCCATGTTAACTTAATACTAAATATCCTTTTGTATGTAATTATTGTTTTCCGGTCAATAATTGAGTATGCCAAGTTTTGGTAAAAGTTGGTATCTCAAAAACGGCTCTAACGATTTTCTTGAAAATTGTTTCATTAATTCAATTTAGATAACCTTTCTCAAGTATTACGTGCATATTACAGGAATACTAACGGTCATCCTGATTAGGAAGTTCAGTTTTAGATCTCGGTAATTCGTGTTTAAAAAAATAACTATTTTTTCCCCTTATTTTTTAACTCACTATGTAAACTTTGTTGTAGGTGTCTTTATACGTGTATCAAGTTTCTCTTACTGGAAAATCTAAAAAAAAAAAAAAAAAAAATGCATGTACTTAATATCTCCAAGAAATGTATATAATACGTTTAATAGTGGGTAATGGAAGTCGTGTGGTTGTTTCACACCAGATTTTGTAATAGTATATATTATACGAATATTGTTTCATATTATTGATTTTTCCCTTAATATACATTATTAAAAACCATCAGTTATGGAAAAAATTAAATATATTTGCGAGATAACTTGGCAATCATTTTTTTTTTTTTTTTTTTTTTTTTTCCGCCAAGGATGATTGATATAAAATCTTTTCCGAAAGCAAGTAGCGCAATATACAGCCGCTAGGGAATTGCAAATGACATTTGATTATGCAAGTTTCATTGTGTTGATTGGAAACACGGTTCATTTAAAATAAATTAAATGTGCATTCGCGTTAGAAATCTACTTTTGTATAGGGCTTCTTTGGCGATATTTAAAATTTGGCAACGCAATAGCTAGGACATTTCACTCGAAGGACTTTACGTATTTGCGATAACCTTTTAAATTCACCGCCAAAATCACAAAAAATATTAACGATCACTAATGGAGAACCATTACTAAAACAATAACCGGATTACTTAGCGGACGTTAAATTTAAGAAAATTAAAAACACATAAGCTCTGTGTTTAATAGAAATTAATATTATAAGAACAAATAAATAATAATTAAAGCAATTATGACGTCAACTTTATCAAACGCACATATTCATGCTATAGGTTTATTTTTCAATATTTTTTATTCAGGAGTAAAGACATGCTTCTTTTTATGAAATAAATAAATAAATAACATAAAGTAAAAATTACCAACATTTAACAACTGATTGAAAAAAATAATTGTAAAATTATATTTTGACTTTTCAGTTGATAATATTGCCTGACTATAACACATAAACTGATATTTTTTTTATTTTTTGCATATCAATTCATCTTTAACTAAAATTTGTTCATCAGTGCGAAGCCGGACGGGTCAGCTAGTCATTATATAAAGCGCAAAAAATTGTTTGTTTGTGGAGGGTAATCTCTGAAACTACTGAACCGATTTAAAAACTTCTTTCACTGACCGAAAGCTACAGTATGCCATATTGTTATAGGCTATATTTAATTTTGATAAAATAAATTTTAGTTTAAAATCTGAGCATTTTAATTAAAATCCCCATAGAAGCCGTAATAGAAATGGAAATAATGAAATATTAAAAAAAATAGCTGCTGCCAACATAAAAGAAACATTTACATATTCATTTCGTTTTTAAAATATCTTGACGTGAAAAGAAAAGAAATATATTTGCACGTGCATTATATTGAAATTCATATAAAGCTTTTTTAATTGTTAAACTTACACGTTAAATCTGACGTCATTATAGAATTAAAAGTGTTTATTTTTCTAATAATTTAATTTGATATGATATGATATAATATCTAAGCATCAATGTTTAAACCACGGAGTCTTTATTACTCCGTGGTTTAAACTGATGTGTGTAAAAGAAATTGGAATTTAAAAATAAATAAATAAATAAAATAAAATAAAATAAGAAATTCTATTTTATAATATTATTTATTTTAATTTATAATTGTTGCCAAAATGATTTACGAATTAATTTATTTTTTGACATATAATAAAATATATTTTCACGCGAACAATCCGCGATTGTAATGAAATGCTCGCCATCTGGTGGGCTAAGGTGAAATTATCCCACCACTGCATATCATCATATTATGCAGTCGATTTTCCATGATGTAATGGCGGAGAAAGAACAATAATAATTGCACGTGGCTATTATATTTACTAACAACTGCAGTTCAGAGAGCGCCATCTATCGATCATTACAAACGCGGATTGTTATTATTTACATGAAATCAAATTAAATTCATGGAGTTATGTAATAGTACTGATATCCTTTGTACAAAAATAATAACAGCATTCAGAAAAAAACGACTATATCCGCGATTGAAATGAAATGCTCGCCCTCTGGTGGGCTAAGGTGAATTTATCATACCACTGATAGCTTTCACGCTGAAACAATGATAGAACAACAAGAAATCACAATAATAAATACACGTGGCAATTAGTACACGTGGCAATATTTACTAACAACTGCAGTTGAGAAAGCGCCCTCTATCGATCATTACAAACGCGGATAATATAAAAAGTGAACTGGATTTTTTGTAAAAAAATAATAAAGATCGAGGAAAATTATTTCCCCATTTTAATCCCCATATTTGGATATAGATATGTATTAGTTATCATGTGCATCCGTTAGATTAAATTGTTTTTGTTGTAAAATTGATAAAATTGGAATTTTAAATTTCAAAACTCTAGAAAAAAAATGGCAAATTTCCATATTCGATTGAAAACATAAACATTTCATTTCAAAGGATGATATTTACACAATAAACATCCAACTAATAAACTAATTAAAAGGGAAAGGATAAATATTCTATCATAATTTGAAGTCAAATTTGTTTTCAAATGTCTAAATAAAGTATCTGATATAATATACTAATATGTTGCAACGGAATAGATTTGATATCCGTCATCCTTGGCAGAAAAAAAAAATATCGCCAAATTATCTGGCGAATATAATTTAATTCCTTTCAAAAATCATGGTTATTTTAAAAACTTACATTAAGAGTGTAACGAATAATATGAAACAATATTTCGTACAATACATATTACGAAAATATACATCTGGCATGTATATTTTCGTATTACGTTTTTGATCGCCAAATACAAAAAACGCCAAGGGTGACAGTTTTGAAATTTAAAATTAAAATTTTGTCAAATTGACAGCAAAATAACTCAATCTAACGCATGCATACAATAACTAATACATATCTATACCCAAATATGAGGATTAAAATCGGGAAATAATTCTTCTAGAATTTTAATAATAATAAAAAAAAAAAAAAAAAAAAAATCCAATGAGCGATTAACATGGAAAATCTTTTTCTTGCAGACACGGGCGGTCAGTGATGTCATACTTCGCTTGCGTATTGAGATGTTTAAATTTATTTGGCGACTATTTTTAGCAACTAACAGTTATGGCAAGTAGCTCAATATACATAGCGCATACAGCCATTACTGAAATGTAAATAGCATTTAATTATTTGAGTTACATTATGTTGACTGGAAACCTATTTAATATACCTATGCTCTATAGCTATATTAATATAAAAAAAAGAAAGGTTTATATGCATATGTAGAGAACGATCGCTAGAACTAAAAAGCCGATTGCTTTTTTTTTTTTTTTTCTTTCAATAATCAAAAGTCACACTGTCTCTCTCTAAGTGCTAGAAGCTATAATAAATTTTGGTAAAATAAATTTTTAATTAAAAGTTTCAATATTTTAATTGAAAACAAAGCATAGATTTGATATCTATCGTCATTGGCGATTTTTGTATTTGGCGATCGAAAACGTAATACGAAAAACAGCGTAAAAACAGGAAACAGGGGGCTTACGGGGCTTACCGATCTTTGTTGGTTGAAACTTGAATAATTGTTATCTGATGGCTATAATCAGATATCCAGATGTTGGAGGCACTGGGTATTGGTGACCACTTTCGACTTTTAAATACCCTCATTCAAAATAAAATAAAGAGAGGGGGACACTAGGAAAAGCGAATCTTTCTTTTCTTTCTCTTTTTTTGTGTGTGTTATAGTGTTATAACAGCTAAAATTTATAACCAGAAATTGGTTACAGCTCAGACAGCATCTCGCTCTTTTGATAGGATAGTGAATGTATGTTTCTCTGTTCGATTTATTTTCAAGGAAGAAAAAGAAATGGGGGAGGAAAAACGGGGATCATTTTAGTAGAGTATTCTCATTTCTCAGTCATTCACTATCACTTTTAACACTTTTTACATTCCGTCGTAGTCTCTTGCAAATTTATCTGAAATTTTTCTGACAAAGTAAGACCATGTGAAAAATATCAATATATAAATTTTTTCTTCAAGCTAATGAAAAACCATAATGGAAAGCAGTCTTTCTAAAAGATAAAGAAAAGGTGTATTAAACTATTACTATTTTGATATTTCATTTCAATTTTAATAATAAAAAAAAAAATATGTATATATATATATATATATATTAAAAGGAAGAATAAGAATAGCATACAATTTCATTTTTAATTTTTTTTTTTTCTTTTTTTTTTTTTTTTTCCCCTTTAATCAACAGAAAATGAATTTTAGAAAAGCAAAATCCATATAAGATTTGAAAAATTTCTTGAAGAATTCCAAAAATTATAATTTATAATTTCTATATTATATTTCATTTTTATATGAAATATGTGGAATATATTATTATTATCATTTTAATTTTAATTTACAAAATATTATATTAACATTACTATATTTAAATATATATATCAGTTTTAAATTCTTCGAAATTCGATAACAATTTAAAAATAGTTGTTGAAACATTGTTAGCGATATTTTTTATTATACTTTTTAAATGAAACACAATACTCTTTATAAATTTTAATTAATTTTACTTACATGTTTCTTAAGAATTATTATTGATTATGTATTATTTATTATTATTGTTAAATTTTAAATCAAAATATTTTTTATCACATTTAAATACCTCAAAATTTTATAAAAGCACATAACAGCCAACAAAAAATATTAATTTCTATGCTTCTCTATGAACTAAAATTAAAAATATGTTATTAATTAGAACGTGAAAGTCATTCTTAATATAATTTTTAAGGAATATTTACTTTCGAGTGCGATTCAAATACAAGTATTTATTATTAAAAAAATAATAATAATTTAAAAATAAGAGAGTATTTATTACTTTAGTCAACATATTAAAAATATGTGAAATTGCTATGTTATTTCATCATTCATTATAATGCATAGAAACCAGGAAGTAAAACCTTGATGAGATGATAATTATTAAGGATTTAAAAAAGAACATATTTTTGAGTGTTTATATCATTATTATGTTTAAATCATAATTATACAAATTTCTTTTTCATAATTAAGTATTTCGAAATTCGATAAGATCAACAGCGTGTTTTAAGAATAGAAAATTCCATGTTTATCTATAAATAGATATTGAAAACACAATTTTCTTTAGAGACTATATACAGCTTTTATTATTAAAAATATATAAAATTATGAAATTTATTTATTAATTTAAGCAAAATATAAAATGATTTCTACCTAATTTATTTATTTATTTTTCATTTTAAATAAAATTTTACATTCTTTATAAGTCAAAAACGATGAGGTTTTTGATTCCTTTTTTATTTTAAATATAACATATTCTTTCCTTTATCTAATGTTTTTTCTTTTCTTCTTTTATTTTTTGGTCATTATTAAAAAAAAAAAAAAAAAAAATCTGGAGTGACTCCACTCGACATTCCGAAAATTGAGTAATTAACGGTTTTGTAGATAAAGTAAAGTAAGAGGAGTTGTTAAATAAAAAAAAGAGAAAATTATATTAGGTAGTTGGAGTATTTTTCTTTATATGGTACACGAAGTTTAATTTAACGCTATCTTACAGAACACGTAGATCATAATGATAAAGAATATTTCGTTGTGTCCCTGTAAAAACCTACAAATGCTAGATTGACCAAAATGCTTATAGTTAGTGCAACAGTGACTTATAAATTTTCAGCTTTATCGGATAAGGCATTTAGACGCTATCGCACTTTAAAATTTGAGCCTATATACCACAATGATAAAGAAATTTGCATTTCGTCCCTGTAAAAAGAATAGTAAATTCTAGATTCTCTAAAGTTCATAAAGTTCGTGTGACGGTGACGTATAACATGTATATAAATTTTCAGTTCATTTGTATAAGGCATTTACTAGCTATCACACTTTAAATAATTTAATATGATGAACAATTTTTATTTGTGTTCCTGTAAAACTCGTTAAATGCTAGAGTCACGAAAATCTATACAGTTTGTGTGATGGTGACCTCAGTTTGTGTGATATGACTCGTATATAAATTTTCCACTCAAACGGATAAGGCATTTAGATGCTGTCGCACTTTAAACCCCATAGGCCATAATGATACAGAATTATTTGCTGTGCTGTAAAAAAAAAAAAAAAAAAAAAAAAAAAAAAAATAGAAGTGCTAGATTCACCAAAACCTATACAGTTCGTGAAATTGTGACCTGTAATATGTGTATAATTTTTTTTGTTCGATTGAATAAGGCGTTTAGACCCTATTGCACTTTTTAAAATTTGGTCCCATAGGCCATAAAGATAAAGAATTTTTCTTTGTGTCCCTGTAAAAAAAATTAAGTGCTAGATTCATCAAAATCTACGCAGTTCTTGCAACTATTACCTATAATATGTGTATAAATTGTTTGCTCTTTTTAATAAGATGTTTAGACGCTATCGCACCTTATAAATTTGGCCCCAGAGGCCATAATGATAAAGAATTTTTCTTTATATCCCTGTAAAACACTATGTGTCAGATTTTCCAAAATCTATACAGATCGAGTAACTGTGACCTATAATATATGTATAAAATTTTTACTCAATTGAATGAGGCGTTTAGATGCTATCGCACTTTTAAGATTTTGGTCCCACAGGCCATAGTGATAAAGAATTTTTCTTTGTTTCCCTGTAAAAAAAACTGTAAGTGCCAGATTCTCCAAAATCAATAGGGTTCGTGCTACGGTGACATGCAACATGCGTACCAACTTACAGTGCATTCGAGCAAAGCGTTTTTAGACGCTAGCGTACGTATTGAAACACCAAAATCTCGAATTCGGATTTTTGACATGATTACAATACTTTCCTTTCATACGTTTGTTCGGAAAGTAATAAACTGACTAATTTTTTTTATCATATTTAAATACCAAATCAATAAAAGCGCATCCTGCTTTAGAAATAAAAGTAGAAGTAAATATTTTTCTTTAAAAAACATATATTAAATATAGATTTTTCTTTGCATACAATAGAGATGTTATATATTATATTAAGCAAAATGTAAAATGATTCCTGCTTTTTCTTGTTATTATTATTATTTTTTTTTTTTACATTTTTCATGAAATTTTACGTATTGCTTATAAATTAATAAAATATTATAGTTTTAAAAAATTAAAGAACACGCTTTTATAGAAATGTGAACTAAAAAGCACAAAATATCTATCTTAGTATTAAAATTCAAGGTAAGAGAAAATCGTGTGAGTGACACACCTTAATATTTACATACATTTAAATCTTTAATTAAACTAACTTAGAATTAAACAAAAACCCTTTTTAAAAAATCTCCCCTGACGGGGATAGAACGCTGGACCGTCAGGTTCGTAGCGCGGCGCCTTACCTCGACGCCACGCTGTTCACGTAAGGAATGTATTTTTTTCACAATATAAATTTTTTGTTTGCTCCCAAAGAAGTTACAAACAAACATAGAAATATACATACATACAGGTGAATTATTAAATTTTAAATCATACTAATTTCTTTATCATATTTAATATCATGCTATTGATAATCAATAAAAACTCAGCCTGCTTTATAAATTAAAAATGACAGGGTAGGATATTTTCAGTTTCTTTTTCTTTCTATTATTATTATTATTTGTCATTTGAAAATGTTATATTATACTAGTTTCGTTATCAAAAATAAATAAATAACTCTTAATTTAAGCAAAATGGCTCTTGAGCAAACATGTTAGACTAAGAAAAATCTTGTCATAGTTCTAATTTAAGCAATTAGTAAGCTGCATAGACCAAAAGATTAAAAATATTGTCAAATATTCAAAAATTGAATATTTGAATATTTCAAATATTCAAATATTCAATTGAATATTTGAATATTCAATTGAATATTCAAATTTGAATATTCATGTGTTATTTCAAAAATAACATAAAATTTAATTTAAATTTACATTTTTAAATGTTATTTTATTTAGATATTTTTGGAAGTAAAAATAATTTTAAAGTGTATAACTTATATATAATGTTTAAAAATTATTTTGATTATAATTCCATTGATTATTTTAAATCTTTCAAAAAATTTCGTTTATCTAGAAATGACAGACTTTCAAAGACTTGTTTGATATTGACCATGACGTATCATACTTCAAAATAAACATTGTATATATACTCATAATTTCACACCCGTTTTCTTTCATAACTTTTAAAAATTAATCTTTGGAGAAACTTTTGGAAAGTTTTCTGCTTTAAGCTAAAATAAAAATTTCTATTTGGAAATGATTTTATAGAACAAGGATCGACATATACATGTTTATATCTGCTATTTTGATAAATACCACATTCACTTGCATATAAAGTTGTCCTACTGTACCACATTTCTTAAATATTTGTAGAAACTTTCTTGTAATTTCTGCTTTAACTAAAACAAAAATTTATATTCGGAAATACTGGCATAGGTTTGGAATTGCTTTGAGTATATACACTGGTCAAAAAAATTTAAGGATCAGCCTGTTTTCTCTTTCTCTTCTTTTGCACATAATTTTTAAACAAATAAACATATGAACATAAAATTTGGATGGCCTGTTCATTATCATATTATTAACTGAATCTTATGTAATTTTAGCATAAGAATAATTTTTAAGCTAATAAATATTCATTTTTCTCGCAAAAGTAAGCTTTGGAAAAAAGGAAAAAATTCAACAAATTTAGGAAAGAACACATAATGAAAAGTGGTGTTAAGGATGCATTAGAGATAGGTAAAGACGCTCATACCTTGAAATATTAAACTAAATCTCGATTTTTCTTTTTGTATTAACTTTTCTTTTACTTTTATAATGAACTTTTTAAAAATATATAATTACTAATTTGTAAACTATACTCAGCACTAGAATAATAATGATGTCGAAAAATAATTGTATAATGAACATCTTATCCAATTTTCATGTTTGTATGCATATTTTTTAAAAAGTTATTCACACGCGAAAAGAAGAAGAAAAAAGAAGAAACAGAAAATGAATGCAGGTAGAAAGATTTGGTTGTAATCTAACAAAGGAACGCGTGTGCGTCTTTACCTATCTGTAAGGCATCTTTATGACCATTTTTCATTAAGTGTTCTTTCCTAAAATTATTGAAATTTTTCATTTTTTTTAAAGCTTACTTTTGAGATAAAACTGAATATTTATTAGCTTAAAAATTATTCTTATGCTAAAATTACATAAGATTCGGTTAATAATATGATAATGAACAGGCCATCCAAATTTTATGTTCATATGTTTATTTGTTTAAAAATTATGGGCAAAAGAAGAGAAAGAGAAAACGGGCTGATCCTTAAATTTTTTTGACCAGTGTATATATATATATAGTATTTTTTATTCTTCAACTCAGGCCTCTTCCACAATTTATTTGTGGGTGCGCCACTGTGCGCATAAACAAAAGTATTGGAAATTTGAGAATAAAAAAATACACAAAAACAATGGGTTCACTATTCAGAAGTGTCCTCTAAATAAATTTCTACTACAATTAAATGAATAAGTTATAATTGAGAATTAAATGCTTATAAGTTTAATTAAACACTAAATTAAGAATAATTTTCATGGCAATTGACAATTTTAATAAATGTAAATTACCTATGAAAGTGTTCACCGAGTCACCGAGAAGATCTATTTAGAGAAAAAAAAAATACTCAAAAATGAACTTTTAATGAACTTCGCTCCATTTTAAAAATGAACTTGAGTTGAACGCGTTCATTTTTTTCAGACAGGAGTTTGAGCGCGAACTAGCTCGTTTTTTACACGATGAACTTGAGTTTGAACTAGCTCGTTTTTTTCGTGAACTTGCACAACACTGATTCTAACCAACATGTTTTTTTTAAGAGACATTTTATACTAATTTTACTTTGAAAGAAAGCTTTTAAAAAATGACGATTCTTATGAACCGAAGCTAGCTAAAACAGATAATTGGGAGGAAGGAGAATGGATGAAATTTTGTAAAGAAAAAAAATAAACTGACTTTAGGTGCAGAAAACACGAACTCGGACTTTATTTTTCTCCTAGGGCTTTTTTTTGTTTTTCTTATCACTATCATAGCCTGTTTTACAACTAGGAACGAAACATTTATTTGAAACATCTGAATTATGCAGTTTTAAGAACTTACAAAGAAATTAAATTGCTTAAAATAAAAAATTTTAAATGTACTCCAGCAAAATTCTATTGAAAACAACAGTATATCCGCGCCGAGGTAGGGAGGAATGACAAGTGGCGCCCTCAATATTTACCAAAAATTTAGATCACAGTTTCGTAGCTTTCTCCCATTGGACCTTCAACTCCTATTAATATTACTCCGTGGTGTAAACGAAATTGGAATTTAAAAATAAATAAATAAATAAAATAAAATAAAATAAGAAATTCTATTTTATAATATTATTTATTTTAATTTATAATTGTTGCCAAAAAGATTTACGAATTAATTTATTTTTAGACATATAATAAAATATATTTTCACGCGAACAATAATATAAAAAGTGAACTGGATTTTTTGTAAAAAAATAATAAAGATCGAGGAAAATTATTTCCCCATTTTAATCCCCATATTTGGATATAGATATGTGTTAGTTATCATGTGCATCCGTTAGATTAAATTGTTTTTGTTGTAAAATTGATAAAATTGGAATTTTAAATTTCAAAACTCTAGAAAAAAAAAATGGCAAATTTCCATATTCAATTGAAAACATAAACATTTCATTTCAAAGGATGATATTTACACAATAAACATCCAACTAATAAACTAATTAAAAGGGAAAGGATAAATATTCTATCATAATTTGAAGTCAAATTTGTTTTCAAATATCTAAATAAAGTATCTGATATAATATACTAATATGTTGCAGCGGAATAGATTTGATATCCGTCATCCTTGGCAGAAAAAAAAATATCGCCAAATTATCTGGCGAATATAATTTAATTCCTTTCAAAAATCATGGTTATTTTAAAAACTTACATTAAGAGTGTAACGAATAATATGAAACAATATTTCGTACAATACATATTACGAAAATATACATCTGGCATGTATATTTTCGTATTACGTTTTGATCGCCAAATACAAAAAACGCCAAGGGTGACAGTTTTGAAATTTAAAATTAAAATTTTGTCAATTTGACAGCAAAATAACTCAATCTAACGCATGCATACAATAACTAATACATATCTATACCCAAATATGAGGATTAAAATCGGGAAATAATTCTTCTAGAATTTTAATAAAAAAAATAAAAAAATAAAAAAAATCCAATGAGCGATTAACATGGAAAATCTTTTTCTTGCATCCATGGGCGGTCAGTGATGTCACACTTCGCTTGCGTATTGAGATGTTTAAATTTATTTGGCGACTATTTTTAGCAACTAACAGTTATGGCAAGTAGCTCAATATACATAGCGCATACAGCCATTACTGAAATGTAAATAGCATTTAATTATTTGAGTTACATTATGTTGATTGGAAACCTATTTAATATACCTATGCTCTATAGCTATACTAATATAAAAAGAAGAAAGGTTTATATGCATATGTAGAGAACGATCGCTAGAACTAAAAAGCCGATTGCATTTTTTTTTTTTCTTTCAATAATCAAAAGTTACACTGTCTCTCTCTAAGTGCTAGAAGCTATAATAAATTTTGATAAAATAAATTTTTAATTAAAATTTTCAATATTTTAATTGAAAACAAAGCATAGATTTGATATCTATCGTCATTGGCGATTTTTGTATTTGGCGATCGAAAACGTAATACGAAAATCTGTATATTATCGTAGTAAATACGAGATGTATGTGTTTACTTCAATTACCCTACTACCGTAGGTAGTGGAAGTATTGTATAGGTTTTGGCAATTGGTCAGTGTGTGTGTATATGTGCACGTGTGTGTGTAATCTTCTGGCTGTCATATCTCCAAAACTAATAAAAATAGAACTACTAAACTTCACAAGTGATTCAGGTCTGGTGTACAGATAAATTTTCCAAATTTTCGTGAAAATTGGAAAACCGGAATTGGGTCATCGAAAACCAGAAATGGGACCGTAAGCCCATATTCAAAAACACCTCTAATGATTTTCTTCAAAGTTGCTGTATAAATAATATATTAGATGCCCTTTCGATTGAAAAGTTGCTTAGTTCAGGAAAATTGATAGGCGTCCTCTATAAACAGCTCAATTTCAGACTTCGCAAGTGCGTTCCTTTAAAAACGCCTGTACGGATTTTTTTCAAACTCGCCATGTTAACTTCCTATTAACCCTTTCATGGTCATGAACGTGTATACACGGTCAGAGTTTTTTACTTCTGAATCATTTATTTATTGCTGCGAATGCCACGAAAATTTCAAAAATGGCGTGACCATGAATGGGTTAAATATCCTTTTGTATGTAATTATTGTTTTTAGGTCAATAATTGAGTATGCTAAGTTTTGGTAAAAGTTGGTATCTCAAAAACGGCTCTAACGTATTCTTGAAAATTTTTTCTTTAATCCAATTTAGATAACCTTTCTCAAGTATTACGTGCTTATTGCAGGAATATTAACGGTCATCCTGATTAGGTAGTTCAGTTTTAGATCTCGGAAATTCGTGTTTAAAAAAATAACTATCTATTTTTTCCCCCTTATTTTTTAACTCGCTATGCAAACTCTGTTGTATGTGTCTTTATACGTGTATCAAGTTTCTCTTACTCGAAAATCTCAAAAAATGCAAGTAATATCTCCAAAAAATTGTATATATTACGTGTAATAGTGGGTAATGGAAGTCGTGTGGTTGTTTCACACCAGATTCTGTAATAGTATATATTGTACGAATATTGTTTCATATTATTGATTTCTCCTTTAATATACATTATTAAAATAATAATCAATTATGGAAAAAATTAAATATATTTGCGAAATGAACAAATAAATAATAATTAAAGCTATTATGACGTCAATTTTATCAAAAACATTTTCATGTCATAGGTTTATTTTTCAATATTTTTTATTCATGAGTAAAGAAATGTTTCTTTTTATGAAATAAATAAATAAATAAATAAATAGCATTAAGTAAAAATTGCCAACATTTAACAACTAATTAAAAAAAATAATTGTAAAATTATATTTTGACTTTCCAGTTAATAATATTGCCTGACTATAACATATAAACTGATATATTTCTTGATTTTTTACATATCAATCCATCTTTAACTAAAATCTGTTCATCAGTGCGAAGCCGGACGGGTCAGCTAGTTTTATATAAAATGGTACTCATTTTCATAATATGAAAAATAGTTTAAAAAATCTGATAAAAATCAGATAGTTGAAATATGATTAGAATACAGTTAAAATATATATTAAAATAATCTTTTTCATGCTTGTTAGTAATTTTGGAAAATACTTATGTAACTGACCAGTCTGTTTGTTCGTAAAATCTTTTCCGTAAATATTTTTATTTTAGAATATCTCTAAATTAATACGTTTTTCAAGTTCAATATAGTATATTTCGTATTCATAATTAGCCCTAATGATTTGGCAATATAGATTTGCAAAACAATTTATATGCATAACGGTCTGTAAGCAAAATTTCGCATGGAAATATTTTGCATACTGCGTTTAAGTCTGTTTTTTTTTTTTTTTTTTTTTTTTTTTTCCGCCAATAATTACGATTAAAAATTATTTAAAATATAATTAAAATATTAATTTAAAATAAAATACGAACTAGGAATTTAACTAATGAAAAATATAGAAAAGCACATACATATAAAATATTTGCAAGTAATATACATATTAATATATATATATATATATATATACAATAAAAGTGTGCAGCCACAATGAACGTTTTAATGCACAGTGCCCATGGCGCGAAAACGCATTTGCAATCTTGGAATCCTCTGGATGGCCACTGCCTATCTGAACTAGGACAAGTTTAACGGGTTTGTTTAACGGGTTCAAAGGGGCGAATAACGCCAGATCACCGCATGTTGACATAGAAATGAGCTGTATCCGACGGACTCTACGATTAAGACTTCTAACTATAGACGCCTATCTTATAGTTAAGACTTCGTCATTGCGATTTAAGTTTTCAGAGTTTTTCTTTGACACGGTGCTCGACCAGTATAAACACATTTCCAAAAATGCGCTAACAAGAGCGCACGCAGAGCACGCGCCAATCAACTGTAAAAACTCATCCCAGATATATTTTTTCAACTTAACGTAAAAATGTCATTTATTCCTGTTCTTTAATATATATTTATAGATTCTGGTGGCTATTGATATTAAATGAACGTAATTACCCTGATTTTCAAAGGGTTAAACGATTATTATAGAAAAGATTTTAGGCTTCATTATCATATTTTTAAAGTTATTTAATTATTGCAGTGAGTTACTGATTTTAAGGGAGTCAAACACACCATTCTATTAACAATTATGTCTAACTTAATTACTTTAAAATATGCATGATTAAACCAAATTTTCATACTATTAGTAACACATTAAAAAAAAAAAAAAAAAAAAAAAAAAACCTATTAAATTATAAATTTTTTCTGACAGCAGTCATTCTCGAAAATATTCGCATGCTATAGAAAGGCACGTTGACTTAAGTTTTCTGTGAGCGAACAATATACAAAAGGATTGTGCATAACATTTTTTTCGGGAAGGCATATTGTAAAAAATGTAGTAAATAAAATTCTCTAGCTTGATCAGTCAGTGTTGAATCAAGTCTACCAAATATGATATGAAAAAGTACGTTGACAAAAATTTTCTGTAACCGAACAATGTAGAAAATATTTGTGCCCAACATATACTTTTGGTAGAGCATACTGTAAAAAAGTAATAAATAAAATTATCTTGCTGTACCAGCCAGTATTGAATCAATATCCACCAAATATGCTATAATAAAGCACGTTGAAAAAAAAAATTCTGTCACCGGACACAACAGAAAATATTTGTGCACAATATATGTTTTCCGTAGGGCATACTGTAAAAAAAAAAAAATAAATAAATAAATAAAATTAAAAATAAAATTCTATAGTTCGACCAACCAGTATAGAACCAAGGTCCAACAAATATGCTATGAAAAATTACGTTGACAAACATTTTCTCTTTTCGAACAATGCAGAAAATATTTGCGCACAACACATTTATTCCGTAGGGCATACTGTAAATAAATAAATAAATAAATAAATAAAATTCTCTAGTTCGACGAGCGAGAATCGAACCAAGTTTTACTAAGTAGCAGGCTATAATTTTATCTCTTAAACACAGAACCGCATTCCATGTTGTTACTTAGCATATTTAAATACTGTTTTGATACTATGATTTCGGACTGCGAAATCGAAAAATATCTATTCATTTGATACAATCTGTAGTTACAGGTTTTATCAAATTACAAATACAAAATGTGTCTTTTAACAGATTAATATGTATTTTTTTTTTTTTTTTTTTTTTTTTTTTTTTTTTTTTAACATCTGCAGTTTTAAGAAGCAGAAATTTACTGTAAGACAGTCACACTCTTAAACAGAGAACCGCATTCCATGTTGTTACTTAGCACATTTAAATACTGTTTTAATACTATGATTTCGGACTGCGAAATCGAAAAATTTCTACCCCTTAGATACAACGTGTAGTTACAGGTTTTATCAAATTACAAATACAAAATGTGTCTTTTAACAGATTGATATGTATTTTTTTTTCTTTTACATTTGCAGTTTTAAGAAGCAGAAACTTACTGTAAGATAGTCACATAGATCTGGTTGTTATTTAAGAAAATTGTTTTACAGTGTATTCGACGTTATTTATTCTATCAAAATTTTGTGTAAAGCTTAACATTACATTCGCCATACATAGTAAATTTTGTAGAAATATACTAAATTGCAAATATTTAAATATTTTAAAAGAGTACAAATTCAAATTTTTGTTCTAATTTGATTGGTTAACTTCTGTGGTATAAAAGTGAGGCATTTTAAAATATTACTTTTAGCACTTTCTAGCAAAGTTGATAGATTTTTATAAAATTCTTAGGTCTGCCCTTCAGACTTGTGCTGAGATTTTTGTAAATAGTTTTAGAGTACTTTAACCATCTGACTGCTCAATTTTTAAACGAAATCACTTCAATTTCTTTTTCCCTTGTATATTTTAAATTTATATATATTGAAGAATTGAAATATGCATTTTTTCTTTCTAGAAAAGATTTTTACTTTCTCTTACCCATAAGGTAGAAAAAGTATTGTTTTTGGCTCAAATTTTCGAACGCGAGATTTTGTTATATTTACACGTTTTAAGGACCCCTGAATACGAAAATCATGTTTTTAGCAAATGGTCTGTGTGTCTGTGTGTCTCTGTGTGTGTGTGTGTGTGTGTGTGTGTGTCTGTGTGTCTGTCTGTTATCAGCATATCTCAAAAACAAATTATGGCAGAAAGTTCAAACTTGGTATTCTAAATGTGTATCATATAGGGATGCTACAGTAAGCTTTTCGTTAAGATCAAGCAAATGGTTCGTGTACAGGGACAATCAAGAGAATTCTAATACATTACGTCTATGGGGAAAATTGCAATAAAATAGAGTTTAACGTCTATAGACTGCACTAAACCAAATGAAACAAATATATATTTTTTTAAATAGAGACAGTTTCCTGGGAAAAAATTTTTGTGTATGTAGGAGCCTCGCCTCCCCCCCTGGGGGGGAAGTCCCCCCTCGAGGGGAGTAAATTTTCATGATGGGTATCTTTCAAAAGAGCTTGCTAATACCTTTAAAACGAATGGTTGAACCATCGATCTGCGATAATTTAAAACAAAGTTATCGATTTTTTTTACTTTTAACGAAAAAAAAAAAAAAAAAACTGAAAAAAAATCGTATATATATATATATTTTATATATATATTGAGAATAAAATGGACTTTTTTTTGGATATTTGGTGTTAAACTACTTCTCTAATATGGAAATCGTCTGCCTTATCATAAAAGATAATTTTTTTAAATAATAATTTTAATAAAATATTTTTTAAAAAGAGAAATATTTTTTAATAACCGAATTAAATTCTATATAAATGTAGGTGCATTAATGAAACGGGGGGTTAAGGGGGGCGGTAGCCCCCCTCACACAGAACTAATTATCATACAAAACTCTTCAGAAGCCTAATATGAATTGTTTAACATAGGTTTACATAACAGTACTCGTTATCTTACCTATTAATCTGCAACCTGTATTTACAGTATTAAATTTCAGGGTAAGAGAAAGTCGTGTGAGTGACACACCAGATTATTTATATAAATTTTTATCATGCAAAACTAGGCTGTCAGAAAAACTAATTTCAGATGTTATCAAAATAAATAAATAAATATATAAATAAAAATAATAATAATAATAAATAAATAAATAATAATAAATAAATAAATAATAATAAATAAATAAATAAAAATAAATAAATAAATAAATTTCAATTTAATTACAGTTAATTTCTACTTATTACATAATATAAAAAAGTAAAATATATAAAACTTAAGAAAATATAAGGAAAATTAATGAAAATATAATGAATCATGATCAGATTCATCGCTATCTGAGGAGCAATCCGAAAAATCATCTATATCACTATCAAAGCTAAAATCACTTTCAGAATCTGATAAATCATCAGGAATATATACTCTGTCAATCGCTGAAAGTTTTCCACCAGTCATTTCTGTTTAGAAAAAGACTACAAACATAGTGATTTTAGACCGGTAAATACCAAGTACCTTCAAATGCCACAATTTAGTGGACGACTATGGACATCTGTTCGTCAAGACCTAATATAAATGTCTAATAATGTAGATAATAATTTATTTCGCTGGTGAAACGGTGAAAAGGCGGGATGCGCTTCTAAATAAAGGAGGAAAACACATGCCCGCTAAATTCGCGGGATGAGCAAATTCTGCTACATTTAAGTTGTTCGTGGAAATCGCGGGATGATCAGCCAGAGGGATAAATATTAAATATTATTTAGATTTACCGTAGCTTGTATCTCATATAAAATGGTATAAAAGTAGTACTATTAGATTATATACAGGTATTTACAAAAAATTCATAAATATAAATATATATTGGAGTATTTTGTTAAATAAATATTGTAATATCCTTGGAGTGATTAAATATATATATATATATATATATATAGGAGAACATTTCACGTTGTGGGCACAATTTTGATTTTAGCTTATAACTTTTGATAGAATAGATATTATGCAAACATATGAATACCAATGGAAAGCTAGAACCATTAGCTAGAAAGCTAGAACCATTAGCCAATTTTTTGATGAAGTATCTGTATTCATTCCGTCAACCAGAAAAAAATTATTACCAATTTTGTGAAGTGATCATTTTTTGCCAAAGAAAATTTCGTACCCGGTTGTGGGCACACTTGAAAAATCCGCTAAATATGGGAAAATAAAAAAAACCCCACCATAAATACAGAAAGCATATATATATATATATATATATATATATATATATTCATTTTGTAAGGATTCAATAACAGAAAATGGCATTTTTCCAATTTTATTCGTCATCTTCTTCATCCTTCAAATTAGAAGTGCAATGCTTATAAATCAAATAATTTTCATGTATATTGGCACATTTCAAATGTACCAGACGATCATACTCGTTGCATTTGACTGAATTTTCTCTTTTTCGGCATGGTAGCAGGTGCGCAGGTGCTCCAAACAAATGATGCAGAAATCGACATCATCTCTTGATTGTGAATATTTTTATTTTTAGCGCGCTTGGTCAGCAATTTCACAAGTGACCCTTAATTTTTCTAGGCTTCTTCTGTATGTACAATAAAGCTGCGAGGAGGTGTATATTCTCGGTCAGCCGATTTTATGGATTTCGTATATACTAAGCAATCCTAAATGACGTTAACAATCGCCTTAAAATGTATATATTTTGAATCAATTGACTTTTCCGGGGTTGAAATGGCTAAAAAAGCCTAAAAATGCCTAAAAATACATAATATAGTAATAATATATGTTATGGTGTTTTAAACGACCATATTTCACAATTTGTAAGTCAAAAGCAGGCTTTAGCTGAAAGAAACATGGGTGTCCACAACCGGTTACATGAAGGTGTCCACAACCGGGAATGACTGTCTCTTTTATAATGACAGAAAAAACTATTTTCATTCGAAATTTTGGCTTAATTCGATATTTCATTACAAACTATATTGAATATACTGGATGAATATATATTACACTCACATTTTTTAATTAATTCACTTCGATTTATTGCACACTGAAAAAATTCAGAAATTACTTTTGTGTTGCTTTTTGTTCAAAATTGTGTTTCGATGCTTGCACTTACTAAGCAAATGCGTCTATTTAATTCGGTGTTAGCGCCATAACTGCGTACTGTTACAATACATGTTTTACAGTACTCAAATTCACCATATTTAGTTTTGTTAAAAGATATGGTGTGGTGCCCACAACCGGAGAATACCCACAACTGGAGGTGTTCACCTGTATATTCCTGAACTAGAAAAAAAAAGACGATCTGTGATTCTGTATGGTTGGGATAAATGAATATTTTACAGAGCCACACAAAGATTTAGATAATTCTGCAATATAAGAAGATTCTTTCTCTAATGATATTTTTGGATGTGATATGCGATTTCAATACTTTCGACGAAAGTTAAATTTTAAAGGTTGGTCGATGTTATGCAGATGATTTAAAAAAATATTTTTCATTTCATGTGAACTGCAGTATTTTTCTTTATCAATAAATTGTATTCCCATATTAATAAAATTTAAACTGAGCTGCAGCTACTTTTCTCCAAGATAAAAGAAAAAATAAAGGCACAATCGTATTTTACTTTTATGAATTTATTAATTTTAACAATTTATGATTTGACCCATCAATAATATTTTTTATAAGTTATATTATGTGTAGAATTTCTTCAGTAAACCCGTCTGCGACAAATTAAAATTCTAAAAATGTAAATTTTTTAATAAGCAATCCATTATGGTAATCCGTCTAGTTTAGAAATATCCCAAAGGATTTAACTTTTTTAAGCTATTCCAATTTCTAGTGCATCAATCATTTTAAGTTTATACGCACACATTAATTTTGTCAGATTCAGTGCACGTCAAGAATTTTCATGCATGTCAATTAAAATGTGATCTTTAGATTATAAAATGGATTTTTTAAAGATTAGGTCGTAGAAAAATACTCACATTGATTTTTATTCAAACATAGCATAGAAGGGAAAAATGTCGTCCCAGTAAAGAGTTGATTAAAAGTAACAACACAATTTAAATATATGCATTAGTTTTATAATACAAAAATTTTATTTATTATATATTTCGACTATAAATCTGTCCTAAAATAAACTATAAATGTATAATATTAAAGACTGGATTTGATTTTAATTTAAGTTTACTAAAAGATAAAAAATGTGGTTTGATTAAGAGACTAAATTAAATAATATTACATTTTAAAAGTTTTTAATAATTTCTTCTGTAAAAGTTGAATATATATTGAATTAGTGAATATAAGTAATACATTGAATAAAAACTCTTATCACATTTGTTGTATATTATTTCAATAACTTAAAAAATTGATAATGGATATAATCACCAATAAATTTTAATAAAGGAAATCTGAATTGTTTCTGATTTTTAAATTTACAACAGGAGAAAAATGCTGCTATATTAAAGGAACGAGTAATATCTAATATCACATATTTTAATTACGTATTAATTTTATAATATATATATATATATATATATATATATATATATATATATATATATATACATATATATATATATATATCAATTATATTTAAAGGAATGAATAAAAAAGAGAAGCACTATTTCACTACGTTTTCATTAACTCACTTTTTCTTGTTTGTTTGATATTCCAGTACAAATTTTGCAATCGATTTTTAGCTAACTTTCCGACTAGCTAGACGTTTGTAACTTTTAGAATAGCTCAGAACACAATGACAATGCATTTTTTTAGTACTTTTATTCAATTAATGAATGTTTTCTTTTAATTAATTGAAAAATGTGAAAATAATAACCTCACAATATCTTTAAAATTAGTCATTGAAGTTCCATTTATAATTTAATTGTTGCCAAAAAAATTTACAAGTTCCTTTTTTTTCGACCGGGAAATAAATACATTTACTTAAACGTAAACAATAAGAAACTGTAAAAGATGAATTATGCATCTCACAAGTATTGACGTCATTATTCCTTTAAAAATTTTATACACATTGATAAAGTGCTATAGTATAGTTCTATATCTATAAATTCCCCAACAATAATTGATTCTGAAATTGATTGAAATAATGATTCAACAGAAAATTTAAAAACATGGCATATAAAAAGTTTTTTTTTCCTTTTTTTTTTTTTTTTTTTTTAAATCTTATAATTGTTTGTATCGCTTTATAAATAAATACAAAAAAGAAGATCCATTTAAGTTGCTCAAGACCTTGCTACAGATAATTCTTTCCTTCGGCAGTGCCTTCCCCATCTTCATGATCGCGGGCCCGTGTCCCTATTGCCTGCGACAACATCTTACCAATGGGTTTCAATTTAATTTTTTACAGGATGACAGTTCAAAAACAAACATTATATGTATATATATATATATATATATATATATATATATATATATATTTAAAAATTAAAAGCAGAGCTTTAATATTTAAATTGCATTTACATATGAGAAACATTATACATACTACATGTAGTACATAAAATATCAGCTGTTTCAAGCCAAAGTTAATATTTTATATGATATTTGCGCTATTTTAACCATATAAGTAAACCGTTTTATATATTTGTATATTTACCAATTTAAATATTTTATTTTCATTTACTTGTTTAAGTATTATTTTGAATTTTTGTCACAACTTTGTCAATGGAAATTTTTGTATCATTTCTTATTTAAAGAAACAAATACTTTGAGTATCTGTTTTACTAATAATTTTAGTAATTGCACCTTTTCCTTAATTTGAAAGAATACCTTATAATTTGTTCATATTTTTAAATGAACGGTTAGGCTGAAAATTGTGCTTCTAGAAATAAGTTTTGTATTTTTAAATATGCAGTTTTCCTATAAAATGACTCAGACAGACAAAAACAGATAATATATGTTGCTTTAGTTTCTGTTTCATTATTTCTTTTTGCAATATGTTATAATATATATATTTTTTTTTAATTTGCAACTTGGCTTAAAATTGCTGTCACCATTCCTTGGCAAATAATGTCAGGTCTACTTCAGCGCCAAATTTTAAAAGGTCGCCGAGGAGGATATGCATGTAAAGACGTCTCTGTATAGCTCTAGTATAACGACCGGCACACACACACACATGCACCACCGATGAAGAGACCAACACACACACACACACATAAACTGCCGATATAGAGACCAACACACACACACACAAACAAACAAACACACATACGTCTTATATTTATATATGTATTTTATCTTATATATGTATTTTATATTAATACATATTCTTTATAAAATGTAAAGAATATGTATTTATTTCTTATTTAGAAAAAAAAAAGTTGAGGTGCCTGTCATATGAGAGTATCGCCAAATGCACCAAATTTTGTGACGATCACCCATCTGGAAATTAGCGGTGAGAAAACAAAAATCAAAAAATAAATCATGAATTTCATAAATTAGATTTTTTAAATAAAAGATATTAAATATAATGCAAAAGTAATTAGATTAAAATAAATTATTCCGCTGAAGCATTAATTTATTTTTCAATAATAAACACTAACTAACCAATATAATCTATAATAATGTTTAAACGCTAAAATTTAGAATATCGACAGTTATTTTTACATAAATTATATCATTAGAATAAAAATTCTTTTAAAGCTATAATGATGTCAATTTACCGTGCAAAGTTTTATATCAATTATAATATTTACGCTTAAATATATTTCTTTTCGTGTAAAATATATATATATATATATATATATATATATATATATATGTATAATAATGATGATAATAATGATAATAATAATAATTAATTAATTAATTAAAAAGAAAATGAACGTGCAAAAAGTTGTTTTCTGGTAGCATCAGCCAAATTTTTAATATTTAATTTTTTCGTGGCTTTTATGGGAATTTTAATTAAAATATTGAAATTTCGAACAATTTTTATTTTATATATTTTTTATAAAAATTAATTGTAGCTTTTAGCACTCAGGGATGGTGTGGTTTTTGATTTGTGATTTTATTCTATTATTTATTATTATTTTTTTTAATCGGTTAAGTAATTCTAGAGATTATCGACCACATACAAACAAATTTTTCCTCTTTATATATATTTATATTATTGCCCAACAAAAATAGATCGAAAATAAATAAATATCTCTAAATAAACATATGAAGTGCTAAAACACGCAACAATTGAGTGGAGTCGAAATAAAACACAATCTTTTGTCAAGGGAACCTAGCAGGGCCGAGTGCTGCAAAACAAAGAAGTAATAAATTATTACTTTTCAACACTCTTCCTCTGGTGCACCTTTATTAATGATCACCACTTATGAAATTTAGTTCTCGTATAAATTATTATGTGTTAAATATTTATGCTAAAATGCTATATTTAGATTAGTAAATGGATTTTTTATATTAGATTGTAAAATCAATATAACATTCTAATAGATATTACATTTTTAAAATTGAGTATTAATTTGGTAATGCAGAAAACACTTAATACATGCTATCAGATGTTATTTTAAAGTAAATTTCAATTCTTATTGAAAACAGAAATTTTCTGTTGGAAAGTTAAAGAAACTTTCTTTTTCCAACAGATATATATATATATTTTAAGTATAGTTTTGAAATTAAACCCTGTCCATATTTTAAAACGGAGCATCTAAATAAAAACCTTCGAAATAGGAAAACATCGAGATAGAAGATAAATAACCATTTATACGTATATGAAAATGGGCAATAAGAACAAAGTATCATAATATAATTTATTACTATAATTGACTTGACTTTACTTCATCATAATATAATTTATTATTATACTTGACCCATTTTGTATACCTGCTAATAACTAAGTACTTCTGCAATGAGTTAAAAATTGTGAAACGGAAATTCAAATAATGAAATTATACTTAATAGCCGACATATAAAAATGTGTGCGATTATTTATAGTAATCCAATAAATCTTCACTATTCCCCACATATTAAACTAGTATGTTGTGGCCACCACAAGACTTTCTTCTATATTTACCTATACATATTCAATCAGTAACAATATTAAAAAAAAAAAAAAAAAAAAAAAAAAAGTACGATTTTTTTTTTTTTT